>CM073599.1:17234737-18434737 GCA_037074985.1 Solanum bulbocastanum
GAATTGACTATAAGTTCGGTGGTTCTAGCTCAACATCCTTAACTCTAAGAATATGATACATGCAACCCTTAGCAATCAATTTCCAAACTCGAATATATGAAATAAATGTACCCTTCTATTCTTAAAACACCTATCCTAGAATGTCAACATTGGCATAACAAGATGCCAGCCAATCCATACCCATAATAATGTCAAAGTCCAACACCTCTAGCTCTATCAGGTCTCATGACCAATACTTTATACTATACAACCTCGATAAACCTTCTTGGCAATAATAGATTCGACAACTAGGGTAGATAAATAAAAGGTCTGTAACATCTCTTTATTTTAAAAGAACTAGAAAGAGTTAGAATTGGAAATAGTCATTTTAGGAAAGAATAAAATTCTGGAAAATTGGTTAAGTTATGTTAAGTATGGGTTTCCTGTCAACTTCAAATGACGATAACTCCTAGCTCAGGATGAGTTAGGTATGCTTCTAGATATCTTAGGTAGGATCTTGGAATAATCATTCCAATGACGCCGAGTTTGCACGATTTTGAGTTTGTATGAGTGAGATATGCCCATTGAAAGTTGGGTTGTTCAAATATGGAAAGTGTAATGCAGATTTTTGAAGGATAGTTTGGTATTTTCCTTACCAAATTACTTTATTTCATTTTTAGGAGTTCAATTGATGTCTAAAATGAACATGGTCAGTTTACACTTTTGAAAACTAAGTTAGGGTTTTGAGATAAGAGAAAAAAAGAGGAGAAGGGGCAAGAATCGTCAAGTGCTTCAAGAATCGCTTGTGGATTTCATAAAGGGGTAATACCTATAAGGTATGTGAGACTTTCATAATGTTGGGTTTATTCACTCACATGCCAAGCATGTTTGTTTTAGTGTGAATTTGTCCAAAAATGGTTGAAAGTTGATGTTCTTGGTATGTGTTCATGAATTTGTTTTTGTTCTTGAATTGGGCTGAGATTGAGAAGTTTTTGAGATTATTGCATCGAATTATGTTGTTGTTTTGAGTTAGGTTCTTAGGTACATTTACTGGGTATCTAAATTTAAAGGGAATTTGGGAAAAAGAACCGAGTTTAGGTAAATTGGGGCTGAAAAACGAAGAAGGAAAGAGTCGGGCGAATCTGGGTAGCAGGACCGCAAACGCAGACCTGTTCCTCAGGATGGGAAAAATTCTCCTCGCATCGAGCAGCAATCACGAACCGTTCTACCTCAAAAATTATTTTTGCAACCAAATATTTTAAATACATCTCCGCGTCACATATTAGTTTCCAAACAGTGATTTCTTGATTGCTTCTCATGTTTAACTATCTAAAAACACTCATAAACATTATGAGATCCTTCCTATCACAAATAATAATCCTTGAATCCATAAATTCAAATTCAAGGAAAGTTAAGAGTCAAGTCCAAAAGTTAAGAATCAAGTCAAAAGAAGTTCATAAAGTATTTCAAAAGTCTTTCACAAACGTTTTAACTTTGTTTTAAGACTTAAGCTTTGAGTTGAGGAAAGAGTAAGAGTAAAGTTCATTTCTTCAAAGATTATACGGGAACGAAGTATTCCCAAGAGTTAAAAATATTTTCACATTTGAGCAAGAAAGGAAACACCGATTTCTAAGAGATCTTTTAAGCTAAGTATATTTTGGAAGTAGTATTGAGCACCGTTATGGGGATGCGAGTTCATAATAACTTAAGTTTCCATAAACCATGTAGCCATCACGGGTATTAAAGGATCATACTTTTTTATATGATTCCTTCAGTGCTTTTTAGCATAGACTAGTGGATCCACTTAGTTAAGGCGTTCTATATGACGGCAAAGTATAGAATAGTTTTGGCAGTGTGGGAACGACGTTGTATCACCACTTAGGCTCATAGTGGTGGTTCTCAGTTAGAGAAACTCCCACAGTATTACATTACTTTATTATATGAGTGAGTTGAGTTTTTATTTCATTTTCTTTAACTAACTAGGTTGCTTTCTACTGTTTTAAAAAGTTTTCTATATATTGCATGTACTATTGCTTTATTCTGAGTTAAGTTATTCATGAGTTGAGTAAAGCCAAGGTAAGTGTTCCTTTCAAATTCTTTTCAAGCTTACGTTATGTTTTAGTATTTTCCTCGCATACTCGTACATTCAATGTACTGATGCCATTTGGCCTGCATCATTTTTATGATGCAGACACACGTAACCAAGATCAACATCCAGCTCCTCGTTGATCCAGTTGAGCACTCAAAGTTAGTTGGTGAGCCGCCTCGCTTTCTAGAGGACTTCTTTTACTTTGCTTTTAGTATTTCAGTTTTTAGGATGATCGGGGGTCTTGTCCTGGCATCCCTTTTTGTTTTAAAGGCTTCATAGACAATTAGTAGTTCAGTTGTCTTTACATTATTTTTCATATTTTAAGACTTGGCCTATTGAATGTTTGACCTTTAAATGTTCTAAGTTATTCTATTAAACTGTTGTATAAAAATGCATTTTATTATTGTAATAATGCTTATAGTCTTCCGCTAAGTAAGTAAGATATGCCAAGGGTTCGCTTGAGGCCAACAATGGTTTTCGAGTGCAGTCTCGCCTAGGGTGTAGGCTTGGGGAGTGACAAACTTGGTATCAGAGCATAGAGTTCAAGAGTCCTAGGGAGTTTATGAAGTTGTGTCTATAGAGTCCTAGTTATCGGTGTGAAGTGTGCCCCATCTATAATTAGGAGGTTGCGACACTTAGGAATGTTCTCACTTCTTTCATACTCATTTCGCGCGTTAGAGTTTTATCTCTAAAATGTTTCTTCTAATTAGTGCTTGAGTGTGTCTTTTAGTTAATCATGCCTCCACGAAGAGCTATCTGAGGTCATTCTGCTAGGAGGAATTTTGAGGAGCAAGGGTTACCCAATGCATCGAAGTGCAACCCCAAGGAGAAGTTATCAATGTTGAGTTCAGGGATGCGATAAGAATATTGAGTCAAGTTGTGCCCAACCAAGCTAAGCAGAGAGAGAACTGATAGGAAGGGAATGATACTTATAGGATTCGTGAGTTCTTGAGGATGAATCCTCTAAGTTTCACTGGTTCAAGCACTACTGAGGATCCAGAGAACTTTATGGAGGAGCTACAAAAGGTGTTTGAGGTCATGCACGTTGCTGATGTTGAACGAGTTGAACTAACTGCATATCAACTGAAGAAAGTTGCTAGGACTTGGTTTGACCAGTGGAAGAAGGGCAGAGCTGAGGGAGCACCACCTACGAGTTGGGCTTGTTTTGAGGAGGTCCTCTTGGGGCGTTTCTTTCCCCGAGAACTGAAAGAGGCCAAGGTACGAGAGTTTCTCACCCTTAAGAAAGATTCACTTAGTGTTCATGAGTATGGGTTGAAGTTCACCCAACTATCCCATTATGTTCCGGAGATGGTTGCGGATATGAAGAGTAGAATGAGTATGTTTGTTGTTGGGCAGTCTCATCTTTCGATTAAGGAAGGTAAGGCTGCAATGTTAATAGGTGTCAAGGTTATATCAAGGTTGATGGTCTATGTGCAGCGCGTTGAGGAAGAAAAGTTGAGGAATAGGGAAAAATTCAAAAATAAGAAGGAAAAAGCGTCAGAGAATGAGTCCGGGCAGCAAATAAATAATGTGAACCGATCTTCTTTCCAACAAAAGTAAAAGGGACCTGCTCCATCATCTGCTATTGCACCTGCACCCAGAAATAATGGTGAGTACAATAGTCAAAATTCACAGCACTTCAGGGCTAGACCTGCCCAATCTCAGGGTAGAATGGCAAAAAGAGGTAATTGGGCTCCTACATGTACTAAGTGTGGTAGAACCCACCCAGGTAAATGTTGCGATGGATCCACAGGTTGTTTCAAGTGTGGAAAAGAGGGTCACTTCATGAAGGAATGCCTTAAGAACTACCAAGGAAATGGAAATTAGAGCAATGGAGCCCAATATTTATCAGTTGATCCACCAGACAGGGCTGCACCTAGAAGAGCTACTTTCGGTACTGGCGGAGGAGCAAACCGCCTTTATGCAATCTCTAGTCACCAAGAGTAAGAGAATTCTCTAGATGTTGTCACTAGTATGATCAAAGTCTTTACTCTTGATGTTTATGCTTTGCTAGACCCAAAAGCAAGTTTATCTTTTGTAACTCCTTATGTAGCAAATAATTTTGATGTTCTTCCTAAGAAACTTTGTGAACCCTTTTGTGTTTCTATACCTGTTGGGGAGTCTATTCTAGTTGAACGAGTATATTGTGATTGTGTTATTTCCATCAATCATAAGAACACCAGAGCTGATTTATTTGAGTTAGATATGGTAGATATCGATATCATTCTTGGTATGGACTGGCTTCATGCATGTTATGCCTCAATTGATTGTAGAACTCAAGTTGTTAGGGTCCAAATTTCTAATGAGCTAGTTATAGAGTGGAGTAGCAATTCAGCAGTGCCTAAGGGTCGTTTCATTTCGTACCTTAAGGTGAGAAAGTTAATTTCCAAGGGGTGTGTCTATCACTTAGTTTGAGTTAATGACTCTAGTGTTGAGATATCTCCTATGGAGTCAGTTTCAGTATTGAAAGAGTTTTTAGCAGTCTTTTCTGATGATCTTCTCGGAGTCCCTCTTGAAAGAGAAATAGACTTCGGCATATACATTCTTCCAGATACTCGTCCTATATCTATTCTGCCATACAGAATAGCACCAGCAGAGTTGAAAGAGATAAAACAACAGTTGAAACATCTCCTAGATAAAGGTTTCATTCCACAAATTATCTTACCTTAGGGTGCTCCAGTCTTGTTTGTGAGGAAGAAGGATGGTTCCCTTAGGATGTGTATAGATTACTACCAGTTGAACAAGGTTACCATAAAGAATAAGTATCCTCTTCTGAGAATTGATGATCTTTTCAATTAGCTTCAGGTTGGTACTTGTTTCTCTAAGATAGACCTCTTATCAGGCTACCATCAGCCGAGGGTAAGGAAATGTGATATTCCAAAGACAACATTCAGGTCCCATTATGGTCATTATGAGTTTCTAGTTATGTCTTTTGGTTTGACCAATACGCTTGGAACTTTCATGGACCTTATGAATAGAGTATGCAAGCCTTATTTAGATATGTTTGTTATCGTGTTCATTGATGACATACTAATCTATTCAACGAATGAAGAAGATCATGCTAGTCATCTCAGAATAGTTCTCCAAACTTTAAAGGATAGAAACTTATATGCGAAGTGTTCTAAGTGTGAGTTTTGGTTTGAGTCTGTGGCAATCTTAGGCCATATTATATCTGGAGAGGGAATTAAAGTTGATACTCAAAAAATAGAGGCAATGCTGAATTGGCCTAGACCCATATCTCCTCTTGATATTAGGAGTTTCTTGGGGTTGGCTGGATATTATAGAAGGTTCGTAGAGGGTTTCTCGTCTATTTCATCCCTTTTGACCAAGTTGACTCAAAAAATAGTGAAGTTTCAATGGTCTGAAGCTAGTGAGAAAAGCTTTCAGGAATTGAAGAAAAGGTTGACTACTGCCCCAATATTGACCTTACCAGAAGGTACGCAAGGCTTTGTTGTGCACTGTGATGCATCTACATTTGGTTTGGGTTGTGTGTTAATGCATAATGTCAAAGGTATAGCTTATGCCTCCAGACAGTTGAAAATTCATGAGAAGAATTATCCAACCCATGATCTATATTTGGATGTTGTAGTATTTGCTTTGAAAATATGGTGCCATTAACTTTATGGTGTTCATTTGAATGTGTTCACCGATCACAAGAGTCTTCAGTATGCGTTTACTCAGAAAGAGCTTAATCTCAGACAAAGGAGGTGGTTAGAATTACTCAAGTATTATGACATACGTATTTATCATCCAGGTAAGGCTAATGGTGTAGCTGATGCTTTAAGTAGGTTGTGTATGGATAGTACCGCCCATGTAGAGGAAGAGAAGAGAGAGTTAGTGAAAAATGTGCATAGACTTGCACGATTGGGAGTTCGACTAATGGATTCCATGGAAGGAGGAGTAGCGGTGATGAATGGGGTTGAATCATCATTACTATCAGAAGTAAAAGAGAAGCAAGACCAAGATCCTATTTTTCTTGAATTAAAGGCAAATGTTCATAAGCAAAAAGTATTGGCTTTTGAACAAGGGGGAGATGGTTTATTGAGGTATCAAGGTAGGTTGTGTGTACCAAGGGTGGATGAACTCCAAGAGAGGAAGCTCATAGCTCCAGATATTCCATTCATTTGGGTTCCACAAATATGTATCGTGATTTTAGAGAAGTTTATTGGTGGAGTAGTATGAAGAAGGGCATTGCATAGATTGTTGCTAAGTGTCCGAATTGCCAACAAGTTAAATTTTAGCACCAAAAGCCCGGTGGTATGGTTCAGAATATAGAACTTTCAAAATGGAAGTGGAAGATGATCAATATGGACCTCATCATAGGTTTACCACGGTCTTACATACAGCATGATTCTATTTGGGCGATTGTTGATAGAATGACAAAATCATCCCACTTTTTGCCGGTAAAGACTACCTATTCGGTAGAAGATTATGCTAAGTTGTATATTCAAGAGGTGGTTAGACTTCATGGGGTGCCAATTTTGATTATTTTCGATAGAGGTGCCCAATTTACTGTATAGTTTTGGAAATCTTTTCAAAAATGCTTGGGTTCAAAGGTGAACTTAAGTACTGTTTTTCATCCTCAGACAGTTGGTCAAGCAGAGCGCACTATTCAGACCTTAGAAGATATGTTGAGGGCTTGTGTGATTGATTTCAAAGGTAATTGGGATGATCACTTACCTCTTATTTAGTTCGCTTACAACAATAGTTATCACTCTAGTATCCAAATGGCTCTGTACGAGGCTTTTTATAGGAGAAGATGCAGATCTCTTATTGGATGGTTTGAAGTTGGTGAAGTAGGGTTGATAGGACCAAACTTAGTGCATCAAGCTATGGAGAAAGTGAAAGTGATTTAAGAGAGGTAGAAAACGGCGCAGAGTCGTCAGAAATCCTAAACTGATGTTAGGAGAAGGGAGTTAGACTTTGAAGTAGATGATTGGGTATATTTGAAAGTTTCACCCATGAAGAGTGTTATGAGGTTTGGTAAGATGGGGAAGCTTAGTGCCCGGTATATTGACCCTTATAGAATATCCAAAAGGGTTGGTAATGCAGCTTATAAGTTAGAGCTACCCCAAGAGTTAGCAGCGATTCATCCAGTATTTCATATTACCATGTTGAAGAAGTGCATGGGATATCCTTCACTTATCATACCAACTGAAGATATTGGGATCAAGGATATCTTATTAGGAGATTCCAGTTCAGATTCTAGATCGTCAAGTTCGCAAGTTGAGGACTAAGGAAGTAGCATCAGTCAAAGTTCTTTGGAGAAACCAGTTTGTTGAGGAAGCTACTTGGGAAGCTGAAGAAGAGATGAAGAGGAGGTATCCAAATCTCTTTGAGACAGAAAATATTCCATGAGACTGAAGAAATTCCAAATCAAGGTACTAATTCTCTTCTTAGTACTCTTTAATTTATAAGCTGGCATATTGTATTTGCATTGCTTGTTGGGTGTTTGAACTGAATGTTAGATGTTTCACCCTTAGCCTACTAAGAGTAATCTTATTCGAGAATGAATGTTCCCAAGGGGGATATATTGTAACACCTTGTTATTTTGAAAGAACTAGAAAGAGTTAGAATTGGAAATTGTCAATTTAGGAAAGAAAGAAAATCTGGAAAATTGGTTAAGTTATGTCAAGTATGGGTTTTTGGTCAACTTCAAACGACCATAACTCCTAGCTAAGGATGATTTAGGTGTGCTTTTAGATACCGTAGGAAATATCTTGGAAAAATCTTTCCAACGCAACCGAGTTTGTGCGATTCCAAGTTCGTATGAGTGAGTTGTGCCCATTGGAAGTTGGGTTATTCAAATAAGGGAAGTTTAATATGAATTTTTGAAGGGTAGTTTGGTCTTTTCCTTACCAAATTACTTTATTTCATTTTTAGGAGTTTAATTGAGGTGTGAATTGAACTTGGTCAGTTTACGCTTTTGAAAACTAAGTTAGGGTTTTGAGAGAAGAGAAAAGAAGAGGAGAAAAGAGGAGAAGGAGAAAGAATCGTCAAGTTCTTCAAGAATCGCTTGTGGATTTCGTCAAGGGGTGATCCCTACGAGGTATGTGAGACCTTCATAATGTTGGGTTCATTCACCCACGTGCTAAGCATGATTATTATAGTGTGAATTCATCTAAAAAGGGTTGAAAGTTCATGTTCTTAATATGTGTTCATGAATTTATTTTCGTTCTTGAATTAGGTTGAGATTGAGAAGTTTTTGAGATTATTACGTCGAATATGGAGTTGTTTTTAGTTAAGTTGTTAGGTACTTTTACCTGGCATCTGAATCAAAAGAAAATTTGGGAAATAGAATCGAGTTTAGGTGAATTGGGGCTAGAAAATGAAGAAGGAAAAAGTCGGGCGAATCTGAGGACAAGGTCCGCGTCGCGAACCTGTTCCTTAGGATGGGAAATAATTCTCCTCGCATCGCGGAGCGGTCATGGACTATTCTGCCTCAAAATTTATTTTCACGACCAAATATTTAAATACATCTCCGCGTCTCGAACTAGTTTCCAGACTATGATTTCTTGATCGTTTCTCATATTTAACTATATAAAAACACTCATAAACATCATGAGATCCTTCCTATCACAATTCACAATCATTGAATCAATAAATTCAAATTCAAGGAAAGTTAAGAGTAAAGTCTAGAAGTTAAGAATCAAGTCAAAAGAAGTTCATAAAGTATTTCAAAAGTCTTTCACAAACGTTTTAACTTTGTTTTAAGACTTAAGCTTTGAGTTGAGGAAAGAGTAAGAGTAAAGATTATTTCTTCAAAGATTATACATGAACTAAGTATTCCCAAGAGTTTAAAATGTTTTCACATTTGAGAAAGAAGGGAAACACTGATTTTCCAAGAGAGCTTTTAAGCTAAGTTGTGAGTAATTATCTCAAACGAAAGAAAGAAGTTTTGTTTTAAAAACATATGAGCTAAGTATATTTTAGGAGTAGTATGGAGCACCTATATGGGGATGCGAGTTCATAATAACTCAAGTCTCCATAAAACATGTAGCCATCATGTGTAGTAAAGGATCATACTTTTTAGTTGATTCCTTAAGTGTTTTTAGCATAGACTAGTGGATCCACTTAGTTAAGGTGTTCTATATGAAGGCAAAGTATAAGACAGTTCTAACAGCGTGGGCAAGACACTGTATCACCACTTAGGCGCACAGTGGTGGTTGTCGATTAGAGAAACTCCCATAGTATTACATTACTTTATTATATGAGTAAGTTGAGTTGTTATTGCATTTTTTTTAACAAACTGAGTTGCTTTCTACTGTTTTAAAAAGCTTTCTATATATTGCATATGTACTATTGCTTTATATTGAGTTGAGTTATTCATGAGTTGAATAAAGCCAAGGTAAGTGTTCCTTTCAAATTCTTTTCAAGCTTACATTATGTTTTAGTATTCCCCTCGCAAACTTGTACATTCAATGTATTGATGCCATTTGGTCTGCATCATTTTATGATGATGACACAATTAACCAGGATCAACATCCAGCACCTCGTTGATCCAGTTGAGTGCCCAGAGTTAGTTGGTGATCCTCCTTGCTTTTCGGAGGAATCCTTATACTTTGCTTTTAGTATTTCAGTTGTTAGGATGATCGGGGGTCTTGTCCCAACACCCGTCTTTGTTTTGGATGCTTCATAGACATTTAGTAGTTCAGTTGTCTTTACATTATTATTTCATATGTAATGACTTGAGTTGCCATTTTGGCCAAGTTGAATGTTTGACCTTTAAACGTTCTAAGTTACTTTATTAAACAGTTGAGTAGAAATGCATTGGATCATTGTAATAATTCTTAGAATCTTCTGTTGAGTAAGTAAGCCAAGCCAAAGGTTCACTTGAGGCCAGCAATGGTTCTCGAGTGCCATTCCCACCCAGGGTGTAGGCTCGGGGCGTGACAAGGTCAATACAATGACTGGTAATATGGAAAACTTCCCAACAATAAATGGAGTAACTTACCATAATGTGGATCCTAGATCTATCAAGGCATAAATAAAGTAGAATGAATGGTTAGTAAACCCATCACGACATCTGGAGAAGACTCTGAGTCTTATCCACCCGTCAATGCTTAAGTAAAATTTTGGACATTTTCATAACTAGGTGTTTCCCTCTACCTCGAACCCTACCTAATGAAGATTGTGGACCTTTCTCTGTAGAATGTACTGAAGTACATGACTCTACTGCTAATCCAGCCCTCTGCCTTGAACCCTACTTGTCCCTGAATGGGCAGTATCTTTATACATGATCCTCCTGGCAAAAAAAAAAAAAAAAAGAATACAATGGAGTCCTAACGAAATCTACCATGTTGTGATATACCACAAATATCACAATGCGTCAGAAATGACTTATAGCTATTTGGGCGGCGGTACTGCTACAAGCCTGACATCTGTGAACTCTCCTTTCTCCTGACTATCCGCGACAATCATATCTGATGCCTTGGTAGTGTTGTGGTAGAGGCCTAAGTGGTTTGATAGTAAACATGGGTTTGGAACCACATGAAAATCTCTCTAAAAGTTGGCAGGTTTACACCTCCTCTGTTGCCCCCTCTCAGTTCACTTTGCCCCTAAACTGTCAATGTCTGAACTGCTCCAGATTTTGAGCAACCACCCATATATGAGATATATAATTGAATTTTCTTGCTTTTATTTTTTCCTTGTTACGGGCTCATTTGGGAATAGATTTGCAATTTCTTACTTTTATTGATAATATCTCGTGTACTCCTCGGGTCTCATTTAATATGACGATATTTAATGGAAATATAGTTTAAGAAACAACTAAAGACTTTTAAACATGGGTAAAATTGATTAATGTTTCAAGGACACTTCATCCAATTCTAAGTGTCAACGATTTCTAGTCAATATATAACCCAACTAAATGAGTTAGGGTTGAAGCCCACAATGAGTGGTACGTGTTTAAGATTCAATAGGGAAGTAAGAACATGATCAAATCAGTCATACAAATAAAAATTGTCGAATAAAGACATTATTCAAATCATGGGGTGACACGAATGTGAAATGGGGGTTTAGGTTTTAGTTATCAACTACAAACAAAAGTAAACAATACGATATAACAATAATGAGACAGGTTCTTGGGATGTGATTTGATTATAGTCTCATATAGACAAATAGGTAATTGCAACTATTATAAAATAGATAGATATTAGTGAGTAAGCTAGGCAATAGAGGAGATAAACTTTCTCCCGAACAATTTACCCCGAATCAAGTTGATTTCTCTCGCACATCAAAAAGCATGCAAAATAAGAACAGCCCACACCTTAGTCCATTCACTCTCTCGAGTTGAATGTGTGGAATTGGATTTAGGATTCACTCTCTCAAAGTGAACCCAGGTCAACCCAACACCCACAGACCATCAATCAATAAGTTTAGTTTTAAAAGTTGTCTCTCGAGTAAGCCAAAAATGCAAGGGTAGAAATGCATTTGCAACTACAATTCTTAAATTAAACCACAATTAATGACTGAACTCACTTCTAAATAACATTTAAACTTACAATTAGAAATACCCATAAACTAAATCATCCCATAATCACATAATCAGATACCAAAAATTGGGATTTTAGCTATACATTATAAAAAGGTAAAAACAGTTACCAAATTGATTATCAATCAATTGAGTAAGTGTAGATTTGTCCTTACAATGCAATAATTTGAAGAATCTCAAAGACCCACTTCCAATTTCTCAAAAGTAAAAATTTTCAATTCTTCAAAACTTAGGAAAAACTAGAGAAAACTGTCTCACCAGTTCAAAACTTAATAATAATTTGTTCTAAAGAGTAATTGATTACTAAACTAAATGTTCAAAAATGTATTTATAGTTGCCAAAAATGTGATGCGAAGAGTCACTCAGTGGAGTAAGTCAGGCTCGTTGAACCACTCGGCAATCCTCCCTTTGGTCATCATTTCCATTACCTTTTTGCCTTGGCCTTCAGCATCCTCAAGGTCTATAACTTTGGGCGATCCAACATTGCATCGCGGACCCACTCGGCGATCCGCCGACTACTCTTTTCTCTCACTAACTTGGTTCTATCCTTCAGGGCTTGACACACAAGAACTTTAGGTGGTCAAGTAGCTATTCAACAACTCACCAAGTAGACTTGGCGATCACCAGGCTTGCATTTCTTCATTCTTTCAGCTTGCTTCGTTCTTTTTACAAATTAGTGTCCTTGCTTTGTTCCTCAATCCATATACTTGGAAATCAAGGGTTTTACATCAGTTATTGGCACAAAATAAGCATTTAAGTACACTAAATCTATATAAATAATGCCCTAAATGAGTCCAAATCTCAGACTCATCAACACCCCCAACTTAAAATTTTTCTTATCCTCAAGCAAATCTCAAGTTCAGCAGTTCAAAAAGAATGTATCAAACAGTGCTATAAAAGACTCAATCATGAATGAATACAACAAGACTCAACTTACTCATGCAAGGATCAATTGTGCACTCAAAGATTCAAGTTGTGACTCACCATTATCAAAGATTCTTAATTTCACAATACTTGCTTCAAATGTAAGTTCAAGCTCAACAATGGTACTTAAATGCCCTCACAACAAAGATGATTCCATGTTCACACATAATTGTTAAACACTTTATAGCTCCAGAATCATAAACAACTCTCAAACTCAAATTGATGAACACATGCATGACTTCACCCATAGGTTTGCCCTTATTTTTCAGTCAACATTCATTTCAATTTGCTCAAGATCAAAAAGGTCATTTCAAGGCTTGTAACGGGGCGAAGTGTAAAGGTATGATCATTTATGCTCATTGGCTGCTATCCTCATGAAATATGGTCTGAACATCAACTTCCTTCGTTTTCTTCAGCAATATCACTCATGCTCAAAATTCACCCCATTAGTTAGTACTAATGAACTACCGGACACCCCATTTCTTTTGTGACTTTCACCTCTTTATTTCACAGCTTTTTCATTCTTTTTCTCTTTCTTTCTTCTTTTCTTTCTTTTTTTTTTTTTTTGTATGGAGGGGTTCCATCTTTTTCCAAGTCCATGGATCAAGGGGGACTTCTTCACACTTCTTGTTTTTCCTTCTCTTTTCACCACACCCCAAACTTAGGCTTTTGACCTAAGTTGGCTATTCAAACACACCACAATTCATGAGGATTAAGGGTGAGTGGATAAAGAGGGGTTACAATTTCATCAAGTTTCTTCCAAGAAAGGACAAGACTCAAAAGGGGTTCAAGCACGGTTCACACATCTCACAAGGTTGGCCACAAAAGAGGTATATTGTCAAATTGTTTAACTCTTCAAAATTGTTGCCTAAGATCATTTCAAGAGATTGCATCACTTAGTCAACTAGACCAACGGGAAAAATTCTAGGTGTCATCACACAAGGTTCACGGTAAGCTAATCACACAAGGCGTTGGAACCAATATCAAACAAGACTCCACAGTTTCACTAGTGTGCAATGTTCATCACAAGTGACTCATTCGATAATCGGCTAGTCACAACAAGATGCAAAAATTTCACATAGTGTTTATGCAACTTCATTTGGCCTCATCGTAGACGCGCATTCATTTTTGTTTGATTAAGAGCACTATTTAGGTCATCGATATTGATCATAACCGATACTCAACTTTACACAAGATTAGCCACAATCAAACACAAAAAGAGGTGGCAAAATTTTTCAGAAGGGCCAAAAACCATTTGCATTTAAAACAAGGAGTCATAAGCTCAAATATTCACAAGACAATATCAAAAACACAATTTAAACACAAAAACCCAATATATATACAAAATGATAATCACAAGAGGTAGGTATGGAAATACCTCACCCCACCACAAACAAAAAATGAAGTTGTCCTCAAATGCAACAAAAATCTCCAAAAGTTATTAAAAATGAGAGAGAGAGAGAGGCAAAGTAAGGTCATGTCTACACAGTGGCTCCATCTGTTGGGGCATCAGTGCCCAGGGTCACATCAAATGCACTGCTTCACTAGGGCCAGCCATGGTGGTGTCTCTCAATGAGGTTTGGCGGTCAGTCTCAAACATTGCATCTTCAGGTCGGTCAGATCATCATATACAGTAGAATCTCGCTCCCCAAGCTGCTCCTAATCAGTCTCCACCCTTGATGCATCAGCTGTCACATCCTCCATAGGTACATCTTCGGTAGTAGCTGGAGGAATCTTAGAACTAGCCGGGGCACCCTCAGTCTCAGTTGCCTCAAATAAAGAAGTGAAGTTTGTAGACTTTAGATAGTCCACATCCTTCCTCAAGTCAACAACCTCGGCTTTCAAAATCGTAACCTCTGAAGCAGCCCCTGTCGACTCTCACAAGTATCTACTCTCGTCGTGAGAGTGTCAATAGATGCCCTGAGGGGTGTTAATGCGGCTAGAATGGCGCTCTCAATTATCCACGATACCGCAACCTCCAACCAGGTAGCCCGTACATCAGCAGAATGGGCTAAATGCCCAAATTCAGGATCATGGCCTGAGTAATCCTGGTGGTCTGGGAAGTAGTAGAAGCACCAGGAGCTTGGGAGGAAGTGGAAGTAGGTGTACCTGAAGGCCCGGAGGCCAGAGTAGGCAAAGATGTCTCTGCATGTATCGTCTCAATATCAATATCTAGGGATGTGTCCACCGGAGTTGCTCTCCTCTTGTCTGCCTCCTCCCTAGTATACTCGTCCTCTATACACCGGATGTTTGTGGAGGATGTGGGGGTAACCTCTATGTCCCTCTTCTCGTCACGAGGAACTCCAGCATGTCGACATAACTCTGTAATCAAGATTAGAAAGGGAAGGGATGTATGGCGCTGTTTGGCCCTCATGGCCATCTCCTGCTTGATGATGAGTCACAAGTCAATGCTCCTCTAGGCTATGATTGACCCAAGGCAAGTCGCCTTTGGATGGCGGAGGATGGACTCATTCTTTGAAGGCATAATGGAGCTGCTAATGAATCTGAACCAGTATCGTGTAGCTACATTCAAGTCCTTCTTCTCGATCTGGACTCCTGCCTCAATCCACCTTGGGGTGGTGTCAAAAATGAGGGGGGCAAGCCAGCCCTTGAGATCATCTAAAAGGTTTCGTAGTGGTAGCCAAATGTGGGTAGTCAAAAATTGACCCTCTATCCAATACAATGTTGATATGATCGTAGCCGCATCTCACTACTATCCCCCGTACCATGACTAACTCTATCGGTCTGTAAGCACTGGCTTTCTTCTTGACCTTAGGTACCAGATCTCCGTATGTTGAGTAAAACTCCTGGACCCAGTAGGAATATATGGGCCTCAGGGCCTAGTAAACTACTCAAAGCGAATGGCACTAGAGTATATCCCTCACCCTGGAATATTTGCCCACTAAACCCTCTGTAGACAATAATTTTTCTTCAAGAATCGTCCTCAATCCCTCGACTTAAAGTCTATTGAGTAGCCGGGTAAGAGGACCCTGAACTGGTGGCGTTGGAACCACCGTCTGTTCCTTGGCTAGCACTGTATCAACAGCATAGGGTGTAGACTCCGAGGCCCTAGACAAACCTTGACAAAATCTGGAACGAATCTCAGCTCGTCGGGACTGCAGAGACTGGTCATCGTCAGGCTCTGAGAATAAAGGCTGAGAGTGGGTAGACTTCCCATCAGTGCTAGAGTTGTGCTTCGGTCTTACCGCCTAGGCCACTTTGCCTTTTCCTTTACCTCCTTCTAGAGGTTCCTTCTTCCCATTTTTGGAAAGGGTAGTTTCCCTCTCATTAATTGTTATGCCCTACACTCTTTTACAGGGTGGCATATCAAGGTTAGTTCTAGCCATATCTTCAAAATACACCAAAAAGTGTTAGAATTAATCCAAGGAAAGCTCAGAAAATATATTGCAGACATCCTCGCCGACCGATCCGGGAGTCGCAGGATCACTTAGGCGAACCAGATCGGGTTCGTCGAGAGGATTGGCTCAAAAATTCCCTACAAAAATGGCATGTCGGTGATGAGAATGGTCTTTCGGTGAATCGCCGAAATTATTCGACTAGCACAGACTAGCACGCCAAAAGTTACAGTGTATTTTAGATGTTAGGGTTATAGAAAAGGTAATCAAAGAAGACTTTCGGTGAGCTCAGGCTTCTCACCGAAAGCTACAGAACCAAACTTAGCAAAATCATGAAATAAAAGGCGAACTAAAGGGATTTCGATGAATCGATGAGTGGTTCGGCGAGCTCCACCCAGCTCGCTAAACTGCCCAATGTGCCTATTTTCAACCCCAACTTCCAAAATCAACCCCATAGCCCCTGAAAATAAAATCAAATTACATATACACTCAATTAGGCTCAGACCCACTAGACCCATGCCACTGGGGTACTAAGACTTCCCCACAAAACCCTAAGCTATAAACCCTAAACTCTAACCCTAAACCCTAAACCCACATACATAAACCCTAAAACCCAAACCCTAAACCCTACACCCTAGACCCAAAACCCTAAACCCTAAGCCAAAATGCCTAAAATCTAAACCCTAAATCCTAAACTATAAACACAAATTGCTAACCCTAAACACGAAACCCTAAGCAATAACCCTAAAGTCTAACCTTAAACCCTAAACCCTCAAACATAAACACTAAAACCCACACCCTAAACCCTACACCCTAGACCCAAAACTCTAAAACCTAAATCCTAAACCCTAAACTCATAACTCTAAACCTTAACCATAAACTCAAAACCCTAAATTCTAAACTTCGATCCCTTAAGCCAAAATTTTAAACCCTAAATCCTAAAGCCTAACCCTAACCCTAGACTCTAAACCCTAAAATGTAAATCCAAAACCCTAAACAATAAATCCTTAACCCTAACCCTAAATCCTTAAACCTAAACCCTAAACCACAAAACGAACCTCTAAAATGGAAACCTTAAACCCCAATTCTAACCCTAAACCCTAAACCCAAATCCCTAGAACCTACACCCTAAACCCTAAACGACCCTAATTCTAAAACCTAAACCCTAAACCCAAAATTATAACCCTAAACCTAAACCCAAAACCCTAAACCATAATTCCTAAACTCTAAACCCTAAACCCTAAACCCAAACCCTAACCCTAAACTATTAAACTATAAACCTTGAACCCTAAAACATAAACCATAAAAGCTAACCCAAAACCCTAAACCCTAACCCTAAGTTATTAAACACTAAATCCTAAACCCAAAACCATAAACCATAAACCATAAACCCTAACCGTAAAAATTAAACCTTTAACACTAAAGAACCCTAATAGTAAACCTTTAAACCTAAACCCCAAACCAAATCCCAAAACACTAAACTCAAACTTTAACCCTAAACCAAATGCATAAACCCTAAAACCTAATTCCTAAACTCTAAGCCATAAACCATAAACCCAAAACTCTTACCCTAAACCTAAAACCTTCATTCCTAAACTCTAAAACCAAAACCCAAGACCTTAAACCCTCAACCCTAAACCCTAAACCCTATTCCCTAAACCATAAACCCTAAACCCTGAACCCTAAATGATTAAACCATAAACCCTAAACCCTAACCATAAACCATAAACCCTAACCTTAAACCCTAAACCCTTAACCCTAAATCCAAACCCTAAGTTGTTAAACCTTAAACCCAACACCATCAACCCTAAACCATAAACCATAAACCCTAACCATAAAAAATAAACCTTTAACCCTAAACCACCCTAATTGTAAACCCTAAACCCTAAACCCTAAACTCAAACTCTAACCCCAAAACTAAACTATAAACCCTAAAACCTAATTCCTAAATTCTAAGCCATAAATTATAACCCTAAACTCAACACTAAACCCTAAACCCTAATCCCAAACCCTAAACGTTAAATCCTAAACCCTAAATTATAACCCTAAACCCTAATCCCAAACCCTAAACCTTAAATCCTAAACCTTTTATCCTAAACCCTAAACACTAAATCCTAAATCCTAAACCCTAAACCCTAGACACAAAACCCTAGACCCTAAATCCAAAATCCAAAACCCTAAACCCCAAACCCTTAAACCTAAGCCCTAAATAATAAATGCAAAATTCTAAATCCTAAACCCTAAACCAAAATGCCTAAACCCTAAACCCTATATACAAAAATATAAACACAAATTGCTAACCCTAAACACGGAACCCACCCTAGGCTATAAACCCTAAACCCAATCCCTACACCCTAAACCCTAAACCCTACACCCTAGACCAAACCCCTAAACCCTTCACCCTAGACCAAAACCCTAAACCCTAAACCCTAAACCAAAATGCCTAAGCCCTAAACCCTAAATCCTAAACTATAAACACAAATTGCTAACCCTAAACACGAAACCCTAAGCTATAAACCCTAAACTCTAACCTCAACCATAAACCCTAAAAAATAAACCCTAAAACCCAAATCCTAAACCCTAAACGCTAAACCCTACCCCTTAGACCCAAAACCCTAAACCCTAAACCCTAAACTCAAAACTCTAAACCTTAACCATAAACTCAAAACCCTAAACTATAAACTTGGAACCCTTAAGACAAAATTTTGATCCCTAAACACTAAACTCTAAACCCTAAACCCTAACCCTAACCCTAGACCCTAAACCCTAAAATGTAAATCCTAAACCCTACCCCTAAATCCTTAAAACTAAACCCTAAACCATAAATCGATGCTCTAAAATAGAAACCTTAAACCCCAATTCTAACCCTAAACCCTAAACCCAAATACCTAGAACCTACACCATAAAACATACACCCTAAACCCTAAACGACCGTAATTCTAAACCATAAACCCTAAACCTAAAACTCTAACCCTAAACCTAAACCCAAAACGCTAAACCATTAGACCATAAACCCTGAACCCTAATCGTAAACAATAAACCATAAACCATAAAACCTAACAATAAAAACTAAACAAACTAAACCACCCTAATTGTAAACCCTAAACTCAAACTCTAACCCTAAACCTAAACCATAAACCATAAAACCTAATTCCTAAACTCTTAGCCCTAAATTATATCCCTAAACCCTAACACTAAACCCTAAACCCTAAACCCTAATCCCAAACCCTAAACGTTAAATCCTAAACCCTAAATTATAACCCTAAACCTTAAACCTTAAATCATAAATCCTAAATGCTAAATACTAAACACTAAATCATCAATCCTAAACCCTAAATCCTAGACCCAAAACCCTAGATCCAAAACCCTAAACCCTAAACCCTTAAACCTAAACTCTAAATAATAAATGCAAAACTCTAAACCCTAAACCCTAAATCAAAATACCTAATCTCTAAACCCTAAATCCTAAACTATAAACACAAATTGCTAACCCTAAACACGAAACCCTAAGCAATAAACCCTAAACCCTAAACCCTCAAACATAAACTCTAAAACCCAAACCCTAAACCCTACACCCTAGACCAAAACCCTAAATCCTAAACCAAAATGCCTAAACCCTAAACCCTAAATCCTAAACTATAAACACAAATTGCTAACCCTAAACACGAAACCCTAAGCTATAAACCCTACACCCTAGACCAAAACCCTAAACCCTAAACTCTCAAACATAAACTCTAAAACCCAAACCCTAAACCCTACACCTTAGACCAAAACCCAAAATCTTAAACCAAAATGCCTAAACCCTAAGCTATAAACCCTAAACTCTAACCCTAAACCCTAAACCCACAAACATACACCCTAAAACCCAAACCCTAAACCCTAAACCCTACACCCTACACCCTAGACCCAAAACCCTAAACCCTAAACCCTAGACGCAAAACCCTAGATTCAAAACCCTAAACCCTAAACCCTTAAACCTAAACTCTAAATAATAAATGCAAAATTGTAAACCCTAAACCCTAAATCAAAATACCTAATCTCAAAACCCTAAATCCTAAACTATAAACACAAATTTCAAACCCTAAACACGAAACCCTAATAAATAAAGCCTAAACCCTAAACCCTCAAACATAAACTCTAAAACCCAAACCCTAAACCCTACCCCCTAGACCAAAACCCTAAATCCTAAACCAAAATGCCTAAACCCTAAACCCTAAATCCTAAACTATGAACACAAATTGCTAACCCTAAACACGAAACCTTAAGCTATAAACCCTAAACTCTAACCCTAAACCCTAAACCCACAAACATACACCCTAAAACCCAAACCCTAAACCCTAAACCCTACACCCTAGACCAAAACCCAAAATCCTAAACCAAAATGCCTAAAATCTAAACCCTAAATCCTAAACTATAAACATAAATTGCTAACCCTAAACACGAAACCCTAAGCAATAACCCTAAAGTCTAACCTTAAACCCTAAACCCTCAAACATAAACACTAAAACCCAAACCCTAAACCCTACACCCTAGACCCAAAACCGTAAAACCTAAATCCTAAACCCTAAACTCATAACTCTAAACCTTAACCATAAACTCAAAACACTAAATTCTAAACTTCGATCCCTTAAGCCAAAATTTTAAACCCTAAACACTAAACTCTAAATCCTAAAGCCTAACCCTAACCCTAGACTCTAAACCCTAAAATGTAAATCCAAAACCCTAAACAATAAATCCTTAACCCTAACCCTAAATCCTTAAACCTAAACCCTAAACCACAAAACGAACCTCTAAAATGGAAACCTTAAACCCCAATTCTAACCCTAAACCCAAATCCCTAGAACCTACACCCTAAACCCTAAACGACCCTAATTCTAAAACCTAAACCCTAAACCCAAAATTATAACCCTAAACCTAAACCCAAAACCCTAAACCATAATTCCTAAACTCTAAACCCTAAACCCTAAACCCTAACCCTAAACTATTAAACTATAAACCTTGAACCCTAAAGCATAAACCATAAAAGCTAACCCAAAACCCTAAACCCTAATCCTAAGGTATTAAACACTAAATCCTAAACCCAAAACCATAAACCATAAACCATAAACCCTAACCGTAAAAACTAAACCTTTAACACTAAACAACCCTAATAGTAAACCCTTAAACCTAAACCCCAAACCAAATCCCTAAACACTAAACTCAAACTCTAACCCTAAACCAAATGCACAAACCCTAAAACCTGATTCCTAAACTCTAAGCCCTAAACCATAAACCCAAAACTCTTACCCTAAACCTTAAACCTTCATTCCCAAACTCTAAAACCAAAACCCAAGACCTTAAATCTTAAACCCTAAACCCTAAACCCTATTCCCTAAACCCTAAACCCTATTCCCTAAACCATGAACCCTAAACCCTAACCATAAACCATAAACCCTAACCTTAAACCCTAAACCCTTAACCCTAAATCCAAACCCTAAGTTGTTAAACCTTAAACCCAACCCCCTAAACCCCAAACCATAAACCATAAACCCTAACCATAAAAACTAAACCTTTAACCCTAAACCACCCTAATTGTAAACCCTAAACTCAAACTCTAACCCCAAAACTAAACTATAAACCCAAAAACCTAATTCCTAAACTCTAAGCCCTAAATTATAACCCTAAACCCAACACTAAACCCTAAACCCTAATCCCAAACCCTAAACGTTAAATCTTAAACCCTAAATTATAACCCTAAACCCTAAACCTTAAATCCTAAACCCTTTATCCTAAACCCTAAACACTAAATCCTAAATCCTAAACCCTAAACCCTAGACACAAAACCCTAGAGCCTAAATCCAAAATCCAAAATCCTAAACCCCAAACCCTTAAACCTAAACCCTAAATAATAAATGCAAAATTCTAAATCCTAAACCCTAAACCAAAATGCCTAAACCCTAAACCCTATATACAAAAATATAAACACAAATTGCTAACCCTAAACACGAAACCCACCCTAAGCTATAAACCCTAAACCCAATCCCTACACCCTAAACCCTAAACCCTCCACCCTAGACCAATACCCTAAACCCTTCACCCTAGACCAAAACCCTAAACCCTAAACCCTAAACCAAAATGCCTAAACCCTAAACCCTAAATCCTAAACTATAAACACAAATTGCTAACCCTAAACACGAAACCCTAAGCTATAAACCCTAAACTCTAACCTCAACCATAAACCCTCAAAAATAAACCCTAAAACCCAAATCCTAAACCCTAAACGCTAAACCCTACCCCCTAGACCCAAAACCCTAAACCCTAAACCCTAAACTCAAAACTCTAAACCTTAACCATAAACTCAAAACCCTAAACTATAAACTTGGAACCCTTAAGACAAAATTTTGATCCCTAAACACTAAACTCTAAACCCTAAACCCTAACCCTAACCCTAGACCGTAAACCCTAAAATGTAAATCCTAAACCCTACCCATAAATCCTTAAAACTAAACCCTAAACCATAAATCGATGCTCTAAAACAGAAACCTTAAACCCCAATTCTAACCCTAAACCCTAAACCCAAATACCTAGAACCTACACCGTAAAAGATACACCCTAAACCCTAAACGACCGTAATTCTAAACCCTAAACCCTAAACCTAAAACTCTAACCCTAAACCTAAACCCAAAATGCTAAACCATTAGACCATAAACCCTGAACCCTAATCGTAAACAATAAACCATAAACCATAAAACCTAACAATAAAAACAAAACACACTAAACCACCCTAATTGTAAACCCTAAACCCTAAACCCTAAACTCAAACTCTAACCCTAAACCTAAACCATAAACCATAAAACCTAATTCCTAAACTCTTAGCCCTAAATTATATCCCTAAACCCTAACACTAAACCCTAAACCCTAATCCCAAACCCTAAACATTAAATCCTAAACCCTAAATTATAACCCTAAACCCTAAACCTTAAATCCTAAATCCTAAATGCTAAATACTAAACACTAAATCATCAATCCTAAACCCTAAACCCTAGATCCAAAACCCTAAACCCTAAACACTTAAACCTAAACTCTAAGTAATAAATGCAAAATTCTAAACCCTAAACACTAAATCAAAATACGTAATCTCTAAACCCTAAATCCTAAACTATAAACACAAATTGCTAACCCTAAACACGAAACCCTAAGCAATAAACCCTAAACCCTAAACCCTCAAACATAAACTTTAAAACCCAAACCCTAAACCCTACACCCTAGACCAAAACCCTAAATCCTAAACCAAAATGCCTAAACCCTAAACCGTAAATCCTAAACTATAAACACAAATTGCTAACCCCAAACACGAAACCCTAGGCTATAAACCCTACACCCTAGACCAAAACCCTAAACCCTAAACTCTCAAACATAAACTCTAAAACCCAAACCCTAAACCCTACACCCTAGACCAAAACCCAAAATCCTAAACCAAAATGCCTAAACCCTAAACTCTAACCCTAAACCCTAAACCCACAAACATACACCCTAAAACCCAAACCCTAAACCCTAAACCCTACACCCTACACCCTAGACCCAAAACCCTAAACCCTAAACCCTAGACCCAAAACCCTATATTCAAAACCCTAAACCCTAAACCCTTAAACCTAAACTCAAATAATAAATGCAAAATTGTAAACCCTAAACCCTAAATCAAAATACCTAATCTCAAAACCCTAAATCCTAAACTATAAACACAAATTTCAAACCCTAAACACGAAACCCTAAGCAATAAACCCTAAACATAAACTCTAAAACCCAAACCCTAAACCCTACACCCTAGACCAAAACCCTAAATCCTAAACCAAAATGCCTAAACCCTAAACCTTAAATCCTAAACTATAAACACAAATTGCTAACCCTAAACACGAAACCTTAAGCTATAAACCCTAAACTTTAACCCTAAACCCTAAACCCACAAACATACACCTTAAAACCCAAACCCTAAACCCTAAACCCTACACCCTAGACCAAAACCCAAAATCCTAAACCAAAATGCCTAAAATCTAAACCCTAAATCCTAAACTATAAACATAAATTGCTAACCCTAAACACGAAACCCAAACCAATAACCCTAAAGTCTAACCCTAAACCCTAAACCCTCAAACATAAACACTAAAACCCAAACCCTAAATGCTACACCCTAGACCCAAAACCCTAAAACCTAAATCCTAAACCCTAAACTCATAACTCTAAACCTTAACCATAAACTCAAAACCCTAAATTCTAAACTTCGATCCCTTAAGCCAAAATTTTAAACCCTAAACACTAAACCCTAAATCCTAAAGCCTAACCCTAACCCTAGACTCTAAACCCTAAAATGTAAATCCAAAACCCTAAACAATAAATCCTTAACCCTAACCCTAAATCCTTAAACCTAAACCCTAAACCACAAAACGAACCTCTAAAATGGAAACCTTAAACCCCAATTCTAACCCTAAACCCTAAAC
The DNA here is from genome assembly GCA_037074985.1 of Solanum bulbocastanum. Lineage (NCBI taxonomy): Eukaryota > Viridiplantae > Streptophyta > Magnoliopsida > Solanales > Solanaceae > Solanum > Solanum bulbocastanum. The sequence goes on from CM073599.1 coordinate 17,259,053, forward strand.
CCAAATCCCTAAAACCTACACCCTAAACCCTAAACGACCCTAATTCTAAAACCTAAACCCTAAACCCAAAATTATAACCCTAAACCTAAACCCAAAACCCTAAACCATAATTCCTAAACTCTAAACCCTAAACCCTAAACCCCAACCCTAACCCTAACCCTAAACTATTAAACTATAAACCTTGAACCCTAAAGCATAAACCATAAAAGCTAACCCAAAACCCTAAACACTAACCCTAAGTTATTAAACACTAAATCCTAAACCCAAAACCATAAACCCTAACCATAAAAACTAAACCTTTAACACTAAACAACCCTAATAGTTAACCCTTAAACCTAAACCCCAAACCAAATCCCTAAACACTAAACTCAAACTCTAACCCTAAACCAAAAGCATAAACCCTAAAACCTAATTCCTAAACTCTAAGCCCTAAACCATAAACCCAAAACTCTTACCCTAAACCTAAAACCTTCATTCCGAAACTCTAAAACCAAAACCCAAGACCTTAAATCTTAAACCCTAAACCCTAAACCCTATTCCCTAAACCATAAACCCTAAACCCTGAACCCTAAATGATTAAACCATAAACCCTAAACCCTAACCATAAACCATAAACCCTAACCTTAAACCCTAAACCCTTAACCCTAAATCCAAACCCTAAGTTGTTAAACCTTAAACCCAACACCCTAAACCCTAAACCATAAACCATAAACCCTAACCATAAAAAATAAACCTTTAACCCTAAACCACCCTAATTGTAAAGCCTAAACTCAAACTCTAACCCCAAAACTAAACTATAAACCCTAAAACCTAATTCCTAAACTCTAAGCCCTAAATTATAACCCTAAACTCAACACTAAACCCTAAACCCTAATCCCAAACCCTAAACGTTAAATCCTAAACCCTAAATTATAACCCTAAACCTTAATCCCAAACCCTAAACCTTAAATCCTAAACCTTTTATCCTAAACCCTAAACACTAAATCCTAAATCCTAAACCCTAAACCCTAGACACAAAACCCTAGACCCTAAATCCAAAATCCAAAACCCTAAACCCCAAACCCTTAAACCTAAACCCTAAATAATAAATGCAAAATTCTAAATCCTAAACCCTAAACCAAATTGCCTAAACCCTAAACTCTATAAACAAAAATATAAACAAAAATTGCTAACCCTAAACACGAAACCCACCCTAGGCTATAAACCCTAAACCCAATCCCTACACCCTAAACCCTAAACCCTACACCCTAGAACAAAACCCTAAACCTTTCACCCTAGACCAAAACCCTGAACCCTAAACCCTAAACCAAAATGCCTAAACCCTAAACCCTAAATCCTAAACTATAAACACAAATTGCTAACCCTAAACACGAAACCCTAAGCTATAAACCCTAAACTCTAACCTCAACCATAAACCCTCAAAAATAAACCCTAGAACCCAAATCCTAAACCCTAAACGCTAAACCCTACCCCATAGACCCAAAACCCTAAACCCTAAACCCTAAACTCAAAACTCTAAACCTTAACCATAAACTCAAAACCCTAAACTATAAACTTGGAACCCTTAAGACAAACTTTTGATCCCTAAACACTAAACTCTAAACCCTAAACCCTAACCCTAACCCTAGACCCTAAACCCTACCCCTAAATCCTTAAAACTAAACCCTAAACCATAAATCGATGCTCTAAAATAGAAACCTTAAACCCTAATTCTAGCCCTAAACCCTAAACCCAAATACCTAGAACCTATACCCTAAAACATACACCCTAAACCCTAAACGACCCTAATTCTAAACCCTAAACCCTAAACCTAAAACTCTAACCCTAAACCTAAACCCAAAACGCTAAACCATTAGACCATAAACCCTGAACCCTAATCGTAAATAATAAACCATAAACCATTAAACCTAACCATAAAAACTAAACACACTAAACCACCCTAATTGTAAACCCTAAACCCTAAACCCTAAACTCTAACTCTAACCCTAAACCTAAACCATAAACCATAAAACCTAATTCCTAAACTCTTAGCCCTAAATTATATCCCTAAACCCTAAGCCCTAATCCCAAACCCTAAATGTTAAATCCTAAACCCTAAATTATAACCCTAAACCCTAAACCTTAAATCCTAAATCCTATATCCTTAATCCTAAACACTAAATCATCAATCCTAAACCCTAAACCCTAGACCCAAAACCCTAGATCCAAAACCCTAAACCCTAAACCCTTAAACCTAAACTCTAAATAATAAATGCAAAATTCTAAACCCTAAACCCTAAATCAAAATACCTAATCTCTAAACCCTAAATCCTAAACTATAAACACAAATTGCTAACCCTGAACACGAAACCCTAAGCAATAAACCCTAAACCCTACACCCTCAAACATAAACTCTAAAACTCAAACCCTAAACCCTACACCCTAGACCAAAACCATAAATCCTAAACCAAAATGCCTAAACCCTAAACCCTAAATCCTAAACTATAAACACAAATTGCTAACCCTAAACACGAACCCCTAAGCTATAAACCCTACACCCTAGACCAAAACCCTAAACCCTAAACTCTCAAACATAAACTCTAAAACCCAAACCCTAAACCCTACACCCTAGACCAAAACCCAAAATCTTAAACCAAAATGCCTAAACCCTAAGCTATTAACCCTAAACTCTAACCCTAAACCCTAAACCCACAAACATACACCCTAAAACCCAAACCCTAAACCCTAAACCCTACACCCTACACCCTAGACCCAAAACCCTAAACCCTAAACCCTAGACCCAAAGATCCAAAACCCTAAACCCTAAACCCTTAAACCTAAACTCTAAATAATAAATGCAAAATTCTAAACCCTAAACCCTTAATCAAAATACCTAATCTCAAAACCCTAAATCCTAAACTATAAACATAATTTGCAAACCCTAAACACGAAACCCTAAGCAATAAACCCTAAACCCTAAACCCTCAAACATAAAATCTAAAACCCAAACCCTAAACCCTACACCCTAGACCAAAACCCTCAATCCTAAACCAAAATGCCTAAACCCTAAACCCTAAATCCTAAACTATAAACACAAATTGCTAACCCTAAACACGAACCCCTAAGCTATAAACCCTACACCCTAGACCAAAACCCTAAACCCTAAACTCTCAAACATAAACTCTAAAACCCAAACCCTAAACCCTACACCCTAGACCAAAACCCAAAATCTTAAACCAAAATGCCTAAACCCTAAGCTATTAACCCTAAACTCTAACCCTAAACCCTAAACCCACAAACATACACCCTAAAACCCAAACCCTAAACCCTAAACCCTACACCCTACACCCTAGACCCAAAACCCTAAACCCTAAACCCTAGACCCAAAGATCCAAAACCCTAAACCCTAAACCCTTAAACCTAAACTCTAAATAATAAATGCAAAATTCTAAACCCTAAACCCTTAATCAAAATACCTAATCTCAAAACCCTAAATCCTAAACTATAAACATAATTTGCAAACCCTAAACACGAAACCCTAAGCAATAACCCTAAAGTCTAACCTTAAACCCTAAACCCTCAAACATAAACACTAAAACCCACACCCTAAACCCTACACCCTAGACCCAAAACTCTAAAACGTAAATCCTAAACCCTAAACTCATAACTCTAAACCTTAACCATAAACTCAAAACCCTAAATTCTAAACTTCGATCCCTTAAGCCAAAATTTTAAACCCTAAATCCTAAAGCCTAACCCTAACCCTAGACTCTAAACCCTAAAATGTAAATCCAAAACCCTAAACAATAAATCCTTAACCCTAACCCTAAATCCTTAAACCTAAACCCTAAACCACAAAACGAACCTCTAAAATGGAAACCTTAAACCCCAATTCTAACCCTAAACCCTAAACCCAAATCCCTAGAACCTACACCCTAAACCCTAAACGACCCTAATTCTAAAACCTAAACCCTAAACCCAAAATTATAACCCTAAACCTAAACCCAAAACCCTAAACCATAATTCCTAAACTCTAAACCCTAAACCCTAAACCCAAACCCTAACCCTAAACTATTAAACTATAAACCTTGAACCCTAAAACATAAACCATAAAAGCTAACCCAAAACCCTAAACCCTAACCCTAAGTTATTAAACACTAAATCCTAAACCCAAAACCATAAACCATAAACCATAAACCCTAACCGTAAAAATTAAACCTTTAACACTAAAGAACCCTAATAGTAAACCTTTAAACCTAAACCCCAAACCAAATCCCAAAACACTAAACTCAAACTTTAACCCTAAACCAAATGCATAAACCCTAAAACCTAATTCCTAAACTCTAAGCCATAAACCATAAACCCAAAACTCTTACCCTAAACCTAAAACCTTCATTCCTAAACTCTAAAACCAAAACCCAAGACCTTAAACCCTCAACCCTAAACCCTAAACCCTATTCCCTAAACCATAAACCCTAAACCCTGAACCCTAAATGATTAAACCATAAACCCTAAACCCTAACCATAAACCATAAACCCTAACCTTAAACCCTAAACCCTTAACCCTAAATCCAAACCCTAAGTTGTTAAACCTTAAACCCAACACCATCAACCCTAAACCATAAACCATAAACCCTAACCATAAAAAATAAACCTTTAACCCTAAACCACCCTAATTGTAAACCCTAAACCCTAAACCCTAAACTCAAACTCTAACCCCAAAACTAAACTATAAACCCTAAAACCTAATTCCTAAATTCTAAGCCATAAATTATAACCCTAAACTCAACACTAAACCCTAAACCCTAATCCCAAACCCTAAACGTTAAATCCTAAACCCTAAATTATAACCCTAAACCCTAATCCCAAACCCTAAACCTTAAATCCTAAACCTTTTATCCTAAACCCTAAACACTAAATCCTAAATCCTAAACCCTAAACCCTAGACACAAAACCCTAGACCCTAAATCCAAAATCCAAAACCCTAAACCCCAAACCCTTAAACCTAAGCCCTAAATAATAAATGCAAAATTCTAAATCCTAAACCCTAAACCAAAATGCCTAAACCCTAAACCCTATATACAAAAATATAAACACAAATTGCTAACCCTAAACACGGAACCCACCCTAGGCTATAAACCCTAAACCCAATCCCTACACCCTAAACCCTAAACCCTACACCCTAGACCAAACCCCTAAACCCTTCACCCTAGACCAAAACCCTAAACCCTAAACCCTAAACCAAAATGCCTAAGCCCTAAACCCTAAATCCTAAACTATAAACACAAATTGCTAACCCTAAACACGAAACCCTAAGCTATAAACCCTAAACTCTAACCTCAACCATAAACCCTAAAAAATAAACCCTAAAACCCAAATCCTAAACCCTAAACGCTAAACCCTACCCCTTAGACCCAAAACCCTAAACCCTAAACCCTAAACTCAAAACTCTAAACCTTAACCATAAACTCAAAACCCTAAACTATAAACTTGGAACCCTTAAGACAAAATTTTGATCCCTAAACACTAAACTCTAAACCCTAAACCCTAACCCTAACCCTAGACCCTAAACCCTAAAATGTAAATCCTAAACCCTACCCCTAAATCCTTAAAACTAAACCCTAAACCATAAATCGATGCTCTAAAATAGAAACCTTAAACCCCAATTCTAACCCTAAACCCTAAACCCAAATACCTAGAACCTACACCATAAAACATACACCCTAAACCCTAAACGACCGTAATTCTAAACCATAAACCCTAAACCTAAAACTCTAACCCTAAACCTAAACCCAAAACGCTAAACCATTAGACCATAAACCCTGAACCCTAATCGTAAACAATAAACCATAAACCATAAAACCTAATAATAAAAACTAAACAAACTAAACCACCCTAATTGTAAACCCTAAACTCAAACTCTAACCCTAAACCTAAACCATAAACCATAAAACCTAATTCCTAAACTCTTAGCCCTAAATTATATCCCTAAACCCTAACACTAAACCCTAAACCCTAAACCCTAATCCCAAACCCTAAACGTTAAATCCTAAACCCTAAATTATAACCCTAAACCTTAAACCTTAAATCATAAATCCTAAATGCTAAATACTAAACACTAAATCATCAATCCTAAACCCTAAATCCTAGACCCAAAACCCTAGATCCAAAACCCTAAACCCTAAACCCTTAAACCTAAACTCTAAATAATAAATGCAAAACTCTAAACCCTAAACCCTAAATCAAAATACCTAATCTCTAAACCCTAAATCCTAAACTATAAACACAAATTGCTAACCCTAAACACGAAACCCTAAGCAATAAACCCTAAACCCTAAACCCTCAAACATAAACTCTAAAACCCAAACCCTAAACCCTACACCCTAGACCAAAACCCTAAATCCTAAACCAAAATGCCTAAACCCTAAACCCTAAATCCTAAACTATAAACACAAATTGCTAACCCTAAACACGAAACCCTAAGCTATAAACCCTACACCCTAGACCAAAACCCTAAACCCTAAACTCTCAAACATAAACTCTAAAACCCAAACCCTAAACCCTACACCTTAGACCAAAACCCAAAATCTTAAACCAAAATGCCTAAACCCTAAGCTATAAACCCTAAACTCTAACCCTAAACCCTAAACCCACAAACATACACCCTAAAACCCAAACCCTAAACCCTAAACCCTACACCCTACACCCTAGACCCAAAACCCTAAACCCTAAACCCTAGACGCAAAACCCTAGATTCAAAACCCTAAACCCTAAACCCTTAAACCTAAACTCTAAATAATAAATGCAAAATTGTAAACCCTAAACCCTAAATCAAAATACCTAATCTCAAAACCCTAAATCCTAAACTATAAACACAAATTTCAAACCCTAAACACGAAACCCTAATAAATAAAGCCTAAACCCTAAACCCTCAAACATAAACTCTAAAACCCAAACCCTAAACCCTACCCCCTAGACCAAAACCCTAAATCCTAAACCAAAATGCCTAAACCCTAAACCCTAAATCCTAAACTATGAACACAAATTGCTAACCCTAAACACGAAACCTTAAGCTATAAACCCTAAACTCTAACCCTAAACCCTAAACCCACAAACATACACCCTAAAACCCAAACCCTAAACCCTAAACCCTACACCCTAGACCAAAACCCAAAATCCTAAACCAAAATGCCTAAAATCTAAACCCTAAATCCTAAACTATAAACATAAATTGCTAACCCTAAACACGAAACCCTAAGCAATAACCCTAAAGTCTAACCTTAAACCCTAAACCCTCAAACATAAACACTAAAACCCAAACCCTAAACCCTACACCCTAGACCCAAAACCGTAAAACCTAAATCCTAAACCCTAAACTCATAACTCTAAACCTTAACCATAAACTCAAAACACTAAATTCTAAACTTCGATCCCTTAAGCCAAAATTTTAAACCCTAAACACTAAACTCTAAATCCTAAAGCCTAACCCTAACCCTAGACTCTAAACCCTAAAATGTAAATCCAAAACCCTAAACAATAAATCCTTAACCCTAACCCTAAATCCTTAAACCTAAACCCTAAACCACAAAACGAACCTCTAAAATGGAAACCTTAAACCCCAATTCTAACCCTAAACCCAAATCCCTAGAACCTACACCCTAAACCCTAAACGACCCTAATTCTAAAACCTAAACCCTAAACCCAAAATTATAACCCTAAACCTAAACCCAAAACCCTAAACCATAATTCCTAAACTCTAAACCCTAAACCCTAAACCCTAACCCTAAACTATTAAACTATAAACCTTGAACCCTAAAGCATAAACCATAAAAGCTAACCCAAAACCCTAAACCCTAATCCTAAGGTATTAAACACTAAATCCTAAACCCAAAACCATAAACCATAAACCATAAACCCTAACCGTAAAAACTAAACCTTTAACACTAAACAACCCTAATAGTAAACCCTTAAACCTAAACCCCAAACCAAATCCCTAAACACTAAACTCAAACTCTAACCCTAAACCAAATGCACAAACCCTAAAACCTGATTCCTAAACTCTAAGCCCTAAACCATAAACCCAAAACTCTTACCCTAAACCTTAAACCTTCATTCCCAAACTCTAAAACCAAAACCCAAGACCTTAAATCTTAAACCCTAAACCCTAAACCCTATTCCCTAAACCCTAAACCCTATTCCCTAAACCATGAACCCTAAACCCTAACCATAAACCATAAACCCTAACCTTAAACCCTAAACCCTTAACCCTAAATCCAAACCCTAAGTTGTTAAACCTTAAACCCAACCCCCTAAACCCCAAACCATAAACCATAAACCCTAACCATAAAAACTAAACCTTTAACCCTAAACCACCCTAATTGTAAACCCTAAACTCAAACTCTAACCCCAAAACTAAACTATAAACCCAAAAACCTAATTCCTAAACTCTAAGCCCTAAATTATAACCCTAAACCCAACACTAAACCCTAAACCCTAATCCCAAACCCTAAACGTTAAATCTTAAACCCTAAATTATAACCCTAAACCCTAAACCTTAAATCCTAAACCCTTTATCCTAAACCCTAAACACTAAATCCTAAATCCTAAACCCTAAACCCTAGACACAAAACCCTAGAGCCTAAATCCAAAATCCAAAATCCTAAACCCCAAACCCTTAAACCTAAACCCTAAATAATAAATGCAAAATTCTAAATCCTAAACCCTAAACCAAAATGCCTAAACCCTAAACCCTATATACAAAAATATAAACACAAATTGCTAACCCTAAACACGAAACCCACCCTAAGCTATAAACCCTAAACCCAATCCCTACACCCTAAACCCTAAACCCTCCACCCTAGACCAATACCCTAAACCCTTCACCCTAGACCAAAACCCTAAACCCTAAACCCTAAACCAAAATGCCTAAACCCTAAACCCTAAATCCTAAACTATAAACACAAATTGCTAACCCTAAACACGAAACCCTAAGCTATAAACCCTAAACTCTAACCTCAACCATAAACCCTCAAAAATAAACCCTAAAACCCAAATCCTAAACCCTAAACGCTAAACCCTACCCCCTAGACCCAAAACCCTAAACCCTAAACCCTAAACTCAAAACTCTAAACCTTAACCATAAACTCAAAACCCTAAACTATAAACTTGGAACCCTTAAGACAAAATTTTGATCCCTAAACACTAAACTCTAAACCCTAAACCCTAACCCTAACCCTAGACCGTAAACCCTAAAATGTAAATCCTAAACCCTACCCATAAATCCTTAAAACTAAACCCTAAACCATAAATCGATGCTCTAAAACAGAAACCTTAAACCCCAATTCTAACCCTAAACCCTAAACCCAAATACCTAGAACCTACACCGTAAAAGATACACCCTAAACCCTAAACGACCGTAATTCTAAACCCTAAACCCTAAACCTAAAACTCTAACCCTAAACCTAAACCCAAAATGCTAAACCATTAGACCATAAACCCTGAACCCTAATCGTAAACAATAAACCATAAACCATAAAACCTAACAATAAAAACAAAACACACTAAACCACCCTAATTGTAAACCCTAAACCCTAAACCCTAAACTCAAACTCTAACCCTAAACCTAAACCATAAACCATAAAACCTAATTCCTAAACTCTTAGCCCTAAATTATATCCCTAAACCCTAACACTAAACCCTAAACCCTAATCCCAAACCCTAAACATTAAATCCTAAACCCTAAATTATAACCCTAAACCCTAAACCTTAAATCCTAAATCCTAAATGCTAAATACTAAACACTAAATCATCAATCCTAAACCCTAAACCCTAGATCCAAAACCCTAAACCCTAAACACTTAAACCTAAACTCTAAGTAATAAATGCAAAATTCTAAACCCTAAACACTAAATCAAAATACGTAATCTCTAAACCCTAAATCCTAAACTATAAACACAAATTGCTAACCCTAAACACGAAACCCTAAGCAATAAACCCTAAACCCTAAACCCTCAAACATAAACTTTAAAACCCAAACCCTAAACCCTACACCCTAGACCAAAACCCTAAATCCTAAACCAAAATGCCTAAACCCTAAACCGTAAATCCTAAACTATAAACACAAATTGCTAACCCCAAACACGAAACCCTAGGCTATAAACCCTACACCCTAGACCAAAACCCTAAACCCTAAACTCTCAAACATAAACTCTAAAACCCAAACCCTAAACCCTACACCCTAGACCAAAACCCAAAATCCTAAACCAAAATGCCTAAACCCTAAACTCTAACCCTAAACCCTAAACCCACAAACATACACCCTAAAACCCAAACCCTAAACCCTAAACCCTACACCCTACACCCTAGACCCAAAACCCTAAACCCTAAACCCTAGACCCAAAACCCTATATTCAAAACCCTAAACCCTAAACCCTTAAACCTAAACTCAAATAATAAATGCAAAATTGTAAACCCTAAACCCTAAATCAAAATACCTAATCTCAAAACCCTAAATCCTAAACTATAAACACAAATTTCAAACCCTAAACACGAAACCCTAAGCAATAAACCCTAAACATAAACTCTAAAACCCAAACCCTAAACCCTACACCCTAGACCAAAACCCTAAATCCTAAACCAAAATGCCTAAACCCTAAACCCTAAATCCTAAACTATAAACACAAATTGCTAACCCTAAACACGAAACCTTAAGCTATAAACCCTAAACTCTAACCCTAAACCCTAAACCCACAATCATACACCTTAAAACCCAAACCCTAAACCCTAAACCCTACACCCTAGACCAAAACCCAAAATCCTAAACCAAAATGCCTAAAATCTAAACCCTAAATCCTAAACTATAAACATAAATTGCTAACCCTAAACACGAAACCCAAACCAATAACCCTAAAGTCTAACCCTAAACCCTAAACCCTCAAACATAAACACTAAAACCCAAACCCTAAATGCTACACCCTAGACCCAAAACCCTAAAACCTAAATCCTAAACCCTAAACTCATAACTCTAAACCTTAACCATAAACTCAAAACCCTAAATTCTAAACTTCGATCCCTTAAGCCAAAATTTTAAACCCTAAACACTAAACCCTAAATCCTAAAGCCTAACCCTAACCCTAGACTCTAAACCCTAAAATGTAAATCCAAAACCCTAAACAATAAATCCTTAACCCTAACCCTAAATCCTTAAACCTAAACCCTAAACCACAAAACGAACCTCTAAAATGGAAACCTTAAACCCCAATTCTAACCCTAAACCCTAAACCCAAATCCCTAGAACCTACACCCTAAACCCTAAACGACCCTAATTCTAAAACCTAAACCCTAAACCCAAAATTATAACCCTAAACCTAAACCCAAAACCCTAAACCATAATTCCTAAACTCTAAACCCTAAACCCTAAACCCCAACCCTAACCCTAACCCTAAACTATTAAACTATAAACCTTGAACCCTAAAGCATAAACCATAAAAGCTAACCCAAAACCCTAAACACTAACCCTAAGTTATTAAACACTAAATCCTAAACCCAAAACCATAAACCCTAACCATAAAAACTAAACCTTTAACACTAAACAACCCTAATAGTTAACCCTTAAACCTAAACACCAAACCAAATCCCTAAACACTAAACTCAAACTCTAACCCTAAACCAAAAGCATAAACCCTAAAACCTAATTCCTAAACTCTAAGCCCTAAACCATAAACCCAAAACTCTTACCCTAAACCTAAAACCTTCATTCCGAAACTCTAAAACCAAAACCCAAGACCTTAAATCTTAAACCCTAAACCCTAAACCCTATTCCCTAAACCATAAACCCTAAACCCTGAACCCTAAATGATTAAACCATAAACCCTAAACCCTAACCATAAACCATAAACCCTAACCTTAAACCCTAAACCCTTAACCCTAAATCCAAACCCTAAGTTGTTAAACCTTAAACCCAACACCCTAAACCCTAAACCATAAACCATAAACCCTAACCATAAAAAATAAACCTTTAACCCTAAACCACCCTAATTGTAAAGCCTAAACTCAAACTCTAACCCCAAAACTAAACTATAAACCCTAAAACCTAATTCCTAAACTCTAAGCCCTAAATTATAACCCTAAACTCAACACTAAACCCTAAACCCTAATCCCAAACCCTAAACGTTAAATCCTAAACCCTAAATTATAACCCTAAACCTTAATCCCAAACCCTAAACCTTAAATCCTAAACCTTTTATCCTAAACCCTAAACACTAAATCCTAAATCCTAAACCCTAAACCCTAGACACAAAACCCTAGACCCTAAATCCAAAATCCAAAACCCTAAACCCCAAACCCTTAAACCTAAACCCTAAATAATAAATGCAAAATTCTAAATCCTAAACCCTAAACCAAATTGCCTAAACCCTAAACTCTATAAACAAAAATATAAACACAAATTGCTAACCCTAAACACGAAACCCACCCTAGGCTATAAACCCTAAACCCAATCCCTACACCCTAAACCCTAAACCCTACACCCTAGAACAAAACCCTAAACCTTTCACCCTAGACCAAAACCCTGAACCCTAAACCCTAAACCAAAATGCCTAAACCCTAAACCCTAAATCCTAAACTATAAACACAAATTGCTAACCCTAAACACGAAACCCTAAGCTATAAACCCTAAACTCTAACCTCAACCATAAACCCTCAAAAATAAACCCTAGAACCCAAATCCTAAACCCTAAACGCTAAACCCTACCCCATAGACCCAAAACCCTAAACCCTAAACCCTAAACTCAAAACTCTAAACCTTAACCATAAACTCAAAACCCTAAACTATAAACTTGGAACCCTTAAGACAAACTTTTGATCCCTAAACACTAAACTCTAAACCCTAAACCCTAACCCTAACCCTAGACCCTAAACCCTACCCCTAAATCCTTAAAACTAAACCCTAAACCATAAATCGATGCTCTAAAATAGAAACCTTAAACCCTAATTCTAGCCCTAAACCCTAAACCCAAATACCTAGAACCTATACCCTAAAACATACACCCTAAACCCTAAACGACCCTAATTCTAAACCCTAAACCCTAAACCTAAAACTCTAACCCTAAACCTAAACCCAAAACGCTAAACCATTAGACCATAAACCCTGAACCCTAATCGTAAATAATAAACCATAAACCATTAAACCTAACCATAAAAACTAAACACACTAAACCACCCTAATTGTAAACCCTAAACCCTAAACCCTAAACTCTAACTCTAACCCTAAACCTAAACCATAAACCATAAAACCTAATTCCTAAACTCTTAGCCCTAAATTATATCCCTAAACCCTAAGCCCTAATCCCAAACCCTAAATGTTAAATCCTAAACCCTAAATTATAACCCTAAACCCTAAACCTTAAATCCTAAATCCTATATCCTTAATCCTAAACACTAAATCATCAATCCTAAACCCTAAACCCTAGACCCAAAACCCTAGATCCAAAACCCTAAACCCTAAACCCTTAAACCTAAACTCTAAATAATAAATGCAAAATTCTAAACCCTAAACCCTAAATCAAAATACCTAATCTCTAAACCCTAAATCCTAAACTATAAACACAAATTGCTAACCCTGAACACGAAACCCTAAGCAATAAACCCTAAACCCTACACCCTCAAACATAAACTCTAAAACTCAAACCCTAAACCCTACACCCTAGACCAAAACCATAAATCCTAAACCAAAATGCCTAAACCCTAAACCCTAAATCCTAAACTATAAACACAAATTGCTAACCCTAAACACGAACCCCTAAGCTATAAACCCTACACCCTAGACCAAAACCCTAAACCCTAAACTCTCAAACATAAACTCTAAAACCCAAACCCTAAACCCTACACCCTAGACCAAAACCCAAAATCTTAAACCAAAATGCCTAAACCCTAAGCTATTAACCCTAAACTCTAACCCTAAACCCTAAACCCACAAACATACACCCTAAAACCCAAACCCTAAACCCTAAACCCTACACCCTACACCCTAGACCCAAAACCCTAAACCCTAAACCCTAGACCCAAAGATCCAAAACCCTAAACCCTAAACCCTTAAACCTAAACTCTAAATAATAAATGCAAAATTCTAAACCCTAAACCCTTAATCAAAATACCTAATCTCAAAACCCTAAATCCTAAACTATAAACATAATTTGCAAACCCTAAACACGAAACCCTAAGCAATAAACCCTAAACCCTAAACCCTCAAACATAAAATCTAAAACCCAAACCCTAAACCCTACACCCTAGACCAAAACCCTCAATCCTAAACCAAAATGCCTAAACCCTAAACCCTAAATCCTAAACTATAAACACAAATTGCTAACCCTAAACACGAAACCTTAAGCTATAAGCCCTAAACTCTAGCCCTAAACCCTAAACCCACAAACATACACCCTAAAACCCAAACCCTAAACCCTAAACCCTACACCCTAGACCCAAAACCCTAAACCAAAATGCCTAAAATCTAAACCCTAAATCCTAAACTATAAACACAAATTGCTAACCCTAAACACGAAACCCTAAGAAATAACCCTAAAGTCTAACCCTAAACCCTAAACCCTCAAACATAAACACTAAAACCCAAACCGTAAGCCCTACACCCTAGACCCAAAACCCTAAATCCTAAACCCTAAACTCATAACTCTAAACCTTAACCATAAACTCAAAACACTAAATTCTAAACTTCGATCCCTTAAGCCAAAATTTTAAACCCTAAACACTAAACCCTAAATCCTAAAGCCTAACCCTAACCCTAGACTCTAAACCCTAAAATGTAAATCCAAAACCCTAAACAATAAATCCTTAACCCTAACCCTAAATCCTTAAACCTAAACCCTAAACCACAAAACGAACCTCTAAAATGGAAACCTTAAACCCCAATTCTAACCCTAAACCCTAAACCCAAATCCCTAGAACCTACACCCTAAACCCTAAACGACCATAATTCTAAAACCTAAACCCTAAACCCCAAATTATAACTGTAAACCTAAACCCAAAACCCTAAACCATAATTCCTAAACTCTAAACCCTAAACCCTAACCCTAACCCTAAACTATTAAACTATAAACCTTGTACCCTAAAGCATAAACCATAAAAGCTAACCCAAAACCCTAAACCCTAATCCTAACTTATTAAACACTAAGTCCTAAACCCAAAACCATAAACCATAAACCATAAACCCTAACCGTAAAAACTAAACCGTTAACATTAAACAACCCTAATAGTAAACCCTTAAACCTAAACCCCAAACCAAATCCCTAAACACTAAACTCAAACTCTAACCCTAAACCAAATGCATAAACCCTAAAACCTAATTCCTAAACTCTAAGCCCTAAACCATAAACCCAAAACTCTTACCCTAAACCTAAAACCTTCATTCAAAAACTCTAAAACCAAAACCCAAGACCTTAAATCTTATACCCTAAACCCTAAAACCTATTCTCTAAACCATAAACCCTAAACCCTGAACCCTAAATGATTAAACCATAACCCCTAAACCCTAACCATAAACCATAAACCCTAACCTTAAACCCTAAACCCTTAACCCTAAATCCAAACCCTAAGTTGTTAAACATTAAACCCAACACCCTAAACCGTAAACCCTAAACCATAAACCCTAACCATAAAAACTAAACCTTTAACCCTAAACCACCCTAATTGTAAACCCTAAACCCTAAACCCTAAACTCAAACTCTAACCCCAAAACTAAACTATAAACCCTAAAACCTAATTCCTAAACTCTAAGCCCTAAATTATAACCCTAAACCCTAATCCCAAACCCTAAACATTAAATCCTAAACCCTAAATTATAAACCTAAACCCAACACTAAACCCTAAACCCTAATCCCAAACCCTAAACATTAAATCCTAAACCCTAAATTATAACCCTAAACCCTAAACCCTAATCCCAAACCCTAAACCTTAAATCCAAAACCCTTTATCCTATACCCTAAACACTAAATCCTAAATCCTAAACCTTAAACCCTAGACACAAAACCCTAGACCCTAAATCCAAAATCCAAAACCCTAAACCACAAACCCTTAAACATAAACCCTAAACCCAATCCCTACACCCTAAACCCTAAACCCTACACCCTAGAACAAAACCCTAAACCTTTCACCTTAGACCAAAACCCTGAACCCTAAACCCTAAACCAAAATGCCTAAACCCTAAACCCTAAATCCTAAACTATAAACACAAATTGCAAACCCTAAACACGAAACCCTAAGCTATAAACCCTAAACTCTAACCTTAACCATAAACCCTCAAAAATAAACCCTAAAACCCAAATCCTAAACCCTAAACGCTAAACCCTACCCCCTAGACCCAAAACCCTAAACCCTAAACCCTAAACTCAAAACTCTAAACCTTAACCATATACTCAAAACCCTAAACTATAAACTTGGAATCCTTAAGACAAAATTTTGATCCCTAAACACTGAACACTAAACCCTAAACCCTAACCCTAACCCTAGACCCTAAACCCTAAAATGTAAATCCTAAACCCTACCCATAAATCCTTAAAACTAAACCCTAAACCATAAATCGATGCTCTAAAATAGAAACCTTAAACCCCAATTCTAACCCTAAACCCTAAACCCAAATACCTAGAACCTACACCCTAAAACATACACCCTAAACCCTAAACGACCATAATTCTAAACCCTAAACCCTAAACCTAAAACTCTAACCCTAAACCTAAACCCAAAACGCTAAACTATTAGACCATAAACCCTAATCATAAACAATAAACCATAAACCAGAAAACCTAACCATAAAAACTAAACACAATAAACCACCCTAATTGTAAACCCTAAACCCTAAACTCAAACTCTAACCCTAAACCTAAACCATAAACCATAAAACCTAATTCCTAAACTCTTAGCCCTAAATTATATCCCTAAACCCTAACACTAAACCCTAAACCCTAATCCCAAACCCTAAACGTTAAATCCTAAACCCTAAATTATAACCCTAAACCCTAAACCTTAAATCCTAAATCCTATATCCTAAATCCTAAACACTAAATCATAAATCCTAAACCCTAAACCCTAGACCCAAAACCCTAGATCCAAAACCCTAAACCCTAAACCCTTAAACCTAAACTCTAAATAATAAATGCAAAATTCTAAGCCCTAAACCCTAAATCAAAATACCTAATCTCTAAACCCTAAATCCTAAACTATAAACACAAATTGCTAACCCTAAACACGAAACCCTAAGCAATAAACCCTAAAGTCTAACCCTAAACTCTAAACCCTAAGCAATAAACCCTAAAGTCTAACCCTAAACCCTAAACCCTCAAACATAAACTCTAAATCCCAAACCCTAAACCCTACACCCTAGACCAAAACCCTAAACCCTACACCCTAGACCAAAACCCTAAATCCTAAACCAAAATGCCTAAACCCTAAGCTATAAACCCTAAACTCTAACCCTAAACCCTAAACCCACAAATATACACCCTAAAACCCAAACCCTAAACCCTCAACCCAACACCCTAGACCCAAAACCCTAAACCCTAAACCAAAATGCCTAAAATCTAAACCCTAAATCCTAAACTATAAACATAAATTGCTAACCCTAAACACGAAACCCTAGGCAATAACCCTAAAGTCTAACCCTAAACCCTAAACCCTCAAACATAAACACTAAAACCCAAACTCTAAACCTTACACCCTAGACACAAAACCCTAAAACCTAAATCCTAAACCCTAAACTCATAACTCTAAACCTTAACCATAAACTCAAAACCCTAAATTCTAAACTTCGATCCCTTAAGCGAATATTTTAAACCCTAAACACTAAACCCTAAATCCTAAAGCCTAACCCTAACCCTAGACTCTAAACCCTAAAATGTAAATCCAAAACCCTAAACAATAAATCCTTAACCCTAACCCTAAATCCTTAAATCTAAACCCTAAACCACAAAACAAACCTCTAAAATGGAAACCTTAAACCCTAATTCTAACCGTATACCCTAAACCCAAATCCCTAGAACCTACACCCTAAACCCCAAACGACCCTAATTCTAAAACCTAAACCCTAAACCCAAAATTATAACCCTAAACCTAAACCCAAAACACTAAACCATAATTCCTAAACTCTAAACCCTAAACCCTAAACCTTAAACGACCCTAATTCTAAAACCTAAACCCTAAACCCAAAATTATAACCCTAAACCTAAACCCAAAACCCTAAACCATAATTCCTAAACTCTAAACCCTAAACCCTAAACCCTAACCCTAACCCTAAACTATTAAACTATAAACCTTGAACCCTAAAACATAAACCATAAAAGCTAACCCAAAACCCTAAACCCTAACCCTAAGTGATTAAACACTAAATCCTAAACCCAAAACCATAAACCATAAACCATAAACCCTAACCGTAAAAACTAAACCTTTAACACTAAACAACCCTAATAGTAAACCCTTAAACCTAAACCCCAAACCAAATCCCTAAACACTAAACTCAAACTCTAACCCTAAACCAAATGCATAAACCTTAAAACCTAATTCCTAAACTCTAAGCCGTAAACCATAAACCCAAAACTCTTACCCTAAACCTTAAACCTTCATTCCTAAACTCTAAAACCAAAACCCAAGACCTTATATATTAAACCCTAAACCCTAAACCCTATTCCCTAAACCATAAACCCTAAACCCTAACCATAAACCATAAACCCTAACCTTAAACCCTAAACCCTTAACCCTAAATCCAAACCCTAAGTTGTTAAACCTTAAACCCAACACCCTAAACCCTAAACCATAAACCACAAACCCTAACCATAAAAGCTAAACCTTTAACCCTAAACCACCCTAATTGTAAAGCCTAAACCCTAAACCCTAAACTCAAACTCTAACCACAAAACTAAACTATAAACCCTAAAACCTAATTCCTAAACTCTAAGCCCTAAGTTATAACCCTAAACCCAACACTAAACCCTAAACCTTAATCCCGAACCCTAAACGTTAAATCCTAAACCCTAAATTATAACCCTAAACCCTAATCCCAAACCCTAAACCTTAAATGCTAAACCCTTTATCCTAAACCCTAAACACTAAATCCTAAATCCTAAACCCTAAACCCTAGACACAAAACCCTAGACCCTAAATCCAAAATCCAAAACCCTAAACCCCAAACCCTTAAACCTAAACCCTAAATAATAAATGCAAAATTCTAAATCCTAAACCCTAAACCAAAATGACTAAACCCTAAACCCTATACAAAAAAATATAAACACAAATTGCTAACCCTAAACACAAAACCCACCCTAAGCTATAAACCCTAAACCCAATCCCTACACCCTAAACCCTAAACCCTCCACCCTAGACCAAAACCCTAAACCCTTCACCCTAGACCAAAACCCTAAACCCTAAACCCTAAACACTAAATCCTAAACTATAAACACAAATTGCTAACCCTAAACACGAAACCCTAAGCTATACACCCTAAACTCTAACCTCAACCATAAACCCTCAAAAATAAACCCTAAAACCTAAATCCTAAACCCTAAACGCTAAACCCTACCACTAGACCCAAAACCCTAAACCCTAAACCCTAAACCCTAAAATGTAAATCCTAAACCCTACCCCTAAATCCTTAAAACTAAACCCTAAACCATAAATCGATGCTCTAAAATAGAAACCTTAAACCCCAATTCTAACCCTAAACCCTAAACCCAAATACCTAGAACCTACACCCTAAAACATACACCCTAAACCCTAAACGACCATAATTCTAAACCCTAAACCCTAAACCTAAAACTCTAACCCTAAACCTAAACCCAAAATGCTAAACCATTAGACCATAAACCCTGAACCATAATCGTAAACAATAAACCATAAACCATAAAACCTAACAATAAAAACTAAACACACTAAACCACCCTAATTGTAAACCCTAAACCCTAAACTCAAACTCTAACCCTAAACCTAAACAATAAACCATAAAACCTAATTCCTAAACTCTTAGCCCTAAATTATATCCCTAAACCCTAACACTAAACCCTAAACCCTAATCCCAAACCCTTAATGTTAAATCCTAAACCCTAAATTATAACCCTAAACCCTAAACCTTAAATCCTAAATCCTATATCCTAAATACTAAACACTAAATCATAAATCCTAAACACTAAACCCAAGACCCAAAACCCTAGATCCAAAACCCTAAACCCTAAACCCTTAAACCTAAACTCTAAATAATAAATGCAAAATTCTAAACCCTAAACCCTAAATCAAAATACCTAATCTCTAAACCCTAAATCCTAAACTATAAACACAAATTGCAAACCCTAAACACAAAACCCTAAGCAATAAACCCTAAAGTCCAACCCTAGACCCTAAACCCTCAAACATAAACTTTAAAACCCAAACCCTAAACCCTACACCCTAGACCAAAACCCTCAATCCTAAACCAAAATGCCTAAACCCTAAACCCTAAATCCTAAACTATAAACACAAATTGCTAACCCTAAACACGAAACCCTAAGCAATAACCTCAAAGTCTAACCCTAAACCCTAAACCCTCAATCATAAACACTAAAACCCAAACCCTAAACCCTACACCCTAGACACAAAACCCTAAAACATAAATCCTAAACCCTAAACTCATAACTCTAAACCTTAACCATAAACTCAAAACCCTAAATTCTAAACTTCGATCCCTTAAGCCAAAATTTTAAACCCTAAACACTAAACCCTAAATCCTAAAGCCTAACCCTAACCCTAGATTCTAAACCCTAAAATGTAAATCCAAAACCCTAAACAATAAATCCTTAACCCTAACCCTAAATCCTTAAACCCAAACCCTAAACCACAAAACGAACCTCTAAAATGGAAACCTTAAACCCCAATTCTAACCGTAAACCCTAAACCCAAATCCCTAGAACCTACACCCTAAACCCTAAACGACCCTAATTCTAAAACCTAAACCCTAAACCCAAAATTATAACCCTAAACCTTAACCAAAAACCCTAAACCCTAACCCTAAACTATTAAACTATAAACCTTGAACCCTAAAACATAAACCATAAAAGCTAACCCAAAACCCTAAACCCTAACCCTAAGTTATTAAACACTAAATCCTAAACCCAAAACCATAAACCATAAACCATAAACCCTAACCGTAATAACTAAACCTTTAACACTAAACAACCCTAGTAAACCCTTAAACCTAAACCCCGAACCAAATCCCTAAACACTAAACTCAAACTCTAACCCTAAACCAAAAGCATAAACCCTAAAACCTAATTCCTAAACTCTAAGCCCTAAACCATAAACCCAAAACTCTTACGCTAAACCTAAAACCTTCATTCCGAAACTCTAACACCAAAACCCAAGACCTTAAATCTTAAACCCTAAACCCTAAACCCTATTCCCTAAACCATAAACCCTAAACCCTAAATGATTAAACCATAAACCCTAAACCCTAACCATAAACCATAAACCCTAAACCCTAACCATAAACCATAAACCATAAACCCTAACCTTAAACCCTTAACCCTAAATCCAAACCCTAAGTTGTTAAACCTTAAACCCAACACCCTAAACCCTAAACCATAAACCATAAACCCTAACCATAAAAACTAAACCTTTAACCCTAAACCACCCTAATTGTAAACCCTAAACTCAAACTCTAACCCCAAAACTAAACTATAAACCCAAAAACCTAATTCCTAAACTCTAAGCCCTAAATTATAACCCTAAACCCAACACTAAACCCTAAACCCTAATCCCGAACCCTAAACGTTAAATCCTAAACCCTAAACTATAACCCTAAACCCTAATCCCAAACCCTAAACCTTAAATCCTAAACCCTTTATCCTAAACCCTAAACACTAAATCCTAAATCCTAAACCCTAAACCCTAGACACAAAACCCTAGACCCTAAATACAAAATCCAAAACCCTAAACCCCAAACCCTTAAACCTAAACCCTAAATAATAAATGCAAAATTCTAAATCCTAAACCCTAAACCAAAATGCCTAAACCCTAAACCCTATATACAAAAATATAAACACAAATTGCTAACCCTAAACACGAAACCCACCCTAGGCTATAAACCCTAAACCCAATCCCTACACCCTAAACCCTAAACCCTACACCCTAGACCAAACCCCTAAACCCTTCACCCTAGACCAAAACCCTAAACCCTAAACCCTAAACCAAAATGCCTAAACCGTAAACCCTAAATCCTAAACTATAAACACAAATTGCTAACCCTAAACATAAAACCCTAAGCTATAAACCCTAAACTCTAACCTCAACCATAAACCCTCAAAAATAAACCCTAAAACCCAAATCCTAAACCCTAAACGCTAAACCCTACCCCCTAGACCCAAAACCCTAAACCCTAAACTCAAAACTCTAAACCTTAACCATAAACTCAAAACCCTAAACTATAAACTTGGAACCCTTAAGACAAAATTTTGATCCCTAAACACTAAACTCTAAACCCTAAACCCTAACCCTAACCCTAGACCCTAAAAACTAAAATGTAAATCCTAAACCCTACCCCTAAATCCTTAAAACTAAACCCTAAACCATAAATCGATGCTCTAAAATAGAAACCTTAAACCCTAATTATAACCCTAAACCCAAATACCTAGAACCTACACCCTAAAACATACACCCTAAACCCTAAACGACCCTAATTCTAAATTCTAAACCATAAACCTAAAACTCTAACCCTAAACATACACCCAAAACGCTAAACCATTAGACCATAAACCCTGAACCCTAATCGTAAACAATAAACCATAAACCATTAAACCTAACCATAAAAACTAAAAACACTAAACCACCCTAATTGTAAACCCTAAACCCTAAACCCTAAACTCAAACTCTAACCCTAAACCTAAACCATAAACCATAAAACCTAATTCCTAAACTCTTAGCGCTAAATTATATGGCTAAACCCTAACACTAAACCCTAAACCCTAATCCCAAACCTTAAACGTTAAATCCTAAACCCTAAATTATAAACCTAAACCCTAAACCTTAATTCCTAAATCCTATATCCTAAATCCTAAACACTAAATCATAAATCTTAAACCCTAAACCCTAGACCCAAAACCCTAGATCCAAAACCCTAAACCCTAAACCCTTAAACCTAAACTCTAAATAATAAATGCAAAATTCTAAACCCTAAACCCTAAATCAAAATACCTAATATCTAAACCCTAAATCCAAAACTATAAACACAAATTGCTAACCCTAAACACGAAACCCTAAGCAATAAACCCTAAACCCTAAACCCTCAAACATAAACTCTAAAACCCAAACCCTAAACCCTACACCATAGACCAAAACCATAAATCCTAAACCAAAATGTTTAAACCCTAAACCCTAAATCCTAAACTATAAACAGAAATTGCTAACCCTAAACACGAAACCCTAAGCTATAAACCCTACACCCTAGACCAAAACCCTAAACCCTAAACCCACAAACATACACCCTAAAACCCAAACCCTAAACCCTAAACCCTATACCCTAGACCCAAAACCCTAAACCAAAATGCCTAAAATCTAAACCCTAAATCCTAAACTATAAACATAAATTGCTAACCCTAAACACGAAACCCTAAGCAATAACCCTAAAGTCTAACCCTAAACCCTAAACCCTCAAACATAAACACTAAAACCCAAACCCTAAACCCTACACCCTAGACCCAAAACCCTAAAACCTAAATCCTAAACCCTAAACTCATAACTCTAAACCTTAACCATAAACTCAAAACCCTAAATTCTAAACTTCGATCCCTTAAGCCAAAATTTTAAACCCTAAACACTAAACCCTAAATCCTAAAGCCTAACCCTAACCCTAGACTCTAAACCCTAAAATGTAAATCCAAAACCCTAAACAATAAATCCTTAACCCTAACCCTAAATCCTTAAATCTAAACACTAAACCACAAAACGAACCTCTAAAATGGAAACCTTAAACCCCAATTCTAACCATAAACCCTAAACCCATTTTCTTAGAACCTACACCCTAAACCCCAAACGACCCTAATTCTAAAACCTAAACCCTAAACCCAAAATTATAACCCTAAACCTAAACCCAAAACCCTAAACCATAATTCCTAAACTCTAAACCCTAAACCCTAAACGACCCTAATTCTAAAACCTAAACCCTAAACCCAAAATTATGACCCTAAACCTAAACCCAAAACCCTAAGCCATAATTCCTAAACTCTAAACCCTAAACCCTAAACCCTAACCCTAACCCTAAACTATTAAACTATAAACCTTGAACCCTAAAACATAAACCATAAAAGCTAACCCAAAACCCTAAACCCTAACCCTAAGTTATTAAACACTAAATCCTAAACCCAAAACCATAAACCATAAACCATAAACCCTAACCGTAAAAACTAAACCTTTAACACTAAACAACCCTAATAGTAAACCCTTAAACCTAAACCCCGAACCAAATCCCTAAACACTAAACTCAAAATCTAACCCTAAACCAAATGCATAAACCTTAAAACCTAATTTCTAAACTCTAAGCCCTAAACCATAAACCCAAAACTCTTACCCTAAACCTAAACCCTAAACCTTAAACCTTCATTCCTAAACTCTAAACCCAAAACCCAAGACCTTAAATCTTAAACCCTAAACCCTAAACCCTATTCCCTAAACCATAAACCCTAAACCATAACCCTAAATGATTAAAGCATAAACCCTAAACTCTAACCATAAACCATAAACCCTAACCTTAAACCCAAAACCCTTAACCCTAAATCCAAATCCTAAGTTGTTAAACCTTAAACCCAACACCCTAAACCCTAAACCATAAACCATAAACCCTAACCATAAAAACTAAACCTTTAACCCTAAACCACCCTAATTGTAAAGCCTAAACCCTAAACCCTAAACCATAAACCATAAACCCTAACCATAAAAACTAAACCTTTAACCCTAAACCACCCTAATTGTAAAGCCTAAACCCTAAACCCTAAACTCAAACTCTAACCCCAAAACTAAACTATAAACCCTAAAACCTAATTCCTAAACTCTAAGCCCTAAGTTATAACCCTAAACCCAACACTAAACCCTAAACTCTAATCCCGAACCCTAAAAGTTAAATCCTAAACCCTAAATTATAACCCTAAACCCTAATCCCAAACCCTAAACCTTAAATCCTAAACCCTTTATCCTAAACCCTAAACACTAAATCCTAAATCCTAAACCCTAAACCCTAGACACAAAACCCTAGACCCTAAATCCAAAATCCAAAACCCTAAACCCCAAACCCTTCAACCTAAACCCTAAATAATAAATGCAAAATTCTAAATCCTAAACCCTAAACTAAAATGCCTAAACCCTAAACCCTATATACAAAAATATAAACACAAATTGCTAACCCTAAACACGAAACCCACCCTAAGCTATAAACCCTAAACCCAATCCCTACACCCTAAACCCTAAACCCTACACCCTAGACCAAAACCCTAAACCCTTCACCCTAGACCAAAACCCTAATCCCTAAACCCTAAACCAAATTGCCTAAATCCTAAACCCTAAATACTAAACTATAAACACAAATTGCTAACCCTAAACACGAAACCCTAAGCTATAAACCCTAAACTCTAACCTCAACCATAAACCCTCAAAAATAAACCCTAAAACCTAAATCCTAAACCCTAAACGCTAAACCCTACCCCCTAGACCCAAAACCCTAAACCCTAAACCCTAAACTCAAAACTCTAAACCTTAACCATAAACTCAAAACCCTAAACTATAAACTTGGAACCCTTAAGACAAAATTTTGATCCCTAAACACTAAACTCTAAACCCTAAACCCGAACCCTAACCCTAGACCCTAAACCCTAAAATGTAAATCCTAAACCCTACCCCTAAATCCTTAAAACTAAACCCTAAACCATAAATCGATGCTCTAAAATAGAAACCTTAAACCCCAATTCTAACCCTAAACCCTAAACCCAAATACCTAGAACCTACACCCTAAAACATACACCCTAAACCCTAAACGACCCTAATTTTAAACCCTAAACCCTAAACCTAAAACTCTAACCCTAAACCTAAACCCAAAACGCTAAACCATTAGACCATAAACCCTGAACCCTAATCGTAAACAATAAACCATAAACCATTAAACCTAACCATAAAAGCTAAACACCCTAAACCCTAAACTCAAACTCTAACCCTAAACCTAAACCATAAACCATAAAACCTAATTCCTAAACTCTTAGCCCTAAATTATATCCCTAAACCCTAACACTAAACCCTAAAGCCTAATCCCAAACCCTAAACGTTAAATCCTAAACCCTAAATTATAACCCTAAACCGTAAACCTTAAATCCTAAATCCTATATCCTCAATCCTAAACACTAAATCATCAATCCGAAACCCTAAACCCTAGACCCAAAACCCTAGATCCAAAACCCTAAACCCAAAACCCTTAAACCTAAACTCTAAATAATAAATGCAAAATTCTAAACCCTAAACCCTAAATCAAAATACCTAATCTCTAAACCCTAAATCCTAAACTATTAGACCATAAACCCTAAACCCTAATCATAAATAATAAACCATAAACCAGAAAACCTAACCATAATAACTAAACACAATAAACCACCCTAATTGTAAACCCTAAACCCTAAACTCAAACTCTAACCCTAAACCTAAACCATAAACCATAAAACCTAATTCCTAAACTCTTAGCCCTAAATTATATCCCTAAACCCTAACACTAAACCCTAAACCCTAATCCCAAACTCTAAACGTTAAATCCTAAACCCTAAATTATAACCCTAAACCCTAAACCTTAAATCCTAAATCCTATATCCTAAATCCTAAACACTAAATCATAAATCCTAAACCCTAAACCCTAGACCCAAAACCCTAGATCCAAAACCCTAAACCCTAAACCCTTAAACCTAAACTCTAAATAATAAATGCAAAATTCTAAGCCCTAAACCCTAAATCAAAATACCTAATCTCTAAACCCTAAATCCTAAACTATAAACACAAATTGCTAACCCTAAACACGAAACCCTAAGCAATAAACCCTAAAGTCTAACCCTAAACTCTAAACCCTAAGCAATAAACCCTAAAGTCTAACCCTAAACCCTAAACCCTCAAACATAAACTCTAAATCCCAAACCCTAAACCCTACACCCTAGACCAAAACCCTAAACCCTACACCCTAGACCAAAACCCTAAATCCTAAACCAAAATGCCTAAACCCTAAGCTATAAACCCTAAACTCTAACCCTAAACCCTAAACCCACAAACATACACCCTAAAACCCAAACCCTAAACCCTCAACCCAACACCCTAGACCCAAAACCCTAAACCCTAAACCAAAATGCCTAAAATCTAAACCCTAAATCCTAAACTATAAACACAAATTGCTAACCCTAAACACGAAACCCTAGGCAATAACCCTAAAGCCTAACCCTAAACCCTAAACCCTCAAACATAAACACTAAAACCCAAACTCTAAACCTTACACCCTAGACACAAAACCCTAAAACCTAAATCCTAAACCCTAAACTCATAACTCTAAACCTTAACCATAAACTCAAAACCCTAAATTCTAAACTTCGATCCCTTAAGCGAATATTTTAAACCCTAAACACTAAACCCTAAATCCTAAAGCCTAACCCTAACCCTAGACTCTAAACCCTAAAATGTAAATCCAAAACCCTACACAATAAATCCTTAACCCTAACCCTAAATCCTTAAATCTAAACCCTAAACCACAAAACGAACCTCTAAAATGGAAACCTTAAACCCCAATTCTAACCGTAAACCCTAAACCCAAATCCCTAGAACCTACACCCTAAACCCTAAACGACCCTAATTCTAAAACCTAAACCCTAAACCCAAAATTATAACCCTAAACCTAAACCCAAAACACTAAACCATAATTCCTAAACTCTAAACCCTAAACCCTAAACCGTAAACGACCCTAATTCTAAAACCTAAACCCTAAACCCAAAATTATGACCCTAAACCTAAACCCAAAACCCTAAGCCATAATTCCTAAACTCTAATCCCTAAACCCTAACCCTAACCCTAAACTATTAAACTATAAACCTTGAACCCTAAAACATAAACCATAAAAGCTAACCCAAAACCCTAAACCCTAACCCTAAGTTATTAAACACTAAATCCTAAACCCAAAACCATAAACCATAAACCATAAACCCTAACCATAAAAACTAAACCTTTAACACTAAACAACCCTAATAGTAAACCCTTAAACCTAAACCCCAAACCAAATCCCTAAACACTAAACTCAAACTCTAACCCTAAACCAAATGCATAAACCTTAAAACCTAATTCCTAAACTCTAAGCCGTAAACCATAAACCCAAAACTCTTA
Organism: Solanum bulbocastanum; assembly: GCA_037074985.1. Classification (NCBI taxonomy): domain Eukaryota; kingdom Viridiplantae; phylum Streptophyta; class Magnoliopsida; order Solanales; family Solanaceae; genus Solanum; species Solanum bulbocastanum. Next base: position 17,287,436 of record CM073599.1, read on the forward strand.
CCCTAAACCTAAACCCTAAACCTTAAACTTTCATTCCTAAACTCTAAAACCAAAACCCAAGACCTTAAATATTAAACCCTAAACCCTAAACCCTATTCCCTAAACCATAAACCCTAAACCCTGAACCCTAAATGATTAAACCATAAACCCTAAACCTTAACCATAAACCATAAACCCTAACCCTAAACCCTAAACCCTTAACCCTAAATCCAAACCCTAAGTTGTTAAACCTTAAACCCAACACCCTAAACCCTAAACCATAAACCCTAAACCCTAAACATAAAAACTAAACCTTTAACCCTAAACCACCCCAATTGTAAACCCTAAACCCTTAAACCTAAACTCTAAATAATAAATGCAAAATTCTAAACCCTAAACCCTAAATCAAAATACCTAATCTCTAAACCCTAAATCCTAAACTATAAACACAAATTGCAAACCCTAAACACGAAACCCTAAGCAATAAACCCTAAAGTCCAACCCTAGACCCTAAACCCTCAAACATAAACTCTAAAACCCAAACCCTAAACCCTACACCCTAGACCAAAACCCTAAATCCTAAACCAAAATGCCTAAACCCTAAACCCTAAATCCTAAACTATAAACACAAATTGCTAACCCTAAACACGAAACCTTAAGCTATAAACCCTAAACTCTAACCCTAAACCCTAAACCCACAAACATACACCCTAAAACCCAAACCCTAAACCCTAAACCCTACACCCTAGACCCAAAACCCTAAACCCTAAACCAAAATGCCTAAAATCTAAACCCTAAATCCTAAACTATAAACACAAATTGCTAACCCTAAACACAAAACCCTAAGCAATAACCCTAAAGTTTAATCCTAAACCCTAAACCCTCAAACAAAAACACTAAAACCCAAACCCTAAACCCTACACCCTAGACCCAAAACCCTAAAACCTAAATCCTAAACCCTAAACTCATAACTCTAAACCTTAACCATAAACTCAAAACCCTAAATTCTAAACTTCGATCCCTTAAGCCAAAATTTTAAACCCTAAATCCTAAAGCCTAACCCTAACCCTAGACTCTAAACCCTAAAATGTAAATCCAAAACCCTAAATAATAAATCCTTAACCCTAACCCTAAATCCTTAAACCTAAACCCTAAACCACAAAACGAACCTCTAAAATGGAAACCTTAAACCCCAATTCTAACTGTAAACCCTAAACCCAAATCCCTAGAACCTACACCCTAAACCCTAAACGACCCTAATTCTAAAACCTAAACCCTAAACCCAAAATTATAACCCAAAACCCTAAACCATAATTCCTAAACTCTAAACCCTAAACCCTAAACCCTAACCCTAAACTATTTAACTATAAACCTTGAACCCTAAAACATAAACCATAAAAGCTAACCCAAAACCCTAAACCCTAACCCTAAGTTATTAAACACTAAATCCTAAACCCAAAACCATAAACCATAAACCATAAACCCTAACCGTAAAAACTAAACCTTTAACACTAAACAACCCTAATAGTAAACCCTTAAACCTAAACCCCGAACCAAATCCCTAAACACTAAACTCAAACTCTAACCCTAAACCAAAAGCATAAACCCTAAAACCTAATTCCTAAACTCTAAGCCCTAAACCATAAACCCAAAACTCTTACCCTAAACCTAAAACCTTCATTCCAAAACTCTAACACCAAAACCCAAGACCTTAAATCTTAAACCCTAAACCCTAAACCCTATTCCCTAAACCATAAACCCTAAACCCTAAACCCTAAATGATTAAACCATAAACCCTAAACCCTAACCATAAACCATAAACCCTATCCTTAAACCCTTAGCCCTTAACCCTAAATCCAAACCCTAAGTTGTTAAACCTTTATCCCAACACCCTAAACCCTAAACCATAAACCATAAACCCTAACCATAAAAACTAAACCTTTAACCTTAAACCACCCTAATTGTAAACCCTATCCTCAAACTCTAACCCCAAAACTAAACTATAAACCCAAAAACCTAATTCCTAAACTCTAAGCCCTAAATTATAACCCTAAACCCAACACTAAACCCTAAACCCTAATCCCGAACCCTAAACGTTAAATCCTAAACCCTAAACTATAACCCTAAACCCTAATCCCAAACCCTAAACCTTAAATCCTAAACCCTTTATCCTAAACCCTAAACACTAAATCCTAAATCCTAAACCCTAAACCCTAGACCCTAAATACAAAATCCAAAACCCTAAACCCCAAACCCTTAAACCTTAACCCTAAATAATAAATGCAAAATTCTAAATCCTAAACCCTAAACCAAAATGCCTAAACCCTAAACCCTATATACAAAAATATAAACACAAATTGCTAACCCTAAACACGAAACCCACCCTAGGCTATAAACCCTAAACCCAATCCCTACACCCTAAACCCTAAACCCTACACCCTTGACCAAACCCTTAAACCCTTCACCCTAGAACAAAACCCTAAACCCTAAACCCTAAACCAAAATGCCTATATCCTAAACTATAAACACAAATTGCTAACCCTAAACACGAAACCCTAAGCTATAAACCCTAAACTCTAACCTCAACCATAAACCCTCAAAAATAAACCCTAAAACCCAAATCCTAAACCCTAAACGCTAAACCCTACCCCTTAGACCCAAAACCCTAAACCCTAAACCCTAAACTCAAAACTCTAAACCTTAACCATAAACTCAAAACCCTAAACTATAAACTTGGAACCCTTAAGACAAAATTTTGATCCCTAAACACTAAACTCTAAACCCTAAACCCTAACCCTAAAATGTAAATCCTAAACCCTACCCCTAAATCCTTAAAACTAAACCCTAAACCATAAATAGATGCTCTAAAATAGAAACCTTAAACCCTAATTCTAACCCTAAACCCTAAACCCAAATACTTAGAACCTACACCCTAAAACATACACCCTAAACCCTAAACGACCTTAATTCTAAACCCTAAACCCTAAACCTAAAACTCTAACCCTAAACCTAAACCCAAAATACTAAACCATTAGACCATAATCCCTGAACCCTAATCGTAAACAATAAACCATAAACCATTAAACCTAACCATAAAAACTAAACACACTAAACCACCCTAATTGTAAACCCTAAACTCAAACTCTAATCCTAAACCTAAACCATAAACTATAAAACCTAATTCCTAAACTCTTAGCCCTAAATTATATCCCTAAACCCTAACACTAAACCCTAAACCCTAATCCCAAACCTTAAACGTTAAATCCTAAACCCTAAATTATAACCCTAAAGCCTAAACCTTAAATCCTAAATCCTATATCCTAAATCCTAAACACTGAATCATAAATCCTAAACCCAAAACCCTAGACCCAAAACCCTAGATCCAAAACCCTGAACCCTAAACCCTTAAACCTAAACTCTAAATAACAAATGCAAAATTCTAAACCCTAAACCCTAAATCAAAATACCTAATCTCTAAACCCTAAATCCTAAACTATAAACAAAAATTGCTAACCCTAAACACGAAACCCTGAGCAATAAACCCTAAACCCTAAACCCTCAAACATAAACTCTAAAACCCAAACCCTAAATCCTACACCCTAGACCAAAACCCTAAATCCTAAACCAAAATGCCTAAACCCTAAACCCTAAATCCTAAACTATAAACACAAATTGCTAACCCTAAACACGAAACCCTAAGCTATAAACCCTACACCTTAGACCAAAACCCTAAACCCTAAACTCTCAAACATAAACTCTAAAACCCAAACCCTAAACCCTACACCCTAGACCAAAACCCAAAATCCTAAACCAAAATGCCTAAACCCTAAGCTATAAACCCTCAACTCTAACACTAAACCCTAAACCCACATACATACACCCTAAAACCCAAACCCTAAACCCTAAACCCTACACCCTACACCCTAGACCCAAAACCCTAAACCCTAAACCCTAGACCCAAAACCCTAGATCCAAAACCCTAAACCCTTAAACCTAAACTCTAAATAATAAATGCAAAATTCTAAACCCTAAACCCTAAATCAAAATACAAAATCTCAAAATCCTAAATCCTAAACTATAAACACAAATTGCAAACCCTAAACAGGAAACCCTAAGCAATAAACCCTAAACCCTAAACCCTCAAACATAAACTCTAAAACCCAAACCCTAAACCCTATACCCTAGACCAAAACCCTAAATCCTAAACCAAAATGCCTAAACCCTAAACCCTAAATCATAAACTATAAACACAAATTGCTAACCCTAAACACGAAACCTTAAGCTATAAACCCTAAACTCTAACCCTAAACCCTAAACCCACAAACATACACCCTAAAACCCAAACGATAAACCCTAAACCCTACACCCTAGACCCAAAACCCTAAACCAAAATGCCTAAAATCTAAACCTTAAATCCTAAACTATAAACACAAATTGCTAACCCTAAACACGAAACCCTAAGCAATAACCCTAAAGTCTAACCCTAAACCCTAAACCCTCAAACATAAACACTAAAACCCAAACCCTAAACCCTACACCCTAGACCCAAAACCCTAAAACCTAAATCCTAAACCTTAAACTCATAACTCTAAACCTTAACCATAAACTCAAAACCCTAAATTCTAAACTTCGATCCCTTAAGCCAAAATTTTAAACCCTAAACACTAAACCCTAAATCCTAAAGCCTAACCCTAACCCTAGACTCTAAACCCTAAAATGTAAATCCAAAACCCTAAACAATAAATCCTTAACCCTAACCCTAAATCCTTAAACCTAAACCCTAAATCACAAAACAAACCTCTAAAATGGAAACCTTAAACCCCAATTCTAACCCTAAACCCTAAACCCAAATCCCTAGAACCTACACCCTAAACCCTAAACGACCCTAATTCTAAAACCTAAACCCTAAACCCAAAATTATAACCCTAAACCTAAACCCAAAACCCTAAACCATAATTCCTAAACTCTAAACCCTAAACCCTAAACCCTAACCTTAACCCTAAACTATTAAACTATAAACCTTGAACCCTAAAGCATAAACCATAAAAGCTAACCCAAAACCCTAAACCCTAACCCTAAGTTATTAAACACTAAATCCTAAACCCAAAACCATAAACCATAAACCATAAACCCTACCCGTAAAAACTAAACCTTTAACACTAAAAAACCCTAATAGTAAACCCTTAAACCTAAACCCCAAACCAAATCCCTAAACACTAAACTCAAACTCTAACCCTAAACCAAATGCATAAACCCTAAAACCTAATTCCTAAACTCTAAGCCATAAACCATAAACCCAAAACTCTTACCCTAAACCTAAAACCTTGATTCCTAAACTCTAAAACCAAAACCCAAGACCTTAAATCTTAAACCCTAAACCCTAAACCCTATTCCCTAAACCATAAACCCTAAACCCTGAACCCTAAATAATTAAACCATAAACCCTAAACCCTAACCATCAACCATAAACCCTAACCTTAAACCCTAAACCCTTAACCCTAAATCCAAACCCTCAGTTGTTAAACCTTAAACCCAACACCCTAAACCCTAAATCATAAACCATAAACCCTAACCATAAAAACTAAACCTTTAACCCTAAACCACCCTAATTGTAAACCCTAAACTCAAACTCTAACCCCAAAACTAAACTATAAACCCTAAAACCTAATTCCTAAACTCTAAGCCCTAAATTATAACCCTAAACACAACACTAAACCCTAAACCCTAATCCCGAACCCTAAATGTTAAATCCTAAACCCTAAATTATAACCCTAAACCCTAATCCCAAACCCTAAACCTTAAATCCTAAACCCTTTATCCTAAACCCTAAACACTAAATCCTAAATCCTAAACCCTAAATCCTAGACCCTAAATCCAAAATCCAAAACCCTAAACCCCAAACCCTTAAACCTAAACCCTAAATAATAAATGCAAAATTCTAAATCCTAAACCCTAAACCAAAATTCCTAAACCCTAAACCCTATATACAAAAATATAAACACAAATTGCTAACCCTAAACACGAAACCCACCCTAGGCAATAAATCCTAAACCCAATCCCTACACCCTAAACCCTAAACCCTACACCCTAGACCAAACCCCTAAACCCTTCACCCTAGACCAAAACCCTAAACCAAAATGCCTAAACCATAAATCCTAAACTATAAACACAAATTGCTAACCCTAAACACGAAACCCTAAGCTATAAACCCTAAACTCTAACCTCAACCATAAACCCTCAAAAATAAACCCTAAAACCCAAATCCTAAACCCTAAACGCTAAACCCTACCCCCTAGACCCAAAACCCTAAACTCAAAACTCTAAACCTTAACCATAAACTAAAAAGCCTAAACTATAAACTTGGAACCCTTAAGACAAAATTTTGATCCCTAAACACTAAACTCTAAACCCTAAACCCAAACCCTAACCCTAGACCCTAAACCCTAAAATGTAAATCCTAAACCCTACCCCTAAATCCTTAAAACTAAACCCTAAACCATAAATCGATGCTCTAAAATAGAAACCTTAAACCCCAATTCTAACCCTAAACCCTAAACCCAAATGCCTAGAACCTACACCCTAAAACATACACCCTAAACCCTAAACGACCCTAATTCTAAACCCTAAACCCTAAACCTAAATCTCTAACCCTAAACCTAAACCCAAAACACTAAACTATTAGACCATAAACCCTGAACCCTCATCGTAAACAACAAACCATAAACCATAAAACCTAACCATAAAAACTAAACACACTAAACCACCCTAATTGTAAACACTAAACCCTAAACCCTAAACTCAAACTCTAACCCTAAACCTAAACCATAAACCATAAAACCTAATTCCTAAACTCTTAGCCCTAAATTATATCCCTAAACCCTAAAACTAAACCCTAAACCCTAATCCCAAACCCTAAACGTTAAATCCTAAACCCGAAATTATAACCCTAAACCCTAAACCTTAAATCCTAAATCCTATATCCTAAATTCTAAACACTAAATCATCAATCCTAAACCCTAAATCCTAGACCCAAAACCCTAGATCCAAAACCCTAAACCCTAAACCCTAAACCCTTAAACCTAAACTCTAAATAATAAATACAAAATTCTAAACCCTAAACCCTAAACCAAAATACCTAATCTCTAAACCCTAAATCCTAAACTATAAACACAAATTGCTAACCCTAAAAACGAAACCCTAAGCAATAAACCCTAAAGTCTAACCCTAAACCCTAAACCCTCAAACATAAACTCTAAAACCCAAACCATAAACCCTACACCCTAGACCAAAACCCTAAATCCTAAACCAAAATGCCTAAACCCTAAATCCTAAACTATAAACACAAATTGCTAACCCTAAACACGAAACCCTAAGCTATAAACCCTACACCCTAGACCAAAACCCTAAACCCTAAACTCTCAAACATAAACTCTAAAATCCAAACCCTAAACCCTACACCCTAGACCAAAACCCTAAATCCTAAACCAAAATGCCTAAACCCTAAGCTATAAACCCTAAACTCTAACCCTAAACCCTAAACCCACAAACATACACCCTAAAACCCAAACCCTAAACCCTAAACCCTACACCCTAGACCCAAAACCCTAAACCAAAATGCCTAAAATCTAAACCCTAAATCCTAAACTATAAACACAAATTGCTAACCCTAAACACGAAACCCTAAGCAATAACCCTAAAGTCTAACCCTAAACCCTAAACCCTCAAACATAAACACTAAAACCCAAACCCTAAACCCTACACCCTAGACCCAAAACCCTAAAACCTAAATCCTAAACCCTAAACTCATAACTCTAAACCTTAACCATAAACTCAAAACCCTAAATTCTAAACTTCGATCCCTTAAGCCAAAATTTTAAACCCTAAACACTAAACCCTAAATCCTAAAGCCTAACCCTAACCCTAGACTCTAAACCCTAAAATGTAAATCCAAAACCCTAAACAATAAATCCTTAACCCTAACCCTAAATCCTTAAACCTAAACCCTAAACCACAAAATGAACCTCTAAAATGGAAACCTTAAACCCCAATTCTAACCCTAAACCCTAAACCCAAATCCCTAGAAGCTACACCCTAAACCCTAAACGACCCTAATTCTAAAACCTAAACCCTAAACCCAAAATTATAACCTAAACCTAAACCCAAAACCCTAAACCATAATTCCTAAACTCTAAACCCTAAACCCTAAACCCTAACCCTAACCCTAAACTATTAAACTATAAGCCTTGAACCCTAAAACATAAACCATAAAAGCTAACCCAAAACCCTAAACCCTAACCCTAAGTTATTAAACACTAAATCCTAAACCCAAAACCATAAACAATAAACCATAAACCCTAACAGTAAAAACTAAACCTTTAACACTAAACAACCCTAATAGTAAACTCTTAAACCTAAACCCCAAACCTAATCCCTAAACACTAAACTCAAGCTCTAACCCTAAACCAAATGCATAAACCCTAAAACCTAATTCCTAAACTCTAAGCCATAAACCATAAACCCAAAACTCTTACCCTAAACCTAAAACCTTCATTCCTAAACTCTAAAACCAAAACCCAAGACCTTAAATCTTAAACCCTAAACCCTAAATCCTAAACCATAAACCCTAAACCCTAAACCCTAAATGATTAAACCATAAACCCTAAACCCTAACCATAAACCATAAACCCTAACCTTAAACCCTAAACCCATAACCCTAAATCCAAACCCTAAGTTGATAAACCTTAAACCCAACACCCTAAACCCTAAACCATAAACCATAAACCCTAACTATAAAAACTAAACCTTTAACCCTAAACCACCCTAATTGTAAACCCTAAACTCAAACTCTAACCCCAAAACTAAACTATAAACCCTAAAACCTAATTCCTAAACTCTAAGCCCTAAGTTATAACCCTAAACCCAACACTAAACCCTAAACCCTAATCCCAAACCCTAAACATTAAATCCTAAACCCTAAATTATAACCCTAAACCCTAATCCCAAACCTTAAACCTTAAATCCTAAACCCTTTATCCTAAACCCTAAGCACTAAATCCTCAATCCTAAACCCTAAACCCTAGACACAAAACCCTAGACCCTAAATCCAAAATCCAAAACCCTAAATCCCAAACCCTTAAACCTAAACCCTAAATAATAAATGCAAAATTCTAAATCCTAAACCCTAAACCAAAATGCCTAAACCCTAAACCCTATATACAAAAATATAAACACAAATTGCTAACCCTAAACACGAAACCCACCCTAAGCTATAAACCCTAAACCTAGTCCCTACACCCTAAACCCTAAACCCTACACCCTAGACCAAAACCCTAAACCCTTCACCCTAGACCAAAATCCTAAACCCTAAACCCTAAACCAAAATGCCTAAACCCTAAACCCTAAATCCTAAACTATAAACACAAATTGCTAACCCTAAACACGAAACCCTAAGCTATAAACCCTAAACTCTAACCTCAGCCATAAACCCTCAAAAATAAACCCTAAAACCTAAATCCTAAACCCTAAACGCTAAACCCTACCCCCTAGACCCAAAACCCTAAACCCTAAACCCTAAACTCAAAACTCTAAACCTTAACCAGAAACTAAAAACCCTAAACTATAAACTTGGAACCCTTAAGACAAAATTTTGATCCCTAAACACTAAACTCTAAACCCTAAACCCTAACCCTAACCCTAGACCCTAAACCCTACCCCTAAATCCTTAAAACTAAACCCTAAACCATAAATCGATGCTCTAAAATAGAAACCTTAAACCCTAATTTTAACCCTAAACCCTAAACCCAAATACCTAGAACCTACACCCTAAACCATACACCCTAAACCCTAAACGACCCTAATTCTAAACCCTAAACCCTAAACCTAAAACTCTAACCCTAAACCTAAACACAAAATGCTAAACCATTAGACCATAAACCCTGAACCCTAATCGTAAACAATAAACCATAAACCATTAAACCTAACCATAAAAACTAAACACACTAAACCACCCTAATTGTAAATCCTAAACCCTAAACCCTAAACTGAAACTCTAACCCTAAACCTAAACCATAAACCATAAAACCTAATTCCTAAACTCTTAGCCCTAAATTATATCCCTAAACCCTAACACTAAACCCTAAACCCTAATCCCAAACCCTAAACGTTAAATCCTAAACCCTAAATTATAACCCTAAAGCTTAAACCTTAAATCCTAAATCCTATATCCTAAATCCAAAACACTAAATCATAAATCCTAAACCCTAAACCGTAGACCCAAAACCCTAGATCCAAACCCTAAACCCTAAACCCTTAAACCTAAACTCTAAATAATAAATGCAAAATTCTAAACCCTAAACCCTAAATCAAAATACCTAATCTCTAAACCCTAAATCCTAAACTATAAACACAAATTGCTAACCCTAAACACGAAACCCTAAGCAATAAACCCTAAACCCTCAAACATAAACTCTAAAACCCAAACCCTAAACCCTACACCCTAGACCAAAACCATAAATCCTAAACCAAAATGCCTAAATCCTAAACCCTAAATCCTAAACTATAAACACAAATTGCTAACCCTAAACACGAAACCCTAAGCTATAAACCCTAAACTCTAACCCTAAACCCTAAACCCACAAACATACACCCTAAAATCCAAACCCTAAACCCTAAACCCTACACCCTAGACCCAAAACCCTAAACCAAAATGCCTAAAATCAAAACCCTAAATCCTAAACTATAAACACAAATTGCTAACCCTAAACACGAAACCCTCAGCAATAACCCTAAAGTCTAACCCTAAACCCTAAACCCTCAAACATAAACACTAAAACCCAAACCCTAAACCCTACACCTTAGACCCAAAACCCTAAAACCTAAATCCTAAACCCTAAACTCATAACTCTAAACCTTAACCATAAACTCAAAACCCTAAATACTAAACTTCGATCCCTTAAGCCAAAATTTTAAACCCTAAATCCTAAAGCCTAACCCTAACCCTAGACTCTAAACCCTAAAATGTAAATCCAAAACCCTAAACAATAAATCCTTGACCCTAACCCTAAATCGTTAAACCTAAACCCAAAACCACAAAATGAACCTCTAAAATGGAAACCTTAAACCCCAATTCTAACCCTAAACCCTAAACCCAAATCCCTAGAAGCTACACCCTAAACCCTAAACGACCCTAATTCTAAAACCTAAACCCTAAACCCAAAATTATAACCTAAACCTAAACCCAAAACCCTAAACCATAATTCCTAAACTCTAAACCCTAAACCCTAAACCCTAACCCTAACCCTAAACTATTAAACTATAAGCCTTGAACCCTAAAACATAAACCATAAAAGCTAACCCAAAACCCTAAACCCTAACCCTAAGTTATTAAACACTAAATCCTAAACCCAAAACCATAAACCATAAACCATAAACCCTAACCGTAAAAACTAAACCTTTAACACTAAACAACCCTAATAGTAAACCCTTAAACCTAAACCCCAAACCAAATCCCTAAACACTAAACTCAAACTCTAACCCTAAACCAAATGCATAAACCCTAAAACGTAATTCCTAAACTCTATGCCCTAAACCATAAACCCAAAACTCAAACCCTAAACCTTAAACCTTCATTCCTAAACTCTAAAACCAAAACCCAGGACCTTAAATTTAAAACCCTAAACCCTCAACCCTGAATCGTAAATGATTAAACCATAAACCCTAAACCCTAAACATAAACCATAAACCATAACCTTAAATCCTAAACCCTTAACCCTAAATCCAAACCCTAAGTTGTTAAACCTTAAACCCAACACCCTAAACCCTAAACCATAAACCATAAACCCTAACCATAAAAACTAAACCTTTAACCCTAAACCACCCTAATTGTAAACCCTAAACTCAAACTCTAACCCTAAAACTAAACTATGAACCCTAAAACCTAATTCCTAAACTCTAAGCCCTAAATTACAACACTAAACCCAACACTAAACCCTAAACCCTAATCCCGAACCATAAACATTAAATCCTAAACCCTAAATTATAACCCTAAAACCTAACCCTAAACCCTAAACACTAATCCCAAAACCTAAACCTTAAATCCTAAACCCTTTATCCTAAACCCTAAACACTAAATCCTAAATCCTAAACCCTAAACCCTAGACACAAAACCCTAGACCCTAAATCCAAAATCCAAAACCCTAAACCCCAAACCCTTAAACCTAAACCCTAAATAATAAATGCAAAATTCTAAATCCTAAACCCTAAACCAAAATGCCTAAACCTTAAACCCTATCTACAAAAATATAAACACAAATTGCTAACCCTAAACACGAAACCCACCCTAAGCTATAAACCCTAAACCCTAAACCCTACACCCTAGACCAAAACCCTAAACCCTTCACCCTAGACCAAAACCCTAATCCCTAAACCCTAAACCAAATTTCCTAAACCCTAAACCCTAAATACTAAACTATAAACACAAATTGCTAACCCTAAACATGAAACCCTAAGCTATAAACCCTAAACTTTAACCTCAACCATAAACCCTCAAAAATAAACCCTAAAACCTAAATCCTAAACCCTAAACGCTAAACCCTTCCCCCTAGACCCAAAACCCTAAACCCTAAACCCTAAACCCTAAACTCAAAACTCTAAACCTTAACCAGAAACTCAAAACCCTAAACTATAAACTTGGAACCCTTAAGACAAAATTTTGATCCCTAAACACTAAACTCTAAACCCTAAACCCTAACCCAAACCATAGACCCTAAACCCTAAAATGTAAATCCTAAACCCTACCCCTAAATCCTTAAAACTAAACCCTAAACCATAAATCGATGCTCTAAAATAGAAACCTTAAACCCCAATTCTAACCCTAAACCCTAAACCCAAATACCTAGAACCTACACCCTAAAACATACACCCTAAACCCTAAACGACCCTAATTTTAAACCCTAAACCCTAAACCTAAAACTCTAACCCTAAACCTAAACCCAAAACGCTAAACCATTAGACCATAAACCCTGAACCCTAATCGTAAACAATAAACCATAAACCATAAAACCTAACCATAAAAGCTAAACACCCTAAACCCTAAACTCAAACTCTAACCCTAAACCAGATCGCCACTCATTTTCTCAAATTTTTTCTCTCTCTAAAATTGCTCTCTAAAATTAGCGCTCTAAAGGGAACTACACAGCAGCCAGCCGGAATGGCTACTGAGCCGCCGGAAAGTGAGTACCGGCCGCCGGACCAAGCACAGTCGACGCGGAATCCCAGCGTCTACAAACCCCATGTGGACGCCTCAACTGAATCATCAGCAAACTCGTCGAAAATGCGACGCACAGGGGCAATCCATGTCGCGATTTCTGAAAGGGAGTTAGACTGGGCTCGGAAAATCATTTCCCTAGAACAATCGGGAATGATTCGAGTTAATTCAGCTGATAAGCATGAATCTACGTATAAGGATCTATCTGTAAACCAAAAATCAAACGATTCTATCATACAAATCGAAAGTTCCAAGAATTTGAAGTTTCTGGAAATCGCCTCGGAATCGCCAAATGAGCGCCTTCAAGTTCGAGCATCTTCTGATGTGAGAAATGGTATTTCAATCACTGGGGAATCTTCCCCAGGGCAAGGAGATCATTATACTACAAATTTGGTCGATTTTGACGGTGAAAACTCCGGCGACGTTAGAACTGATAAAGTCACCGGAGCGCCGGCCGATAAGGAAAAGGAACAACTACAGCAAATGGCTCCTTGTGATGAGAATAGCCAGCCTAAGGTACCACAATCTTTAGCACAACAACAACACATTAACATTTGTTCTTCTTTCAATCTGCAGGATCAAGTCACAATGCTGGATGATGAACTACACAAGGAGGTGGCAATTGAAGCTATCAATGGCACACAAGCATTGCAGACTGAAGCCAAATAGCATAAGGCAAACACTTCAAATCGTAAAAAGGAATCAATGCTCCCTGAGCAGGAACAATCTATCAATAACGGAACGAAAGACGCAAACTCACAAGAAATACATCAAAGGGAACAGCACACAATAAAACAGCATACACAGGTCTCACAGTTCACAAATGCTAAGGTCTCTACAGGGGAGAAGGCAATCTGGAAAGCAAAGGAAAAAACTAACGCCAAGGAAAACACCAATAATTCTACCAAAGAGATTGGAGGGAAACAATCCCACAATAGCAACATGGTAAGGACAGGTAAGTATGTTAATTTTGCCTCTGAGAATGGTGATCATAATCCCACATTATATAATAATCAAAATGAGCAAGAGGAAGGTCATGTTAGTATGCAGGCTGCTGTGAACGAGAGAGGTGATCGGACGGAGATGACTGCTGCTACGAAGCTTAATATGGACAATAAGACTTCTCTTCCCATCAAGATTTCTTCCAACTTTGATCCTTATCGAACCAATCAGCAAAGAACCGATACAACTAGCCCCAAACAGAACCAAAACTTGCCTCCTGGAAACAACTTCTCTAATAAAAACATCACACCCCAAATCCCTGATCCATCCCCTCCCACTGTATCTCAAACTTTAGCCAATAGGCTTAAAGCTAACCAAATGGAAAATGCTAACCCCATGGACATTCTTCCCCCGATCATATCCACTAGACAAGGTTACCCTTCCATTACTTTCCATGAAGATGATTTTATGCAAAAGATGTCTGGTCGATGCAGGTTCACGTTAGTGGGGAAATTCACCAATGCTATGCCCAAAATGGAGATTATAAGGAAGAGTTTCATTGCACAAACACAACTCTCTGGTGGAGTTAAAATTGTATATTTCAATTCCAGACATATTTATATTGATTTGGATAACGAAGCTGATCACATTGCTGTTTGGACTAAACAAAAGATGTACATTGCCGGCCAGCCTATGAAATTACAGGTATGGACTCCTACCTTTAGACCTGCTGAGGAAACTCCTATTGTTCCAATCTGGGTCACCCTACCTGAGCTGCCCTGGCACTGTTTCTATATGGACATCCTCACCCCCCTGTTGTCCCCTATTGGTAAAGCTCTTTATCTTGACTCTGCAACTATGCAAAAAACTAGAGGTAGTGTGGCAAAAGTGAGAGTTCAAATTGACATTACTAAAAATAGACCTCAACATGTCTGGCTGGGATTTTCAGAGAAGGATCCAACTATAGGTAAGTGGCAAATTATAGAATTTGAAGATGTCCCCCTTTACTGCTTATATTGCAAACACCAAGGTCATTCCCTTGGAGAATGTCCTATGAAAGAAAGGGATGATGAAATAAAGAGAAGGAAGGAAATGGAGGCCAACAAAAAAGGACAAGGAAAAAAGATAGATCAAAATGCTAAGGAGAATCAACAAAATGACAAAGGTACTGATAAGGCACAACCAAATGGGCAAGCTAGGATGCAGAAATCAACTACAGATAGTACAACACACAAGGAGGAACAATGGCAGACTCAAACTAGAAGAAAACACAAGAACAACCAACAAAATAAAGAGCAAGGGCAGAGCCAAAATCCTCAGGTACAGGTACAACAGGAAAAAAGTATTCAAGATCACAAGCTCCCCCGGGGGACAGGTATGACCTCTAAAACTCCTGTCATTGCTGTTGAGGAATCTGGTGACCAGATTCCTGTACCCCCTTCCCCTGTATTTGCTGATGAAAATGCCCATCAGTTCTCTGAGATCCCCTCCCCTGTTACCCCCCATTTTGTTGCTGTGGAAGCTGTTGGAGGGAGGATGGAAGGACAGGAGAAACCATCTAACCTGCAGGAAGGGGAACCTAAGGGGAGGGATCCTAGAAATGAACTTCAAACCCCTGCTACAACTGGAAGAAATATGCAACAACACCATAAAAAAGATCACCAAATCTCTCAGGCAGAAACTCATCAGGTTCAATCTAATAGAGTAGAGAATGACCAACCTAAAGGATCTATGGCTAAGGACATGAGGAACATTGCAAGCTCTAGTAAGCAAGCTGGTACTCCTAAGAGCAAGAATAAACCTAGCAAAAAGAAGAGAGATGCTATTAAGAAAAAACAGGCAGAACTCCAGCAACAGGACCAGACTCAGGTGGAAGGCCAGTATGATGAAACTAATCTCTGCAAGAAGTTTATCATGGTGGACCAAGTCATGGATGTTATCCCTCTGAAAGCTCAATATAACACCCCTACTCCTGAAAAACCCCCTGATAATAAGACAGTTAGAGATGAATATGAAGTGGAGGTTTCAGAAGATGAGATAGAGGATGAACATCCACCTGATACTATCCAAGAAGATGATGATGAAACCTGTGAACATTTAATCAAAGCTTTCAGTCCCAGCAATGAAACTACACTGGACAAGGAAATTCAACAAATTACTAACAACCAAGGACTATCCCCAAGAGCCCTGCACCTGGGAAAACTCCCTCTCAGGAAAAATCTCACCCCTATTCCTGTGACTGCAGGAAGACCAAACACTAGACTCTTCTCCTCTAAAACATCTCAATGATTAGTACAATCATATGGAATGCTAGGGGTATCAATACCCAAGGGGTTATTGAAAGACTCAAAAATCTCAAAATCATTCATCAGGTATCCATAATTGTTGTTCTTGAACCTTTTTCTGACACTGCCCAGCTTAACACTTTTAAAAGTATGCTTGCCATGGATCAAGCTATTAGTAACAGTAATGGAAAAATTTGGTTATTTTGGAATACTGATGTTACATGCAAGATTCTTGAAGCTGATGAGCAACAAGTTACCTGTGAAATCAACCACAATGAAGTTCCGGTTACCTATATCAAGACTTTTATCTATGCAAAATGCAAAGAGTATCTCAGGAAACCACTGTGGGACAGACTGCTCTATTTTGCTGACAAGACAGATTCCATCCCATGGTGTACTGTTGGTGATTTTAATGTTATAACTGATGCTGATGAAAAATTAGGGGGCTGTGTTTACAACATGAAGAAGAGTCTGGAGTTCATTGGGGTGATTGAAGCATGTGGACTCATGGATCTGGGGTTTAGTGGCCCTAAGTTTACCTGGTCTAACCAGAGAGGCATCAACTCCAGAATTTGGAAAAGACTTGATAGAGCTATGGTCAATGATAAATGGTTACAAGACATGCCTCATTCTAACATTACTCATCTCCCTTCTGTGGGCTCTGATCATTGTCCACTCCTCATGGAAATTACTGCCAGATCTGAAGAGCATATCAAATATTTCAAATTTCTTAATTGCTGGGTGGAACAACCTTCATTCACAGAGACTGTTGAAAGGTGCTGGAACAGACCAGTAGAAGGGAATCCTATGTGGAGTTTCCATCAGAAACTGAAGAGACTTTCCTGCACCCTCAGTGTTTGGTCTAAACAGCAGTTTGGGGATATCTATGCTAAGGTTAAGGAGTATGAAGAGAAGGCCAGGATACTAGAAGAGAAACTTATCCAGAATAACACAGAAGAAGATAGAGCTACACTGCATGGTATTAATGCAGAATACATCAGATTTATGAAGCTTGAAGATTCCATCCTTAAACAAAAATCTCAGTTACATTGGTTCAAAGAGGGGGATGCCAACTCTAAATATTTTCATGCCTTGATTAGGGGTAGAAGGAGAAGGCTCTTTATTCACAAGATCCTCAAGGACAATGATGAATGGGTACAAGGGGATGAGTACATTGCAAAAGCTGCCTGTGACTATTTTCAAGACATCCTTACAGGTGAAGAAAAAGTCATTGATGAAGCCCCTCTGGAGTGCATCCCTAGGTTGATTAACAGGGAACAAAATGATAGAATAAAGGCAATGCCTTCCATGGAGGAACTTAAGGAGGTGGTTTACTCTATGAATCCCAACTCTGCAGCAGGACCTGATGGAATGAATGGTTATTTCTTCCAAAACTGTTGGGATATTATTAATAAAGACCTCCTGGCAGTCATTCAAGCTTTTTTCAGTGGCCAGATGATTCCTAAATATATCACTCATGCCTGCTTGGTGTTACTGCCCAAAGTCAAGCACCCCAATAAGCTGTCTGAGTTCAGACCTATCAGCCTGAGTAACTTCACCTGCAAGATTATTTCTAAAATATTATGCCTCAGACTGACCCCTATCCTGCACAACCTGATCTCTCCCAATCAATCAGGTTTTGTAAAAGGAAGGAGCATCACTGAGAATATCATGCTGGCCCAGGAAATAATCCACCAAATCAAGCAGCCTACTATTGGGAGCAATGTGGTAATCAAACTTGACATGGCTAAGGCTTATGACAGAGTTTCTTGGTCATATACCTGTCTTGTACTCAGGAAGATGGGATTTGATGAAGCCATTATTGATATGATTTGGAGAATTATGGCAAACAACTGGTACTCCATCATCATTAATGGTAGAAGACATGGTTTTTTTCACTCCTCTAGAGGCCTTAAACAAGGGGATCCTCTATCTCCAGCCCTATTTATTTTAGGTGCTGAAGTTTTATCAAGATCCTTGAACTTGCTTCAATAAAACCCCCTATATCATGGTTTCTATATGAATGATCAGGGTCCACAGATTAATCACTTAGGATTTGCAGATGACATTATCATATTTACCTCTGGGAGGAGACATTCTCTCAAGCTCATCATGCACACTCTGAAGACCTATGAAAGGATCTCTGGCCAGCTGGTCAACAGAGCTAAAAGTCACTTCTTCCTTCATTCCAATGCCTTCAAAACTACTTGTGATAGAATAAGGAAGTACACAGGTTTTTACCAGAAGGAAGCTCCTATCTCTTATCTTGGATGTCCTATATTCTTGGGGAGGCCCAAGATTGTTCATTTTTCTGATATCATCAACAAAGTGGTTAATAGAATCACAGGATGGCAACCTAGAATGCTGAGCTATGGAGGAAAGGTGGTTTTGATAAAACATGTTCTCCAATCTCTTCCCATTCATATCCTCTCAGCAACTACTCCTCCTTCCACTACTATTAAACAAATACAGCAGATTATGGCTGATTTCTTTTGGGGATGGAGGAATGACAAGAAGAAATACCACTAGGCATCTTGGAAAAACCTAAGCTTTCCTTATTCAGAGGGAGGGATTGGGGTGAAGTTGATGAAAGATGTGTGCCAGGCTTTCCAATTCAAGCAGTGGTGGATTTTCAGAACAAGGCAAACCTTATGGGGTGAGTTCCTAAAAGCTAAGTATTGTCAAAGAGCTAACCCTGTTAGTAAGAAGTGGGATACAGGTGACTCACAAGCATGGAGACTACTGATGAGGAACAAGCATACTGTGGAGAAGCACATGCTATGGAAATTAAGAAGTGGTTCAAGTTCCTTTTGGTGGGATAATTGGTTAGGAGTTGGCCCCCTAGCTCAATATAGTAATATCAGCAAGAGATTCAACAAGGAAAGGATTGCAGATTTTATGGAGAATGGTCAATGGAACTTGACAAAGCTGAACCAATGTGCTCCCCAAAACTTAGTTCAAAAGATTTTGTCCATCCAGGTTCAACTGCAGCAAGAACATACTGACCAGGCAGTGTGGACCCTCAGTGCAAATGGATTATTCTCTGTTTCTTCTGCATGGAATAGCATTAGAGCTACCAGGGTGGAAACCAAGATCAACTCTTACACTTGGCACAAAAGAATTCCGTTTAAATGCTCCTTCTTACTGTGGAGAGCAATCCGGGGCAAACTACCTACCAATGAGAAGCTGGTCAGCTTTGGAATTGCACCTGTGATGTGCTATTGCTGCAAATCCCCAGGTGAGGATACCATTGAGCACACATTTAACACTGGAGCCATTGCCAAAAAGGTATGGAATTCCTTTGCTGTTTCATTGGGAATTCAATCAGATCAGTTACCTCTTCGAAACCTGATCATGAGGTGGTGGAATGCTACACACAATAATGAAGCTCACAAGCTTATTCTTCAATCTACTCCCATTTTTATATGTTAGAATCTCTGGAAGAATAGGTGTTCTAAGAAGTATGGAGGCAAACAATCTAGCATGGCAAGAGTTAAATTTATGGTAATGTTAGACACCTACAAACTGCTGCAAACTGTCTTCCCATACATCACATGGCCACTGGAATGGAGAAGACTCTGCACACTCATCGAAAAATGTTTTCATGACACCAAGATCACTATTGTGCAGTGGATTAGACCCCAGGATGAATGGGTTAAAATCAACACTGATGGGAGTGCTTTAAGCAATCCAGGCAGGATAGGTGCTGGAGGGATCATCAGGAACCAAAATGGAGAGTTGATCATAGCATTCTCAACTCCTTTGGGAGAAGGAACTAATAACCAAGCTGAGGTGGAGGCAGCTATTCTGGGCTTATCTTGGTGTGTTAATCTGAAACATAAGAAGGTAATACTAGAGGTTGATTCACAACTTCTGGTGGACTGGTTCAAGAACAACACAGCAGCACCTTGGAGCCTTTATAGCCAAATGCAGCAGCTGCAACATATTACTACTCAACTTACGCAAGTCAAATGCAATCACACCCTTAGGGAAGCCAATTCTGTTGCTGACTCTCTGGCCAAGCACAGTCACCAGATCACTAGCTCGCAATTATACTCCAACACTCAACAGCTTCCCAAGTTGGCAGCAGCCTACTTCAAACAAGACCTGGCAGGTATGGTAAACTTCAGAAGAAGGAAAGTGAAGAGAATTAAAGAGCCTCCTTGAGAAGTCACTATTTAAGGAGACTTAAGGTGGAATTTAATCCCCCAAGCCTCCTTAGGATGACCCCCCTGTCATCTTTGTTTGGCTCTTCCTAGGTTAGGATTGTTTTCTTTTCCTAGATTGTAAAGGGAGAGTCTCCCTCGTTTATGTTTTCCTAGAATCTTTGTATCGAGAGGAGTCCTCTCATATAGGTGCTTAGATAATAGGGCTCTTTTGCTTTTTTTGGAAAGAATTGGAGAACCAACTAGCTATGCCTAGTAGGCTACCAATTTTGTTCCACCTTGAGGAGGTAAGGTTTATGTCCCCCTCCATGTAATTTTCGTTTCTATATATGCTACGACCTGGGGGTGTTGCTAAGCCCCTGACCCCTTCAAGGGTCGTTCAAGTAAAAAAAAAAAAAAAAAAAAAAAAAAAAAAAAAAAAAAAAACCCTAAACCTAAACCATAAACTATAAAACCTAATTCCTAAACTCTTAGCCCTAAATTATATCCCTAAACCCTAACACTAAACCCTAAACCCTAATCCCAAACCCTAAATGTTAAATCCTAAACCCTAAATTATAACCCTAAACCGTAAACCTTAAATCCTAAATCCTATATCCTCAATCCTAAACACTAAATCATCAATCCTAAACCCTAAACCCTAGACCCAAAACCCTAGATCCAAAACCCTAAACCCTAAACCCTTAAACCTAAACTCTAAATAATAAATGCAAAATTCTAAACCCTAAACCCTAAATCAAAATACCTAATCTCTAAACCCTAAATCCTAAACTATAAACACAAATTGCTAACCCTAAACACGAAACCCTAAGTAATAAACCCTAAAGTCTAACCCTAAACCCTAAACCCTCAAACATAAACTCTAAAACCCAAACCCTAAACCCTACACCCTAGACCAAAACCCTAACCTTAAACTATTAAACTATAAACCTTGAACCCTAAAACATAAACCACAAAAGCTAACCCAAAACCCTAAACCCTAACCCTAAGTTATTAAACACTAAATCCTAAACCCAAAACCATAAACCATAAACCATAAACACTAACCGTAAAAACTAAACCTTTAACACTAAACAACCCTAATAGTAAACCCTTAAACCTAAACCCCAAACCAAATCCCTAAACACTAAACTCAAACTCTAACCCTAAACCAAAAGCATAAACCCTAAAACCTAATTCCTAAACTCTAAGCCCTAAACCATAAACCCAAAACTCTTACCCTAAACCTGAAACCTTCATTCCTAAACAATAAAGTCAAAACCCAAGACCTTAAATCTTAAACCATAAACCTTAAACCCTATTTCCTAAACCATAAACCCTAAACCCTGAACCCTAAATGATTAAACCATAAACCCTAAACCCTAACCATAAACCATAAACCCTAACCTTAAACCCTAAACCCTTAACCCTAAATCCAAACCCTAAGTTGTTAAACCTTAAACCCAGCACCTTAAACCCTAAACCATAAACCATAAACCCTAACCATAAAAAATAAACCTTTATCCCTAAACCACCCAAATTGTTAACCCTAAACCCTACACCCTAAACTCAAACTCTAACCCCAAAACTAAACTATAAACCCTAAAACCTAATTCCTAAACTCTAAGACCTAAATTATAACCCTAAACCCAACACTAAACCCTAAACCCTAATCCCAAACCCTAAACGTTAAATCCTAAACACTAAATTATAACCCTAAGCCCTAACCCTAAACCCTAAACCCTAATCCCAAACCCTAAACCTTAAATCCTAAATCCAAAACACTAAATTATAACCCTAAGCCCTAACCCTAAACCCTAAACCCTAATCCCAAACCCAAAACCTTAAATCCTAAACCCTAAACACTAAATCCTAAATCCTAAACCCTAAACGCTAGACACAAAACCCTAGACCAAAACCCTAAATCCTAAACCAAAATGCCTAAACCCTAAGCTATAAACCCTAAACTCTAACCCTAAACCCTAAACCCACAAACATACACCCTAAAACCCAAAGCCTAAACCCTAAACCCTACACCCTAGACCCAAAACCCTAAACCAAAATGCCTAAAATCTAAACCCTAAATCCTAAACTATAAACACAAATTGCTAACCCTAAACACGAAACCCTAAGCAATAACCCTAAAGTCTAACCCTAAACCCTAAACCCTCAAACATAAACACTAAAACCCAAACCCTAAACCCTACACCCTAGACCCAAAACCCTAAAACCTAAATCCTAAACCCTAAACTCATAACTCTAAACCTTAACCATAAACTAAAAACCCTAAATTCTAAACTTCGATCCCTTAAGCCAAAATTTTAAACCCTAAACACTAAACCCTAAATCAAAATGCCTAGCCCTAACCCTAGACTCTAAACACTAAAATGTAAATCCAAAACCCTAAACAATAAATGCTTAACCCTAACCCTAAATCCTTAAACCTAAACCCTAAACCACAAAACGAACCTCTAAAATGGAAACCTTAAACCCCAATTCTAACCATAAACCCTAAACCCAAAACCCTAGAACCTACACCCTAAACCCTAAACGACCCTAATTCTGAAACCTAAACCCTAAACCCAAAATTATAAACCTAAACCTAAACCCAAAACCCTAAACCATAATTCCTAAACTCTAAACCCTAAACCCTAAACCCTAACCCTAACCCTAAACTATTAAACTATAAACCTTAAACCCTAAAACATAAACCATAAAAGCTAACCCAAAACCCTAAAGCCTAACCCTAAGTTATTAAATACTAAATCCTAAACCCAAAACCATAAACCATAAACCATAAACCCTAACCATAAAAAGTAAACCTTTAACACTAAACAACCCTAATAGTAAACCCTTAAACCTAAACCCCAAAACAAATCCCTAAACACTAAACTCAAACTCTAACCCTAAACCAAATGCATAAACCCTAAAACCTAATTCCTAAACTCTAAGCCCTAAACCATAAACCCAAAACTCTTACCCTAAACCTTAAACCTTCATTCCTAAACTCTAAAACCAAAACCCAAGACCTTAAATCTTCAACCCTAAACCCTAAACCCTAAACCCTATTCCCTAAACCATAAACCCTAAACCCTGAACCCTAAATGATTAAACCATAAACCCTAAACCCTAACCATAAACCATAAACCCTAAACCCTTAACCCTAAATCCAAACCCTAAGTTGTTAAACCTTAAACCAAACACCCTAAACCCTAACCCATAAACCATAAACCCTAACCATAAAAACTAAACATTTAAACCTAAACCACCCTAATTGTAAACCCTAAACTCAAACTCTAACCCCAAAACTAAACTATAAACCCTAAAACCTAATTCCTAAACTCTAAGCCCTAAATTATAACCCTAAACCCAACACTAAACCCTAAACCCTAATCCCAAACCCTAAACATTAAATCCTAAACCCTAAATTATAACCCTAAACCCTAAATTATAACCCTAAACCCTAACCCTAAACCCTAAACCCTAATCCCAAACCCTAAACCTTAAATCCTAAACCCTTTATCCTAAACCCTAAACACTCAATCCTAAATCCTAAACCCTAAACCCTAGACACAAAACCCTAGACCCAAAATCCAAAATCCAAAACCCAAAACCCCAAACCCCAAACCCTTAAACCTAAACCCTAAATAATAAATGCAAAATTCTAAATCCTAAACCCTAAACCAAAATGCCTAAACCCTAAACCCTATATACAAAAATATAAACACAAATTGCTAACCCTAAACACGAAACCCACCCTAAGCTATAAACCCTAAACCCAATCCCTACACCCTAAACCCTAAACCCAACACCCTAGACCAAAACCCTAAACCCTTCACCCTAGACCAAAACCCTAAACCCTAAACCCTAAACCAAAATGCCTAAACCCTAAACCCTAAATCCTAAACTATAAACACAAATTGCTAACCCTAAACAGGAAACCCTAAGCTATAAACCCTAAACTCTAACCTCAACCATAAACCCTCAAAAATAAACCCTAAAACCCAAATCCTAAACCCTAAACGCTAAACCCTACCCCCTAGACCCAAAACCCTAAACCCTAAACTCAAAACTCTAAACCTTAAGCATAAACTCAAAACCCTAAACTATAAACTTGGAACCCTTAAGACAAAATTTTGATCCCTAAACACTAAACTCTAAACCCTAAACCCTAACCCTAACCGTCGACCCTAAACCCTAAAATGTAAATCCTAAACCCTACCCCGAAATCCTTAAAACTAAACCCTAAACCATAAATCGATGCTCTAAAATAGAAAACTTAAACCCCAATTCTAACCCTAAACCCTAAAGCCAAATACCTAGAACCTACACCCTAAAACATACACCCTAAACCCTAAACGACCCTAATTCTAAACCCTAAACCCTAAACCTAAAACTCTAACCCTAAACCTAAACCCAAAACGCTAAACCATTAGACCATAAACCCTGAACCCTAATCGTAAACAATAAACCATAAACCATAAAACCTAACCATAAAAACTAAACACACTAAACCACCCAAATTGTAAATCCTAAACCCTAAACCCTAAACTAAAACTCTAACCCTAAACCTAAACCATAAACCATAAAACCTAATTCCTAAACTCTTAGCCCTAAATTATATCCCTAAACCCTAACACTAAACCCTAAACCCTAATCCCAAACCCTAAACATTAAATCCTAAACCCTAAATTATAACCCTAAACCCTAAATCTTAAATCCTAAATCCTATATCCTAAATCCTAAACACTAAATCATAAATCCTAAACCCAAAACCCTAGATCCAAAACCCTAAACCCAAAACCCTTAAACCTAAACTCTAAATAATAAATGCAAAATTCTAAACCCTAAACCCTAAATCAAAATACCTAATCTCTAAACCCTAAATCCTAAACTATAAACACAAATTGCTAACCCTAAACACGAAACCCTAAGCAATAAACCCTAATGTCTAACCATAAACCATAAACCCTCAAACATAAACTTTAAAACCCAAACCCTAAACCCTACACCCTAGACCAAAACCCTAAACCCTACACCCTAGACCAAAACCCTAAACCCTAAACCCTAAATCCTACACTATAAACACAAATTGCTAACCCTAAACACGAAACCCTAAGCTATAAACCGTAAACTCTAACCCTAAACCCTAAACCCACAAACATACACCCTAAAACCCAAACCCTAAACCCTAAACCCTACACCCTAGAACCAAAACCCTAAACCCTAATCCAAAATGCCTAAAATCTAAACCCTAAATCCTAAACTACAAACACAAATTGCTAACCCTAAACACAAAACCCTAAGCAATAACCCTAAAGTCTAACCCTAAACCCTAAACCCTCAAACATAAACACTAAAACCCAAACTCTACACCTTACTCCCTAGACCCAAAACCCTAAAACCTAAATCCTAAACCCTAAACTCATAACTCTAAACCTTAACCATAAACTCAAAACCCTAAATTCTAAACTTCGATCCCTTAAGCCAAAATTTTAAACCCTAAACACTAAACCCTAAATCCTAAAGCCTAACCCTAACCCTAGACTCTAAACCCTAAAATGTAAATCCAAAACCCTAAACAATAAATCCTTAACCCTAACCCTAAATCCTTAAACCTAAACCCTAAACCACAAAACGAACCTTTAAAAGGGAAAACTTAAACCCCAATTCTAACCCTAAACCCTAAACCCAAATCCCTAGAACCTACACCCTAAACACTAAACGACCCTAATTCTAAAACCTAAACCCTAAACCCAAAATTATAACCCTAAACCTAAACCCAAAACCCTAAACCATAATTCCTAAACTCTAAACCCTAAACCCTAAACCCTAACCCTAACCCTAAACTATTAAACTATAAACCTTGAACCCTAAAAATTAAACCATAAAAGCTAACCCAAAACCCTAAACCCTAACCCTAAGTTATTAAACACTAAATCCTAAACCCAAAACCATAAACAATAAACCATAAACCCTAACCGTAAAAACTAAACCTTTAACACTAAACAACCCTAATAGTAAACCCTTAAACCTAAACCCCAAACCAAATCCCTAAACACTAAACCAAAACTCTAACCCTAAACCAAATGCATAAACCCTAAAACCTAATTCCTAAACTCTAAGCCCTAAACCATAAACCCAAAACTCTTACCCTAAACCTAGACCCCAAACCTTAAACCTTCACTCCTAAACTCTAAAACCAAAACCCAAGACCTTAAATCTTAAACCCTAATCCCTAAACCCTATTTCCTAAACCATAAACCCTAAACCCTGAACCCTAAATGATTAAACCATAAACCCTAAACCCTAACCATAAACCATAAACCCTAACCTTAAACCCTAAACCCTTAACCCTAAATCCAAAACCTAAGTTGTTAAACCTTAAACCCAACACCCTAAACCCTAAACCATAAACCATAAACCCTAACCTTAAACCCTAAACCCTTAACCCTAAATCCAAACCCTAAGTTGTTAAACCCTAAACCCTACACCCTAAACCCAAGCCCAAAACCCTAAACCATAAACCATAAACCCTAACCATAAAAACTAAACCTTTAACCCTAAACCACCCTAAATGTAAACCCTAAACCCTAAACCCTAAACTCAAGCTCTAACCCTAAAGCTAAACTATAAACCCTAAAACCTAATTCCTAAACTCTAAGCCCCAAATTATAACCCTAAACCCAACACTAAGCCCTAAACCCTAATCCCGAACCCTAAACGTTAAATCCTAAACCCTAAATTATAACCCTAAACCCTAATCCCAAACCCTAAACCTTAAATCCTAAACCCTTTATCCTAAACCCTAAACCTAAAACTCTAACCCTAAACCTAAACCCAAAACGCTAAACCATTGGACCATAAACCCTGAACCCTAATCGTAAACAATAAACCATAAACCATAAAACCAAACCATAAAACTAAACACACTAAACCACCCTAATTGTAAACCCTAAACCCTAAACCCTAAACTCAAACTCTAACCCTAAACCTAAACCATAAACCATAAAACCTAATTCCCAAACTCTTAGCCCTTACTTATATCCCTAAACCCTAACACTAAACCCTAAACCCTAATCCCAAACCCTAAACGTTAAATCCTAAACCCTAAATTATAACCCTAAACCCTAAATCTTAAATCCTAAATCCTATATCCTAAATCCTAAACACTAAATCATAAATCCTAAACCCTAAACCCTTAAACCTAAACTCTAAATAATAAATGCAAAATTCTAAACCCTAAACCCTAAATCAAAATACCTAATCTCTAAACCCTAAATACTAAACTAAAAACACAAATTGCTAACCCTAAACACGAAACCCTAAGCAATAAACCCTAAAGTCTAACCCTAAACCTTAAACCCTCAAACATAAAATCTAAAACCCAAACCCTAAACTCTACACCCTAGACCGAAACCCTAAACCCTAAGCCCTCAAATATAAACTCTAAAACCCAAACCCTAAACCCTACACCTTAGACCAAAGCCCTAAATCCTAAACCAAAATGCCTAAACCCAAAGCTATAAACCCTAAACTCTAACCCTAAACCCTAAACCCACAAACATATACCCTAAAACCCAAACTCTAAACCCTAAACCCTAAACCCTAGACCCAAAACCCTAAACCCTAAACCAAAATGCCTAAAATCTAAACCCTAAATCCTAAACTATAAACACAAATTGCTAACCCTAAACACGAAACCCTAAGCAATAACCCTAAAGTCTAACCCTAAACCCTAAACCCTTAAACATAAACACTAAAACCCAAACCCTAAACCCTAAACCCTAGACCCAAAACCCTAAAACCTAAATCCTAAACCCTAACCCTAAATCCTTAAACCTAAACCCTAAACCACAAAATGAACCTCTAAAATGGAAACCTTAAACCCCAATTCTAACCCTAAACCGTAAACCCAAATCCCTAGAACCTACACCCTAAACCCTAAACGACCCTAATTCTAAAACCTAAACCCTAAACCCAAAATTATAACCCTAAACCTAAACCCAAAACCCTAAACCATAATTCCTAAACTCTAAACCCTAAACCCTAAACCCTAACTCTAACCCTAAACTATTAAACTATAAACCTTGAACCCTAAAACATAAACCATAAAGGCTAACCAAAAACCCAAAACCCTAACCCTAATTTATTAAACAATAAATCCTAAACCCAAAACCATAAACCATAAACCATAAACCCTAACCGTAAAAACTAAACCTTTAACACTAAACAACCCTAACAGTAAACCCTTAAACCTAAACCCCAAACAAAAACCCTAAACACTAAACTCAAACTCTGACCCTAAACCAAATGCATAAACCCTAAAACCTAATTCCTAAACTCTATGCCCTAAACCATAAACCCAAAACTCTTACCCTAAACCTAAACCCTAAACCTTAAACCTTCACTCCTAAACTCTAAAACCAAAACCCAAGACCTTAAATCTTAAACCCTAAACCCTAAACCCTATTCCCTAAACCATAAACCCTAAACCCTGAACCCTAAATAATTAAACCATAAACCCTAAACCCTAACCATAAATCATAAACCCTAAACCCTTAAACCTAAATCCAAACCCTAAGTTGTTAAACCTTAAACCCAACACCCTAAACCCTAAACCATAAACCATAAACCCTAACCATAAAAACTAAACCTTTAACCCTAAACCACCCTAATTGTAAAACCTAAACTCAAACTCTAACCCCAAAACTAAACTATAAACCCTAAAACCTAATTCCTAAACTCTAAGCCCTAAATTATAACCCTAAACCCAACACTAAACCCTAAACCCTAATCCCAAACCCTAAACGTTAAATCCTAAACCCTAAATTATAACCCTAAACCCTAATCCCAAACCCTAAACCTTAAATCCTAAACCCTTTATCCTAAACCCTAAACAACCCTTTATCCTAAACCCTAAACACTAAATCCTAAATCCCAAACCCTAAATCCTAGACACAAAACCCTAGATCCTAAATCCAAAATCCAAAACCCTAAACCCCAAACCCTTAAACCTAAACCCTAAATAATAAATGCAAAATTCTAAATCCTAAACCCTAAACCAAAATGCCTAAACCCTAAACCCTATATACAAAAATATAAACACAAATTGCTAACCCTAAACACGAAACCCACCCTAAGCTATAAACCCTAAACCCAATCCCTACACCCTAAACCCTAAACCCTACACCCTAGACCAAAACCCTAAACCCTTCACCCTAGACCAAAACCCTAAACCCTAAACCAAAATGCCTAAACCCTAAACCCTAAATCCTAAACTATAAACACAAATTGCTAACCCTAAACAGGAAACCCTAAGCTATAAACCCTAAACTCTAACCTCAACCATAAACCCTCAAAAATAAACCCTAAAACCCAAATCCTAAACCCTAAATGCTAAACCCTACCCCGTAGACCCAAAACCCTAAACCCTAAACCCTAAACTCAAAACTCTAAACCTTAACCATAAACTCAAAACCCTAAACTATAAACTTGGAACCCTTAAGACAAAATTTTGATCCCTAAACACTAAACTCTAAACCCTAAACCCTAACCCTAACCCTAGACCCTAAACCCTAAAATGTAAATCCTAAACCCTACCCCTAAATCCTTAAAACTAAACCCTAAACCATAAATCGATGCTCTAAAATAGAAAGCTTAAACCCCAATTCTAACCCTAAACCCTAAACCCAAATACCTAGAACCTACACCCTAAAACATACACCCTAAACCCTAAACGACCCTAATTCTAAACCCTAAACCCTAAACCCTAAACCTAAAACTCTAACCCTAAACCTAAACCCAAAACGCTAAACCATTAGACCATAAACCCTGAACCCTAATCGTAAACAATAAACCATAAACCATAAAACCTAACCATAAAAACTAAACACACTAAACCACCCTAATTGTAAACCCTAAACCCTAAACCCTAAACTCAAACTCTAACCCTAAACCTAAACCATAAACCATATAACCTAATTCCTAAACTCTTAGTCCTAAATTATATCCCTAAACCCTAATCCCAAGCACTAAACGTTAAATCCTAAACCCTAAATTATAACCCTAAATCCTAAACCTTAAATCCTAAATCCTATATCCTAAATCCTAAACACTAAATCATCAATCCTAAACCCTAAACCCTAGACCCAAAACCCTAGATCCAAAACCCTAAACCCTAAACCCTTAAACCTAAACTCTAAATAATAAATGCAAAATTCTAAACCCTAAACCCTAAATCAAAATACCTAATCTCTAAACCATAAATCCTAAACTATAAACACAAATTGCAAACCCTAAACACGAAACCCTAAGCAATAAACCCTAAAGTCTAACCCTAAACCCTAAACCCTCAAACATAAACTCTAAAACCCAAACCCTAAACCCTACACCCTAAACCAAAACCCTAAATCCTAGACCAAAATGCCTAAACCCTAAACCCTAAATCCTAAACTATAAACGCAAATTGCTAACCCTAAACACGAAACCCTAAACTATAAACCCTAAACTCTAACCCTAAACCCTAAACCCACAAACATACACCCTAAAACCCAAAGCCTAAACCCTAAACCCTACACCCTAGACCCAAAACCCTAAACCAAAATGCCTAAAATCTAAACCCTAAATCCTAAACTATAAACACAAATTGCTAACCCTAAACACGAAACCCTAAGCAATAACCCTAAAGTCTAACCCTAAACCCTAAACCCTCAAACATAAACACTAAAACCCAAACCCTAAACCCTACACCCTAGACCCAAAACCCTAAAACCTAAATCCTAAACCCTAAACTCATAACTCTAAACCTTAACCATAAACTAAAAACCCTAAATTCTAAACTTCGATCCCTTAAGCCAAAATTTTAAACCCTAAACACTAAACCCTAAATCAAAATGCCTAGCCCTAACCCTAGACTCTAAACACTAAAATGTAAATCCAAAACCCTAAACAATAAATGCTTAACCCTAACCCTAAATCCTTAAACCTAAACCCTAAACCACAAAACGAACCTCTAAAATGGAAACCTTAAACCCCAATTCTAACCATAAACCCTAAACCCAAAACCCTAGAACCTACACCCTAAACCCTAAACGACCCTAATTCTGAAACCTAAACCCTAAACCCAAAATTATAAACCTAAACCTAAACCCAAAACCCTAAACCATAATTCCTAAACTCTAAACCCTAAACCCTAAACCCTAACCCTAACCCTAAACTATTAAACTATAAACCTTAAACCCTAAAACATAAACCATAAAAGCTAACCCAAAACCCTAAAGCCTAACCCTAAGTTATTAAATACTAAATCCTAAACCCAAAACCATAAACCATAAACCATAAACCCTAACCATAAAAAGTAAACCTTTAACACTAAACAACCCTAATAGTAAACCCTTAAACCTAAACCCCAAAACAAATCCCTAAACACTAAACTCAAACTCTAACCCTAAACCAAATGCATAAACCCTAAAACCTAATTCCTAAACTCTAAGCCCTAAACCATAAACCCAAAACTCTTACCCTAAACCTTAAACCTTCATTCCTAAACTCTAAAACCAAAACCCAAGACCTTAAATCTTCAACCCTAAACCCTAAACCCTAAACCCTATTCCCTAAACCATAAACCCTAAACCCTGAACCCTAAATGATTAAACCATAAACCCTAAACCCTAACCATAAACCATAAACCCTAAACCCTTAACCCTAAATCCAAACCCTAAGTTGTTAAACCTTAAACCAAACACCCTAAACCCTAACCCATAAACCATAAACCCTAACCATAAAAACTAAACATTTAAACCTAAACCACCCTAATTGTAAACCCTAAACTCAAACTCTAACCCCAAAACTAAACTATAAACCCTAAAACCTAATTCCTAAACTCTAAGCCCTAAATTATAACCCTAAACCCAACACTAAACCCTAAACCCTAATCCCAAACCCTAAACATTAAATCCTAAACCCTAAATTATAACCCTAAACCCTAAATTATAACCCTAAACCCTAACCCTAAACCCTAAACCCTAATCCCAAACCCTAAACCTTAAATCCTAAACCCTTTATCCTAAACCCTAAACACTCAATCCTAAATCCTAAACCCTAAACCCTAGACACAAAACCCTAGACCCAAAATCCAAAATCCAAAACCCAAAACCCCAAACCCCAAACCCTTAAACCTAAACCCTAAATAATAAATGCAAAATTCTAAATCCTAAACCCTAAACCAAAATGCCTAAACCCTAAACCCTATATACAAAAATATAAACACAAATTGCTAACCCTAAACACGAAACCCACCCTAAGCTATAAACCCTAAACCCAATCCCTACACCCTAAACCCTAAACCCAACACCCTAGACCAAAACCCTAAACCCTTCACCCTAGACCAAAACCCTAAACCCTAAACCCTAAACCAAAATGCCTAAACCCTAAACCCTAAATCCTAAACTATAAACACAAATTGCTAACCCTAAACAGGAAACCCTAAGCTATAAACCCTAAACTCTAACCTCAACCATAAACCCTCAAAAATAAACCCTAAAACCCAAATCCTAAACCCTAAACGCTAAACCCTACCCCCTAGACCCAAAACCCTAAACCCTAAACTCAAAACTCTAAACCTTAAGCATAAACTCAAAACCCTAAACTATAAACTTGGAACCCTTAAGACAAAATTTTGATCCCTAAACACTAAACTCTAAACCCTAAACCCTAACCCTAACCGTCGACCCTAAACCCTAAAATGTAAATCCTAAACCCTACCCCGAAATCCTTAAAACTAAACCCTAAACCATAAATCGATGCTCTAAAATAGAAAACTTAAACCCCAATTCTAACCCTAAACCCTAAAGCCAAATACCTAGAACCTACACCCTAAAACATACACCCTAAACCCTAAACGACCCTAATTCTAAACCCTAAACCCTAAACCTAAAACTCTAACCCTAAACCTAAACCCAAAACGCTAAACCATTAGACCATAAACCCTGAACCCTAATCGTAAACAATAAACCATAAACCATAAAACCTAACCATAAAAACTAAACACACTAAACCACCCAAATTGTAAATCCTAAACCCTAAACCCTAAACTAAAACTCTAACCCTAAACCTAAACCATAAACCATAAAACCTAATTCCTAAACTCTTAGCCCTAAATTATATCCCTAAACCCTAACACTAAACCCTAAACCCTAATCCCAAACCCTAAACATTAAATCCTAAACCCTAAATTATAACCCTAAACCCTAAATCTTAAATCCTAAATCCTATATCCTAAATCCTAAACACTAAATCATAAATCCTAAACCCAAAACCCTAGATCCAAAACCCTAAACCCAAAACCCTTAAACCTAAACTCTAAATAATAAATGCAAAATTCTAAACCCTAAACCCTAAATCAAAATACCTAATCTCTAAACCCTAAATCCTAAACTATAAACACAAATTGCTAACCCTAAACACGAAACCCTAAGCAATAAACCCTAATGTCTAACCATAAACCATAAACCCTCAAACATAAACTTTAAAACCCAAACCCTAAACCCTACACCCTAGACCAAAACCCTAAACCCTACACCCTAGACCAAAACCCTAAACCCTAAACCCTAAATCCTACACTATAAACACAAATTGCTAACCCTAAACACGAAACCCTAAGCTATAAACCGTAAACTCTAACCCTAAACCCTAAACCCACAAACATACACCCTAAAACCCAAACCCTAAACCCTAAACCCTACACCCTAGAACCAAAACCCTAAACCCTAATCCAAAATGCCTAAAATCTAAACCCTAAATCCTAAACTACAAACACAAATTGCTAACCCTAAACACAAAACCCTAAGCAATAACCCTAAAGTCTAACCCTAAACCCTAAACCCTCAAACATAAACACTAAAACCCAAACTCTAAACCTTACTCCCTAGACCCAAAACCCTAAAACCTAAATCCTAAACCCTAAACTCATAACTCTAAACCTTAACCATAAACTCAAAACCCTAAATTCTAAACTTCGATCCCTTAAGCCAAAATTTTAAACCCTAAACACTAAACCCTAAATCCTAAAGCCTAACCCTAACCCTAGACTCTAAACCCTAAAATGTAAATCCAAAACCCTAAACAATAAATCCTTAACCCTAACCCTAAATCCTTAAACCTAAACCCTAAACCACAAAACGAACCTTTAAAAGGGAAAACTTAAACCCCAATTCTAACCCTAAACCCTAAACCCAAATCCCTAGAACCTACACCCTAAACACTAAACGACCCTAATTCTAAAACCTAAACCCTAAACCCAAAATTATAACCCTAAACCTAAACCCAAAACCCTAAACCATAATTCCTAAACTCTAAACCCTAAACCCTAAACCCTAACCCTAACCCTAAACTATTAAACTATAAACCTTGAACCCTAAAAATTAAACCATAAAAGCTAACCCAAAACCCTAAACCCTAACCCTAAGTTATTAAACACTAAATCCTAAACCCAAAACCATAAACAATAAACCATAAACCCTAACCGTAAAAACTAAACCTTTAACACTAAACAACCCTAATAGTAAACCCTTAAACCTAAACCCCAAACCAAATCCCTAAACACTAAACCAAAACTCTAACCCTAAACCAAATGCATAAACCCTAAAACCTAATTCCTAAACTCTAAGCCCTAAACCATAAACCCAAAACTCTTACCCTAAACCTAGACCCCAAACCTTAAACCTTCACTCCTAAACTCTAAAACCAAAACCCAAGACCTTAAATCTTAAACCCTAATCCCTAAACCCTATTTCCTAAACCATAAACCCTAAACCCTGAACCCTAAATGATTAAACCATAAACCCTAAACCCTAACCATAAACCATAAACCCTAACCTTAAACCCTAAACCCTTAACCCTAAATCCAAAACCTAAGTTGTTAAACCTTAAACCCAACACCCTAAACCCTAAACCATAAACCATAAACCCTAACCTTAAACCCTAAACCCTTAACCCTAAATCCAAACCCTAAGTTGTTAAACCCTAAACCCTACACCCTAAACCCAAGCCCAAAACCCTAAACCATAAACCATAAACCCTAACCATAAAAACTAAACCTTTAACCCTAAACCACCCTAAATGTAAACCCTAAACCCTAAACCCTAAACTCAAGCTCTAACCCTAAAGCTAAACTATAAACCCTAAAACCTAATTCCTAAACTCTAAGCCCCAAATTATAACCCTAAACCCAACACTAAGCCCTAAACCCTAATCCCGAACCCTAAACGTTAAATCCTAAACCCTAAATTATAACCCTAAACCCTAATCCCAAACCCTAAACCTTAAATCCTAGACCCTTTATCCTAAACCCTAAACCTAAAACTCTAACCCTAAACCTAAACCCAAAACGCTAAACCATTGGACCATAAACCCTGAACCCTAATCGTAAACAATAAACCATAAACCATAAAACCAAACCATAAAACTAAACACACTAAACCACCCTAATTGTAAACCCTAAACCCTAAACCCTAAACTCAAACTCTAACCCTAAACCTAAACCATAAACCATAAAACCTAATTCCCAAACTCTTAGCCCTTACTTATATCCCTAAACCCTAACACTAAACCCTAAACCCTAATCCCAAACCCTAAACGTTAAATCCTAAACCCTAAATTATAACCCTAAACCCTAAATCTTAAATCCTAAATCCTATATCCTAAATCCTAAACACTAAATCATAAATCCTAAACCCTAAACCCTTAAACCTAAACTCTAAATAATAAATGCAAAATTCTAAACCCTAA
This sequence comes from Solanum bulbocastanum, assembly GCA_037074985.1. Taxonomy (NCBI): domain Eukaryota; kingdom Viridiplantae; phylum Streptophyta; class Magnoliopsida; order Solanales; family Solanaceae; genus Solanum; species Solanum bulbocastanum. The sequence continues at coordinate 17,323,840 of CM073599.1, forward strand.
ACCCTAAATCAAAATACCTAATCTCTAAACCCTAAATACTAAACTAAAAACACAAATTGCTAACCCTAAACACGAAACCCTAAGCAATAAACCCTAAAGTCTAACCCTAAACCTTAAACCCTCAAACATAAAATCTAAAACCCAAACCCTAAACTCTACACCCTAGACCGAAACCCTAAACCCTAAGCCCTCAAATATAAACTCTAAAACCCAAACCCTAAACCCTACACCTTAGACCAAAGCCCTAAATCCTAAACCAAAATGCCTAAACCCAAAGCTATAAACCCTAAACTCTAACCCTAAACCCTAAACCCACAAACATATACCCTAAAACCCAAACTCTAAACCCTAAACCCTAAACCCTAGACCCAAAACCCTAAACCCTAAACCAAAATGCCTAAAATCTAAACCCTAAATCCTAAACTATAAACACAAATTGCTAACCCTAAACACGAAACCCTAAGCAATAACCCTAAAGTCTAACCCTAAACCCTAAACCCTTAAACATAAACACTAAAACCCAAACCCTAAACCCTAAACCCTAGACCCAAAACCCTAAAACCTAAATCCTAAACCCTAACCCTAAATCCTTAAACCTAAACCCTAAACCACAAAATGAACCTCTAAAATGGAAACCTTAAACCCCAATTCTAACCCTAAACCGTAAACCCAAATCCCTAGAACCTACACCCTAAACCCTAAACGACCCTAATTCTAAAACCTAAACCCTAAACCCAAAATTATAACCCTAAACCTAAACCCAAAACCCTAAACCATAATTCCTAAACTCTAAACCCTAAACCCTAAACCCTAACTCTAACCCTAAACTATTAAACTATAAACCTTGAACCCTAAAACATAAACCATAAAGGCTAACCAAAAACCCAAAACCCTAACCCTAATTTATTAAACAATAAATCCTAAACCCAAAACCATAAACCATAAACCATAAACCCTAACCGTAAAAACTAAACCTTTAACACTAAACAACCCTAACAGTAAACCCTTAAACCTAAACCCCAAACAAAAACCCTAAACACTAAACTCAAACTCTGACCCTAAACCAAATGCATAAACCCTAAAACCTAATTCCTAAACTCTATGCCCTAAACCATAAACCCAAAACTCTTACCCTAAACCTTAAACCTTCACTCCTAAACTCTAAAACCAAAACCCAAGACCTTAAATCTTAAACCCTAAACCCTAAACCCTATTCCCTAAACCATAAACCCTAAACCCTGAACCCTAAATAATTAAACCATAAACCCTAAACCCTAACCATAAACCATAAACCCTAAACCCTTAAACCTAAATCCAAACCCTAAGTTGTTAAACCTTAAACCCAACACCCTAAACCCTAAACCATAAACCATAAACCCTAACCATAAAAACTAAACCTTTAACCCTAAACCACCCTAATTGTAAAACCTAAACTCAAACTCTAACCCCAAAACTAAACTATAAACCCTAAAACCTAATTCCTAAACTCTAAGCCCTAAATTATAACCCTAAACCCAACACTAAACCCTAAACCCTAATCCCAAACCCTAAACGTTAAATCCTAAACCCTAAATTATAACCCTAAACCCTAATCCCAAACCCTAAACCTTAAATCCTAAACCCTTTATCCTAAACCCTAAACAACCCTTTATCCTAAACCCTAAACACTAAATCCTAAATCCCAAACCCTAAATCCTAGACACAAAACCCTAGATCCTAAATCCAAAATCCAAAACCCTAAACCCCAAACCCTTAAACCTAAACCCTAAATAATAAATGCAAAATTCTAAATCCTAAACCCTAAACCAAAATGCCTAAACCCTAAACCCTATATACAAAAATATAAACACAAATTGCTAACCCTAAACACGAAACCCACCCTAAGCTATAAACCCTAAACCCAATCCCTACACCCTAAACCCTAAACCCTACACCCTAGACCAAAACCCTAAACCCTTCACCCTAGACCAAAACCCTAAACCCTAAACCAAAATGCCTAAACCCTAAACCCTAAATCCTAAACTATAAACACAAATTGCTAACCCTAAACAGGAAACCCTAAGCTATAAACCCTAAACTCTAACCTCAACCATAAACCCTCAAAAATAAACCCTAAAACCCAAATCCTAAACCCTAAATGCTAAACCCTACCCCGTAGACCCAAAACCCTAAACCCTAAACCCTAAACTCAAAACTCTAAACCTTAACCATAAACTCAAAACCCTAAACTATAAACTTGGAACCCTTAAGACAAAATTTTGATCCCTAAACACTAAACTCTAAACCCTAAACCCTAACCCTAACCCTAGACCCTAAACCCTAAAATGTAAATCCTAAACCCTACCCCTAAATCCTTAAAACTAAACCCTAAACCATAAATCGATGCTCTAAAATAGAAAGCTTAAACCCCAATTCTAACCCTAAACCCTAAACCCAAATACCTAGAACCTACACCCTAAAACATACACCCTAAACCCTAAACGACCCTAATTCTAAACCCTAAACCCTAAACCCTAAACCTAAAACTCTAACCCTAAACCTAAACCCAAAACGCTAAACCATTAGACCATAAACCCTGAACCCTAATCGTAAACAATAAACCATAAACCATAAAACCTAACCATAAAAACTAAACACACTAAACCACCCTAATTGTAAACCCTAAACCCTAAACCCTAAACTCAAACTCTAACCCTAAACCTAAACCATAAACCATATAACCTAATTCCTAAACTCTTAGTCCTAAATTATATCCCTAAACCCTAATCCCAAGCACTAAACGTTAAATCCTAAACCCTAAATTATAACCCTAAATCCTAAACCTTAAATCCTAAATCCTATATCCTAAATCCTAAACACTAAATCATCAATCCTAAACCCTAAACCCTAGACCCAAAACCCTAGATCCAAAACCCTAAACCCTAAACCCTTAAACCTAAACTCTAAATAATAAATGCAAAATTCTAAACCCTAAACCCTAAATCAAAATACCTAATCTCTAAACCATAAATCCTAAACTATAAACACAAATTGCAAACCCTAAACACGAAACCCTAAGCAATAAACCCTAAAGTCTAACCCTAAACCCTAAACCCTCAAACATAAACTCTAAAACCCAAACCCTAAACCCTACACCCTAGACCAAAACCCTAAATCCTAGACCAAAATGCCTAAACCCTAAACCCTAAATCCTAAACTATAAACGCAAATTGCTAACCCTAAACACGAAACCCTAAACTATAAACCCTAAACTCTAACCCTAAACCCTAAACCCACAAACATACACCCTAAAACCCAAAGCCTAAACCCTAAACCCTACACCCTAGACCCAAAACCCTAAACCAAAATGCCTAAAATCTAAACCCTAAATCCTAAACTATAAACACAAATTGCTAACCCTAAACACGAAACCCTAAGCAATAACCCTAAAGTCTAACCCTAAACCCTAAACCCTCAAACATAAACACTAAAACCCAAACCCTAAACCCTACACCCTAGACCCAAAACCCTAAAACCTAAATCCTAAACCCTAAACTCATAACTCTAAACCTTAACCATAAACTAAAAACCCTAAATTCTAAACTTCGATCCCTTAAGCCAAAATTTTAAACCCTAAACACTAAACCCTAAATCAAAATGCCTAGCCCTAACCCTAGACTCTAAACACTAAAATGTAAATCCAAAACCCTAAACAATAAATGCTTAACCCTAACCCTAAATCCTTAAACCTAAACCCTAAACCACAAAACGAACCTCTAAAATGGAAACCTTAAACCCCAATTCTAACCATAAACCCTAAACCCAAAACCCTAGAACCTACACCCTAAACCCTAAACGACCCTAATTCTGAAACCTAAACCCTAAACCCAAAATTATAAACCTAAACCTAAACCCAAAACCCTAAACCATAATTCCTAAACTCTAAACCCTAAACCCTAAACCCTAACCCTAACCCTAAACTATTAAACTATAAACCTTAAACCCTAAAACATAAACCATAAAAGCTAACCCAAAACCCTAAAGCCTAACCCTAAGTTATTAAATACTAAATCCTAAACCCAAAACCATAAACCATAAACCATAAACCCTAACCATAAAAAGTAAACCTTTAACACTAAACAACCCTAATAGTAAACCCTTAAACCTAAACCCCAAAACAAATCCCTAAACACTAAACTCAAACTCTAACCCTAAACCAAATGCATAAACCCTAAAACCTAATTCCTAAACTCTAAGCCCTAAACCATAAACCCAAAACTCTTACCCTAAACCTTAAACCTTCATTCCTAAACTCTAAAACCAAAACCCAAGACCTTAAATCTTCAACCCTAAACCCTAAACCCTAAACCCTATTCCCTAAACCATAAACCCTAAACCCTGAACCCTAAATGATTAAACCATAAACCCTAAACCCTAACCATAAACCATAAACCCTAAACCCTTAACCCTAAATCCAAACCCTAAGTTGTTAAACCTTAAACCAAACACCCTAAACCCTAACCCATAAACCATAAACCCTAACCATAAAAACTAAACATTTAAACCTAAACCACCCTAATTGTAAACCCTAAACTCAAACTCTAACCCCAAAACTAAACTATAAACCCTAAAACCTAATTCCTAAACTCTAAGCCCTAAATTATAACCCTAAACCCAACACTAAACCCTAAACCCTAATCCCAAACCCTAAACATTAAATCCTAAACCCTAAATTATAACCCTAAACCCTAAATTATAACCCTAAACCCTAACCCTAAACCCTAAACCCTAATCCCAAACCCTAAACCTTAAATCCTAAACCCTTTATCCTAAACCCTAAACACTCAATCCTAAATCCTAAACCCTAAACCCTAGACACAAAACCCTAGACCCAAAATCCAAAATCCAAAACCCAAAACCCCAAACCCCAAACCCTTAAACCTAAACCCTAAATAATAAATGCAAAATTCTAAATCCTAAACCCTAAACCAAAATGCCTAAACCCTAAACCCTATATACAAAAATATAAACACAAATTGCTAACCCTAAACACGAAACCCACCCTAAGCTATAAACCCTAAACCCAATCCCTACACCCTAAACCCTAAACCCAACACCCTAGACCAAAACCCTAAACCCTTCACCCTAGACCAAAACCCTAAACCCTAAACCCTAAACCAAAATGCCTAAACCCTAAACCCTAAATCCTAAACTATAAACACAAATTGCTAACCCTAAACAGGAAACCCTAAGCTATAAACCCTAAACTCTAACCTCAACCATAAACCCTCAAAAATAAACCCTAAAACCCAAATCCTAAACCCTAAACGCTAAACCCTACCCCCTAGACCCAAAACCCTAAACCCTAAACTCAAAACTCTAAACCTTAAGCATAAACTCAAAACCCTAAACTATAAACTTGGAACCCTTAAGACAAAATTTTGATCCCTAAACACTAAACTCTAAACCCTAAACCCTAACCCTAACCGTCGACCCTAAACCCTAAAATGTAAATCCTAAACCCTACCCCGAAATCCTTAAAACTAAACCCTAAACCATAAATCGATGCTCTAAAATAGAAAACTTAAACCCCAATTCTAACCCTAAACCCTAAAGCCAAATACCTAGAACCTACACCCTAAAACATACACCCTAAACCCTAAACGACCCTAATTCTAAACCCTAAACCCTAAACCTAAAACTCTAACCCTAAACCTAAACCCAAAACGCTAAACCATTAGACCATAAACCCTGAACCCTAATCGTAAACAATAAACCATAAACCATAAAACCTAACCATAAAAACTAAACACACTAAACCACCCAAATTGTAAATCCTAAACCCTAAACCCTAAACTAAAACTCTAACCCTAAACCTAAACCATAAACCATAAAACCTAATTCCTAAACTCTTAGCCCTAAATTATATCCCTAAACCCTAACACTAAACCCTAAACCCTAATCCCAAACCCTAAACATTAAATCCTAAACCCTAAATTATAACCCTAAACCCTAAATCTTAAATCCTAAATCCTATATCCTAAATCCTAAACACTAAATCATAAATCCTAAACCCAAAACCCTAGATCCAAAACCCTAAACCCAAAACCCTTAAACCTAAACTCTAAATAATAAATGCAAAATTCTAAACCCTAAACCCTAAATCAAAATACCTAATCTCTAAACCCTAAATCCTAAACTATAAACACAAATTGCTAACCCTAAACACGAAACCCTAAGCAATAAACCCTAATGTCTAACCATAAACCATAAACCCTCAAACATAAACTTTAAAACCCAAACCCTAAACCCTACACCCTAGACCAAAACCCTAAACCCTACACCCTAGACCAAAACCCTAAACCCTAAACCCTAAATCCTACACTATAAACACAAATTGCTAACCCTAAACACGAAACCCTAAGCTATAAACCGTAAACTCTAACCCTAAACCCTAAACCCACAAACATACACCCTAAAACCCAAACCCTAAACCCTAAACCCTACACCCTAGAACCAAAACCCTAAACCCTAATCCAAAATGCCTAAAATCTAAACCCTAAATCCTAAACTACAAACACAAATTGCTAACCCTAAACACAAAACCCTAAGCAATAACCCTAAAGTCTAACCCTAAACCCTAAACCCTCAAACATAAACACTAAAACCCAAACTCTAAACCTTACTCCCTAGACCCAAAACCCTAAAACCTAAATCCTAAACCCTAAACTCATAACTCTAAACCTTAACCATAAACTCAAAACCCTAAATTCTAAACTTCGATCCCTTAAGCCAAAATTTTAAACCCTAAACACTAAACCCTAAATCCTAAAGCCTAACCCTAACCCTAGACTCTAAACCCTAAAATGTAAATCCAAAACCCTAAACAATAAATCCTTAACCCTAACCCTAAATCCTTAAACCTAAACCCTAAACCACAAAACGAACCTTTAAAAGGGAAAACTTAAACCCCAATTCTAACCCTAAACCCTAAACCCAAATCCCTAGAACCTACACCCTAAACACTAAACGACCCTAATTCTAAAACCTAAACCCTAAACCCAAAATTATAACCCTAAACCTAAACCCAAAACCCTAAACCATAATTCCTAAACTCTAAACCCTAAACCCTAAACCCTAACCCTAACCCTAAACTATTAAACTATAAACCTTGAACCCTAAAAATTAAACCATAAAAGCTAACCCAAAACCCTAAACCCTAACCCTAAGTTATTAAACACTAAATCCTAAACCCAAAACCATAAACAATAAACCATAAACCCTAACCGTAAAAACTAAACCTTTAACACTAAACAACCCTAATAGTAAACCCTTAAACCTAAACCCCAAACCAAATCCCTAAACACTAAACCAAAACTCTAACCCTAAACCAAATGCATAAACCCTAAAACCTAATTCCTAAACTCTAAGCCCTAAACCATAAACCCAAAACTCTTACCCTAAACCTAGACCCCAAACCTTAAACCTTCACTCCTAAACTCTAAAACCAAAACCCAAGACCTTAAATCTTAAACCCTAATCCCTAAACCCTATTTCCTAAACCATAAACCCTAAACCCTGAACCCTAAATGATTAAACCATAAACCCTAAACCCTAACCATAAACCATAAACCCTAACCTTAAACCCTAAACCCTTAACCCTAAATCCAAAACCTAAGTTGTTAAACCTTAAACCCAACACCCTAAACCCTAAACCATAAACCATAAACCCTAACCTTAAACCCTAAACCCTTAACCCTAAATCCAAACCCTAAGTTGTTAAACCCTAAACCCTACACCCTAAACCCAAGCCCAAAACCCTAAACCATAAACCATAAACCCTAACCATAAAAACTAAACCTTTAACCCTAAACCACCCTAAATGTAAACCCTAAACCCTAAACCCTAAACTCAAGCTCTAACCCTAAAGCTAAACTATAAACCCTAAAACCTAATTCCTAAACTCTAAGCCCCAAATTATAACCCTAAACCCAACACTAAGCCCTAAACCCTAATCCCGAACCCTAAACGTTAAATCCTAAACCCTAAATTATAACCCTAAACCCTAATCCCAAACCCTAAACCTTAAATCCTAGACCCTTTATCCTAAACCCTAAACCTAAAACTCTAACCCTAAACCTAAACCCAAAACGCTAAACCATTGGACCATAAACCCTGAACCCTAATCGTAAACAATAAACCATAAACCATAAAACCAAACCATAAAACTAAACACACTAAACCACCCTAATTGTAAACCCTAAACCCTAAACCCTAAACTCAAACTCTAACCCTAAACCTAAACCATAAACCATAAAACCTAATTCCCAAACTCTTAGCCCTTACTTATATCCCTAAACCCTAACACTAAACCCTAAACCCTAATCCCAAACCCTAAACGTTAAATCCTAAACCCTAAATTATAACCCTAAACCCTAAATCTTAAATCCTAAATCCTATATCCTAAATCCTAAACACTAAATCATAAATCCTAAACCCTAAACCCTTAAACCTAAACTCTAAATAATAAATGCAAAATTCTAAACCCTAAACCCTAAATCAAAATACCTAATCTCTAAACCCTAAATACTAAACTAAAAACACAAATTGCTAACCCTAAACACGAAACCCTAAGCAATAAACCCTAAAGTCTAACCCTAAACCTTAAACCCTCAAACATAAAATCTAAAACCCAAACCCTAAACTCTACACCCTAGACCGAAACCCTAAACCCTAAGCCCTCAAATATAAACTCTAAAACCCAAACCCTAAACCCTACACCTTAGACCAAAGCCCTAAATCCTAAACCAAAATGCCTAAACCCAAAGCTATAAACCCTAAACTCTAACCCTAAACCCTAAACCCACAAACATATACCCTAAAACCCAAACTCTAAACCCTAAACCCTAAACCCTAGACCCAAAACCCTAAACCCTAAACCAAAATGCCTAAAATCTAAACCCTAAATCCTAAACTATAAACACAAATTGCTAACCCTAAACACGAAACCCTAAGCAATAACCCTAAAGTCTAACCCTAAACCCTAAACCCTTAAACATAAACACTAAAACCCAAACCCTAAACCCTAAACCCTAGACCCAAAACCCTAAAACCTAAATCCTAAACCCTAACCCTAAATCCTTAAACCTAAACCCTAAACCACAAAATGAACCTCTAAAATGGAAACCTTAAACCCCAATTCTAACCCTAAACCGTAAACCCAAATCCCTAGAACCTACACCCTAAACCCTAAACGACCCTAATTCTAAAACCTAAACCCTAAACCCAAAATTATAACCCTAAACCTAAACCCAAAACCCTAAACCATAATTACTAAACTCTAAGCCCTAAACCCTAAACCCTAACTCTAACCCTAAACTATTAAACTATAAACCTTGAACCCTAAAACATAAACCATAAAGGCTAACCAAAAACCCAAAACCCTAACCCTAATTTATTAAACAATAAATCCTAAACCCAAAACCATAAACCATAAACCATAAACCCTAACCGTAAAAACTAAACCTTTAACACTAAACAACCCTAACAGTAAACCCTTAAACCTAAACCCCAAACAAAAACCCTAAACACTAAACTCAAACTCTGACCCTAAACCAAATGCATAAACCCTAAAACCTAATTCCTAAACTCTATGCCCTAAACCATAAACCCAAAACTCTTACCCTAAACCTAAACCCTAAACCTTAAACCTTCACTCCTAAACTCTAAAACCAAAACCCAAGACCTTAAATCTTAAACCCTAAACCCTAAACCCTATTCCCTAAACCATAAACCCTAAACCCTGAACCCTAAATAATTAAACCATAAACCCTAAACCCTAACCATAAACCATAAACCCTAAACCCTTAAACCTAAATCCAAACCCTAAGTTGTTAAACCTTAAACCAAACACCCTAAACCCTAAACCATAAACCATAAACCCTAACCATAAAAACTAAACCTTTAACCCTAAACCACCCTAATTGTAAAACCTAAACTCAAACTCTAACCCCAAAACTAAACTATAAACCCTAAAACCTAATTCCTAAACTCTAAGCCCTAAATTATAACCCTAAACCCAACACTAAACCCTAAACCCTAATCCCAAACCCTAAACGTTAAATCCTAAACCCTAAATTATAACCCTAAACCCTAATCCCAAACCCTAAACCTTAAATCCTAAACCCTTTATCCTAAACCCTAAACAACCCTTTATCCTAAACCCTAAACACTAAATCCTAAATCCCAAACCCTAAATCCTAGACACAAAACCCTAGATCCTAAATCCAAAATCCAAAACCCTAAACCCCAAACCCTTAAACCTAAACCCTAAATAATAAATGCAAAATTCTAAATCCTAAACCCTAAACCAAAATGCCTAAACCCTAAACCCTATATACAAAAATATAAACACAAATTGCTAACCCTAAACACGAAACCCACCCTAAGCTATAAACCCTAAACCCAATCCCTACACCCTAAACCCTAAACCCTACACCCTAGACCAAAACCCTAAACCCTTCACCCTAGACCAAAACCCTAAACCCTAAACCAAAATGCCTAAACCCTAAACCCTAAATCCTAAACTATAAACACAAATTGCTAACCCTAAACAGGAAACCCTAAGCTATAAACCCTAAACTCTAACCTCAACCATAAACCCTCAAAAATAAACCCTAAAACCCAAATCCTAAACCCTAAATGCTAAACCCTACCCCGTAGACCCAAAACCCTAAACCCTAAACCCTAAACTCAAAACTCTAAACCTTAACCATAAACTCAAAACCCTAAACTATAAACTTGGAACCCTTAAGACAAAATTTTGATCCCTAAACACTAAACTCTAAACCCTAAACCCTAACCCTAACCCTAGACCCTAAACCCTAAAATGTAAATCCTAAACCCTACCCCTAAATCCTTAAAACTAAACCCTAAACCATAAATCGATGCTCTAAAATAGAAAGCTTAAACCCCAATTCTAACCCTAAACCCTAAACCCAAATACCTAGAACCTACACCCTAAAACATACACCCTAAACCCTAAACGACCCTAATTCTAAACCCTAAACCCTAAACCCTAAACCTAAAACTCTAACCCTAAACCTAAACCCAAAACGCTAAACCATTAGACCATAAACCCTGAACCCTAATCGTAAACAATAAACCATAAACCATAAAACCTAACCATAAAAACTAAACACACTAAACCACCCTAATTGTAAACCCTAAACCCTAAACCCTAAACTCAAACTCTAACCCTAAACCTAAACCATAAACCATATAACCTAATTCCTAAACTCTTAGTCCTAAATTATATCCCTAAACCCTAATCCCAAGCACTAAACGTTAAATCCTAAACCCTAAATTATAACCCTAAATCCTAAACCTTAAATCCTAAATCCTATATCCTAAATCCTAAACACTAAATCATCAATCCTAAACCCTAAACCCTAGACCCAAAACCCTAGATCCAAAACCCTAAACCCTAAACCCTTAAACCTAAACTCTAAATAATAAATGCAAAATTCTAAACCCTAAACCCTAAATCAAAATACCTAATCTCTAAACCATAAATCCTAAACTATAAACACAAATTGCAAACCCTAAACACGAAACCCTAAGCAATAAACCCTAAAGTCTAACCCTAAACCCTAAACCCTCAAACATAAACTCTAAAACCCAAACCCTAAACCCTACACCCTAGACCAAAACCCTAAATCCTAGACCAAAATGCCTAAACCCTAAACCCTAAATCCTAAACTATAAACACAAATTGCTAACCCTAAACACGAAACCCTAAGCTATAAACCCTAAACTCTAACCCTAAACCCTAAACCCACAAACATACACCCTAAAACCCAAAGCCTAAACCCTAAACCCTACACCCTAGACCCAAAACCCTAAACCAAAATGCCTAAAATCTAAACCCTAAATCCTAAACTATAAACACAAATTGCTAACCCTAAACACGAAACCCTAAGCAATAACCCTAAAGTCTAACCCTAAACCCTAAACCCTCAAACATAAACACTAAAACCCAAACCCTAAACCCTACACCCTAGACCCAAAACCCTAAAACCTAAATCCTAAACCCTAAACTCATAACTCTAAACCTTAACCATAAACTAAAAACCCTAAATTCTAAACTTCGATCCCTTAAGCCAAAATTTTAAACCCTAAACACTAAACCCTAAATCAAAATGCCTAGCCCTAACCCTAGACTCTAAACACTAAAATGTAAATCCAAAACCCTAAACAATAAATGCTTAACCCTAACCCTAAATCCTTAAACCTAAACCCTAAACCACAAAACGAACCTCTAAAATGGAAACCTTAAACCCCAATTCTAACCATAAACCCTAAACCCAAAACCCTAGAACCTACACCCTAAACCCTAAACGACCCTAATTCTGAAACCTAAACCCTAAACCCAAAATTATAAACCTAAACCTAAACCCAAAACCCTAAACCATAATTCCTAAACTCTAAACCCTAAACCCTAAACCCTAACCCTAACCCTAAACTATTAAACTATAAACCTTAAACCCTAAAACATAAACCATAAAAGCTAACCCAAAACCCTAAAGCCTAACCCTAAGTTATTAAATACTAAATCCTAAACCCAAAACCATAAACCATAAACCATAAACCCTAACCATAAAAAGTAAACCTTTAACACTAAACAACCCTAATAGTAAACCCTTAAACCTAAACCCCAAAACAAATCCCTAAACACTAAACTCAAACTCTAACCCTAAACCAAATGCATAAACCCTAAAACCTAATTCCTAAACTCTAAGCCCTAAACCATAAACCCAAAACTCTTACCCTAAACCTTAAACCTTCATTCCTAAACTCTAAAACCAAAACCCAAGACCTTAAATCTTCAACCCTAAACCCTAAACCCTAAACCCTATTCCCTAAACCATAAACCCTAAACCCTGAACCCTAAATGATTAAACCATAAACCCTAAACCCTAACCATAAACCATAAACCCTAAACCCTTAACCCTAAATCCAAACCCTAAGTTGTTAAACCTTAAACCAAACACCCTAAACCCTAACCCATAAACCATAAACCCTAACCATAAAAACTAAACATTTAAACCTAAACCACCCTAATTGTAAACCCTAAACTCAAACTCTAACCCCAAAACTAAACTATAAACCCTAAAACCTAATTCCTAAACTCTAAGCCCTAAATTATAACCCTAAACCCAACACTAAACCCTAAACCCTAATCCCAAACCCTAAACATTAAATCCTAAACCCTAAATTATAACCCTAAACCCTAAATTATAACCCTAAACCCTAACCCTAAACCCTAAACCCTAATCCCAAACCCTAAACCTTAAATCCTAAACCCTTTATCCTAAACCCTAAACACTCAATCCTAAATCCTAAACCCTAAACCCTAGACACAAAACCCTAGACCCAAAATCCAAAATCCAAAACCCAAAACCCCAAACCCCAAACCCTTAAACCTAAACCCTAAATAATAAATGCAAAATTCTAAATCCTAAACCCTAAACCAAAATGCCTAAACCCTAAACCCTATATACAAAAATATAAACACAAATTGCTAACCCTAAACACGAAACCCACCCTAAGCTATAAACCCTAAACCCAATCCCTACACCCTAAACCCTAAACCCAACACCCTAGACCAAAACCCTAAACCCTTCACCCTAGACCAAAACCCTAAACCCTAAACCCTAAACCAAAATGCCTAAACCCTAAACCCTAAATCCTAAACTATAAACACAAATTGCTAACCCTAAACAGGAAACCCTAAGCTATAAACCCTAAACTCTAACCTCAACCATAAACCCTCAAAAATAAACCCTAAAACCCAAATCCTAAACCCTAAACGCTAAACCCTATCCCCTAGACCCAAAACCCTAAACCCTAAACTCAAAACTCTAAACCTTAAGCATAAACTCAAAACCCTAAACTATAAACTTGGAACCCTTAAGACAAAATTTTGATCCCTAAACACTAAACTCTAAACCCTAAACCCTAACCCTAACCGTCGACCCTAAACCCTAAAATGTAAATCCTAAACCCTACCCCGAAATCCTTAAAACTAAACCCTAAACCATAAATCGATGCTCTAAAATAGAAAACTTAAACCCCAATTCTAACCCTAAACCCTAAAGCCAAATACCTAGAACCTACACCCTAAAACATACACCCTAAACCCTAAACGACCCTAATTCTAAACCCTAAACCCTAAACCTAAAACTCTAACCCTAAACCTAAACCCAAAACGCTAAACCATTAGACCATAAACCCTGAACCCTAATCGTAAACAATAAACCATAAACCATAAAACCTAACCATAAAAACTAAACACACTAAACCACCCAAATTGTAAATCCTAAACCCTAAACCCTAAACTAAAACTCTAACCCTAAACCTAAACCATAAACCATAAAACCTAATTCCTAAACTCTTAGCCCTAAATTATATCCCTAAACCCTAACACTAAACCCTAAACCCTAATCCCAAACCCTAAACATTAAATCCTAAACCCTAAATTATAACCCTAAACCCTAAATCTTAAATCCTAAATCCTATATCCTAAATCCTAAACACTAAATCATAAATCCTAAACCCAAAACCCTAGATCCAAAACCCTAAACCCAAAACCCTTAAACCTAAACTCTAAATAATAAATGCAAAATTCTAAACCCTAAACCCTAAATCAAAATACCTAATCTCTAAACCCTAAATCCTAAACTATAAACACAAATTGCTAACCCTAAACACGAAACCCTAAGCAATAAACCCTAATGTCTAACCATAAACCATAAACCCTCAAACATAAACTTTAAAACCCAAACCCTAAACCCTACACCCTAGACCAAAACCCTAAACCCTAAACCCTAAACCAAAATGCCTAAACCCTAAACCCTAAATCCTAAACTATAAACACAAATTGCTAACCCTAAACAGGAAACCCTAAGCTATAAACCCTAAACTCTAACCTCAACCATAAACCCTCAAAAATAAACCCTAAAACCCAAATCCTAAACCCTAAACGCTAAACCCTACCCCCTAGACCCAAAACCCTAAACCCTAAACCCTAAACTCAAAACTCTAAACCTTAACCATAAACTCAAAACCCTAAACTATAAACTTGGAACCCTTAAGACAAAATTTTGATCCCTAAACACTAAACTCTAAACCCTAAACCCTAACCCTAACCGTCGACCCTAAACCCTAAAATGTAAACCCTAAACCCTACCCCAAAATCCTTAAAACTAAACCCTAAACCATAAATCGATGCTCTAAAATAGAAACCTTAAACCCCAATTCTAACCCTAAACCCTAAACCCAAATACCTAGAACCTACACCCTAAAACATACACCCTAAACCCTAAATGACCCTAATTCTAAACCCTAAACCCTAAACCTAAAATTCTAACCCCAAACCTAAACCCAAAAAGCTAAACCATTAGACCATAAACCCTGAACCCTAATCGTAAACAATAAACCATAAACCATAAAACCTAACCATAAAAACTAAACACACTAAACCACCCTAATTGTAAACCCTAAACCCTAAACCCTAAACTCAAACTCTAACCCTAAACCTAAACCATAAACCATAAAACCTAATTCCTAATCTCTTAGCCCTAAATTATATCCCTAAACCCTAACACTAAACCCTAAACCCTAATCCCAAACCCTAAACGTTAAATCCTAAACCCTAAACCTTAAATTCTAAATCCTATATCCTAAATCCTAAATACTAAATCATAAATCCTAAACCCTAAACCCTAGACCCCAAACCCTAGATCCAAAACCCTAAACCCAAAACCCTTAAACCTAAACTCTAAATAATAAATGCAAAATTCTAAACCCTAAACCCTAAATCAAAATACCTAATCTCTAAACCCTAAATACTAAACTATAAACACAAATTGCTAACCCTAAACACGAAACCCTAAGCAATAAACCCTAATGTCTAATCATAAACCCTAAACCCTCAAACATAAACTATAAAACCCAAATCCTAAACCCTACACCCTAGACCAAAACCCTAAATCCTA
This sequence comes from Solanum bulbocastanum, assembly GCA_037074985.1. Taxonomy (NCBI): domain Eukaryota; kingdom Viridiplantae; phylum Streptophyta; class Magnoliopsida; order Solanales; family Solanaceae; genus Solanum; species Solanum bulbocastanum. The sequence goes on from CM073599.1 coordinate 17,339,877, forward strand.
AACCAAAATGCTTAAACCCTAAACCCTAAATCCTAAACTATAAACACAGATTGCTAACCCTAATGCCTAAACCCTAAGCTATAAACCCTAAACTCTAACCCTAAACCCTAAACCCACAAACATACACCGTCAAACCCAAAGCCTAAACCCTAAACCCTAAACCCTAGACCCAAAAACCTAAACCCTAAACCAAAATGCCTAAAATCTAAGCCCTAAATCCTAAACTATAAACACAAATTGCTAACCCTAAACACGAAACCCTAAGCAATAACCCTAAAGTCTAACCCTAAACCCTAAACCCTCAAACATAAACACTAAAACCCAAACCCTAAACCCTACACCCTAGACCCAAAGCCCTAAAACCTAAATCCTAAACCCTAAACTCATAACTCTAAACCTTAACCATAAACTCAAAACCCTAAATTCTAAACTTCGATCCCTTAAGCCAAAATTTTAAACCCTAAACACTAAACCGTAAATCCTAAAGCCTAACCCTAACCCTAGACACTAAACTCTAAAATGTAAATCCAAAACCCTAAATAATAAATCCTTAAACCTAACCCTATATCCTTAAACCTAAACCCTAAACCACAAAACGAACCTCTAAAATGGAAACCTTAAACCCCAATTCTAACCTGAAACCCTAAACCCAAATCCCTAAAATCTACACCCTAAACACTAAACGACCCTAATTCTAAAACCTAAACCCTAAATCCAAAATTATAACCCTAAACCTAAACCCAAAACCGTAAACCATAATTCCTAAACTCTAAAGCCTAAACCCTAAACCCTAACCCTAACCCTAACCCTAAACTATTAAACTATAAACCTTGAACCCTAAAACATAAACCATAAAAGCTAACCCAAAACCCTAAACCCTAACCCTAAGTTATTTAACACTAAATCCTAAACCCAAAACCATAAACCATAAACCCTAACCGTAAAAACTAAACCTTTAACACTAAACAACAGTAATAGTAAACCCTTAAACCTAAACCCCAAACCAAATACCTAAACACTAAACTCAAACTCTAACCCTAAACCAAATGCATAAACCCTAAAACCTAATTCCTAAACTTTAAGCCCTAAACCATAAACCCAAAACTCTTACCCTAAACCTTGAACTTTCATTCCTAAACTCTAAAACCAAAACCCAAGACCTTAAATCTTAAACCCTAAACCCTAAACCCTATTCCCTAAACCATAAACCCTAGACCCAGAACCCTAAATGATTAAACCATAAACCCTAAACCCTAACCATAAACCTTAAACCCTAACCTTAAACCCTAAACCCTTAACCCTAAATCCAAACCCTAAGTTGTTAAACCTTAAACCCAACACCCTAAACCCTAAACCATAAACCATAAACCCTAACCATAAAAACTAAACCTTTAACCCTAAACCACCCTAATTGTAAACCCTAAACCCTAAACCCTAAACTCAAACTCTAACCCTAAAACTAAACTATAAACCCTAAACTCTAACCTTAACCATAAACCCTCAAAAATAAACCCTAAAACCCAAATCCTAAACCCTAAACGCTAAACCCTACCACCTAGACCTAAAACCCTAAACCCTAAACCCTAAACTCAAAACTCTAAACCTTAACCATAAACTCAAAACCCTAAACTATAAACTTGGAACCCTTAAGACAAAATTCTGATCCCTAAACACTAAACTCTAAACCCTAAATCCTAACCCTAACCCTAGACCCTAAACCCTAAAATGTAAATCCTAAACCCTACCCCTAAATCCTTAAAACTAAACCCTAAACCATAAATCGATGATCTAAAATAGAAACCTTAAACCCCACTTCTAACCCTAAACACTAAACCCAAATACCTAGAACCTACACCCTAAAACATACACCCTAAACCCTAAACGACCCTAATTCTAAACCCTAAACCCTAAACCTAAAACTCTAACCCTAAACCTAAACCCAAAACCCTAAACTATTAGACCATAAACCCTGAACCCTAATCGTAAACAATAAACCATAAACCATAAAACCTAACCATAAAAACTAAAAACACTAAACCACCATAATTGTAAACCCTAAACCCTAAACCCTAAACTCAAACTCTAACCCTAAACCTAAACCATAAACCATAAAACCTAATTCCTAAACTCTTAGCCCTAAATTATATCCCTAAACCCTAACACTAAACCATAAACCCTAATCCCAAACCCTAAACGTTAAATCCTAAACCCTAAATTATAACCCTAAACCCTAAACCTTAAATCCTAAATCCTATATCCTAAATCCTAAACACTAAATCATAAATCCTAAACCCTAAACCCTAGACCCAAAACCCTAAACACTAAATCCTTAAACCTAAACTCTAAATAATAAATGCAAAATTCTAAACCCTAAACCCTAAATCAAAATACCTTATCTCTAAACCCTAAATCCTAAACTATAAACACAAATTACTAACCCTAAACACGAAACCCTAAGCAATAAACCCTAAAGTCTAACCCTAAACCCTAAACCCTAAGCAATAAACCCTAAAGGCCAACCCTAAACCCTAAACCCTCAAACATAAACTCTAAATCCCAAACTCTAAACCCTACACCCTAGACAAAAACCCTAAACCCTACACCCTAGACCAAAACCCTAAATCCTAAACCAAAATGCCTAAACCCTAAGCTATAAACCCTAAACTCTAACCCTAAACCCTAAACCCACAAACATACACCCTAAAACCCAAACCCTAAACCCTCAACTCTACACCCTAGACCCAAAACCCTAAACCGTAAACCAAAATGCCTAAAATCTAAACCCTAAATCCTAAACTATAAACACAAATTGCTAACCCTAAACACGAAACCCTAAGCGATAAACCTAAAGTCTAACCCTAAACCCTAAACCCTCAAACATAAACACTAAAACCCAAACTCTAAACCTTACACCCTAGACCCAAAACCCTAAAACCTAAATCCTAAACCCTAAACTCATAACTCTAAACCTTAAATTCTAAACTTCGATCCCTTAAGCCAAAATTTTAAACCCTAAACACTAAACCCTAAATCTTAAAGCCTAACCCTAACCCTAGACTCTAAACCCTAAAATGTAAATCCAAAACCCCAAACAACAAATCCTTAACCCTAACCCTAAATCCTTAAATCTAAACCCTAAACCACAAAACGAACCTCTAAAATGGAAACCTTAAACCGCAATTCTAACCCTAAACCCTAAACCCAAATCCCTAGAACCTATACCCTAATCCCTAAACGACCCTAATTTTGAAACCTAAACCCTAAACCCAAACTTATAACCCTAAACCTAAACCCAAAACCCTAAACCATAATTCCTAAACTCTAAACCCTAAACCCTAAACCCTAACCCTAACCCAAAATTATTAAACTATAAACGTTGAACCCTAAAACATAAACCATAAAATCTAACCAAAAACCCTAAACCCTAACCCTAAGTTATTAAACACTAAATCCTAAACCCAAAACCATAAACCATAAACCATAAACCCCTCTTTTGTTTTAGAACGGGAAAGAGTTTACAAGCCGTTCAGGTTAGTAGACTGCTGGACCACCTTAAGATGGGAGGTAAGGTTTATGTCCCCCTCTTTGTACTTTTATTAACATCTATGATAAGGCCTGGGGGTGTTGCTAAGCCCCTGACCCCCCCAAGGGTCATTAAAAAAAAAAAAAAAAAAAAAAACCATAAACCTAACCGTAAAAACTAAACCTTTAACACTAAACAACCCTAATAGTAAACCCTTAAACCTAAACCCCAAACAAAATCCCCAAACACTAAACTCAAACTCTGACCCTAAACCAAATGCATAAACCCTAAAACCTAATTCCTAAACTCTAAGCCCTAAACCATAAACCCAAAACTCTTACCCTAAACCTAAACCCTAAACCTTAAACCTTCATTCCTAAACTCTAAAACCAAAACCCAAGACCTTAAACCTTAAACCCTAAACCCTAAACCCTATTCCCTAAACCATAAACCCTAAACCCAAAACCCTATTCCCTAAACCCTAAACCCTAAACCCTAAACCCTAAATGATTAAACCATAAACCCTAAACCCTAAACCCTAATCATAAACCATAAACCCTAACCTTAAACCCTAAACCCTTAACCTTCAATCCAAACCCTAAATTGTTAAACCCTAAACCCTACACCCTAAACACTAAGCCCTAAACCCTAAACCCTAAACCACAAACCCTAACCATAAAAGCTAAACCTTTAACCCTAAACCACCCTAAATGTAAACCCTAAACCCTAAACCCTAAACTCAAACTCTAACCCTAAAACTAAACTATAAACCCTAAAACCTAATTCCTAAACTCTAAGCCCTAAATTATAAGCCTAAACCCAACACTAAACCCTAAACCCTAATCCCAAACCCTAAACGCTAAATCCTAAACCCTAAATTATAACCCTAAACCCTAACCCTAAACCCTAAACCCTAATCCCAAACCCTAAACCTTAAATCCTAAACCCTTTATCCTAAACCCTAAACACTAAATCCTAAATCCTAAACCCTAAACCCTAGACACAAAACCCTAGACCCTAAATCCAAAATCCAAAACCCTAAACCCTAAACCCTTAAACCTAAACCCTAAATAATAAATGCAAAATTCTAAATCCTAAACCCTAAACCAAAATGCCTAAACCCTAAACCCTATATACAAAAATATAAACACAAATTGCTAACCCTAAAAACAAAACCCACCTTAAGCTATAAACCCTAAACCCAATCCCAACACCTTAAAACCTAAACCCTACACCCTAGACCAAAACCCTAAACCATTCACCCTTGACCGAAACCCTAAACCCTAAACCCTAAACCAAAATGCCTAAACTCTAAACCCTAAATCCTAAACTATAAACACAAATAGCTAACCTTAAACACGAAACCCTAAGCTATAAACCCTAAACTCTAACCTCAACCATAAACCCTCAAAAATAAACCCTAAAACCCAAATCCTAAACCCTAAACGCTAAACCCTACCCCCTAGACCCAAAACCCTAAACCCTAAACCCTAAACCCTAAACTCAAAACTCTAAACCTTAACCATAAACTCAAACCCCTAAACTATAAACTTGGAACCCTTAAGACAAAATTTTGATCCCTAAACACTAAACTCTAAACCCTAAACCCTAAAATGTAAATCCTAAACCCTACCCCTAAATCCTTAAAACTAAACCCTAAACCATAAATCGATGCTCTAAAATAGAAACCTTAAACCCCAATTCTAACCCTCAACCCTAAACCCAAATACATAGAACCTACACCCTAAAACATACACCCTAAACCCTAAACAACTCTAATTCTAAACCCTAAACCCTAAACCTAAAACTCTAACCCTAAACCTAAACCCAAACGCGAAACCATTAGACCATAAACCCTGAACCCTAATCGTAAACAATAAACCATAAACCATAAAACCTAACCATAAAAACTAAACACACTAAATCACCCTAATTGTAAACCCTAAACCCTAAACCCTAAACTCAAACTCTAACCCTAAACCTAAACCATAAACCATAAAACCTAATTCCTAAACTCTTAGCCCTAAATTATATCCCTAAACCCTAACACTAAACCCTAAACCCTAATCCCAAACCATAAGCGTTAAATCCTAAACCCTAAATTATAACCCTAAACCCTAAACCTTAAATCCTAAATCCTATAGCCTAAATCCTAAACACTAAATCATAAATCCTAAACCTTAAACCCGAGACCCAAAACCCTAGATCCAAAACCCTAAACCCTAAACCCTTAAACCAAAACTCTAAATAATAAATGCAAAATTCTAAACCCTAAACCCTAAATCAAAATACCTAATCTCTAAACCCTAAATCCTAAACTATAAACACAAATTGCTAACCCTAAACACGAAACCCTTAGATATAAACCCTAAAGTCAAACCATAAACCCTAAACCCTCAAACATAAACTCTAAAACCCAAACCCTAAACCCTACAACCTAGACCAAAACCCAAAACACTAAACCCTCAAACATAAACCCTAAAACCCAAACCCTAAACCCTACACCCTAGACCAAAACACTAAATCCTAAACCAAAATGCCTAAACCCTAAGCTATAAACCCTAAACTCTAACCCTAAACCCTAAACCCACAAACATACACCCTAAAACCCAAACCCTAAACCCTAAACCCTAAACCCTAGACCCAAAACCATAAAATTCCTAAAATCTAAACCCTATATCCTAAACTATAAACACAAATTGCTCACCCTAAACACGAAACCCTAAGCAATAACCCTAAAGTCTAACCCTAAACCCTAAACCATCAAACATAAACACTAAAACCCAAACCCTAAACCCTACACCCTAGACCCAAAACCCTAAAACCTAAATCCTAAACCCTAAACCCTAAACCCTAAATAATTAAACCATAAACCCTAAACCCTAACCATAAACCATAAACCCTAACCTTAAACCCTAAACCCTTAACCCTAAATCCAAACCCTAAGTTGTTAAACCTTAAACCCAACACCCTAAACCCTAAGCCCTAAACGCTAAACCATAAACCATAAACTCTAACCATAAAAACTAAACCTTTAACCCTAAACAACCCTAATTGTAAACCCTAAACCACACTAATTATAAACCCTAAACTCAAACTCTAACCCTAAAACTAAACTATAAACCCTAAAACCTAATTCCTAAACTCTAAGCCCTAAATTATAACCCTAAACCCAAAACTAAACCCTAAACCCTAATCCCGAACCCTAAACGTTAAATCCTAAACACTAAATTATAACCCTAAACCCTAAACCCTAATCCCAAACCCTAAACCTTAAATCCTAAACCCTTTATCCTAAACCCTAAACACTAAATCCTAAATCCTAAACCCTAAACCCTAGACACAAAACCCTAGACCCTAAATCCAAAATCCAAAACCCTAAACCCTAAACCCTTAAACCTAAACCCTAAATAATAAATGCAAAATTCTAAATCCTAAACCCTAAACCAAAATGCCTAAACCCTAAACCCTATATACAAAAATATAAACACAAATTGCTAACCCTAAACACGAAACCCACCCTAAGCTATAAACCCTAAACCCAATCCCTACACCCTAAACCCTAAACCCTACACCCTAGACCAAAACCCTAAACCCTTCACCCTAGACCAAAACCCTAAACCCTAAACCCTAAACCAAAATGCCTAAACCCTAAACCCTAAATCCTAAACTATAAACACAAATTGCTAACCCTAAACAGGAAACCCAAAGCTATAAACCCTAAACTCTAACCTCAACCATAAACCCTCAAAAATAAACCCTAAAACCCAAATCCTAAACCCTAAACGCTAAACCCTACCCCCTAGACCCAAAACCCTAAACCCTAAACCCTAAACTCAAAACTCTAAACCTTAACCATAAACTCAAAACCCTAAACTATAAACTTGGAACCCTTAAGACAAAATTTTGATCCCTAAACACTAAACTCTAAACCCTAAACCCTAACCCTAACCCTAGACCCTAAACCCTAAAATGTAAATCCTAAACCCTACCCCTAAATCCTTAAAACTAAACCCTAAACCATAAATCGATGCTCTAAAATAGAAACCTTAAACCCCAATTCTAACCCTAAACCCTAAACCCAAATACCTAGAACCTACACCCTAAAACATACACCCTAAACCCTAAACGACCCTAATTATAAACCCTAAACCCTAAACCTAAAACTCTAACCCTAAACCTAAACCTAAAACCCTAAACCCTAACCCTAAACCATTAGACCATAAACCCTGAACCCTAATCGTAAACAATAAACCATAAACCATAAAACCTAACCATAAAAACTAAACACACTAAACCACCCTAATTGTAAACCCTAAACTCAAACTCTAACCCTAGACCTAAACCATAAACCATAAAACCTAATTCCTAAACTCTTAGCCCTAAATTATATCCCTAAACCCTAAACCCTAATCCCAAACCTTAAATGTTAAATCCTAAACCCTAAATTATAACCCTAAACCCTCAACCTTAAATCCTAAATCCTATATCCTAAATCCTAAACACTAAACCCTAAACCCTAGACCCAAAACCCTAGATCCAAAACCCTAAACCCTAAACCCTTAAACCTAAACTCTAAATAATAAAGGCAAAATTCTAAACCCTAAACCCTAAATCAAAATACCTAATCTCTAAACCCTAAATCTTAAATTATAAACATAAATTGCTAACCCTAAACACGAAACCCTAAGCAATAAACCCTAAAGTCTAACCCTAAACCCTAAACCCTCAAACATAAACTCTAAAACCCAAACCCTAAACCCTACACCCTAGACCAAAACCCTAAACCCTAAACCCTAAATCCTAAACTATAAACACAAATTGCTAACCCTAAACACGAAACCCTAAGCTATAAACCCTTAACTCTAACCCTAAACCCTAAACCCACAAACATACACCCAAAAACCCAAACCCTAAACCCTAAACCCTACACCCTAGACCCAAAACCCTAAACCCTAAATCAAAATGCCTAAAATCTAAACCCTAAATCCTAGGCTATAAACACAAATTGCTAACCCTAAACACGAAACCTTAAGCAATAACCCTAAAGTCTAACCCTAAACCCTAAACCCTCAAACATAAACACTAAAACCCAAACTCTAATCCTTACACCCTTGACCCAAATCCCTAAAACCTAAATCCTAAACCCTAAACTCATAACTCTAAACCTTAACCATAAACTCAAAACCCTAAATTCTAAACTTCAATCCCTTAAGCCAAAATTTTAAACCCTAAACACTAAACCCTAAATCCTAAAGCCTAACCCTAATCCTAGACTGTAAACCCTAAAATGAAAATCCAAAACCCTAAACAATAAATCCTTAACCCTAACCCTAAATCCTTAAACCTAAACCCTAAACCACAAAATGAACCTCTAAAATGGAAACCTTAAACCCCAATTCTAACCCTAAACCCTAAACCCAAATCCCTAGAACCTACACCCTAAACCCTAAACGACCCTAATTCTAAAACCTAAACCCTAAACCCAAAATTATAAACCTAAACCTAAACCCAAAACCCTAAACCATAATTCCTAAACTCTAAACCCTAAACCCTAAACCCTAACCCTAAACTATTAAACTATAAACCTTGAACCCTAAAACATAAACCATAAAAGCTAACCCAAAACCCTCAACCCTAACCCTAAGTTATTAAACACTAAATCCTAAACCCAAAACCATAAACCATAAACCATAAACCCTAACCGTAAAAACTAAACCTTTAACACTAAACAACCCTAATAGTAAACCCTTAAACCTAAACCCCAAACCAAATCCCTAAACACTAAACTCAAACTCTAACCCTAAACCAAATGCATAAACCCTAAAACCTAATTCCTAAACTCTAAGCCCTAAACCATAAACCCAAAACTCTTACCCTAAACCTACACCCTAAACCTTAAACCTTCATTCCTAAACTCTTAAACCAAAACCCAAGACCTTAAAACTTAAACCCTAAACCCTAAACCCTATTCCCTAAACCATAAACCCTAAACCCTGAACCCTAAATGATTAAACCATAAACCCTAAACCCTAACCATAGACCATAAACCCTAACCTTAAACCCTAAACCCTTAACCCTAAATCCAAACCCTAAGTTGTTAAACCTTAAACCCAACAACCTAAACCCTAAGCCCTAAACCCTAAACCATAAACCATAAAACCTAACCATAAAAACTAAACCTTTAACCCTAAACCACCCTAATTGTAAACCCTAAACTTAAACTCTAACCCTAAAACTAAACTATAAACCCTAAAACCTAATTCCAAAACTCTAAGCCCTAAATTATAACCCTAAACCCAACACTAAACCCTAAACCCTAATCTCGAACCCTAAACGTTAAATCCTAAACCCTAAATTATAACCCTAAACCCTAAACCCTAATCCCAAACCCTAAACCTTAAATCCTAAACCCTTTATCCTAAACACTAAACACTAAATCCTAAATCCTAAACCCTAAACCCTAGACACAAAACCCTAGACCCTAAATCCAAAATCCAAAACCCTAAACCCTAAACCCTTAAACCTAAACCCTAAATAATAAATGCAAAATTCTAAATCCTAAACCCTAAACCAAAATGCCTAAACCCTAAACCCTATATACAAAAATATAAACACAAATTGCTAACCCTAAACACGAAACCCACCCTAAGCTATAAACCCTAAACCCAATCCCTACACCCTAAACCCTAAACCCTACACCCTAGACCAAAACCCTAAACCCTTCACCTTAGACCAAAACCCTAAACTCTAAACCCTAAACCAAAATGCCTAAACCCTAAACCCTAAATCCTAAACTATAAACACAAATTGCTAACCCTAAACAGGAAACCCTAAGCTATAAACCCTAAACTCTAACCTCAACCATAAACCCTCAAAAATAAACCCTAAAACCAAAATCCTAAACCCTAAACGCTAAACCCTACCCCTTAGACCCAAAACCTTAAACCCTAAACCCTAAACCCTAAACTCAAAACTCTAAACCTTAACCATAAACTCAAAACCCTAAACTATAAACTTAGAACCCTTAAGACAAAATTTTGATCCCTAAACACTAAACTCTAAACCCTAAACCCTAACCCTAACCCTAGACCCTAAACCCTAAAATGTAAATCCTAAACCCTACCCCTAAATCCTTAAAACTAAACCCTAAACCATAAATCGATGCTCTAAAATAGAAACCTTAAACCCCAATTCTAACCCTAAACCCTAAACCCAAATACCTAGAACCTACACCCTAAAACATACACCCTAAACCCTAAACGACCCTAATTCTAAACCCTAAACCCTTAACCTAAAACTCTAACCCTAAACCTAAACCCAAAACCCTAAACCCTAACCCTAAACCATTAGACCATAAACCCTGAACCCTAATCGTAAACAATAAACCATAGACCATAAAACCTAACCATAAAAACTAAACACACTAAACCACCCTTTTCTTGGAGCTCAATATATTTTGAATAATTAGCTTTTGCCTTATCCAGAGCTTCTTTGTTGTCCAGAGTGTTGTGGTTCATATAATTGTGTTCCAAGCTTCTTATAAGTACCTTTAGCTTCTTTGTTTCTTCAGAAATGTCTCCAAATGTTGCTCTAGACCAAGAACTGAGGTGGTTGCAAACTTTTTAAATTTTTTGGTGAAGGCAAAAAAGGGGGTTGCCAATTTGGCTTCATTCCAAGCTTTTTAGACAATAGTTAAGTATGCTTCATGCTCAGTCCAAACATTAAGAAATTTAAAGTACTTGATGTGGTTAGAGCTGTTGGTATCACAATTGATCAGGAGAGTGGCATGATCAGAACAAGTCCTTGAAAGATGAGTAACAGTAGTGCCTCCAAAGACATCAAACCATTGATCATTGTAGGCTAGTATATCCAATATTTTCTAGATGGTGTTGGGAGGAACCCTATTGCACTCAACGTAAATCTAGATCCCAAATAACCACCTTCTTGAAGATTACAATCAGTTAAGCAGGAAAGGAAGTCAATACTTTCTTCAGCTTTTTAGGGTCTTCCATCTGTTTTTTTGTAATGAGATTGAAGTCTCCAATCACTCCCCATGGTCCATTATCATTGTTAGCAATGTCTCTAAGGTCATCCCATAATTCTCTCCTTAATTCCTCATCACATTTAGCATACACAACACTAATGTGAAAAGATATTATAGGTTAGACTTTGGATATATGAAGTAGCATATGTTGATCTTTGTCTTTCAGGATGTTTATCTGGTGATCATTATTCCAAAAGATCCATATCTTATTGGAAATATTGTGGGCACAATGTTGATACTCAAGGATTCTTTTGAATCTATCAATCTTCCTCGCATTAACCATAGGTTCTTGGATGAACATGTAAGGGAGGTGATATTGTTGTTTGAAAAGCTTTAACCTTTCAGCTACAGCATGGGAACCAATACCCCTTAGATTCTAAGATATTGTATTAATCATGGATAAGATTAGGGTGAAGATAAGATGGTGCTTTGTTTTTTGTGTATGTCATCTTGGAGTTGGACTCCTCAGGTTCCATAATCTGATTAAGGTGCCCTCTTGGGGAGAGATTATTGTAGTTAGAAATCTTTTGTTGAGCTAGAGAAGGGACGTCAGCCACCAAAACATCATGGTGGTGAGTTACGATTTCTCTCATGTGCTCATCATCAGACTTACAACTTTCCAAAGCTTTGTTTTGATTAGCTCTAACATTTTAATTAACTTAAGTTAATTAAATCCTCCAAAAGATGAACCATTCCTGTGTGTTGATTAACTTTAGTGAATTTCATTTTTATCAATTTTGTTTTCTTTATTTATCAAATGTCTTTGGCCCCAAATTTTTTTGACTTGCCTTCAACTTATTAAGATAGTTTCTCGTTTTAATTTCCTCAAATTATAAATTTTAAAGTGGTTCAAATGAATTCTTACATAATCTATCTTTTAAGGTTTTAATTTTTATCTCATCTTTAAAATGGTAACCTTAAAGTTATTTGTTGGAAGTGCTAATCTTAATTTTTTTTTAAAGAAATTTTGATCACTTTCAAATGATTAAATTAGTGTCATTTTCCTAAAAACTCCAAGAGTGTTCTTTGTGTACTTAATTTCACTTAAAAAAATAGTCAAATATTTTTAATCAAGTCGTAGGATAACAGCGGGTTAGCGGGTTAGCGGGCGCTTCAAATGCTTTAAAAATCTTCTTGAAGTCTTTTTAAATTAAGTTTTCTTAATTTCTTTAAAAAATTAAGTGGCGACTCTTTTCTAAGTATTTTTCTCAAATTGTTTTATACTTAGAATGTTAAAAAGAAAGGATTTTTCTAAAGATAGTAAAATTATGATATAACACTTAGTGCCTGCGCATGGAGAGTGTAGTAGCCATGAGATTAGCATTTTTCAAAAATTAGAGTAAAGTAAATATAGACTAGTTTAGAGAAGATGGAATAGATCCATAACTTTAAAGTGTCAGCTTCAGACCTAAGGGGGAGATGATAAGATGAGAAACCAAGTCAACTATTTAGAATTAGATAGTGATGTGTTTAGAAAGAGTTGTGGTGTTATATCAATCAATTCATACTCTAGCATATTCCTGGAAGTTCAATCATTATAACATTTGGTTGATGTCTCTAATATTAGCCTTATGTTAATGACCTATGCTCATACTTTTCAGAAAGATCCACATCTATGCTCAGTTCTCATAATGAGGGGCAAAGACTTTATCCCATTGATCTCAATCTTACTCCATTAAGTTACGAATATCAGCTTCATGATATGAACCTATTCATATAAGTACTCATTTATCATAGCATGTCATTCTCGTAAACTCTTGAGTTACTCTCAATGGCTAGCAAAATAATGTTATGTCATGCACATTCTTATATTAGTTTTCTTGAATGAATCGTGCTTATGATCTTTCACTCTAAGCTCCCTCAGTGATCCTTTAAGTTTTGATAATGATGTTGATAATAGTAGTTGAGTAATGATAGATAGGAGAGAGTTGATGATCTTATTGTGATGATTAGAAGGTTCATGTCATGACCTATAATCTTCAAATCTTGTTGAGTGTTCGTGTGAAGTGTTCTCTAGTCCAGTTTCAAGACTCTAAGTATGAATTAGTTCAGCCTACGTTAGTAGGCAAGCTTAGAAGTCAAGAGAGGTAGTGATAGTTACTCCTTTCCCTTTCATGCTCACTTTAACCATCATTCGAGGACAAATGATCCCAAGGTGGAGAACTTGTAACACCATAAAAATTTCTACGTTAAGACCTGAATCACTCTTCATTTGTGAAAAAGCTCATGTCAGTTGATTATTAAATTATTCTTAGGTGTTAAGGTCAATTATTTACTGTGAGAATGAATTTGTATATGCATTAAGGTCACTAGAATCCCCTAGCACAAAGTTGAGTTGAAAGCTTTCTTACTGATTGAGTTTCAATATAAAATTTTACTTGGCTCAACTTCAAACTACCGTATCTCTCAGCTAATAATGAATTAGGTGTCCTATTACCTATCCAATTATAGATATTTGACTCATTTTTCCAACGCCGCCAAGTTTGGCTCATTCTGTGTTTGGAGTAAAAAGTTATGCTGGTTTTAGTATAGCCTTATCAGGCAGTCGATGTTCTACGATAGGACCTATGGATAGTAGATATTTCTGCAAATGATAGACCATTCCATCAAAGGTTTGCTGCAATTTTATTTCACCAACTTTTTGCACGCATTTTAGGGTTATTTTGTTAATTTTTTTGAGATTTTTAATCCTATTCTAAGTCGTTTTTTAGTGTTCTAACTGAGTATATCCCTCAACAAACTAGTTTTCATCTCAAAATCATCAATCTAAACATTCAAATGTAGAAAAATCTTTCAAACTCACCTAGGGTTCCTCTTCTCCATCAAGAACCCTAAAATTTTCATGCAAAAATTCAAAATACAAAGAGAAGCCTTCCACCCAATGTTTTTCCAAGTACTTCCACTCTAGAAACTCCATAAAAGAATTTATTTTATCAAGATCAAGCACCAACATTCCAAGCCAATGATTTCACCTAAGAAAGGTAGTTTTCTAATTTGGACTCAAGATAAATCAAGTCTCCACTTTTCAGTCTAAAAGCTTCATAATCAGGTGTGTAAGGCAATACAATGTTGGACTAGTTCGTCCTCACGCCTTACATTTAGTTTCAAATCAGTAAAAGACTAATCTAGGGTTCTATTCTTAGATCTGAGTATTCTTGAGATGCGTTACTGTAGGGTTCTGATTTCTAGAGTTCCTGATTATGAAATTTCTATTCCTAATTATTGAATTGTTATATATTGTACAATGATATTTGTAGGGTTTATTTTCCATGTCTACTCTTAAGCATGAACCCTGTCACTGAGTATTTATTGAGTTCTTATAGAGAATTTTTTAAACAAACGTAATTGTTTTAGACAAAGTTTGGAGAAAGCAAAAAGGAGTCTTGACAAAGAATTTGAAAATGATTTCACAAAGAATATAAGGGAACTATGTAGTACCAAATGTATCATTTTGTTACATTGAAAAAAAAACTATGATTCATGATTAGTATGATAGTCTAGTATGCCATCAATGTGTAAGTAGTATGACATCTAGATATGTTATCAATGTTTATGTAGTATGACTTCCCGAGCCATCAATGATCAGATCACAATTAACAATTTTTTAAACTGGTTTTTTTGAGAAAGTAAAGCATGGCTGGAGTAGAGTTTAAACAGAATTTTTAGTAACATTTAAGGGAACTAATTGATTCTTAAATGTATTACTTTTACTTTTAGAAAGAGGAGCTTTGATTTCTAAATGAGTTTATGAGTTTAGAGATATTTTAGAGCATTACCTCTTTTAAGAGGGTATTTTGAGTAATTACCTCAAAACAAAGAAAGAGTATGGTCTGTCTATGACAGTCCTTTTATTCAGTTATTTTTCTTCGGCTACATTACATACTCGTACATTCAATGTATTATGTCATTCGACCTACATCTTTTAATGATGTAGATACAGGCACTGAGGATCCTCAACATAAGCCTATTAAGATCACTTCATGAGCTCGTCAGCTTTTGAGTGAGGAGTCCAGTTTTTGAGTTATTAATATTAGTTTTTGAGAAATCGTGGGTCTTGTCCCAACACTCATCTTTATACAATATAGGCATTATAGATAGACAGTTTGAGAGTCTTTCAGTTTCAAAAATTTTCTTTAAAACTTATGTTTAATACTTTGTATATTCAAAGAGTTTTGAGATTTAATACACTGTTGATTTAGCATTTCTTTCAGTTTGATGCTTGTGTATGCTTAAGTTAGTTTTCCACTTGTATTCAGCTAGGATGGGGGGTTGCTTGGGGACCAATAATGATTTCTGAGGGCCAGTCACATCCAGGGTTTATGCTTGGATCGTGACAGCTGAGCTATTTTTGTTTTGGGCCTCTTCGTAATTAGCCTCAGTTCCAACAACTTGGCCAACCTGTGGGCTATCCGGGTTCACAACACGCTGCAAGTTGTGGCTTAGTACGGCTGACATAGGATAATTTTGCCTTTTCCTAGTCCAACTTGACGGATCCAATACAGTGTTTGAAAATATTATGAATGATAAAGGGTCAAAACTACCCTTTAACTATTCGAAATAGACTAAATATACCCTTTAACTATATTTTAGCTAAAAAAGTACCCTTCTCGTGTTACTATTGGATCACATGTACCATTTTGTTTAACGAAATCAAATGTGACATCCCATATGTCTATTATATTGCCACATAGACCTCTACATACTCACACCCACCCCACACATTAAAAGACCTAACATTTATAATAACCATCATTTCATCCCTTTCTCCATTAAAAGACCAAAGAAGTTTTCTGCACCTCCAGATTTTGAAATAATGTCAGAACCCACATGCGCACACCCACCCCCACCCATTTAAAGACTCAGCAGAAAACATCAAGCTTGCTCTTATATGGATAGAAATTTTAATTATTTTAAATCTTTAATTAGGATTACCGTCTATCATTTGCTTGAAGAGAACAAGTAGCGTAGTGTTGGAAAATCCAATCATTTTAATATTACTTGGAAATACACTTCTTTAATTTCGAAGAAATATTGTGTGTGTGCGTGTGCGTGCGCTTGTACGTACGTGTGTGCGCGCTCGTACGTACGTGTGTGCATGTGTGAAATAGTTTTTTTGAGGATCTGATAATGTTTTGAAATTTAGACGTGAAGAAACCTTCTTGGCTACAGAAGGGTGCATGTGATCCAATAGTAAGACGGAAAGGGTACTTTTGAGTCAAAATATAATGTAAGGGTATATTTAATCTATTTTAGATAGAGTAATTTTTGTCATTTTTCGTTTTATAAATATACATTTACCAAGTAACTTTTTAGAAAAAGTCAGAATATAATAGGAGTACAGAGAAGAGTAAACACAAATTACTTCTAGGGTGTGTTTGGTATGGAGGAAAATATTTTCTGGAAAATGTTTTCCAATTTTTTCATATTTGGTTGACTTAAATGTTTGGAAAATAGTTTCCAAATCAACTCATTTTCCTCAAATTTAAGAAAAATGACTTCTCTTCCAAAATTAAGGAAAATATTTTTCAAAATTCAACTTCATCTTTTAAAGTTTTTTTCTTACCCTATCCATACCCCGTTCCTGACCCCCCCCCCCCCATTAAAAAAAAAAAATTAAACTTTTTAAATTTTCTTATTTTAAATTTCAAATATATTTTTATCCCTATTACCAAACCAGCCCACCACCACCACCACCCCTCCCCCCCCCCAAACAAAAAAAATAAAAATTAGAAAACTATTTTTGAAAAATGTTTCAAATTTTAAGATTTTTTCTTCATTACCGCACCCCTACCTCACCTACTCCCTACCCCCACCACAAAAAAAAATATTTTTGAAAAATATTTCAGATTTAATATTTTAAAAATTTCTACGCCACTCTCGCCCCCACCCAGGCCACCCCTTTCGTCGCCATCCCGTCAATTTTTTATTTTTAAAAAAAATATATTTTTGAGTAATATTTCAAATTTCAAAAAAAAAATCATTTTACGCCACCCCAACCCAGTCCTTCCCTGTCATTTTTTATTTTATTTTTAAAAAATGTTCATTTATATGCCACCCCCTATCCCTACCCCACCACCCCAACCCACGCCATTCTCGTCAATTTTTTTAAGAAAACATTGTTTTACAAAAAATTTTCAAATTATTAAAAAAAATTCATTTTTTCACGCTAACCCCACCCTTACCCCGCCCCCGCGCCACCCCACCCAAGCCACCACCATCAATTTTTTTTTTTAAAAAAATTGTTTTGGTTTTGATAAGTATTTCAAATTTTAAAAAATTTCATTTTTATGCCACCCCCCCCCCTCCCCCCTAGATCCCATCAAAAATTTCATTATTTAAAAAGAAAATTGTTATTGAAATTTTTTTCCTAGGTCAGGCTCTGGGTCAAATCTCAGGGTTGGATTTTGTAACGGTCATTGGGGTCTTGTCCTAATTTGGGTATCGGGGTCGGGTCCTAGATCAATTATTGGGATTAATTTGCAGATCAAAAATTATTTTGTAAGGCATGAAGAGAATTCATATACGGAACTGTTAAATTTTGTAAGGTGTGCATAGCAAATGAACTAGTTGTTTTTTTTTACGGAGAATGATCTAAAATGTCTTTTAGCTAATTAAATTAATACAAAATTATTTTTTCCATCTTTTGGTTCGGAAGTACTTCTATCATTAAATTTTTGGTTCGAAAATATTCTTATTTTTAACGGCTCACACTCACAAGGTGAATGAGCAGACAATATTATATAAAATCCCATAGTTTACGAATATTGTAGGCCCTTCTCCATTAAATAAAATTTAAAATTATTTAATATATGAGCTCATATGATTAGTTATATTTTGGGTTTCATAGTAAAACTAATTCTTCCCGGCCCGGCACTCTTTCACTTTTTTCTTCTTGTATCTTTTATCCTTTTAATAATTTATATTTTGAATTTTTTAAACTTACGATATACAAGAGACCAAAAAAAAAAAAGTAAAATAACGACATTCATATAAAAATAACAAATTCGATAAAAGATAATTTATTAGTATTTTTTTTTTGTGTACTCAAAATTCAAAATAAGTAATAAAATAGTTCCTTTTCCTATACTCACCCCTACACCACTATGATAATAATATAAATTAAAAGAAAAAGAAAAGAGGTTTGATATACCTCTCAACTTCGTCATTTAGAGCTGACATACTCCTCGTTGTGAAAGTGACTCATATATACCCCTATTGTTATACAAATAGTTCCACATATACCATTTTCCGCATGAAAAATTAATTTTAATTTTATTTTTTTAATAAAATATAATTCATATGGAATATATTTGATCCCTCCTAATAGATTTTTTTTTTTTTGACTTTTTAATTTCAACGACTAATTTAAATTTATTATTTTGATGGTCAAATTTATTTATGTTTCACTAATTTTCTTATAAAATTTATCATAAATGCCTCATTTTTTATTTTGTTTTTACAAATACAAAAATGAAATTACAATATTGCCGAAAAAAAGAGTGTAAATTTTTTCATAGTAAAAGAAACAAAAAAGAAACTTGAATAATGATAACCAAAGAAGTCAAAAAGATAATTTTTGTATGAAAAAGATTAAAACATGCCTTAAAATTTCCTAGAATGATTATATATATATATATATATCCCTACATGAATTTATTTAAAATTTACAGTCAAAAAATAAATCTAAAACCAATTTTTTCACTTCCGTTAGATAAAAGGTCTATGTGAGCTTGTCACGATCCAATCTACCGGGCTGTGCGGGTACCTACTCTAACACCTAAGTAGGAGAACCCTCAATTCCATATAATTAAAACCTGTGGGAGATTAAGAAAACTGGCGAATAAAAAAGATTCGTCCAAATTTATAAATAAGAGTTTTTAAAATACAATTCTAGTTAAGACTTGTAAAGTAATTAACATCCCTAGGGATTTAGTCTAAATAAGTACAACAGCTACTAAGAGTACATGATATAACAATATATAAATGACTCAGCTCCTACCACATGGAAGAAAAGTAGAAGCTATTGGAAATTGTCTTCATCTTCACCTACGAAACATCATCGAACCTACATCTAAAGTATGCCAAAAAGTCATAGAAATAGTAGTATCAGTACAACCACACGTACTGGTAGGCATCATCGGTCAACCCGAATATGGAATATACTTGATCCCTCCTCATACATATTTTTTTTTTGACTTTTTTATTTCAACGATTAATTTAAATTTATTATTTTGATGGTCAAATTTATTTATGTTTCACTAATTTTCTTATAAAATATAACATAAATGCCTCATTTTTTATTTTATTTTTACAAATACAAAAATTAAATTACAATATAGCCCAAAAAAACAGTTTAAAGTTTTTCAGAATAAAAGTAAAAAAAAAACAAGAAATTTGAATAATGATAATCAAAGAAGTCAAAAAGATAATTTTTGGATGAAAAAGATTAAAACATGCCTTAAAATTTGCTAGAATGATTACATATATACCCGTACATGAATTATTTAAAATTTACAGTCAAAAAATAAATTTAAAACCAATTTTTTCACTTTTGTTAGATAAAAGGTATATGTCAGCTTGTCACGACCCAATCCACGGGACGTGCGGCCACCTACTCTAACACCTAAGTAGGAGAATCCTCAATTCCATATAATTAAGACCTGTGGAAGATTAAAAAAACTAGCGAATAAAAGAGATTCCTGCAAATTTATAAATAAGAGTTTTTAAAAAACAATTTCAGTTAAGACTTGTAAAGTAATTAACTCCCCTAAGGATTTAGTCTAAATAAGTACAACAACTACAAAGAGTACATGACATAACAATATATAAATGACTCAGCTCCCACCACATGGAAGAAAAGTAGAAGCTGTTGGAAATTGCCTTCATCTTCACCTACGAAACATCACCGAACCTACATCTAGACTATGCCAAAAAGTCATAGAAATAGTAGTATCAGTACAACCAACGTACTGGTAGGCATCATCGGTCAACCCGAATATGGAATATATCGGATCCCTCCTCATACATATTTTTTTTGACTTTTTAATTTCAACGACTAATTTAAATTTATTATTTTGATAGTCAAATTTATTTATGTTTTACTAATTTTCTTATAAAATTTATCATAAATGCCTCATTTTTTATTTTATTTTTACAAATACAAAAATTAAATTACAATATAGCCCAAAAAAAGAGTATTCTGAATAAAAGAAAAAAAAATTAGAAACTTGAATAATGATAATCAAAGACGTCAAAAAGATAATTTTTGTATGAAAAAGATTAAAACATGCCTTTAAATTTGCTAGAATGATTATATATGTACCCCTACTTGAATTTATTTAAAATTTACAGTCAAAAAATAAATTCAAAACCAATTTTTTCACTTCTGTTAGATAAAAGGTATATGTTAGCTTGTCACGATCCAATCCACCGGGCCGTGCGGGCACCTACTCTAACACCAAAGTAGGAGAATCCTCGGTTCCATATAATTAAAACCAGTGGAAGATTAAGAAAACTAACGAATAAAAGAGATTCATGCAAATTTATAAATAAGAGTTTTTAAAATACATTTCCAGTTAACTTGTAAAGTAATTAACTCCCCTAAGGATTTAGTCTAAATAAGTACAACAGCTACTAAGAGTACAAGACATAACAGTATATAAATGACTCAGCTCCCACCACATGGAAGAAAAGTAGAAGCGGTTGGAAATTGCCTTCGTCTTCACCTACGAAACATCATCGAACCTACATCTAGACTATGCCAATAAGTCATAGAAATAGTAGTATCAGTACAACCACATGTACTGTTAGGCAACATCGGTCAACCCGAATATGGAATATATTTGATCCCTCCTCATACATATTTTTTTTTTGACTTTTTTATTTCAACGATTAATTTAAATTTATTATTTTGATGGTCAAATTTATTTATGTTTCACTAATTTTCTTATAAAATTTATCATAAATGCCTCATTTTTTATTTTATTTTTACAAATACAAAAATTAAATTACAATATAGCCCAAAAAAAGAGTTTAAAGTTTTTCAGAATTAAAAAAATAAATAAATAAGAAACTTGAATAATGATAATCAAAGAAGTCAAAAAGATAATTTTTGGATGAAAAAGATTAAAACATACCTTAAAATTTGCTAGAATGATTATATATATACCCCTACATGAATTATTTAAAATATACAGTCAAAAAATAAATTCAAAACCAATTTTTTCACTTTTGTTAGATAAAAGGTATATGTCAGCTTGTCACGACCCAATCCACGGGCCGTACGGGCACCTACTCTAACACCTAAGTAGGAGAACCCTCGATTCCATATAATTAAAACCTATGAAAGATTAAGAAAAATTGCGAATAAAAGAGATTTGTGCAAATTTATAAATAAGAGTTTTTAAAATACAATTCCAGTTAAGACTTGTAAAATAATTAACACCCCTAGGGATTTAGTCTAAATAAGTACAACAACTACAAAGAGTACATGACATAACAATATATAAATGGCTCAGCTCCCACCACATGGAAGAAAAGTAGAAGCTGTTGGAAATTGCCTTCATATTCACCTACGTAACATCATCGAACATACATCTAGACTATTGCAAAAAGTCATAGAAATAGTAGTATTAGTACAACCACACGTACTGGTAGGCATCATCGGTCAACCCGAATACCCACCACATAATATAAGAAACCAACTAGCGAATGATGCAATAGGACTATTCATTCCTCCACCTGTATATCTATTATCCTTACCACATCCGAATACTTAAATTACACTAGCACACTTGACTCTAACCCCTTACTCATTCCACATCACCACTTAACCCCCGACTCCATAGTACTTCCTATCAAGCTCATTAACAATCTCTATACTAATCTCTTTCCGGGGAAAAACCCAACTATTAACAATATCACCAACACCACCCGAATCCTCAACAGTATTCTAAATAACAAGCATACCACGACCCGATCTAGGACTCTACCCTTCACAATTCATTACAC
Organism: Solanum bulbocastanum; assembly: GCA_037074985.1. NCBI lineage: Eukaryota > Viridiplantae > Streptophyta > Magnoliopsida > Solanales > Solanaceae > Solanum > Solanum bulbocastanum. Next base: position 17,362,457 of record CM073599.1, read on the forward strand.
GAACAAATATCTCCAATTAACTTACAACATCGCAACCCCCACATATAAGAACATAATGTACACTCCAATAAGCATATCAGGAAACATGTCCTATACCACATTATCAATATAAAGTAATTATGCATATAATACAAGTCAATAGTCCACTTATGGAACCCATAAATTGTTAGTGTACTGGTACGTGATACCCAATCCAAGTTAGTATGCCAGACGTGACACCCGATCCCATATATATGCGTCGAAACGTGTCACCCAATCCAAATTAGTGTGTTGGAACGTAACACCCGATCCATTCAACAAGCCAAAACCACAATCACAATGTACATTCTCATAATCATACAATTAAGTGTTGATTCATGGCATACAATTATTCATTCATACTCATTAACGATTTAGTGTGATAGATAATGTAACATTTGCATACATACATGCATTAAGATGAAGTAATTACTAACACGCATCACACTAACATGACATGAAATCACAACCATCACCTACCCCTAGTTCATCGACTAAGGCTTCCTCCTACGGTATACGTCTAATTGAACACCTAGGGTACAAGTACAAACATCTCATTTCGGTGCACGAAAGCCTAAGCATGAAATCTACTGTCAAAATTCAATATACCACGTAGTGAATAACATATTTAAAACTACTCAATTAAATAAACCTAGCCTACCTGGGCGCCAAGAAGCTGCACGAAATTATGGCCTCAATTCTAGTTTCCAGACCTTGTGACGGTGGATTTGATCAAGTTATCATCTTCCTTACGCTAGAAATCTTTTTTTCCTTCCTTCCTAAGCTTAGGGTAACTTTTTGAGGGTTTCGTGTTATTTAAGTTCTATCTCATCCATCCCGCTCTGGTGCGATCTCTACTGCTCCGCGCCGTAGCCCTAGTGGCAATTGGCCCACTGTGGCGGGATGGTAGCCTAATTTTCCCTCGACATTTTCCTTTCATAAATAATGACAGTTTGGGTCGTTACAATAGATACCAATTTACCCATCTTTCGTCCTTGAACAACAAGAGAAGGGATAACCACGAGTTCCTTTCAGAGTACATCCAAACTAGTGGATCGAACCACTAGATTTTTCAAATCTTAAGCCCGAAAGGGTTCTATACTCGAAGGAATTGGTTAGGGAAAGGAGGCAACACATGGAGAAATGAACGTGTCCAATTTACACAGCCTGAGCCTGCCAAAGCGGCAAGCGTCCCGCTGAGGCGGGGCTACTGTAGCAAGGGATCTTCCGCTGTGGCGAGAGATCGAAGGCAGTAAAGAAGGGGGGGGAGGAAGATCATTTCTTCATTTCTCCCTAAACTCACCCCCAAACTCAAAAACACTCTCAATCACTTCACTCTAGACGTCAAAATCAAGGTAAAATTCTTGTTCCTTACGCTCTTTACATCAATGCTTACTTAACTATGATAGCATGACAACTAATTGATCTAATTTAAACGGTTTTAGGGTAGTTATTTGAAAACGGACTTAGGTTGCTAGTTTTGATAGATAAACATAGCATGGATACTTCCCTTACATCCCCAACGCCTCCATAATGTCCTGGGCGTAAGGATTTCGTAAAATATAGTCAAATCGGTACCAAAATGGATGGGGGTTGTTGAAAAGTCTCTTGATGAAAAACTTGGATTCAGACACTATTTAGCGGTTATTTTGCTAAAATGATTGCATATTTAGGTTCTAGGATACTTAATAGACTCTGATCTGCTGAAATTCTGTTGAAAACGAGGGTTTTGGGACGAAGAGGCACCATGATCATGCCTGGAGTTCATTCCAGATGAAGGCCACTCTGGCGACCTTCATCCCGCTGTGGCGGCCTTCATCATCCTGCTCTGGAGGGATTTTGGCCGCTGTGGCGGGACTTAGGGAAAAAGTGGCCTAGGTCCCTTTAAGCCTAGAAAATTTATTTTTCCACAAAACCAAATATTGTCTGTCTAATCCCATCAAGTTTTAACGTATACCTTCTAACTTTTGCAGGCTGCTCTAAATTGTTGATGTCAATGAAGAAAATCTTTCCTTTGTCCGGTTCTCCAATGCTGCTAGTTGGGAACGGTACCATGACCACTGGAACACTAAGTTCTGCTGCAAACGGGGTTTCCATTTGTTGAACTTAGAGAAGAAGGCGCCAACCTTTTATGCTTGGCTGATGGAGTTTGGCTAGGCTCCACTGACAGAGGCTCCCTCTATTGTGCATTCCACCTTAGTAAGGGAGTTCTATGTCGTCCTACCTACTATGAATTGGGACGATCCTCACCCTTCCATTTGCATCCAAGGAGTCAACATCCCCTTGAACGCTCCATCCATTAATGACGTACTCGAGGTGCCTGAGGTTCCCAACACGAGGTACGAGGCTAAGCTTAGGGAGATGGACTTAGGCTAGTTGAGGGGCCCACTGGTGGTGCCTATGCACCGGTACAATAACAGAGGGCATCACTAGCACTGACTAGCCACCGGATACTAAGAGGTGGCTACACTTGGTTACCAGGAGGATCCACCCGTTGGAAAACTGCACCAACATAACATTTCCTTAGGCTTTGGTGGTGGCGTGCGTGATGCAGGCATAGGACTGAACTTGGGCGGACAGATCATTTCCGAATGGAAGGTGTTCTATCGAGGCAATAAAAATGTGATCTTACTGCCAGGACTGGTGACTGTGCTATGCAAGTGGGAGGGAGTGCCACTCCTGGACACTGACGAGGTACTCCCCATGGATTCCCCCTTTCACCCTCTTTTGATTAGGCAAGGTTTTACCTCCAGGAGTAAGAGGAGGAGGACAGACAGGGCCAGGAGTAGTCAACCGGCGGCGGAGGGGGATGATGAGGGAGGAGACGATGGTGTAGGTGACTACACTTTGAACTAAGTATTTATTTATATTCAGATTATTAGAAATAACTAGGAATGTGTTCCCATAAGCTCATAACGCGGTATTCCTAATAATAGTAATCATATCCTAGTGTATCACATGCAAAGTGGTAAGTTATGTATCTCTAATTCCTTAGTTCGGCAAATAGAGAATTTCACCCCGCACCCTGGTCCGACTATGTGTGTATAATTTACAAACCCTTACCGTTACCTCATATTAGACATCACATCGATGTATGACTTAGTTTTCACCCTCACACCAATCGACATTAGACTATTAGATAGTATCACACTAAATCTATGTTGATAATTCTTTTCTTATTAACTACCTCCTTGGTCTGGCAAGTAGCAACAAGGTGAGTTTTAACGTTTGCAACCGCTAAAAAAGACTTCTAAATGAAAGAATTATTAATGCATGCAATAACACTATTTGAGAATTACTTAGTTATTATTCATACTTTGTTAATCGCTTATGGTTCCCACAACCCTAGTTATGAAATTTGGCTACTCATTATTGCAAAAACACAATCAAAATTTATTAACATAAATATGTTTGTCTTAATCATAAAAAGTTAAGAACAATGGCTAAACTATCTTTTATTAATCATGAATACAAATAAATAATAAAGGAGAAGAAAGAATAAACCACAATTCTCCAGCCTCCACGGCGGCTCTTCCAATGTTCCTAAGCTAGAAGAAAATTTATATTGTGTCTTGTTTCTTGGTTCTTGGCCACTAAAGAATAATTGTTCATGCCCTATTTATAGATATAGAAACCCTAAATAAAATAATTGAGTTCAAGCCAAATTAGAAAAACAAAACCCAATTTAATTGGGTTTCCAATTGCTCGCTGGATTTCTCCAAATTGTTGGCGGCAGAGGTGCGATTAGCTATTGACACGTGGCAGCAGCGAGCCAAATTCAATTTGAATTGGCTATTCGGTCACATATTAAATTTAATCCATTAAGCTTCCTATTTGATTTTCTTCTTTAACCTTCATCTTTAATTCGTTTTGGCTTCAAACTTCTTCATTTTCCACCAATTTAATCCTACAAATAAAATATATTATTTAGCACAATTCATAAAATTCATACTCAGAAAGGACAAATATAAATAATAAATGTGACGTATATAATGATTAAAAATATGTATTTTTGGCCTCACATCAACACCTTACACTGAAACTTTTGTTTGTCCTTGGACAAACATTAAAGTTCATCCCAAAATAATCATACTAGCAATGTCATTACTTTGGTTAGTACAAAGAATTAGCCCATATACCAATTTCAAAATATCAAGTACACTTCTCAAACATTATGCAAGACAACCAAATAAACAACAAACCTCTAACCTCCTAACCTCAAGAAAGGACTTTGAACTCATCAAATTTAAGCTTGCTGCCCTACTCTCATCAAAGAAAGTTAATAACATCACCTATCTATCATGAAACAAGTGCCCTCACTAAAAGAAATAGTCCACACACTCAATTCAAAAGATTGAATCTAAATTAAGGATTTCATATCAAGAACATCTCTCACACTCACAAATAAAATTCACATGTATGCACAATGAACCATAGGCTTGCCCATTGTGTACATCTCCACTAATTAAGCATGCTTGAATAGAATGAAATAGGACTTTCACGGGTTGTAATGTAGGCTAGAGAACAGGTAGGAAAACTATATAATAGTGACTTACACTTCCTTAAGCACTTTGCAATTTTTGGACTTCATCACCCATTATTTTTTTCTCTTTATTTTCAGCCCTCTCTTTAACAATTATTTCACAAGTAATTCTCATCATCTCAAGAATGTTTCAATCATTATTATTTTTTTAATCTTTAAACTTTTTTAGTTTTCCTTCATAATAGCCACCCTCAACTTACGTATTTTACATGCGTTAAGGTGCACGATGTCCTTGGAAGGACCAGGCCATCATCAAGGTAACTTTTTTTTTCTCATGTCACATTTTTATTTTTATTTTTATTTTTTCATATCACATTCTTTCAAAAAGGGATTTTAAGCTCTTTGTAGATATCATTGATTACCCTTTCACTCAACCATCCCTTTTTCTTAGAATTGATAATTAGAATAAGTCTATGATATAATGCTCAAGGAAGCAAGGTGCAAAAACTAGGGATTCAACAAAATAGTTTAGGGAAAAATATGGCTACCAAAAAAAGGCTACAAACTCAAAAGGGCTAACTAGTCATTAAATTTTTGAGCTAAAATTTACTAGACAAATAAAACAAAGCCTATTATCATCTCCTAAATAAAGCAACACTTTTTATTTCGCTTCAATAACATGCAGGGCAAGTTCTAGACTAAGATGCAAAACATGGAATAAACAAAATCTCACCACACATTGCACAAGTATCAATTAAGATGGATCAATTCCACTTCTAAGAGAGACAAGATCATAAAAAACTACAAAATAAAATAAGCTACTTACAAAGTCACAACCATTAACCTAGATGTCAAAAAGTTTGCAATTGCACTAGCAATCAAGCATTCACAAGAAAGTACTACTCAGAATTAGGCCCAAATAGTAAGTATCACATAACTCAAAAGAGTCTTTTCTGTTCTCTCCAAAAAAAAAAAAGAAATTTAAAAATAAAATTTATTCCTAAAAAAAATAAATAAAAGACACTCGGTTCAAAGGGACTATCCTCAAAAAAAGAACCGAAAACAAAAGCCAAGGAACCCATCCTAAAAAACAAAAGACTCAATAAAACGATAAAAACTAGGAATTTATTCCTCCACCCCACACTTAAAAAGATGCTATGTCCTAAAAGCATTAAATAAAATTTAAAACAAGAATTAGGAAAACTCTCTGAGGCCTTTAGGCCTAGCTAGTAGCATGTTCTCTTAATTTTCATCGAGGGTCATCACCCCACACTTAAGCTCAAACATGCTCCTTTGCTTCATTTTTTTTTTTTGGGTACTCAGACTTCCCATAATCTGCAAAAACAAGAAAAGAAAAAAAAGTGATACTAATAAAATAAAAATAAAATAAAATAAGAAGTTACACTACTAATTGGGTTGCATCCCAATAAGCGCTTAATTTAACGTCGCGACACGACACCATCAATTTTACTATTTTTGCTTCCACTTTGAAGATATGAATTGCACCCCTAATTTCACATCAATTTTTCTATTATGCTCAAGGGGTGGTGGTATAAAAATAAAGGTCTCAAGTAATAGATATCACATTATGCACTTCTTGGATCCTAAGTGAAGAATGTAATTCTCCGATGTTGAAACAATAAATTCAAGAATGTAGACACATTGTTCCACCCCCATACACTCTTCTATAGGCTCAGATGGCTTGATTAATATTTCATCATCTAAATATAGTGTGGAAAAATGATTGAAATGAGGTCTAGTGCGCCCTAACTTATGAATTGTATTATTATTTACACCCTCATATTTACACATACTAGAGTTTTTAAAGATAATATTATCAACTTCATTACACAACTCTAGTGTACTCTTCTCAACAATGGCAACATCAGTAAAAGTATGATCAAGCAATTGGCCCTCAACTTTTAGATCTTAAAGTTGTCTTATAAGTATTTTTTCTTCCTCACACATATTATTACTAAATTGTTGGGTGTCAAAAGATTTAATCTTTGCACTCAACTCACAATCTAAATAATAGAGATCAAATTCAAAGCTATCTTCAAGATTGCGCTTATATATTGATTTATAGCAAAGTATTAACAAATCTTTCATGTACCCATACAACTTATCTTGTTGAGAAAAAATTATCCTATAAGAATCCGTAATATCAAAAGTACAAGAATTGCAAGAACACTTATCACTTCATACTTTTTCAGATGACATCTCAAGAAGAGTAAAAGAAATATGATAACAATAAAAAAAACAAATTTAAAACTAATCCTAAGAAACAAAAACGAGTACAAGTCAAAATAATTACTAAAGACAATTTCTAAGCCACATTCTCCGGCAGCGGCACCATTCTTGATAACGTCCAAATATACTTCTTGAAAAGAACTAAGTAGTTATTTATATTCAGATTATTAGAAATAACTAGGAATGTGTTCCCCATAAGCTCATAACACAGTAATCCTAATAATAGTAATCCTATCCTAGTGTATCACATGCAAAGTGGGAAGTTATGTATCTCTAAATCCTTGGTCCTGCAAATAAAGAATTTCACCCCAGACCTTGGTCCCGCTACGTGTGTATAATTTACTATCCCTTACCATTACCTCATATTAGATATCACATTGATGTATGACTTAGTTTTCTCCCTCAAACCAATCGACAATAGACTATTAGATAGTATCACACTAAATCTATGTTGATAATTCTTTTCTTATTAACTACCTCATTGGTCCGACAGGTAGCAACAAGGCGAGTTTTAACGTTTGCAACAGCTAAAAAGACTTCTAAACGAAAGAATTATGAATGAATGCAATAACACTATTTAAGAATTACTTAGTTATTATTCATACTTTGTTAATCGCATATGGTTCCCACAACCCTAGTTATGAAATTTAGCTACTCATTATCTCAAAAACACAATCAAATTTATTAAAAGAAATATATTTGTGTTAATCATAAAAAGTTAAGAACAATAGCTAAACTATCTTTTATTAATCACGAATACAAATAAATAATAAAGGAGAAGAAAGAATAAACTACATTTCTCCGGCCTCCACGGCGGCTCTTCCAAAGTTCTTAAGCTAAAAGAAAATTTATATTGTGTCTTGTTTCTTGGTTCTTGGCCACTAAAAATAGTTTTTCATGCCCTATTTATAGATATAGAAGCCCTAGATAAAACCCAATTTAATTGGGTTTCTAATTGCTCGTTGGATTTCTCCAAATTGTTGGTGGCAGAGGGGCAGTTAGCTATTGACACGTGGCAGCAGGGAACCAAATTCAATTTTAATTGGCTATTCGTTCACATTGGCCTCTTATGTATAAATATATTATTATACTAAATTTAACCCATTAAGATGTCTACTTGATTTCATTCTTCAACCTTCCATCTTTAATTCATTTTAGCTTCAGACTTCTTCATTTTTCCACCAATTTAACCCTAAAAATAAAATATAATATTTAGCACAATTCATAAAATTTATGCTTAAAAAGGACAAATATAAATAATAAATTTGAGGCATATAATGATTAAAAATATGTATTTTGGCCTCACATTATGGCCTCGCATTGGCGGGAAAAATCCTGCCCCAGAGGCCCTGACGAAAACAGAATACCTGCCAACAATTTTTTGGGGTTCTTTTCTTTCCTAAATTTCCCATAGATTCCCATGCTATACTAAGAATTTTACTGTAATCCGCTTAGTTAGGATGATCAATGTCTACCTCGAGTTAACCCAACGATACACACTCCGAAATCCATTCTCATAATTTCAACACCACAACCACGCACATCCCTAGGATATGCGCATACACTCACACTATTATAGTTGATCGCAACACAAGTCCGGATTTCGTTTATGTATCACATCTTGGATTATCTAGACTCTTGCATCGAACTTAGTCATGACCTTTCTTTCCAACGACAAGTTCGCGAACTCAAGCAAGCACAACTCACACAGTTTTGAATATTTAGTCTAGCATGCTACATATATCAAAGTTCAGAAAAACACTTATTGTGGACATAACCATATCATAGCATTCAAGAAAATACGTTTTTCATACCAACAATTACTTTCGACAATAAGAAGTAAGCATTCATAGTTTCAAGTTACAACTCACATACAAGTCCAAATTATCAGTTAGTTCACTCCATGGATGACCATTACTGATCATCCATGCATTCATAAAGCCTCTACGGTCAAATACTAATTGGAACTTTTCTTGATTCCAGTTTTACTTTGCTTTGGTCCTGTCAGCCGAGACTAAGGCATTCGGTTTCCTTTGTTGAGATACCAATTGGGAATAGGGAGATACCAATTGGACTGAACTCACACAACAAGTGACACTCGCACAAAAGAGAGAAGAAATGAAATGACTTTCTAGAATGCTTCACAGTTTCCTGAGGATTAGATTTGGATGTCAACACACCTATCCGCATGAGTCTACTTCACATTTTGCTCTTGTATTGGGAGATCGGTAATCTGGGCTATGATACCAATTGTGACGACCCAACCCACCAGGCCGTGCAGGCACCTACTCTAACAGCTAAGTAGGAGAACCCTCGATTTCCAATAATCAAAACCTGCGGAAGATTAAGAAAACTGGTGAATAAAAGAGATTTATGCAAATTTATAAATAAGAGTTTTTAAAATACAATTCCAGTTAAGACTTGTAAAGTAATTAACACCCATAATGATCTAGTCTAAACAAGTACAAGAGCTACTAAGAGTACAGGACATAACAATATATAAATGACACAACTCCCACCACATGGAAGAAAAGTAGAAGCTATTGGAAATTGTCTTCGTCTTCACTTACGAAACATCAGCGAACTTGCATCCAAACTATGCCAAAAAGGCATAGCAAAAGTAATATCAGTAAAACCACATATACTGTAGGCATCATCGGTCAACCCGAATACACACCGCATAATATAAGAAATCAACTAGCGAAACATGCAATAAGACTATTCATTCCTCCACCTTTAAATTTACTATCCTTAACACAGCCGAATACTTAAATTCCACTAGCACACTTGACTCTAACCCCTTAGTCATTCCACATCACCATGTAACCCTCAACTCCACAGTACTTCCTATCAAGCTTATTAACGATCTCTATACTAATCCCTTTCTGGGAAAAACCCAACTATTAACACTATCACCAACACCACCCCAATCCTCAACAATAATGCCCATGGCCACATTCTAAACAACAAGATAGCACCGGGACCCTTAGTTCCCTCTTACCATACCACGACCCGATCTTGGACTCTACCCTTTACAATTTATTACAAACAGATATCTCTAATTAACTCACAACATTGCAAACCCCATATATAAGAACATATTGTACAATCCAATAATCATATCAAGAAACATGTCCAATACCACATTATCAATATAAAGTAATTACACATATAAGACAAGTAAATGGTCCTCTCATTGAACCCATACCTAAACTGTTAGTCTATCGGTATGTGGTACCCGATCCAAGTAAGTGTGTCAGATGTGACACCCAATCCGATATATACACTGAAACGTGGCACCCAATTCAAGTTAGTGTGTTGGAACGTAACAGCCATTTCATTCAACAAGCCACAACCACAATCACGATGTACATTCTCATAATCATAAAATCAAGTGTCGATTCATGGCATACAATTATTCATTCATACTCATTTATGATTTAGTGTGATCAATAATGAAACAGTTGCATATATACATGCATTAAGATGAATTAATTATTAACACACATCACACCAACATGAAATCACAACCATCACCTACCTCTACTTCATCAATTAAGAGAGGATCATGGAGGAAGCTCATAGATCTAGATATTACATTCATCTGGGTTCCACAAAAATGTATCGGGATTCGATAGAAGTTTATTGGAAGGGCATTGCAGAGTTTGTTCCTAAGTGTCTGAATTGCCAACAAGTTAAAGTAGAATGTCAAAGGCCTGGTGGTTTGGCTCAGAATATACAACTTTCTGAATGGAAGTGGGAGATGATCAATAAGGACTTCATCACATGCTTTCCAAGGTCTTATAGACAGCACAATTCTATTTGGGTGATTATCGATAGAATAACAAAATTATCCCATTTTTCTGCTGGTAAAGACTACCCATTCAATAGAAGATTATGCTAAGTTGTATGTTCAAGAGGTTCTATTCTATTATTTCAGACAGAGGTGCCTAATTTACTGTACACTTTTGGAAGTCATTCCAAAAAGGATTGGGTTCAAAGGTGAACTTAAGTACTTCCTTTCATCCTCAGACAGATAGGCAAGCAGAGCGTACTATTCAGACTTTAGAAGACATGTTTGATGTCCTGTCTAATTGACTTCGAAGGTAATTGGGTTGATCACCTACATCTCATTGAGTTCGCTTACAACAATAGTTACCACTCTAGCATATAGATGGCTCCTTATGAAGCTCTCTATGGGAGAAGATACAGATATCTTATTGGATGGTTTGAAGTTGGTGAAGCTAGATTGACAGGATCAGATTTAGTTCATCAAGGTATGGAGAAGGTGAAATTAATTTAAAAGAGGTTGAAAATAGTGCAGAGTTGTCAGAAATCCTACACTGATGTTAGGAGAAGAGAGTTAGAGTTTGACGTAGATGATTAGGTATATTTAAAAGTTTCACCCATGAAGGGTGTTATGAGATTTGGTAAGAAGGGGAAACTTAGTCCCCGGTATATTGGCCCTTACAGAATATCCATAAGGGTTGGTAATGTAGCTTATGAGTTGAAGCTAGCACAAGAGTTAGCAGCAGTTCATTCGATATTTCTTATTTCCATGTTGAAGAAATGCATGAGAGATCCTTTACTTATCATACCATCAAGGATAACATATCTTATGAAGAGATTCCGGTTCAGATTCTAGATCGCCAAGTTCACAAGTTAAGGACAAAAGAGGTAGCATCGGTCAAAGTTCTTTGGAGGAACTAATTGTTGAGGAAGCTACTTAAGAAGCTGAGGAAGATATGAAGAAGAGATATCCACATCTCTTTGAAACCAAAGAAGTTCCAGACCACGGTACTAATTCTCTTCTTAGTACTCTTTAATTTATGAGTTGGCATGTTGTATTTGCATTTCTTGTTGGGTGTTTGAGCTGAATATTAGATGCTACACCCTTAGCCTACTAAGAGAGATCTCATATGAGGATGAATGTTCCCAAGGGGGAGATATTGTAACATCTCAATAATTGAAAGAACTAGAAAGAAGTTAAAATTGGAAAGAATAAAAATCTGGAAAATTATTAAATATGTTGAGTTTGAGCTTTTTGTCAAATTAAAGCGACCATAACTCTTAGCTAATGATGATTTATGTGTGTTTCTAGATATCGTAGGAAAGATCCTTGAATAATCTTTCCAACGCCGCCAAGTTTGCGTAATTCTGAGTTGGTATGAGTGAGATATGCCTATTTGAAATTGGGCTGTTCAAATAAGGAAAGTCTAAAATCGTATTTTGGAAGGGTATTTTAATCATTTACTTACCCCATTATTTTTATTCATTTTTAGGAGTTTATTTAGGGTCTAATCAGAATTAAATCAGTTTAGTCAATTTAAAATTCACAATAGGGCTTGGAGAAAAGAGAGAAGAGGAGAAAAGAGAAGAAAGTTCAAGATTCGTTGATTTCTTGGAGGGTTGCGTGTGGATTTCGTTAAGGGGTGATCCCTATGAGGTATGTGAGATCACATAGTGTTGGGTTAGTTCACCCACACGCCAATCATGTTTCATTTCAGCAAAGTATAATTGATTTGAAAGTAAATCCTATGAGTTCTTGACGAAATTCGTTTGAATTCATGTGGGTTAATTTTTGAAATTTTCTTGAGTTTTATTTATGTTTTTGGGTGTGATTTCAAGTTGAATCTTGTATATATCGAGGGTATAATCGATACTTAGTGTTTGCAGAAAGAACTAAGTTGAAATAGTGGGTTTAGAGGTGAAAAACGGAGGAGAAAAGTCGGATACACCTGGGGAGGGGGTTTGGGGTGCCGCCCCTCTAAAAGCCCCATGAAAGGGTCTCTGAATTTTGACCTTTGGGGTGCCGTGCTAGCCAGAGCACCCCAAGTCACTCTCTGAATTTCAAGGGCTGGCGCCATGCGCCTCTTTGAGCACCAGGGATGCCAGTTCTTCCCATTCCTCGCTCATCTTTCTGTACTAGTTCCTTAACAACATACCTATGTTTTCTAGTTGATCCCAACACTATAAGGTACGCCTAAACATCGTGAAATCATCCATAAACATGAGATCATGAACCTTGAATCCATAATTCAATTCAATGAAGGTTAAGAGTCAAGTCTAGAAATTATAAAGCAAGTCAAGAAAAGTTCATAAAATTTTCAAAAGTCTTTCGCACATGTTTTAGTTTTGTCTTAAGACTTACGTTTTGAGTTTACTAAAGAGTTAAGAATAAATTTCATTCTTTAACGATTATACGGGAACGAAGTATTCCCAAAATTTAGAAATGTTCACACTTGAGCAAGAAAGGGAACATCGGTTCCTAAAGAGCTTTTAAGTTAAGTTTTGAGTAATTATCTCAAACCAAAGAAAGATGTTTTGCTTTAAAAACATATGAGCTAAGTACATTTTTGGAGTAGTATTGAGCACCGATATGGGGACGCGAGTTCCTAATAACTTAAGTCTCCATAAACCATGTAGCCATCATGGGTAGTAAAGGATCATATTTTTTCGATGACTCCTAAGTGTTTTTAAGCATAGACTAGTGGATACACTTAGTTAAGGCATTCTATATGACAGTAAATTAAAGGATTGTTTTGGCAGCATGGGCAAGGCGGTGTATCACCACTTAGTCTCATAGTAATGGTTATCAGTTAGAGAAATTCCCACAGAAACTATATTACTTTATTATATGAGTAAAGTTGAGTTTGTTATTGAATTTTCTTCAACAAACTAAGTTGTTTTCTACTGTTTAAAAGTTTTCCATATAGCGCATGTGTTTTATTACTTGATATTAAGTTAAGTTATTCATGAGTTGAGTAAAGTCAAGGTAAGTGTTTCTTTTAGATTCTTTTCAAGCTTAGGTTATTTTTTAGTATTCCCCTCGCGTACTCGTACATTCAATGTACTGATGGCATTTGGCCTGCATCATTGTTATGATGCAGACACAGGTAATCAGGATCAGCCTCTAATGCCTCGTTGATCTAGTTGAGCACTCAGAGTCTGTTTTGTAGATCTCATTTATTTCTGGAGGGCTCCTTTTTACATTGTTTTCTAGTATTTCAGTTGTTAGGATGATTGATGGTCTTGTCCCGACATCTCTCTTTGTTTCAGAGGCTTCATAGACGGATAGTATAGTTCCTTAGTCTTATTCATTTCAGTTGTATACGTTTAAGACTTGAGTTACCATTTTGGCTAAGTTATTATCTCTTAAGTTATTGCATGAGTTATGTTTCTTATGTTTAAGTCTTCCGCTGAGTAAGTAAGCCAGACCAATGATTCGCTTGGTGCCAACAATGGTTCTCGAGTGCTAGTGTCGCCCAGGGTGTGACAATATACATATATCATGATTTAGATACTTTCAAATAAAGTATCTTTGATTGTATGCTCAGTTTTCACGGTTTATGAGATACTTAGTACTCCCTCTGTTTCAAAAAGAAATGACCCAATTTCCTTTTTGTTTATTTTAAAAAGAATAATTCATTTCCTTTTTTGGCAACACTCTAACTTCAAATTTCCACGTGGCATGTTTAAGGCCACAGGATTAAAGAGCATTTTGGTACATTTGATATAACTTTAATTTAGAACCACAAGACAAAAAAATCTTCTTTCTTTTCTTAAACTCCGTTCCAAATCAAACTAGGTCATTCTTTATGAAACAGAGGGAGTATTCATTAGTTATCAGTATGATTCAGTATTATCATATTATACTATTTCTAGATTTATGCATGTCTTCATTGAGAGAATACTTAGCACCGAGCAGACTTTAGGGATGAAGGCTTACTTTTAACGTCGTGAACCTTTATTAGCAATCCCTAAGTCCCAAAACTGTGTGCTACTGTAGGATTTTGTTTCAGATAGACATTAGCCAATGGATTCACCTTAGCTCAGATATCAGGTCCTTTCCTTGACAAGTATGGAAATTATTCTTTTGGTGTGAGAGTGTTACAGTGAAATCTATGTAGTAGCTCACTTAGTTTATGTCAATTATAGTATCTCCACAGTCCAGTCTTTCAAATGTTGCATAACCTTGTATATATGTATTTTAGATTAGCATACCTTTATTTTGTATTATTTTACTTGGTCATTGCATCACTTGTTTTACATATTTAGTACGTTTATATATCATTTTTATTATGTATTTCCTTATACTCAGTACATTCGAAGGAGTGACTGCATACTTTCTGTCGATGTTGTTTGATAATATAGGTTCCAACATTCATTATCAGGCCCGCGGTTAGTGCTCTCTTCGATCAGCTGGCAGTAGCATTGGAGGGTCCTCATTTCTCTGACAGTGTTACTGTATATTCATTTCTTGTTAGAAATCTGTGAGGATCTGGTTCTTCATACATCTATCTATTGTGCAATATATAAATGTCACTTGTACAGAATTTGTCAATCATCATAATTTTATGAGATCTTAAATATATATTCATAGATCATTGTTCTTCAACAAATTCCCTCCAATTTTTATGATGTCAAACCTATAACGACTTCATAAGTCTTCTTCAGCACTCTTGTAACCTTTTCAAACTAAACTCTTGATGTACATCTTGCCCTCTAATAATAAATTTATATAACAATCTTCTTCTTAAGAATCAACTCCTTTGTTTGTCAACATTTACAAATTCATATTGATACAATAGGCTTAGTATAGAAAGTTTGTTAGCTTACAGTAGTTCACCCTTGATCTCTGTAAGATTTGTAAGCTTCTTAAGTCATTGAGCACCAAAAACTTCAGGCTCCTCTAGCTTGTACAAGTAGCTAGGTTTTTTGAATAACTAAATTCTAAGAAGGTATAATACCTCAATCTACCCTTTAACTTATCCTTATTTCACATTTATGCCCTCCAACTTTGGGTATGCACTTATTTCACATTTATGCCCTCCAACTTTTGGTGTGCACAAGTAGACACTAGTAAAGTCTAGAGCACTGATTACTGCTCTGGTATTTGTTAGAGCAGAGTCTCTTGAAGATGATGTTTATGTTCCAGGGTGATCAGGTTTAGAATGAAGATGTAGTTCAAGTCAGGCTCCATTCTGGTTTGTTGTTACACCGCTACTTTAGAATACTTTGGAATATATGCTGAGCTTCTTGGAAAAGATGACTCAGGTTGATATTTTGCCTAGTGTATCTGGTGGTTCTCAGGCAAAGATAGGAGGACAGACTCCTGATCAGCAGGCAATTACATGTCTTCAAATCCCACTAAGTTAGCAAGTAGCAACAGTAGCTCTTAGACTCGAGGGTCTGCCTTTTATAGGCGCTACTACACCCTTAGTTACTAGGAATGTCATGATACTTGGGGAGTATAAAATGTTTGAGAGGTTCAAGAAGATGGATATCATTGTGAAGTCCTCTTCTAGATGTTGTGACCTAAAGAGGCCACATTCTAGGATAATAAGAATTGTTTTTGGTCAGCCTCTTATGTCTTTTGCACACATGTCCTTCTATTTTCTTTAAAATTAGGTTCATGATTCTTTATCGTCTTGCTCTATGTATGTCACCTTCTTCTCATTTTTATTTAGAGAATCAGTTTCTAGAAATCATTTCTCAAGAAGTCCATCATTTATACATAGATCCATCAGCGTATATGGAATGTGGATACATTATTTTTCACAACTCTCTTTCTTTATTCGAGTTGAGTCATATTCTAATAAACAGGTTCCATAGCTCTACAATACCTTTAAAAAAAATTTTAACGTAGTTTCTTCAAATATATTTGTTCTTATTATCATATTTTTCTAGAAATAAGTTTCTTTCCTTTATATGTACTCAAAACTTACTCTTCTTGGGTTTTCTTATTATTGGGTCCCTTTCTCCATTCAAGGGGAAGGTTCAGCATATTCTACATGTTCAAGATGACATTACTCTAATTGATGGCCAAGCGCTTGTTTTTAGAGCATATGATGCAAAGATGATTTCAAGTGAGGAATATGTGTATCTTGGTAGAAGCTTTCTCGGTTTAAGACTTTGAGTTGTTTACCTCCTTTTGCATCACAATGTTATTTCCACAGAATTCTCTTTTGATTATTTTGTGTCAGCTTCTTTGATATCGAAGAATCTCCTTACCATACTTTCTTGTTTCCAATTGATTTTCTATGGGTTCCTCTTCCTCCATATCATGTGCATATTTACCGTAAGGCATAATATATAAACATGACCCTTAACTTGGTTTCAGCGGACAACTATGTCCTCTAACTTTAAGTGTGTACAAGTAGGCACTAATACCTGTATAAAATTGAACAAGTAGACACATGTGTCCTACAAGGCATAATACACGTTGGACGCCACGCAGGTCAAAAAATTGTCATATGTAAAGTGCCACATTAAGACTATTTCAGGTGTTAATGTGGTTCTCCCAGACTAGTAAATTTGGACCCTATTTCCTCTAGCATGTGTGTATTTGTCACAAAAATCATGCTTGGCACCATCAGAAAATTTCCACCGTGGCTATTGTACATGACCGTGTTACGACCCAGGGTACACCCTAGAAGTAACATGGCGTACTTGACCATGAAAGGGTCTCATAAAAGCCCTTAGCATATCATAACATAAGATAATAGAAAAGTACGGAAATTTTAAAAACTTTATCCATACAATCAAAGTCTTTTCAAAAGCAAGAGAAAGTCTTTCTATACTTTTGTCTTAAACAATCTAAACTCAACTTGAATTAAAGCCTTTTGGGAAAGACACTGCCCAAACAACAGTCTCAAAATGAAAATAAAAGACATAAAGGAAATAGTGGGTTTTGTCCTCGAAGCTATGAGGACTCAACAAGTCTTAAACTTCTTTGCTCCTTAGAACCTATCCTCAAGTATGCAACTCAACCTCTGAACCCTGCATTTGATTAGAATGTAGGCAAAGTATGTGTTAGTAGAAAATGTACTAAATATGTTAGCTAGCATAACATCATAAGAGCATAAAATAAGGGTTAGTCAATATAAGACATATTCCATAAACATAATAAAATAATTCATGAACATAAACTATAAGCATAAGTGACAATATCATAATCATAAGTAAAGTCTCCAAAATAAGCATCATATAAGCATTGTCCAACTCCTAGTCATTCATATCATAATAGGACTATTGTCAAGTAACCTCAAAGCATACTTGGGCAATGCATGAATGACATCCTATAATACCACCCAAGCTAAGTATCCCTTTTTGGTCATCTTAATCATAGTCTATATGCATAGTCAAGACCTAGGCATTCATATTATAAGAGCATTATACTCCTGAGTAACCTCAAAGCATACTTGTGTAATGTATGAAGGGCATCCCATAATACCACTCACACTAAGCATAACCATGAAGTCACCATATTCACACTTACCATTCATTTGGTCTCTTTCTTAGCTTACTTCATATAGGCAAGGAAGTTATCACCTCTAGTTAATCACATCATGGAAGGCAACTATAGCAACAACCCAAGCTAAACATACATCATATAGAGAACACTTCATAAGTATCTTCAAGTCATACTTGTGCAATGCATGAATAGCATCCCATAATACCATTCTTACTAAGTACCACCTAAGGCTATCATACTCAAATGATTACTGTATATCATTCTAGACTACCAAAGAATAGCACCCTATTAGGCTAGACCAAGCTAGTCATCTTGCTAACATAACTATGATATGCTAAACTAACTACCTTGGAAGGCATACTATCATGCAAGCCCAAGCTATTCTAGGAAGGGTTCAAGTGTTCCATCCTAGCTACCATGAAATAGTCTTAGATCAACTAAGTCATGCTACCCTCACAAGAACACTATGATGCTAATGCAAGCTACCCTTACAAGCACACTATGATGATAATATAAGCTACCCTTACAAGCACACTATGATGCTAATGTAAGCTACCCTTAGGAGGGTATGATTTCTAAATACTAATCAACCCTCAGGAGAGTATGATTTCTCAATCCTAAGCTACCCTTAAGAGAGTATGTGCCCTCAATCCTAAGCTACCATGAAATGTTCTTGGCCAAACCAAGTCATGCTATCATGACGGCATCCTAAAAATTATAGTTCAAGCTACCCTTATGAGAGTATAGTTCCACAATCCTAGGCTACCATGACTACCACTAATTCAAGCTACCATGAAATGCATCTTACAATGTTATGTCAAACTACCCTTAGGAAAGTATAAATCCTCAATCCCAAGCTACCAATCTTAGTCTTGTCTTACCAAGTCAAGCTATACATGAAGGGAACATATGTCACAACTTCAACTATTCTATTCCAAAATGCTTTGATTCATTTTAGGTGATTAGCTTTTCAACCTAAAATCATTCTATGTGAGAGAACCTTGCATCTCCTAGCATATTTATGCCTAGGTGTGCAAGTGATAATATGCTTTCAACAATACACAACAAGATCACATCATATTACCTTTACTCTAAAAGCCCTAATATTCATGACTACAAGCCTTACTCTCAAAGCTTTACTTCTTACAATCATCATTCATACCTAGATTTTGAGGCATTCTAATCACATTCATTTCTAAGTGATTCTAGTCATAATTCATCAAAAGGTTCAACTTAAAGTTTACTAGTCAAGATTCATCATATATACTAAAATATATTTCAATTAATGTATACATATTCCTAATCTTGAACAATTACTACTCATAACATCAATTCTAGAAGATCACCTATGAATCCTCAATTTTACCTCTCATAGCAAAAACCCACATAATTCAAATTCATCAATTAGACTAGGGTTAACCATGGAAAACATATAAATTCATCATAATATCATGAATCAATACTAAAACAATCATAAACAAATATTATCCACTCAATTGGAATCACACTCAAACACTACCTACAATGTAGGAAGAAACCCTAGTTAAAGTTGGGTTTTTCTTCACAATTAGGGGATTTCTAGGGGGCTCTATGGATGGAAGAACCCATAGATGAATAAGATAGCATACCTTGATTCAAATCCCTCACAAAAGCTTGTAACTATGGAGGAAATCTGCCCTAGCTTCCTTCTCTTCTTCTTTTTCACTTCTAGAGAGAGAATTTCTTAAGAGAATTTGGGTTCTTTTGTGAATCTAAAATAATGATTTGGAAACCATCTAATTAAGGGTATATTAGGTATATATAGGTGGCCTAATTAGTAATAAACCGACCCTAGTTAATAACTAACTAACTCTAGAACCATCCCCAAACCCCCAACTTGAAAACTAAAAACTAAAATCTGCCCCAACCCATGAGAACTCAACCCACGAACCGTAGGTGGGTCTACGTACCATACTGGTCCTTAATGGGTGGAGTACTATAGCATGGATGGAACCTATTGACCCACGACCCTCCCCTATGGGGCATGGGTCCCCATCGTAAGTGAGCTGTTTTTTGACATCTTTTGGGCTGTTTTTAGGGTCCTCCTCAAAGACCCTTTGGTTGATCCTTGGGGGGTTGTACCTTGACGGCCTAACCCTAAAACCCTCATTCTAAGTACAGGAAATCATTTTACGATTCTATCCTTCATATCAAATCTTAAAACCCTAACATAAGGCTCTAGAACTCTCTAGTTTATCTTACTAGTTTTGGGGTATTACAAACCGCTTGGTGGAAGGTGTACTGCCATAGTAGCCTACCCTACTGTCATAGCAGTCCACTTGTCTTCCATAGTGGGGCCCTTACTAGCAAATTATCGCTATAGTGAATCTTTTCATTATCGTAGTGGGTTTGCTATAACGGAATCCACCTCTCCATAGTAGGCAGTGAGTCTGTCAATCTTCCCTAATGTAAAATTCTTATGATGGCACATAGAAAACAGGATTTATACACAAATAAATGTGTCATATATAAAATAAAAACATACAAAACAAGGCCATCATTCAAGATGCTACTAATGACATGTATAAAAAGATGATTAAAAAGAGGATATATCCAAATGTAGAAAAAAATGTTCGAAAAGATCCCTTGTAGGAACAAATAAACCAACCAATCATAGGGCTAACAAGGGGGGATGTGAGTGAACGGGGAATACTATGCTGAAGGCCTAAATTTATGCTTCTCTCTAGAGGCTAAAGCTTCAATTGCCTTCTCCGCTAAGCCACTCAAGATTGAAAACTTCTAAACATCGACAGTCCTCTCTCGAATCACCTTCTCATCCGAGACCAAGTAGGTGAGTGTAGTCTTCATGGCCTTTCTGATCCAGATCAACAATCGGTTTTGGGAGGAGACACTTCTTGTTCTTCTCTAGGTCCAAGAAGACAAGCATAGTCTTTAGGGTCTTCTATATCTAGATCATCAACTGGTCTTGGGAGTACCACTTCTTCTTCTCCTTTTTTAAGTTATTTTGGAGTTCTATATGGGCCTAAGCCACGAAGTTGTAAGCACTCTAAAGGTTCAACATTCCAACCAAAATAGAAGGGGTGGGCTCTAGTGTCTAAGTTCCTAGCTAGATAAGGAGGATATTGTCTACAAAAGTTAGGTTTGGCTCCAAACTGCCAAAGGGTTGGTTGGCCCTGAGGGAACATATCTTACTCCACACAAGTTTAGGTCCTGATTCCCTCACCCTTTAAACCCACCTTTATCTTTCTCTTGCTCCATCCACATGCACAATTCACTCTGAGGGAGTCATATACTGGGTCACATGACAACCAGGTACCCCCCCCACTCCTCTTCTAATATCGCATCCCATACATATATGAGTTGATTACCTACTTTCTCTGTGTTTTTATCTTTATTTAGTTTTATCCACACATTACTAATAAATGTATTTTATCATATATATTGTTCTCTTAGATAATAATTGATTGTCTATTACTATTAATAACACAAATGGTTGGTTGGCACAACAAGATTACAAGGTATAACCATAAAATACCATTAGCCTAAAAATACAGTTTGAGTCAATCCCCAAATAATGCCCTAAGTCTTTTCTCCACTATACCAATTGACTTTATACATAAAATATCACTCAAAATTGGAGAAATCCCTGTCCTTTCATGTCGCATCGTTGTCAATCCTTATCTTTTTCCAATCACCATTCCTCCCCCATGAAAAGATCGTGAAATCCAATTTATTCATTTATTCCAAAAGCTAAGAATAATAGGAAAAATATAACAATTATGGGGTGATGAATAAATATACATTGTAAATTAATATAGACTAATTATATATCGATTATTCATCAAGTATGCATTGATTATGTACTAAATACAAAATTTGTGATTTCGGGAAGTTTATAAAGTTCGAGGCTTTTATTTGATGGATTTCAATAGGATACAATAAATAGGGTAGAGATTCCTAAATTTTAACACACATGAAGTATCTTTCATATCAAATAACGTAGGCTGCTAAACTTAAGAGAAATAAAATATGTACAGCTAAAAATAAATATTCAATTTAGTCCAAAATTTTGATAAAAATAACTTATTAACCAAAAAATATTAGTTCATTTTTCCAACAAAATAGAATAACGTTCATAAATGATTGAAATAAAAAAGTACAATAACATGAAATGGAAATAACAATGCAACAAATTAAGGCACACACTATGAAAAAAGAACATGAAGAAACAATGATAGAACATTATAATTATTACATTCCCAATCGAGGTCCTTGGAATGTCCATCATCTTCAACATTGATGTTATTGCCTTTTGTTGGTGCAGTCTCTATACCGCTTCCATCCCCTAATGTAGCTATATCCTAAATAAACCATGGATCATTGAATGACTCTTCCGTTGGACTTGCTAATAAGGTAATATTTTCTTTGCTAGATGGAGGATTTGAAGGCTGATTTAGTTGTTTCTTTATTTCATCAAGTTTAGCCATTTTTGCAGATAACACCTTTAATAAAACTTTCATTACTCTAGTATCAAGTTCATCAATATCTTTTTCCTCCACTAGTGGGTTGAAGAGGATTTCCATTTCCTTTCACCTCATTCATTTTCTCTAATTTGCTAATTTGTTCTTTTTTCTTATCAACTTTCTTCAGAAGATAGTCTTCACGTGTAACCAACTTTTTAAGCCTTTTGAACTCAATACAACTTAAATACCTTGTCAAGACATGCTGAGCTAGACTTGTGGATTTCCAAGCAATGGGTTGGATTTTTCCTACCTAAAAATAATTATGGCGACTTCTACATCACACAAAATAGAAAGCTCTTCTGCTCACTTGAACAAACTTGTTTCTCTTCTATCTAAGATAGAGTTTTTCACATTTTCATTGTAGTTCCTAGCATCTCTGAGACTTTTTGTTGCCATATTTGATACTCAAACAAAATGAAATACTTTCTTTTGGAGTAGAATATATAAAGCTTGAAGAGATGTGTGGCTTTTATAGCTGTCAAACAATAATTGTCAATGTAGTCAAATTAAGAACTTTCATAATTTAGATTCCAAATTTTAAATTATTTGATTAGTGTAATCTAATTTTAAGGAAATTATTAATTTTTTTCCTTTAAAAGATTAAAATTCTTAATATTCAAATTGAAATTGGACACGTCATATTCAATGATTATTTTTGGAGATAGAAAACACAATAATTAACTTGTTACAAGGGCATATTTGGTAGAAAATATTTATAGAAAATATGCTTTACAAAAGACGTTAGTATATTCTTAGAAAACATTTTTGCATCATATTTCAATATTTCGATAGATAAAAAAGTTTATGATAAGTTTACGTCAAGCAAGGCGGAGGAAAATGTATGAGTACTTCTGATTAATTATAATATTTTTTTTGTTAAAGATTGACAATAATATACCGATAGAAGTAAGTTTTTAGATATGGGATGATAATTACTAAAGAAGAATGATTCTTTTTTTCACAAATAAGACGTGTGATGACTCAAATTCTAAAGGCATGATGCACTTGCACTATCCCATTGGTAGGTAAGCCAACCCTCCACCGAAATTAATATCAAACTATCATACAGAAATAATAACATTAGAAAAATCAAGTATCAAAACTCAACGCTTTCATAGATATAATAGAAGTGTGACGGTAAAAAATACACCAAAAATTTAGTGTTACTAGTAGTTCAAGAGCATCAAACTAAATACATATACTTCAAAATATAAGACTATCCAAATTCATAAAAAAAAATAGGTAAGAAAGATATAAGAAGATAGATTTCATCCAAACGGTAGGCATCTCACAAGAACTTTTTATATGCATAACCTCAGATAAATGGAATCCACAAGGTTTGATAGAACTAGGCAATGCATAAAAAAACAAGAGAAGTATAAGTACAATAACGCATGTACTTAGTTGGATGGTGTGATGAGTTGTTTTATTTTCTTCATATTTTGTAATGTTCTTTCATCATGATTTTCCATGGTTGCAAGTGGAGTAGGTAGTAGGACAAAGAAGAAAGAGAAGAAGGAGGAGGAGGAGGAGAATGACACATAGAAGAAGAAGAAGAAGGAGAAGGAAAAGGGGAAGGAAGACAAAAAGAAGAAGAAGAAGGAGAAGCACAAGAAGAAGCAGAAGCAGAAGAAGGAAATGAGTATCAAGAGTAGAAGGAGGAGGAGAAGGAGAAGGAAAAGGAAAAAGATTAGGAGGAGGAGGAGAAGAAGAAAAGTAGAAGGAGAAAGAGAAGCAAAAGCAGAAGGAGAGGAAGAAGGTGGAGGTAAAGGAAAAGCAAGGGGAGAAGGAGAAGAAGAAGGAGAAGGAGAAGAAGAAGGAGGAGGAGGAGAAGGAGGAGGGAAAGGGGAAGGAGAAGGAGAAAGATAAGAAGTAGTAGTCTAATGGTGGTGTTGGATTAAGTGAGATATTGCAGAGTTTATGTCTAAGTACTTGAATTGTCAGTAGGTGAAATATGAGCACTAAAGGTTAGGTCATTTGACTCAAAGGCTACCTATTCCCAAGTGAGGTGGGAGTAGATAGATATGGATTTCATGGTAGGATTGCCATAAAATTTCCATAGATTTAATGTTATTTGGGTCATCACTGATGGGTTGACCATGTCTTCTAACTTTCTACCAGTTTAGACTTTATACTCTTCTTTGAGAGGTTGCATTCAGGAGATTGGATCAATTTGCAAGGGTTACCAATGTCTATCATTTTAGATCATGGTACTTAATTCACATCATGTTTTTGGAGGTCGATTCAGAGTGAATTGGGTACCTGTGTTTAGCTTAGCATAACATTTCATCCGTAGACAGTCAGTCAGTCAGTCTAAAAAGGACTATTTAGATTGTGGAGGATATGGTTTGGGCTTGTGTTTATTTTGGAGGTCTGTGGGACTAATTTTGGCTTAGAGTTTGCACATAATAATATCTATTGTTTGAGTATTAAAATAGCTCTATTTGAGGCATTATATAAAAGGAGGTCAGTCTTCGATGTTCGAGTTTAATGCCTTTGAAATTAGGCCATTAGGTCATAAACTTTTTGCTTGACTCCATGGATAAAGTTTGGGTGATTTGAGAGAGGATCGTACTGCTTAGAGTAGGCACAAAAGTTATGTCAATTAGAGAGTGAGCGCCTTAGAGTTTAGGTAAGAGATCGAGTGTTTATGTTGGTGTCAACCATGAAGAGCATGATGAGGTTTGTTCGAAAGGGCAAGCTCGACCCTAGGTCCATCGAACCTTTTGAGATTTTTCAGTTTGTTATAGAGGTGGCTTATTAAGAGTTTGCTTACCTCCAGCTTTTTGGGTTATTGATCGTATCTTTTATGTATCTATGTTGGGACAGTATGTTTAAATAAGTCTCACATGCTTAAGTGGATTTTGGTTTAGCATGATGGGTCCTTGGTTTTCGAGGAGGGGCCTATGATCATTCTGGACAAGCAGTCTAAAAGGTTGAGGTCTAAGGACATTGTGTCACTTAAAGTTCAGTGGAGGCATCATCCCATCTGAGAGGATACATGGTAAGCGAACCTTAATATACAAACCAAATATCCTTACCTTTTTTAACCATGGGGGTACTTTTTTTCTCTAACTTTTAAGATTTAAGTTCTTTTAATAGTGGATGTTGTAATGACCCTCATGGTCCATTGCTTGGTTTTTATTTTGTTTACTATTTTCCCCTCCTCGTAGCTTATATAAGGTATTTATGTCTCATTGAGGTGGATGGCTCTCTTCTCAAGGTTTTAGGGAGAGTTTTTGGTATGTTTTTTCCCATTTGGATATTTTTGTGTTGAAAGGGTTGAGTTTGATCAACATTCTTAGTGAACTGCATGGGATTTTTATTAGCGTCATTAACTTTCAAAGCTTTATTTTGGTCTAGTAGGACCTCTTGTTCGTGTCTTGTGATTGTTGGTTTGGTTTTGAGATCCTTGGTTGTTTGCTTTTTTTAAGTGGTTTTAGTTGTAGTGTTTGCTTCGATCAACATTTCCTCTAGACAACCTACATTGGTTGTTTTGTTGATTCTTTTGAGATTAAAGTGTCATTTCTAATTTGGTAGCATATCTATTTGTGTCTGCGAAATTCTAAATGAATCTCAAATGACAACTCAAGGACTTACTAAAGTGTGAAAACTCCTTATGTAGCTACTCCTGCGGAGCTTGGCTTTCTTTGGTAGCTCTGCTCCTGCAGAGAGCCACCACACCAGCAAAGGTTGGTGATCTAATCCTACTCCCACTTAGTTGAGCTTGATCACTCCTACAACATTTACTCATTGTTGAAGGTACATGATTGCTCCGACAGAGTTAGAGTAAATTTGTCTGCTCCGTTCTTGCAATATCACACCTGCGATAAAAGTCCACAAGAACGATGATCATTGAGTGTTTTATGCATCTTTTCCCTTTGATTTCTAAATCAATGAAGGATTTAAAGACGCCATTATTGATCTTGGCTTGTATTGAATTTCTTTAATTCTATCCCCTTTTAGCTGAGTTCAAGGTAAATTTCTTTTCCTTTGCATTTTATGTCATATTTAAGATTTTATTCCTAAATTATTCATCTAAAAGGATTCAGTCATAGGCCCGATCGGATATCGTTTGTCCAAAAAAATCAAAAACAAAAGTTTGTCCTTCCTAATCTTTAAAGCCCTAGAATTAGATTGTTAAAAATTTCCGACTTTGACTTCAAAATTTTTATTTTTCTGTTATTTAAAATTAAACTTTTAGACCATTTCATGTCTAAATTCAACTTGTATCTTCACCCAATTTTGGGGGCATCTGATCCTCACCTTGAGGGGAACATAATGACAAAGTTACTTTTTTGTTTTGTTGTCAAGCTTTGAGGGTTGGTTTTTGGCCCATTTTTAGTATGAATTTTGCATCATAAATATCGGTATTGTTAGTCCCATATTGACATGTAGATTCTATTTTTGATAGCATAACAACGATTTGAGGCTCTTCGAAAGGGAAATGCTTTGGATTGATGGTTCGTGATTGCGGTTTAGCTTTGATGTAGGTTAACACTTCTTTTCTTTAGACTTAGATTAGTTAGATTATATATAATATGAGTTTCTTGATTGTTAGAAAGGATTTAGAGTAGATTTTAGGCTTACATGATCTTTATTCACATTTTGGTCATTTTCGAGACTTAAGATTAGTAGCTTTGCCAAAAACCCATGTTTTGAGAGTAGGTTTATTGGAAACAATATTTGTATCCATGAAGATAGAAATTTTAAAGTCCTTAGAATTAAGAAAATATTTAGAAAAAATTAGTTTACCTTGTCTTTGCCTGTATCAGTGAATAGAATTTTATTTGATAAATTACATAAATATTATTTCAAATGTATTTGAGTTTTATAAAAGGGGAAATAGTGATTTTGGTGCTCAAGTTATTAGCTTATTGCAATTTTGGTCCTTGTGCTATTTAACTTAGCATATTTGATCTTCAATTAATTAAAATGTTTAATTTTAGTCCTTAAAGCTAACGAATATTAAAATAAAAATTGTTAAGAACACAGAGTATTTTAAGAATTTACACAAAGGAAGAGTTAGAGGCAAAAGAATGCACACTATATTGTGATTTTTTAAAATAGAAGTGTGTGCGTATAAATTGATTCTTTCGATCATTAATGGAGAAGTATGAGCCAATAATGAATGCACAACTAATTGTGAAGCAAATGACAAATTTTTTAAGCATTAACACCATGAAATGGAGTAATATATTATCGCGATGAAGATACAAGATATAATAGAAGCAAAAAATAGGAAAAGTACATACTGTAATAAATTTAAATTTATTAAATATAAATTTATAGAATGATTCAGATTATATTAAATTAATGAATATATTAATCTAAATAAATAGAATAGATTAATATAAATGAGTAAATTATTTAAATCTAATAATATGGATTTAATTAAAGGCCACTCCATAAAGCCCATATGTCATGTCACTTAAATCTGATTGACCGAAGGGAATCCTATTCCTATCACAACTCCTCTATTCTAAAACTATAAATAGGGGTCTCCATAATTCAGAAAAGCAATAAAAAATGCTAAACAATAAGTTAGAGAAAGCTCATGGTACAAACACCATAAATTTCTTTATAAGCTACAAGTTTAAGAATTCAAGCATTCAAGCTAAAAAACGATCAAGATCAATACCATCAGATTCAAGAATAAGCCTGAAGCCCTTAAATTTAAGTAAAAGTCAAGTTCAAGTTCATCGAAGATTCAAGAACAAGCTTTAAAGCCCTTGAATCCAAGATTAAGTTCAAGACAAATTCAAGATCAAGTTTAAGGTCAAGACAAATTCAAGATCAACTTGAAGAGCCCTTGAATTATATTTGAAAATGTGAATTTAGATAAACTATAGAGATTGTAATACTCACACTTCAAAACAATAAATACGATCCTCTCAAGAGCTAAGGAAGTAGAAAGCTAGAGTTTGGCTTGAAAAACTCCAATTCAACATAGATTGTGGGCATTGATTTCCAAGGTATATCAGTATTCATCTATGGAGTCCTTTCCTCCATAGGGTTCCTAAAATCCTTAATCTTACAACTGAGATTCTCAACCAAAGTTAGAGTTTTATTCAATTTTCATGGGTTCTTTTCAATATGATTCAATTGATTATTTTCCATATTTTTATGCATGAATTGAAGTAATGATATGTTTATAAGTTGAATTCCATGAACCCATGTATGATCCTATCACGACCCAGGGTACCCCCTAGATGTAACAAGGCGTATGAGACCTCGAGAGGCCTCATACAAGACACTTAGCATATCATAACACAAAGTAGTAGAAAATGGTGCAGAAATTTCAAACATTTCAATACAATCAAAGCCTTTAATTAAACAATAGGAAGTCTAATATCATTCTCTCAAATCATCTAACATAAGAATAAATCTTGGGACACAACCCATACAATAGTCCAACATGAAAAGAAAGACATAAAGGGAAAGGGGTGGTCCAATCCTCAAATGCTATTAGGACTCACCAAATCTCTAATCTTGATCAACTATGAACCTAGCAAAGAGTGTGAGAAATAATGTAGCCGAACCATACATTTTGGTAAGAAATGTAGGCAAGAGTATGCATTAGTACAATCATGTACTAAATATAATAACTTGAAAAAGCAACATAAACATAAGTGTTAGTCAACATAAGACATAAAGCATAATCAATACGTATAAAGCATCATAATGAAAGAAGAATACTTCCTTAAGTAACCTCACTTATCCTTAGCCAAGATTTAGGTTGTAACGACCTTAAAAATGAATAAGTAAAACTAGAGCCTAACGTGTGTGTGTTTGAGTTTGGTGTGAGGTTTGATTGTGTTTTATTTTGTCCTGAGTCATGGTTGAGGTGTTTAGGGGTTAAACATCAAGTTACAATTCCCCATGGAACCCCCTAGGGGTCGTTGAGGAGGAACCTATGCTTAACCCCCAAGGCTGACCCAAATGAAGAATGTTGCCAAAGACTTGGTGACCTACAGAAGGGGTCCACGCCCCGTAGGACCATCCACGCCCCTGTGGATGGCCTCCGTAGGTCAATACCCTCCAAGATAAGATGCAGCCCTAGACCATGGACTAATAATACTGTCCATGAATGAACTCATGGTCCGTGAGTCCATGGTGTGTGTTGGGTCTATGTTTGCTGTTAAGGTGCGGCCTAACTAGGGGTGGATTAGTAAATTCACCCCAAGTCCTAATAAGTGTTTGGAAGGTTATTTTAGGGTTATTAAGATATTTTAAGAGTATTAAAACATTAAACCCCTTTTTTAGATTTCATTATTCAAATTCCTCCAAATCGAGAAAACCCCTCTTTCTCCAAAAAGTCTTCTCTGTAGAAACTCCTTTGGAGATGAAGGTCAAGTTCAAGCTAGGGGTTCAAGCATCAATTTTTATCCTCTAATTTTGTGAGGGAATCAACATAGAGGTATGATAGTCTTGATCCTTCTCTAACTTTTCATTCAAGGAGCCAAATCAAAGGTTATTTCAAAGTATGAAAAATCTAGGGTTTTACTCAATCTCATGGGTTCTTTCATCAAACGTTTTCAAATGGTTTCTAATGAAAAATTATGATTTTTTTTATTTCTAAGTGATGATTTATGATGAAAATATTCTATGAACCCATGATATCTCTCAATTCCTAAATTGTATCTTATGAAGTGGGTTTGATGATCATGAATGAATGTTGATGGATTATGCCTAAATTGATTTATATTGTTGAATTGTATCACTGTTCATGCCTAAATGTATTAATTAAAGGTTTGTTGGTGAAAGTGAATTCATAGCCTTGAAAGGAAAAGTTTGACCTATTTACATGTTAAAGTAGAATTGTGCTTGAGCTATTTATCCACTTGAAAGGTGGAGGTATTTAATTACTTTATATATTATGATCATGGCCTTGAAGGCATAGTATGAGGAATTGAAGTACTATCATGATATTGTATACATGAATGTGAATCTAATGAAGCTAATATGAATATGTATAGAAGGTAATTGTGTTGTTGATAGCATACTCTCAATTGACACTCATGAATGATGATGATTGAATGTGAAGGGTTTCTAAAAGTGAATATGTATCTTGAGTTGGTAGGTTTAGGCATCCTCTCTTGTGTAATGAATGTGTCTTGACTTATGTATATGAATCGAAAGGCTTATGGCATTCCTTTCATAAATGACTAATGAATGTGTCTTGACTTGATGAATATGAATCGATAGGCCAATGGCATTCCTTTCATAAATGAATTATGAAGTATTCTAGGCTATGACATGAACCGGTAGGCCTAGTGTTGGTATCCTTTCATGATGAGTCTAGGAACTAATGTGATGAACCTTGAATCAGTAGACCTAGTGTCGGTAGCCCTTTCATGTGTGAAATGATGACCTTGTATCAGTAGACCCAATGTTTATTGCACCCAATGGTGACCCTTTCTTGTGTAATGTACTTTGGGTCGGTAGACCTAGTGTTGGTTGCCCTCTCAAGTACAATGATGTTAATGTGAATGAACTACTCTATGGGAATGGAGGCTAAGAAGTGAGTGGATATGGTAAGATGGAAACTCTCCCAATGTTAGGCTAGAGTTCCCATGAACATCTTCCTATCCCATAACTATGTGCCCACATAGGCTATTAGCTAGCGTATTCCATCCGAGCTAATGTTACATTCAACCTTAGGCAAGTAGAACACCTTTCTTTGGTGTGGGGTCATATGACACCAGATTCTATGATTTAGCTCTCATGGTCTATGTCGTTTAATGCCTATTCCCATCATGTGAGTTCTCTAAGTCTTCATGACTAATGACTGAATGTCCTCTAAATGAAGAATGTTGATCTAATGTCTAATGAATGAATATGCTCTTAATGTAATGAAGTTAATGAAACATGTGACATATGCTTAAATGAAATGATGCATGTTTTACTTGGATTGTATTATGATTTACTTCCTTATCATGACTTATTGTATATGAATGTCCCTTGTCTATGGTGACTTCAAAGGAGTACATAATGTGAGTAGTAGTATGGGATGCTACTCATACATTGCACAAGTATGACTTAGAGTTGTCTTGGATGTTGGTCTTAATGTGATGATGTGGCTTATGTAATGTTTATGTCTCTTATGTGCTTTATTGTGTAAATGTGGAAGGGATGAATGGTAAGTTCACTTTTGGTGACCTTTAGGTGGTACCTTAGTATGGGTGGTGGTATGGGATGCTACCCATACAATGCACAAGGTATAACTTGAGGGTTACTTGAAGTGAAGGCTTGATGTGAAGGTAATGGATTATATGTTAATTATGTTCAAATGTGAAAATATGACCTGAATTTTGGTTGTGACTTATATTATGCCTCTTTTATCAATGTTCATGAAGTTTTACTAAAATGGCATATATCATGAGTTCTAAAGAAAATGTCCATTTTAAGCATGTTTTTGCATGGCTTCCATACTTAGTACATCTAATGTGCTAACCCATATTTCTTCTCCCTTTTTACCAAAGTGTAGGTTTTGGAGATATTGGTGTTCTATGATTGAAGGATAGGTTTCTATGGTGCTTGAAGATGAACACTTGGTGAGTCCTCATAGTTCGAGGACAAAACCCATTATGTTCCTTTTTGTATCTTTTAGTTAATGATAAGCTTTTGTATGGGCTAAGTCCCAATGCTGTATTCAAAGAGTATTTAGATGCTTTGAGACAAAGTTAGAAGTCTTCCACTTGCTTATATGAAAGATGCCTTCGATTGTAAAGAAAGTTTTATATTCTTCTCTATTTTCCTATGTTCTTATGTTCAAGAATGCTATGAGGCTTGTATTAGACCCCTTCGGGATCGAGTACACTATGTTACGACTAGGGGGTGCTCTTGGGTTGTGACATAGGTCATTCGCCTCTAGTCAAGCTTACATCATGTAAGGCATATCAAGCAACACTCCAAGCTAATCATCTTCATAACAAAATTACATTATTCATACTTAATTTTAAAGAAATGGGGATTTGCCTGCTTGCCTAACTTATAAAGGCTAATGGGTATTCGCCTCTTGCCTTACTTACCTTAAGATCATGGGTACTCGCCTCCACAATAACATCATATGACATGGGTACTCGCCTCACATCATTTCATCAGGATCATGGACACTCGCCTCCATGTCCATTCATCATAAAAGGAACATGGGAATCACCTTTTGTTCAATTTTAAGGAGTATCCGAAATCAACTAATATCCTTATCATATGGAGGTCAAGAGTAGTCACCTCTAGCTCTGTCATTTACATAGTCTTTTAGTCTAGATTCATTTTAGGTGGCAATCCTTTCAACCTAGAATCATTCATGTGAGTATACCTTTAATATTCATACAATCATGCTTAGCAATTCATTATAGGAAGTATCCCTTCAATACTACAACATCAACAATCAACATCTCATAATCTAGGCTTTACCCTCAAAGCACTACATCTCATGATTATCATCTATTCTTTACTCTCAAGCAATTCTAGTCATAATTCATCAATCCTATAAGGAGATATCTAAACCCATAATGTTTCCCTTTAAGGCATCAAACCCAATTTCATCAATTCTCGGTTAGAAACATGAAATATGCATGGGTACATGTAATTTCATCCTAAATACATGTGATCCTTCCAATTCAATCATAAAAAATCATAATCCACTCATTTGGATCAACATTCATTATAACCAACAACATTGGAAGAAACCCTAACTAGAATTGGGGATTTAGACTTCTCAATTGGGGAATCTTTAAGGGACTCCTTGGGAGAAAGGATCCCATGGATGAAAAGTCATCATACCTTAGTCACAAAGCCCACAAAATCTTGAAGATTGGGAGACTTGATGTTGACCTAGCTTCAATCTCTCCCTTCTTCTTCTACCTTCTAGAGAGAGAATATTTGAGACAGAGTTTGGGTTTTCTTTCGGGATTTAAGTGAATGACTTGAATGAGTGAATTTTTGGGTCTAAATTACTTATATAGGTGGTCTAGTACTAGGAAAAATGACACCACATTGATTTAATTAAAACTGTAAAAGACCCATGTACCCATAAAATAACCGCCATCTTGTGAACCATGAAACTCCGACCGATGGACCGTCGACAAGACAATGGACCGTTGAGCACGTCCGTTGTTTGGTGGTCAGAGACTAAGTTTTTGACCTTGGACCTATGGACATTCGACTATGGAAAATGGTCTGACCAACGGTCCATTGGTCAGGTCGTGGTCCTGAGGTGTGAGTCAACTTGAGGTTCCCCAACCACGAACCCTACATACGGTCCGTGGGTGGCCAGCATTGGTTGGAACCTACAACTTTTCCAACAGTTGCTATTTTACCTCTTTGAATCTAGGGTGTTACATTATCTCCCCC
Organism: Solanum bulbocastanum; assembly: GCA_037074985.1. Classification (NCBI taxonomy): domain Eukaryota; kingdom Viridiplantae; phylum Streptophyta; class Magnoliopsida; order Solanales; family Solanaceae; genus Solanum; species Solanum bulbocastanum. The sequence continues at coordinate 17,396,346 of CM073599.1, forward strand.
TTCGGATCATTCGTCCTAGAATGAGATTCTAGGAACATATCTAAACGAAAAGACTCAAAGACTAGCAGCCCATCATGCATGCAACTCATCAAAATGCACACAACCGAGGAGGAAACATCAACTCCAAGCTAAACATACTCAATGCACCATATGAAAGTAGGAATTGTAACAACCCAATATGCATGAAATTTTAGATTTCTTACACGTAAGGAGGAATTACTATCTCCAAACTCAAAAGCAATGCTCAACACAATCTTATGGAGACTAAATGCAATTTGTGTGCTAGGTACGAATTCAAGGAGGAAATCTCGACTCCAAGCTAATGCATGTTCAACAATTCATCTCATGAAGTCTATAGGCAAATCATACTCAATGCACAATAACATGAGGAAAATACATCATAAAAGCCATTTTCTTTCAAAACATAAGCTTTTTCATGAACATGCATTTTTAGGAAATCATGGAAACACATAAAACACACATGACTTCAAACAAGAGCAAATCAAAAGCAATTCATTACCTCAAGCTAGGGTAGGAGGAAAAAAGATGAGGATACCGAGACATCATATCGGCTTCGGCCTCCCAAGTAGCACCCTCAACTAGATGGTTTCTCCGTAACACTTTCACGGAAGCAACCTCTTTATTTCTTAATTTCATAACTTGCCGCTGTAAGATCTCAACTGGAACTTCTTCATAGGAAAGGTTCTCTTTCACTTCCAACCCTTCTAAGGGGACTATGGATGTAAGATCTACAACACACTTTTTCAACATAGAGACATGGAAAATCGAATGGACCGATGCCAACTCATTTGGCAAATTAAGCTCATATGCAACCTTACCAACATGCCTCAAAATTTGATATGGGCCTACAAAACGGAGACTAAGTTTCCCTTTCTTACCAAACCTCATTACTCCATTCATGGGTGAGATTTTCAAGTAAACCCAATCAAGAACATCAAATTCAAGGTCTCTCTTTCTAACATCCGCATAAGACTTTTGTCGACTTTGGGCCGTTCTCAACCTGTCTCTAATAAGTCAAATCTTCTCTATAGCCTCATGTACTAACTCGGGCCCTATCAAGGAAAACTCACCCACCTCAAACAAACTTACAGGAGATCTACACCTCCTACCATAAATATCCTCAAACGGAGCCATACCAATACTAGAATGGTAACTATTATTATAGGCAAATTCAATCAAAGGTAAATGGTCATCCCAATTTCCCTTAAAATGAATCACACAATCCTTTAACATGTCTTCCAATGTTTGGATTATTTGTTCCGCTTGCCCATCGGTTTAGGGGTTAAAAGTCGTAATAAGCTTAACTTTAGTGCCAAGACCCTTTAGGAAAGACCTCTAAAAGTGAGAAGTAAATTGAGTACCTCTATCGGAGATAATGGACAAGGGCACTCTATGAAACCTTACCATCTCTCTCAAACACAATTTAGCATTATCTTCCATTGAATAAGAAACCCTGACGGTAAAACAACCAACTTCGTCATTTGGTCTACTATAAGCTAAATCAAATCATATTGGTACCTAGTACATGTCAACCTCACTATGAAGTCCATATTCAAATCCTCCCACTTCCAAGTAGGAATGCTAATGTCTTGGGATAAACCTCTCGGTTTTTGATGCTTAACCTTCACTTGTTGGAATTTGTGACATTTGGCCACAAATCCCACAATATCCTTCCTTATCCCATTCCACTAATAGATCTCCTCCAACAACTCACAATACATCTTGGTGGCTCCAGTAAATAGAATATAGAGAACTATAGGCTTCAGATAAAATCTGGTCCCCTAAGTCATCAACATTAGGAACACATAAAAGACCTTGATATCTAAGGACACCATTTCCCATTTGGGAGAAAGCCTCAGAAGACTTTCTAAGTACCGCTTCTTTCAATTCAACCAAAGTCGGATCAAGACATTGCTTTGCCTTAACATCCACCATAAAAGATGATTCTGACCCTTTAGGAACCATGACACCATCGTTGGTGGAGTCTACCAATCGAACACCCAGTCGGGACAATATATTGGGCTAACTCATTTGTTTCATCATCAACATGTGCAACACTACCCATCGATAGTCGACTAAAAGCATGCACTACTCCGTTCGCCTTACCAGGGTGATATAGGACACTCATATCATAGTCATTTAATAATTCGAGCCACCCCATTAGGTGAAGATTCAAGTCCTTTTGGGTAAACATATATTGTAAACTCTTCTGGTCGGTGAAAACATCAACATGAATGCCATACAAATAATGCTCCAAATCTTTATGGAAAATACCACCGCTGCTAATTCAAGGTCGTGTGTAGGATAGTTCATCTCATGAACCTTCAGTTTTCTTGAAGCATACACAATCACCTTACCATTTTGCATGAGCACACATCCCAATCCAACTCTAGAGGTGTCAAAATACATCACAAAGCCATCCGTACCTTTCGGTAAAATCAACACTGGAGCGGAAGCAAGTCTATCCTTCAACTCTTGGAAATTTTTCTCACAATCATCGGACCATATAAGCTTGTCATTCTTTTGAGTCAGGGCCATCAATAGGGAGGCAATCATAGAAAACCCCTCAGCAAATCTTTTATAATAACCAGCCAAACCCAAGAAACTTCTAATGTTTGTCGGTAATAAAGGTCTAGGCCAACTCTTGACCATATCTATTTTATTTGGATCTACCTCAATACCCTTGCTTGAAACTATATGGACAAGAAAAGCTACAGAACTTAACCAAAATTCACATTTACTAAACTTTGCATAGAGTTGTTAATCCTTGAGAATTTTCAAAACAATCCTCAAATGATCGATATGCTCATTCTCGCTTCTTGAATAGATCAAAATATCATCTATGAACACAATTATGAACATATCAAGGTATTGTCTAAACACCCTACTTATCAAATCCATAAATGCCTCTAGGCATTAGTCAAACCAACATACATCACCAAAAACTCATAATGACCATATCGTGCTCTAAAAATCCATTTTCAAAATATCTTCTTCCTTCACCCTCAATTGGTGATAACCCAACCGAAGATTAATCTTAGAGAAATAACTTGCCCCTTGAAATTGATCAAATAAACCATCTATTCATGGAAGAGGATACTTGTTCTTAATGGTCACTTTGTTCCATTGCCGATAATCAATACACATATGGAGTGAACCATCCTTATTCCTAACAAACAATACTGGAGCACCCCATGGAAAGATACTAGGTCAGATGAAACCCTCATCCAATAAATCCCTCAACTGATCCTTCACCAACAAATCCCTCAACTGATCCTTCAACTCCTTAAGTTTCGTCAGAGCCATTCTATAAGGAGTAATTAAAATAGGTTGTGTATATGGGAGAAGGTCAATAATGAAGTCTATTTCCCTTTCGGGAGGAATACCGAGTAAATCATTGGGAAACACTTTCGAAAACTCATTTACAATAGGGACCGACTCAAGAATAGGGATTTCGGAATCCACATCGCTCACTCTCACTATGTTATAGATACAACCCTTAGAAATCATTTTTCTAGCTTGAAGGTAAGAAACAATTTGACCTCTAGGCATAGAATTTCTCCCCTTCCACTTAAGGATAGGCTCATTTGGAAACTAAAACTGGACTACTCTAGTCTTACAATCAATAGAGGCATAACATGAATGCAACTAATCCATACCCAAGATAACATCAAAATCTAACATGTCAAGCTCTATCAAATCAACAAGAGTAACTCTATGGGATAAGGAAATGGGACATCTCCTATAGACCCTCTTAGCCACCACAGAATCACCAACATGGGTAGAGACATAAAAAGGTTCTAACAACATATTGGGAAGTATATCAAATCTCATAGCCACTAATGGTGTCACAAAGGACAAAGTAGCAGTAGGATTAAGTAAAGCATAAACACCAAGTTAAAAAACTATTAATATACCGGTCATTGCATTCGGTAAACTCTCTTGATCACCCATAGTCTAGAGTGCATAGAAATGGTTTTAAATAGGAGCATTCGCACCCAAACCACTTGGTCTAAATAAAGTCTAGGGTTGAGCCCTCGAAGAGTATCTCCCTCATTTTTAGTTATCGAAGGACAATTCCTTATTTAATTATCTATTTTACCACATCCAAAGCAAGCAATATAACCTGCTGGACACTTCCCTTCATGAATTCTTCTACATTTAGCACAAGTAGACATCAAAGACCTACTTCCATCTTATTGGGGTTTGGGGTTATACACACTTTCATTACTATACCTTAGAGGAGAATTTGTAGAACCTTGCCCAGAGGACTTTTGCCGAAACCTTGAATGACCCCGTCAACCGGACCTAGAATATGAAAAGTTGCCATCATCCACTCTTGCCCTCTTTGCTTCCCTAGATCTTTCCTTGAGATTTTCCTCCTCAATTTGTTGGGCATGAAGCATAAGGTGAGAAATGTCCATGTCATGGACAAGTATAGAGGTGCAACAGTCAATACAAACTTACTCATCTTGGACCTAAGATTCGCCACAATAGAAGGAGCATATTTAGACAATTGAGTGAACCTCAAGGCATACTCCATCACACTCACATTTCCTTACCTAAGATTAATGAACTCAAGCAATTTGGCCTCTCTCATCTTAACAAGGAAGAATCTATCAAGAAAAGCACTTTTGAACCTCTCCCATTCTATGGGACATGCTCCATCCGGCCTTGCCTCCTTGCATTGATTAAACAACATTTGAGCAACCCCTTTGAGTTGATAAGCACCTAACTTCGCCTTCTGTACTAGAGTTACCCCCAAATATCAAGTATCTTATAGACCTCATCGATAAACTCTTGAGGATCTTCCTCAACTTTGGAGCCATAAAATTATGGAGGGTTCATCCTTGTAAAGTCCCTCACTCTTACCGCCACCATACCCACATTTCGGTTCACGGGAGCTACCACCTCTCTATTGGCATGTGCCATCATGGCTTCTGCCAACACTTCGAAAGTCAACCTAAACTCCGCATTTGTCACATTGTCAGTCAAAGGATTAATTAGAGCTTGAGGAGGAGCTTGGGGAGGATCTTATTGACCTACATTGTCTCCCTCATTCCTTTTAGCATTAGCCCTTCTAGTATTCATATCCTAAAAACCATCGAGTAAGGATTTAGAGAAAGACCTTATAGATTTAAACTCCATGGCACGACTATGAGAAATGATGAAGTGAGATTTCCTAAGCATCCAATAGCCTCTCATTCATAAATGTGGAACACTTAACACTTATGAACAAGACTCTACTAGACATGGTTTGAGACATCCCAGAACCATTCTAAACCTTGTGCTCTGATTGCCAAGTCTGTCATGACTCAGGGTATCCCTCGAATGTAATAAGGTGTTTGAGACCCCGAGAGGCCTCATACAAGTCACATAGAATATTGTAACATAAAGTAGTAGAAAATGGTGCGAAAATTTAAAACATTTCAATACAATCAAAGTCTTTCAAAAAATGAGCGAAAGTCTAATATCATTGTCTCAAATAATCTAACATAAGAATAAATCTTGAGACACAACCCATACAATAGTCCAACATGAAAAGAAATATATAAAGGAAAAAGGGAGGTCTAATCCTCGAAAGCTATGAAGACTCACCAAATCTTCACTCCTTAATCAACTATGAATCTAGCCACGAGTGTGAGAATCAATGTCGTCGGACCTACATTTTGATAAGAAATGTAGGCAAGAGTATGCATTAGTACAATCATTTACTAAATATGATAATTTGCATTAGCAACATAAACATAAGTGTTAGTCAACAAAAGACATAAAGCATAATCAATACATATAAAGTATAATAATGAAAGAGGAATACTTTCTTAAGTAACCTCAATTATCCTTAGCTAAGACTTAGGTCATCCACCTATAGTCAAGATTACATCACGGAAGGCATATCAAGCAACACTCAAAGCTAATCATCTTCATAACATAATCACATTATTCATACTTTCTTTTAAAGACATGGGGATTCACCTCCTTTCCCTACTTATAAAGGCTAATGGGTATTCGCCTCTTACCATACTTACTTTAAGATCATGGGAACTCGCCGCCACAATCACGTCATATGACATGGGTATTCGCCTCCACATCATTTCATAAGGATGACGGGTACTCGCCTCCATGTCCATTTATCATAATAGGAACATAGGGAATCACCTCTTGTTCAAATTTAAGGAGTATGGGAAATCACCTCATATCCTTATCATATGGAGGTTAAGGGTAGTCACCTCTATCCTCATCATTTACATAGTATTTTAGTCTAGATTCATTTTAGGTGAGAAATCCTTTTAACCTAGAATCATTCATGTCAGTTAACCTTTCACATTCATACTATCATGCTTAGCAATTCATTGTATGAAGTATCTCTTCAATTCTATAACATCAACAATTCATAATCTAGTCTTTACTCTTAAAGCACTACATCTCATGATCATCATCTATGCTTTACTGTCAAGCAATTTTAGTCACAATTTTAGTCAAAATTCATCAATCCTATAAGGAGATATCTAAACCCATAAAGTTTTCCTTTAAGGCATCAAACCCAATTTCATCAATTCTAGGTTAGAAATATGGAATAGGCATGGGTACATGTAATTTCATCCTAAAAACATGCAATTCTACCAATTCAATTATAAACAATCATAATCCACTGAATTGGATCAACATTTATCATAACCCGTAACATTGGAAGAAACCCTAACTACAATTGGGGAATCTTAAGGGACTCCATGGGAAAAAGGATCCCATGGATGAAAAGGCATCATACCTTAGTCACAAAGCCCACAAAATCTTAAATATTGGGAGATTTGATCTTGACCTAGCTTCAATCTCATCCTTCTTCCTCTACCTTCTAGAGAGAGAATATTTGAGAGAGAGTTTGGGTTTTCTTTTGGGATTTGAGAGAATAACTTGAATGAATGAATTTAGGGGTCTAAATTACTTACATAGGTCATCTAGGTCTTGACAAAATGACACCACATGGATTTAATTAATACCAGAAAAGATCCATATAAATGCCAGCTTATGAACCATAAAACCTCGACCGACGGATAGTCGATTGGATGATAGGCCGTCCTGCACGTCCGTCGTTCGGTGATCAGAGATTAAGTTCTGGGTCATGGACTTATAGACCTTCGACCACGGACCGTAGTCTGACTGAAGGTCCGTTGGTGAGGTCATGGTCCTTAGGTGTGAGTGAAGTTAAGGTGCCCCAACCACGGTGTCACGACCCAGGGGTACCCCATCGATGTAACAAGGCGCATAAGACCCCGAGAGGCCTCATACAAGACACCTAGCATATCATAACATAAAGTAATAGAAAAGGTGCGAGAATTTAAAACTTTTCAAATACAATCAAAGTCATTTATAAAAGCAGGCGAAAGTCTAACATGACATTGTCTCAAACTATCTAAACATGAGATAAATGAAATCTTGGGATGCAACCCATACAATAGTCTCAAAAGTAAATGAAAGACACAAAAGATATAGAGTGATCCAATCCTCCAATACAATGAGGACTTACCAAAGCTTCACTTCACAACTTCTAGGATCCTAGCCACAAGTGTGTGAATCGGGAACGCCGGACCCTACATTTGATAAGAATGTAGGGAAGAGTATGCGTTAGTACAATCAAGTACTAAATATGATGGCTAGCATAAACAACATAAACATAAGCATTAGTCAACATAAGACATAAGGCAATAGCATAATCAATACTTATAAAGGATCATAATAAAAGAGGAATACTCCCTTAAGTAACCTCACTTAAGCTTAACCAAGACATTGTTCATCCACCTCTAGTCAAGCTTACATCATGGAAGGCATATCTAGCAAAACTCCACACAAATTAATTTCATAACATAATCTCATTAAACATGCTTACTTTTAATGACATGGGAATTCGCCTCAATGCCTAGTTCATAAAGGCTAAAAGGTATTCGCCTCTTTCCTTACTTACTTTTAGATTTTGGGTACTCGCCTCCACAACCTCTTCATATAATGCTGGTACTCGCCTCCACGTCATTTCATAAGGAGCATGGGTACTCACCTTCAAGTATATTTATCATAGTAAGAACATGGGGACTCACATTTTGTTCAATTCTAAGGAGTATGGGAAATCACATCATATCCTTACATATGAAGGTAAAGGGTAATCACCTTTAGCCTCATCATTCATTAAGCAATATAGTCTAGATTTGTAACACCCTGGAAAGTTCTTAGGCTAGACTAGAGCTTATAGAGAAAGTTGGAGTAAAGGTGGTGGACTATGGCCAAGGGAGGGGACCTAGCCAGTCCACCCTCCCCTAGACACTGCCCTAGTGACAATGACCGGCCCCATGACTCATGGTAGGGACCACGGATCATGGTGTGGTCCGTCGTAGCCTAGATAGTGAACTCCCAAAAATGGCCCAAAATAGGCTCTCCTTCACGAGCCACTTCATAGCTCGTGGTGAAGACTGGGGCCTGTGGTGAGAAGATATGGGTGTGTGAGGGTGGCAAGAAAGTGGCCTAGACAGTGCCTCAAGGTTCACGAGAGGGACCATGACTCGTGGAGCCCTTCGTGGAGTTGCCTTGGGAGTGTGAGATTAAGGCACAAGTTGCCTAGATACTGCCTCAATACCATGAGTGGGACCATGGCTCGTGGAGCCCCTCGTGGAACCTGGGCAACTCACTTTTTGTGAGGGTTATTTTGGGTTTTTCCTTTTTATGCCCTATCAAAGAAGCCATTTTGTATTATTTTTATACAACTGTATAAGTCATTTTAAGTCAAAATACACCCAATTACTTCATATTTTCCAAACACCCAAATATTTCCCCAAAGTTCATCTTCTACAAAATTTCTCTCTATATAAAACTCTAAGGAAGCAGAAGAAGAAAGTGAAAGCTAGGGTTTAAGGATCAATCTTCTCCACTCAAATTCGTAGGGTTTCTTCATCAAGGTATGGTAGTCCTTCATCCTTGGTTAATCTTCATCCATGGAGTCCCTCCAAACCAAATTTCAAAACTAGTCATTTCCCCAAAGTTAGGGTTTGACTTCAATCTTATAGGTTCATTCCAAAAACGTTTTTAATGGTTGATTTATGATAGATTATGATTGAATTGATGATTTATTGTTGATTTATGATGAAATTCCGCCAAGAACCCATGAAACCCCTAATTTCCCCAATTATGAACTATGATGTGGATTTGATGATTATAGAGGGTTTATATGAGATTATGCTTGTTATAGTTGGGCTGCTTGAATTATACAATAATCCATGCCTAATGTAGTATTTATAGATGTGTCGATGGAAATATGGTTTATGGTCCTTGAAGGACAAAGTTTGAGAATTATGCATGCTTATGATATTTATGTACATGATTAATGAACACTTTGAGAGTAAACTATTATGATTATGATCTAGTTGTTGTGTTTTTGGAGTTTGTTCTCTTGTATACACTCATGCATGAATATGATATGATGTGAAAGGTTGTCACATGTAATGATTCTAAGGTTGGATGACTAATCTCACCTAATGAACGTAGGAGCTATAGTATAATTATGTTGGATTGAGTGTCAAGACAATCTTCCATGGATATGAATTTAAGTCAAGACTTACTATGTAAAATGTGGGAATCAATACCTAGCACAAAGTAGATATTGATATGAGATGATAACTCATCAGTTAGATGAGGTTGGGTATTCCTAGTAGTAATCTCTTGGGATAGAAGCTCTTCCGTTAGTTGAGGTTGAGTTTTCTAGTAGCAATCCCCTTATCCCATAACTATGTTGCCTCATAGGTCTTTAGCTAGTGGATCCACCTAAGTTAAGAGTATGGTCTACCTTAGGCAAGTAGGACAACCCCCTTTCGGTGTGGGGTAGACACCAGATTCCATGTTTACCTCACACGGTCTATGTTAGTTAAGGCTTATTCCTTAACGTGTTAATATGAATAAGATTATGATTTATGAACCATAGTTACTAAAGAGGCTTTACTTAGTATGGATAGGATTATGGGATCTTACTCATGCATTGCACAAGTAGACTTTAGGGGTACTTATGATATGTTGCCATTATGATATGATGATCTATGCATGATAATATGGTTTATGGCTTAAGCTTTCCAATGTAATCATAGTGAGTTCAAACTTGGTAAAGTGCATGGTTTTCAACTAAAATGTCCCTTTTTAGCATGTCTTCATGATTTCTTGCATGTCTATCATACTTAGTGCATCTTTGTACTAACCACCCATATTTTCTACATTTTTATACAAGTGTATGGTCCATTTCTTGAGGTGATCTCCTTCTTGGTCAAGCTTGGATCGACTAGTCTCCTTGTTGTTTGGTGAGACCTCTTGATTCGAGGACAGAAGATGCTTTTCTAGTTTCTTTATTGTACTTTCATTGGAGAACTATGTTGTAAGGGCAGTGACCTTATTTGATACTTCGATTGTAATAGATGGTTAATTGAGACAAGTCTAGACTTCCGCAATGCTTTTATGAAAATTTCTTAAGACTCAGTGTTTTACTCTTTATTGTTCTTTACTTATGTTATGATATGCTAAGTGACTTACACAGTCCCTTTCGGGGTTCAATATGCCGTGTTACGTCTAGGCGGTACCCTTGGGTCATGACAAGATTCATTTTAGGTGAGCAATCCCTTCAACCTAGAATCATTCATGTGAGTAAACCTTCCACATTCATTCAATCATGCTTATCAATTCATTACTTGAAGTATCTCTTCCATATCTTAGCATTTACAATCAACAAGGCATAGTCTAGAATTTACTCTAAAGCACCACATCTCATGATCATCACCAATGCTTTACTCTCAAGAAATTAACATCATATTCATTATTTATGATTCAATCTAGAGCAATTCTATTCATAATCCATCAATCCTATAAGGAGATATCTAACCCATAGAGTTTCCCTCACATGGCATCAAACCCACTATATCAATTCAACCCTAAAATCATAGGATAGGCATGGAATGTAATTTCATCCTAAATACATGCAATTATATCAGTTCAATCATAAACAATCATAATCTACTCAATTGGATTAACATTCATCATAACCCACAACAATGGAAGAAACCCTAACTAGAATTCTAGAAAATCTTCATCAAATTATGGAATTCTAGGGGACTCCATGGGTGGAAGGATCCCATGGATGAAAATCCCTCATACCTTAGTCAAATAGTCCACAAAATCTTACAAATTGGGAGACTTGATCTTGACCTAGCTTCAATCTTCTTCTTTTTCTTCTACCTTGTAGAGAGAGAATATTTGGGACAGGATTTGGTTTTTCTTTTGTGATTCGAAAGAATGACTTAATTAGGGGATTTTAGGGGTTAAAAACACTTATATAGGTGGTCTAAGTCAAGGAAAAATGACACCACATTGATTTAACTAAAATCAGAAAAAACCCTTAAGTCCCTAAATAATTCCCCTGACTTAACCCACGAGACCATGACCCATGGATCGTGGATGGACCCACGGCCAGTCCTAGTCAAGTGAGGTTTGAGTTTAAAGATTTGGTTTCGAGGCCCTTGACCTATGACCCCTAACCACGGACCTTGGATCCATCCATGGGGCGTTGTTCTTTGCTCAAGATAGTGTGTCAGGTGCCCATCCACAAAGCCTTTCCATGTGGCGTGGGTCTAACCATGGGGTGTGGTTGGCCCTCATGGGTTACACTTGTAGGTTCTGTAAATTTTTGGCTAGTTTTCCCTCTTTAGGCTACGAGGTGTTACATTACCCCCCCCCCCCCCAAACCCTTGGGATCATTCGTCCTCGAATGAGATTCTAAGCATGTTTCTAAATGAAAAGACTTAAAACTACAGCCCATTATGCATGCAACATATCTATGTGCACACAACTACGGAGGAACCCTCAACTCGAATCTCACATACTCCATGCACCACACGGGAGTAGGAAATACATCTAACAACTCAATGTGCATGAAAATTTCAGATTCTTACACTTAAGGAGCAACTACCTTCTCCAAACTCAAAATCAATGCTCAACACAACCTCATGGAGCCTATATGCAATTCAATCTCAAAAGGCACAATTTCAAGGAGGGGATCTCCACTCCAAGTCAAGGCATGTTCTACAACTCATCTGATGATGTCTATAAGCAACTCATAATCAAACTCAACAACATGAGGAAATAATGCACATAAGCCATTTTATTCAAGACCTAAGAAATTCATAAAGATGCATAATCATAAGGAAATCATGGAAACACATAAAACACACATGACTTCAAACATAAGCTAAACAAGAGGATCTCATTACCTCAAGCTAGAATAGGAGCAACAAGATGAGGATATCAGGACATCATATAGGCCTTGGCCTCCCAAGTAGCATGCTCAACTGGATGATTTCTCCACAACACTTTTACGGAGGCAGCCTGTTTGTTCCTCAATGTCTTAACTTGTCGGTATAGAATCTCAGCAGGAACTTTTTCATAAGAAAGGTTCTCTTTCACTTCAAATACTTCTAGGGGAACTATGAATTTCAGATCTCCAACACACTTTTTCAACATAGAGACATGGAAAATTGGATGCACCGATGCCAACTCATTTGGGAAATCATGGTCATATGCAATCTTACCAACCAGTCTCAAAATTTGATATGGGCCTACAAAATGGGGACTAAGCTTCCCTTTCTTTCCAAACCTCATTACACCCTTCATGGGAAAGATTTTCAAGTAAACCCAATCAAGCACATCAAATTCTAGGTCTCTCATTCTAACATCAGCATAGGACTTTATTCAACTTTGGCGGTTCTCAACCTATCTCTAATTAGCCGGAGTTTCTCAATAGCATCATGAACTAACTCGGGTCCTATCAAAGAAACCTCATCCAACCTATAGGAGATCTACATATCCTGCCATAAAGGGCCACAAATGGAGCTATACCAATACTAGAATGGTAGCTATTATTATAGGCAAACTCGATCAATGGTAAATGGTCATCCCAATTACCCTTAAAGTCAATCACATAAGCCCTCAACATGTCTTCGAATGTTTGGATCATTCGCTTCACTTGCCCATCGGTTTGGGGGTGAAAAGTTGTACTAAGCTTAACTTTAGTGCCAAGACCCTTTTGGAAGGACTTCCAAAATTGAGAAGTAAACTTAGTACGTCTGTCGGAGATAATGGACATGGGTACTCCATGCAATCTCACCATTTCACTCAAATACAACATGGAATAATCTTCCGCCGAATAAGAAACCTTGACAGGAAAGAAATGTGCCGATTTTGTCATCCGATCTACAACCACCCAAATAGAGTCATGTTGGCACCGGGTGCGAGGCAAACCAACTATAAAATCCATTTTACATCTTCCCACTTCCAAGTGGAAATGCTACTATCTTGAGCTAAAACTCTCAATTTCTGGTGCTCAACCTTTAGTTTTTGACAATACGGACATTTGGCCACAAATACCATAATATCCATTTTCATCCCATTCCACCAATAGACTTCCCATAAATTACGATACATGTTGGTGGCCCCTGGGTGAATAGAATATCGAGAATTATGGGCTTCAGATAAAATGTTTTCCCCTCAAGTCATCGACATTTGGAACACATAACCGACCTTGATATCTAAGGACAACATCTCCCCCTTGGGAGAAAGCCTCAACGGACTTTCTAAGTACCGCCTGTTTTAACTCTACTAAAGTCAGATAAAGACATTGCTTTGCCTCAAAATCATCCACAAAAGACGATTCTGACCCTATATGAATAATGACACCACCCTTAGCGGAGTCTACCTATTGAATACCCAATCGGGCTAGTCTATGGACATCTCGGGCCAACTCCTTTCTATCTTCATCAACACTACCCATCGATAGTTGACTAAGAGCATCCACTGCTACATTTGATTTTTTGGAGTGATATATGACAGCTATATCATAGTCCTCCAACAATTCAATCCACCTTCTTTGGTAAAGATTCAAATCATTTTGGGTAAACACATATTGTAAGCTTTTATGGTTGGTAAAAATATCAACATGGACCCCATAAAAATAGTGACTCCAAATCTTTAAGGCATATACCACCACCGCTAATTCTAGATCATGGGTAGGGTAGTTCTTCTCATGAACATTTAGTTGCCTTGAATCATAGGCGATCACCTTACCATTCTACATAAGCACACATCCCAAACCAACTCTAGAGGCATCACGATATAGCATAAAGCCATCCGTATCTTCCGGTAAGGTTAGCACCAAAGCGAAAATAAGTCTATCTTTCCACTCTTGGAAACTTTTCTCACAAGCTTCGGACCACATGAACTTGGCCTTCTTTTGAGTTAGAGCCGCTAAAGGAGAAGCAATGGAGGAAATCCCTCAACAAATCTTTTATAATAACCGGCCAAACCCAAGAAGCTTTGAATATCTATCGGTGATGAAGGTCTAGGACAACTCTTGACCACATACATCTTGGTAGGATTTACCTCAAAATACCCTTACTTGAAACAATATGACCAAGAAAAGCTACGAACCTTAACCAAAATTTACATTTACTAAACTTTGCGTAGAGTTGTTGGTCCTTGAGAATTTGCAATACAATCCCCAGATGATCAATATGCTCATTCTCACTTCTTGAATAGATCAAAATATTATTGATAAATATAATCACGAACATATCAAGGTATTGTCTAAACACCCTATTCATCAATTTCATAAACATCGCCGGAGCATTGTTAAACCAAAGGACATAACCAAGAACTCATAATGACCATATCGGGTTGTAAAGGCCATTTTTGGAATATCTTCCTCTTTCACCCTCAATTGACGATAACCCAATTAGAGGTCAATTTTTGAAAAATAGCTTGCCCATTTAAGTTGTTCAAATAGGTCATTTATTCTTGGAAGAGGATACTTGTTCTTGATGGTCACTTTGTTCAATTGGCGATAATCAATACACATTCAAAGTGAGCCATCTTTCTTCTTAACAAACAACATCAGAGCACCCTATGGAGAGATACTTAGCCTAATGAAACCCTTATCTAATAAGTCCTTTAAATGTTCCTTCAACTCTTTAAGTTCCATCAGAGCCATTCCATAATGAGGGATAGAGATATGTTGGGTATCGGGGAGGAGGTCAATCGTAAATTGTATTTCCCTTTTGGGAGGAAAATCGGGTAAATCTTTAGGGAAAAATTTTGAAAACTCTTTTACAATAGGGACTGACTCAAGAGTAGGAGTTTCGGACTCCACATCCCCTCACTATATGGTAGACACAACCCTTTGAATTCATTCTCCTAATTTTTAGGTAAGAAACAAATTGACCTCTAGGTATAGAATTTACCCCCTTCTACTCAGGGGTACGCTCATTTGGGAACTGAAATTTGACCACTCTAGTCCTACAATCTATATAGGCATAACACTAATGCAACCAATCCATGCCCAAAATAACAACAAAGTAAATCATATCAACTTCCACAAAATCTACTAGAGTTACTCTATGGGATAAGGAAATGGGACATCTCCTATAGACCCTTTTCTCCACCACAGAATCACCAACGGGGTTAGAAACATAAAAAGGTTCTAACAACACTTCGGGGAGAACATCAAATCTCATAGCTACAAAAGGAGCCACAAATGACAAAGTAGCACCCATATCAAGTAAATCATATACATCTATATGAAAAACATTTTACATACCAGTAATAACATTCGGGGAGCTCTCTTGGTCACCTCTAGGTTGGAGCGCATAGAAACAGTTTCTCTTAGGAGCATTCCCACTTGAGCCACTTAGACCAGATAAAGGGTAGGGTTGAGCCCTACGACAAGTGACTCCATCATTTTTAGTAACTGAAGGGAAATCCCTTATTTTAAGATCCATTTATCCATACCAAAAATAAGAATTAGCACCCAGTAAACATTTCCCTTCATGATTTCTCCCACATTTAGTACAAGTAGGCATTGAAGGCCTACTACCATCTCATTGTGGTTTTGGGTTAGACACCCTCTCATTATTTGGCCTCAGAGGAACACTTGTAGAACCTTACCCGGAGAACCTTTTTCGGAATCTAGAACCACCCCGTCCATCAGACCTAGCATGAGAATAGTTGCCATCATCCACTCTAGCCCTTTTTACCTCTCTAGATATTTCCTTGAGCTTTTCTTCCTCAATTTGTTTGGCATGCAACATAAGGAGAGAAATGTCCATGTAATGGACAAGCATAGCAATGCGGTAGTCTTTGACAACTAAGTTAGACACTCGTGACACAAACTTATTCATCTTGGCCCTACGATCCACCACAATGGAAGAAGCATGCATGAATAGTTGAGTGAACCTCAAAGCTTATTCCCTTACACTCACACTTCCTTGCCTAAGGTTGATAAAATAAAGTACCTTTGCCTCTCTTATCTCTAGAGGGAAGAATCGATCAAGAAATGAACTTTAGAACCTTTCCCATTCTATAGGGCCTTCTTTCACAAACCAAGCCTCTTTTTATTGTTTAAACCATAATTGAGCAACCTCTTTGAGTTGGTAAGTGGCTAACTCCGCCTTTTCTACTGAAGTCGCACCAATGATAGCAAGCATCTTATAGACCTTGTCAATAAACTCTTGAGGGTCTTCATCAAGTTTTCCACCATAAAATTTGGGAAGGTTCATCCTTATAAAATCCCTCACTCTTGCTGCCGCCCTACCCAAATTAGGGTTCGAGCCAATACTTGGAAAATCAACCTATACTCCGTATTAGTTACATTCTCATTCAGTGGATCGATCGGAGCTTGAGAAGGAGCTTGGGGAGGAGCCTCTTGCTTAACATTGCCTTCCTCCAACATTCTTTCCTTATCCCTTCTAGTATTCATATCCTGAAAACCGTCAGGCACGGGTTAGGAGAAAAACTTATAGAGTTAATCTCCATGGTAGGACTTAGAGAAGTGAAGAAGTGAAATTTCCTAAACATCTAATAGCCTTCTATTCATAAATGTGGCGCGCTTGATTCTTATCGTGACCAACGACACTAACCTACGATACGAGTGTCTATGATCGTTGATAATATAGTAACCCAACTAAAGGTTGGGGACGTGTCCCAAGGGAGTGGTTTTGATAATTAATAGAAAAATAAAATTTAGTTCTAGTTAGCCCTAGCGAAAGACATTAACGTGTAAAAACATACTAAATAAAAGGGGGTGACACAAAAGTGTCTAACATCAATTGGGGGTTTTGTCACAAGTAGTAAAAACAACAAAAATAACAAGAAAATCAAGTATGGGGAAGAGTTCTTGGGGTGTGACCGCAATACAAGTTGAGATAAATCGTTGGGTACATGCTTTTGATAGGAAATTTGCAAGATAATAGTGACTAGGCTAAGCTTTAGATGGATATAAGTTCCCTCTCGGGCAACTTACCCCATTTCAAATGCGCTCCTATCGAACACCCATTTACCGCGTGAAGGCCAGCCTACGCCTTACCACACTCACTCTCTCGAGCTGAGTGTTAGGATATGGGACTAGGGCTCTCCCTCTCAAGTTGAACCTTATGTCGACCCACTCCTTAGGCCATCAGTCTAGTGGTCTTGGTTTCGCGACCTCCCTCTCGGGCAAGGCGAAAACACATGGGTGGTTTTGTATTTGAACTACAAACCCATAAAATTAAACCACAACCACCCGATGAAATCACTATTAAAATGCATCTAACCCATCAGAAAGCAAGACCCAATAATAATATCAACACATATTTGCTAAATCACACCACAAAAATGGGGGTTTTTAGCCACAAATCAAGAAATAACAAAATACACCTAAAATGAATACTAAAATCAAATGGGTATAAGGAATTAATCCTTGATTTAAGGAAAGGAAGAAGAATGGAGAAGACCCACTTCCAACTTGGGGAAGATGAAATCCTTCTTTCTTCATGTCTCCCAAAAAACCCTCTCCAAACTTGAGAGAAAATATTCCAAAAAAGTACTATTATATTGTGAAAATTATAATAATGGTTCCCCTTTTAAAAATTAATAAAGAGTTTAATATTTATAGACTTCAGAAATTAGTGCTGGCGGATCGCTTGGTGAGGTTAGTTAAAGTCGCCGAATGACTCGGCGACCCGCCCTTCTTCTGTCTCATCGCCGTTTCATGCTTGCCTTCAACATATTCACATTTTGGACGATTGAGCGGTATAGTACATCTTTACAAAACTATTCGGCAAAGTGTCGACTGCTCATTTCATCGCCTTTTTGATCCTTCTCCTTCAAGGCTTCGCGTACTAGAACAAAGGGCGGAGTACATCACTTTGGCGAATCACCAAGCGTACTTGGTGATGCGCAGGCTTCAACTTCTTTGTTCTTTTAAGCCTTTTTGTTCCTTTTTGCTCGCAAGTGTCTATGCTTTTACTAAAACTTCAAATACCTAAAACTTAAAAACTTTTATCAGATATTGAGACAAAATAAGCATTTGAGCACACTATTTCTATAAAAAGAAAGCCCTAAATGAGTCCAAGTTGTGGACTCATCAGCGTTTCACAGTTATGAACAAGACTCTACTATATGTAGTTTGAGACATCCTATAACCATTCTAAACCTTGTGCTCTGGTTACCAAGTTTGTCAAGACCTAGGGATACCCCATCGATGTAACAAGGCACATAAGACCCCGAGAGGCCTCATACAAGACACCTAGCATATTACAACATACAGTAATAGAAAAGGTTCGAGAATTTAAAACTTTTCAAATACAATCAAAGTCATTTATAAAAGTAGGCAAAAGTCTAACATGACATTATCTCAAACCATCTAACCATGAGAAAAATGAAATCTTGGGACGCAACCCATATAACAGTCTCAAAAGTAAATGAAAGACATCAAAGAGATGGGTGATCAAATCCTCGAATACAATGAGGACTTACCAAAGCTTCACCTAACAACCTTCTAGGATCCTAGCCACAACTGTGTGAATCGGGAATGCCGGACCCTACATTTGATAAGAATGTAGGCAAGAGTATGCGTTAGTACAATCAAGTACTAAATATGATGGCTAGCATAAACAACACAAACATAAGCATTAGTCAACATAAGACATAAGGCAATAGCATAATCAATACTTATAAAGGATTATAATGAAAGAGGAATACTCCCTTAAGTAACCTCACTTAAGCTTAACCAAGAGATTGGTCATCCACCTCTAGTCAAACTTACATCATGGAAGGAATATCTAGCAAAACTCCACACAAGTTAATTTCATATAAATCTCATTAATCATACTTACTTTTAAAGGGGATTCACCTCAATGCCTAGTTCATAAAGGCTAATGGGTATTCTCCGCCTTACTTTTAGATTGCACGTACTCGCCTCCATAACCTCTTCATATGATGTGGGTACTCGCCTCCACATTATTTCATAAGTGCATGGGTACTCACTTCTATGTCCATTCATCACAATAAGAACATGGGGACTCACCTCTTAAATTCTAAGGAGTATGGGAAATCACCTCAGATCCTTACATATGAAGGTCAAGGGTAATCACCTCTAGTCTCATCATTCATTAAGAATTATAGTCTAGATTCATTTTAGGTGAGCAATCCTTTCAACCTAGAATCATTCATGTGAGTAAACCTTTAACATTCATTCAATCACACTTATCAATTCAATATAGGAAGTATCTCTTCCACATTATAGCATTTACAATCAACAAGGCATAGTCTAGGCTTTACTCTAAAGCACTACCTCTCATGATTGTCACCCATACTTTACGATCAAGAAATTAACATCATATTCACCATATATGCTTCAATCTAGAGAAATTCTATTCATAATCCATCAATCCTATATGGAGATATCCAACCCATAGAGTTTCCCTCATATGTCATCAAACCCTCTATATCAATTCAACCCTAAAATCATAGGATAGGCATGGATGAATGTAATTTCATCCTAAATACATGAAATTCTATCAAGTCAATCATAAACAAACATAATCCACTCAATTGGATAAACATTCATCATAACCCACAACAATGGAAGAAACCCTAATTAGAAATTAGGGAAAATCTTCATCAAATTATGGAATTCTAGGGGACTCCATGGGTGGAAGGATCCCATGGATGAAAAGCCATCATACCTTAGTCAAATATCCCACAAAATATTGCAAATTGGAATACTTGATCTTGACCTTGCTTTAATCTTCTTCTTCTTCTTCTTCTTCTTCTTTTTCTTCTTCTACCTTCTAGAGAGAGAATATTTAGGACAAGATTTGGGTTTTCTTTTGTGATTTGAGAGAATGACTTAATTGGGGGATTTTGGGGGCTAAAAACACTTATATAGATGGTCTAAATTTTGGCAAAATGACACACCATTGATTAAATTAAATTTTGATAAGACCCTAAAATAATTCCCTTGACTTGACCCACGAGACCATGACCTACGGACTATTGACGGACCAACGACCCATCTTGGTCAAGCATTGAGTTCAGAGACTTGGTTTCCAGGCCCTTGACCTACGGCTCCCTAACCACGGATCGTGGACCCATCCATGGGGTGTGGGTCCTGGCCATGGTTCGCTGCTCAAGACAGTATCTCTGGTGCCCATCCATGAAGCCCTTCCATGAGGCATGGGTCCAACAACGGGGCGTGGTTGGCCCTTGTGGGTGACACCTGTAGGTTCTACAAATTTTTGGCTAGTTTTCCCTCTTTAGGCTATGGGGTGTTACACATGGACCTGGTCCCAACCACGGTCCGTAGGTGGCCACCATTGGTTGAAAGGTTTTCTCACCTAAGTTAAATCAAGATTAAGGAGGTATTCCAATGAACTTTAGCTAGGAGTGGTTACTTAATTGTGCCTTTCAATTGATGATTAAATTAATAAGATTAATGACTATTCTGTGGGATTTTCTCTTAGCTTTGAGATGGTATTGAGATGGAGACTCTCCCATTATTAGAGGTTGGGTTTCTAGTATCAATATCTTTATCCCATAACTATGTGTAACCATATGATGATTGTGGTAGATAGACATTAGCTAGTGGATCCACTTTAGCTCACACTCAAGGTTCTTACCTTGGCAAGTAAGAACACCCCTTTCAGTGTGCGACAGTCAGTGGATTCTATATTATAGCTCATATGGTCTATATCAGTTACATGGTAGACTTCCCAAAATAATGAACTATGGTTACTTCTAATGTATCTCACAAGTGATTTAAACGTTTTTTTTTTAGATTTCTTTGACCATGATTATGATTTATGTTTTCTAACCCTTTTATCTTATGATTTAGCTTGACCATTATATGTTCTGTGAATTCATTTTAGCATGATTTCATTACTCTTATGCATTGCTATCATACTTAGAAAATTCCATGTACTAATGCACACTTGTGCCTACATTGTAGAGTCAAATGCTCCTCCCTCTCACACTCATGGCTAGTTGATCTTTTCTGTCTAGGGGTTTGGTGAGTCCTTATGTTTCGAATACAAACACACTTTTACCGCTTTATGTCATTTCAGTTATCAAACTTGTATGTGATGTATGAGTTACGTCTCAATCACTTCGTTAGATGTAATAGATGGCTTATTGAGAATACTTATATTAGACTTTTGCTTTTATCAAACTATTTATTTTTATAAAATTGTTTCTTTGAATTCTTTATTTCAATTATCTTGTATGAAGTATGCTAAGTGGCTCGTGTAAGGCCTCTTTGGGTTCTATAAGCCATGTTACTCCTAGGGGTTACTTTAGGACGTTACAATACATATATGCTCATATTTACCAACTTGTAAATTTTATGCTAAGAATCTGAACTACTTATCATAATAATATGAGCTTGGACAGGGTGATGTCCTACTTTTGGATGTGTGTTAAGGTACATTCTCAAGTGTAGTAAGTGTACCGAATGTGGTTTAGGGCCATAAAGGACATCTAGCATTAAGTCAAGTTCATAATTTTCCTACCGATTATGTTTTTTGCATTAGTTCATATAAGGGTCAATTTTAGACTATCATATCTCTCAGCATATAAGGAATTATGTGGCCCATGACCTACCTAATTAAAAGTTTGTGTCTCTTATTCCCATTGCCACCAGGTTTGCATCAATCAAAGCTTGGAGTAAAATAGTATGATCATTTTACTAGAAACACTCTCAATAGTGTTTTTTGAACTTAAGTTTTATAAGTCCCATTCAAACCAGTACAGACCATAAATGAAGCTCGTAAAATTATAATTCATAAACTTATTATTGGGCCTAATTTTCACCTATTTAATTTATGATTGCAAATCTAACTACAAGCCATAATTTGGGCAGGAAGAATGAACTTTAGACACTTATTTTTTAGACTATTTTTCACATATTAACGCATGAGTCATAAATCAATCAAGGGGTTGTAAATAGGAAATGTTGAATAAACTTTAAGAACTCAAAATTTTAGTTTGAATTTCATGGATGAGATTTACAGTTCATAGATCAAAATTTATTAACCCGTTAATTACTGGCAATTGAACAAGGTTGCCATTAAGAATAAGTATCCTCTCCCAATAATAGATGAGTTGTTTAATCAACTCCATGAAGCGAGTTATTTCTATAAGATTGACCTCTGGTCGGGTTATCATCAATTGAGGGTGAAGGAAGATGACTGCCCGAAGATGGTTTTTGGAAATATATATAGTCATTATGAGTTTTTGGTAATGTTATTTGGTTTGACTTACGCTCTCCCTGCATCAATGAACTTGATGAATAGAGTGTTTAGAAAATACCTAGATATGTTTGTGATTGTTTTTATTAATGACATCTTGATTTACTCACGAAGTGAGGATAAACATGGTGATCATTTGAGGATTGTGTTGCAAGTCCTCAATGACTAACAACTCTTTGCAAAGTTTAGTAAATGCGAGTTTTGGTTAAGATCCATGGCTTTTATTTGTCACATTGTTTCACGAAATGGTATCAGGTAGATCTTAAAAAGACAAATGTGGTTAAGAATTGGTCTAGACCTCTTTCCCCGCTAGATATTCAAAGTTTCTTGGGATTGGCTGGATATTATAGAAGGTTCGTGGAAGAGTTTTCTTAAATCACCTTTCCATTGATAGCATTGACCCAAAAAAAAGTTAAGTTCTTATGGGTTGAAGCGTGTGATAAAAGTTTCCAAGAGGTGAAGGATAGACTCACTTTGGCTCCTATTTTGACTCTACCAGAAGGATCCAATAGATTTGTTGTTTATGTGATGCTTCAAGTATTGCATTTGGGTGTGTTCATATGCAAAATACAAAATTTATTTCTTATGCTTCAAGGCAACTTAAGATTCATGAAACAAACTATCCTACCCAAGATTCGGAGCTATTGGTGGTTGGGTTTGCCTTAAAGATTTGAAGGCATTACTATAGTGTGTTCATGTGGATGTCTTTTACTAACCATAAAAGTTTGCAATATATTTTCAAGCTAAAGGATGTAAATCTTTGCCAACCTAGATGTCTAGAAATCTTGAAGGACTATGACTTAAGCATCCTTTATCACCCGGGCAAAGCTAATGTGGTGGCCGATGCCTTAAGTCAGTTATCCATGAATAGTGTTGCACATATTAAGGATGGAAAGAATGAGTTGGTTTGTGATGTTCATAGATTAGCCCAATTGGGTGTATGGATGGTTTATTCTAATGAAGGTCGTGTTATTGTTCATAATGGTTCAGAATTGTCCTTTGTGTTGGATGTGAAAGCCAAGCGAGGTTTTGATCTGATTTTGGTTGAATTAAAGAAAGTGATGCTTAAAATGTATATTAAGGCTTTCTCCTAGGGGGGAGATGTTGTGCTTCAATATCAAGTTTGTTTGTGTGTTCTTAATGTTGATGACTTGAAGGATCAAATCTTATCAGAAGCCCATAGGTCTTGATATTCTATTCACTTGGGATCCTTAAAGATCTACTGTGACTTACGGGAGGTCTATTGGTGAAATATAATTAAGAGGGATATTGCAGAATTTTTGGCTAAGTGCCCTTAGTATCAACAAGTGAAACTTGAGCATCAAAAGCCGAGAGATTTGTCCTATGAAATTAGATTCCTACTTAGAAGTGTGATGATGTGAATATGGACTTTATTGTTGGTTTACCCTGCACTTCATAACAACATGACACGATTTTAGTTATAGTAAATCATATGATGAAGTTGGCTAATTTCATTCCCATCAAGGTTTCTTATTCAGCAGAATATTATGATAAACATTATTTTAGGGAGATGGTTAGGTTGCATGGATCGCCCCTATCTAGTATCTCTGATCGGGGTACCCAATTTACTTCTCAATTCTGGAAATCTTTCCAAAAAGGTCTTGGTACTTGTGTTAAACATAGTATGACCTTTCATCTCCAAACTGATGGACAAGCGGAGCATACTATTTAGAATTTATAAGATATTCTGGTAGCATGTGTGGTTGCTTTAAGGGTAATTGGGATGATCACTTGCCTTTGATTGAGTTTGCATATATTAATAACTATGATTAAAGCATTGGTATGACTCCATTTGAGGATCTTTATTATATGAGGTATATATCTCTTACATGCTGGTTTAATGTTTGTAGGGTGTCTTTGGTAGGTCACGAATTTGGTACTTGAGGTTACGAAGAAGGTTTGAATTATTAGAGAAATGCTGAAAATGGCTCAAAGTCAACAAAAATCCTATGCCGATGTTACAGGGAGATATCTTGAGTTTGAAGTTGATGATTGAGTTTAATTGAAAATATCACCTATGCAAGATGTCATGAGGTTTGGAAAGAAGAGGAATATTAGTCCTGATACGTAAGACCATATCATATTTTTAGGCGTATTGGTAAAGTTTCCTATGAGCTTAGTTTGCCTAATGATATAACATCTGTACATGTAGTTTTTGGTGCAGTTGATGAAGTGTAACACCCAGTCGCCTTGAGTGAAAAGTTTAACATGATTGGAAGTTCCAAGTGCCACCCACGCCCCGTGGATGGACCCATGTCTTGTAGGTGGGCAGCATGGGTGAGCTCCTCCTTGAATCTGCCTAAGTCAATGTCCACGGGAAGAACCCACGCCTCATTGGTGGGTCCATACCTAGTGGATGGATTCTTAGGTCCCATGTTTTAGTTGAACACTTGCAGAACCCTAACCATGCCTAACCAGCACGGGCCGTGGGTCCAACCACGCCCCGTGGTCGGGATCTCGTGGGTTAGGGCAGTGAGTTGGGTTAAGCGGTTAGCTGAGGGATTAATGGAACTTTTTAGAATTAATTAGGGATCAAGTAGTGTCATTTTATCCTAGTTTAGACCACCTATATAAAGACTTTATACCCCTAAATTAAGTCATACAAGTCATTAGTTATAAATCCCCAAAAGAAACCCAATTACCTCTCAAATATTCTCTCTCTAGAGAGTGAAGAAGAAGATAATCAAGCTAGGTCAAGTCAAGTATCCATTCTTTCAAGCATTGAGGGCTTTGTAATCAAGGTATGATAGATTATTCATACATGGAATCCTTTCATCCATGTAGCTCCCATGTTTTCCCCAATTGTGATGATGAATCCCTAATTTTAGTTAGGGTTTATTCCAATATAGTGGGTATTGTTGCATGTTGGTCCAATTGAGTTGATAATGATTGTTTATGATTGAATTAGTACTGTATCATGTTTCTAAGATGAAATTGCGTGTTTTCTATGCCTAACCCTAGTCTAGTTGATGAAATTGAAGTAATGTGGGTTTATACCTGAAAAGGGGAAATTGAGGACTTAGGTGATCTTCTAGGGTTGATGACATGTGTAGTAATTGCTTGAGAGTAAAAGCATATATAGAAATGAATTGAATTAGATTAAAGTATATATGATGGATCATGATTAGTAAGACTTGAGATTTAGCCTTTAAGATGATATATGACTAGAATGGCTTAAGACGGAAGCATGTGATTAGAATGTGTTGTGATATAGGCCTATGTGAGGATTGTAAGAAGTAAAGCTTTGAGAGTAAGTCTTGTAGTGATGTATATTGATTCCTAGGGCTTTGAGAGCAAAGATAATGTGTTGAATTATGAATGTGAAGGCTTTGAGAGTAAAGCTTGCATGTGGATGGAAGACTATGGATAAAATTGTTGTGGAAGAACCTTATTCACCTAATCTACCGTATGAACGTTTTATAGTATGAAGTGATAGAATCACTTGAGCTATAGTGGCATCCATATCTAAAGCTTAGATTCTATATGTTTTGATTGAAGGTAAGTTGTGAACCTCAAGGAGGTAAGGTATGAGATTATGTATGTTTTCATGATGTTTATGTAAATGCTATGAGTACATTTTGAGGGTGAAGTGTTAATGATTATTGTTGTGGGCTAATTGAAAG
The DNA here is from genome assembly GCA_037074985.1 of Solanum bulbocastanum. Classification (NCBI taxonomy): domain Eukaryota; kingdom Viridiplantae; phylum Streptophyta; class Magnoliopsida; order Solanales; family Solanaceae; genus Solanum; species Solanum bulbocastanum. The sequence goes on from CM073599.1 coordinate 17,422,639, forward strand.
GTTATTCTCATGAACTCATAATGAACTTAATGTAGAAGGTTTTCTCACTTACTGAAGATTCTAAGGTTTAATCTCACCTAATTGAATTTAAGAGTTATAAGTGATCATGGATGGTGATAATTGCTCACACATGGTCTAAAGAGTTAAATCAATGATGTGCCTTGAATCGGCATGCCAAGGGAACCCTTTCATGAGTAACTAAAAATACTATAAAAGACATGATTCTAGAAGTGATTCCCCAACACCTTTATATGAGAAGGATGTGAGGTGATTTCCCCTATTCCTAAGTTAATAAGCATGAGGTGATTACCCATGTCATATGATGAGGAGTGTAAGCTGACTGCCCTTAATCTATAACTCCTAAAGCAAGGCCAGAGGTGATTACCCATTAGCCTTTATTATGTTGATCATGGAGGTGAATACATGTGGTCTTTATTAAATGATGTGGAGGCAAATACCTATATCAATCATGTCGGTCATGGAGGCGAATACCTATGATCCTTGTAAAATGATGTGGAGGCAAATACCTACATCATATAATGATGGGGCATGGAGGCGAATACATATGATTCCCTAAAATTGTTATGGAGATGAATACCTATGACTATACATGTAAGGTAAGAGGTGAATACCCATTAGACTTTATACTAGACATAAAGAGGTGAGTCCCCATGTCTTAAGAGTAAGTAAGAGTAATGTGAGCTATGAAACATGAGAATGACTAGTTTGGATTGTAGCTTGAAAGGCCCTTCCATTACATGCATGCCTAGAGGTGATTTCTCTTGTCTATGAGAAATAAGTTAACTATGAGAATAAAAGGTAATGAAAATGAATGATGACCTAAGGAGGTTTACTGAGCATGGGTGAGATTTATGGGGTCTTACTCATGCATTGCACAAGCATGTCTTAAGGTTATTTATGAGGTATTCTTTTACGTCATGATGATTTAAGTGTGTTAACTGTGTTTTTGACTTATGTTGATCTAGATGCATTGACTATGCCCATGACTATGTTTCTATCTCTTATGCTTATAGTTTATGTATTATGATGTATTTCTTATGATTATGTATATGTCTTATGCTTACTATGTCGTTATGCTTTTATGATGTTGTGTTAGCTATCATATATAGTACGTTTTGTACTAATGCATACTCTTGCCTAAATTCTTATCAAATGTAAAGTCTGTTGATATTGAGTTCCATCCCTGTGGCTAGGTTCTTAGTAGAGCAAGGACTGAAGACTTGGTGAGTCCTCATATCATCGAGTATTTGATCACCTTTTCTTTATGTCTTTTATTTTTAGGTTAGAACTTTTGTATGGGATGCCTCCCAAAGGAAATTTATGGTTTTAGATGGTTTGAGACATGTGTAATTGACTTCTGCTTTGCTTTTATAAATACTTCAATTGTTATGAAACATGTTTTAAATTTCTGCATCATTTCTATTGATTTATGCTATGATATACTAATTGGCTTGTATGAGGTCCTTCAGGGTCTTGTACGCCATGTGACATCTAGGGTGTACCCTTGGGTTGTGATAAGCTTGGTAATCATAGCATAACGTTTAGAATGATTCTAGGATGTCTCAAACCACGTCTAGTAGAGTCATGATCATAAGTGCAAAGCGCGCCATATTTATTAATGAGAGGTTATTGGATGTTTAGTAAACTTCACTTCTTTATTCTCTAAGTCATTCCATATAGTTTGACTATATTAGGTCTTTCTCATAATTCATGGCCAATGGTTTTCAGGATATGACTACTATAAGGGCTAACTCTAAAAGGAATGAGGAAGATAATGTGGAGCAAGAAGTTCCTTCCCAAGCTCCTCCTCAAGCTACTATTGATTCTTAGGATGAAAATATATCAAATGCGGAGATTAGATCAATTTTTCAACTATTAGCTTAAGCTAATTGAGATGTTGTAGCTTTGGTGAATCCTAATATAAATTCGGCGGCTTCAAGGATGAAAATACATCAAATGCAGAGATTAGATCAACTTTTCAACTGTTAGCTCAAGCCAAATGAGATGTTATAGCTTTGGTGAATCCTAATATGAATTCAGCGGCTTCAAGAGTGAGAGATTTGGAAAGAATGAACCCTACAAAATTTCATGGCTCCAAAGTAGAGGAAGATCCTTAACGGTTTATAGATGAGGTTTATAAGGTACTTTGCATTATGGGGGTGACTTTGGAAGAGAAGGCCGAGTTAGCCGCTTACCAATTAAAAGATAATGCTCAAGTGTGGTATGATCAATGGACGAATAGTAGGCTGGTAGGAGCGGGTCCCATAAAGTGGGAATTACTTAAATTGGCATTTCTTGATAGGTTCTTTCCCGGAGAGTTGAGGGAAGATATGATGGAAGAGTTCATTAACATTCATTAAGGAAGTTTGAATGTAAAGAAGTATACCCTAAAGTTTTCTCAATTGTCCAAGTATGATCCTACTATGGTGACAGATTCGAGGGATAAGATGAGTAGGTTTTTGACGGGTGTGTCTGACTTGGGAAAAAAAGAATGTCGTACAGCAATGCTCCATCATGATATGTATATCTCAAGACTTATGGTGTACGCTAAAAATATTGAGGAATCAAAACTCAAGGAAGAGTCTAGAGAGAAAAAGAGGTCGAGAATGGAGAATGATAACCCCCCCCCCCCTCATGCAAGGTCTGACGGATATAATCACCCTAGGTATAGATAAAAGTACCCCGGCCAAGGTCCCTCAAGTAATCCTAAGTTCAACTAAGCAAGGGTGTCTAACCCTAATCCTCAAGGAGATAGTAGTGGGGTTCTATTGCTAGGATGTAGTAAGTGTGATAGGAGGCATGCGGGTGAATGCCTAGATGGTTCTAATGTTTGTTTTGGTTGTGGTAAGTTGGGCCACAAGATAAGGCATTGCCCTATAGTTGCTAGAAATGAAGGGGATAGTCGTCGTATGTCTCAACCCTACCCTTCATCTAATTCAATTTGTTCGGGTAGGAGTGCTCCAAAAAAGAATAGGTCTTATGCTCTCCAAGCTACCGGTATGTGTTCTATGCTCTATTAGATTCCGGTGTAGCTTTGTCTTCTGTGGCTTGACAAACTTGATATTCTAGACTTTGTTGTTTTCCTTAGTATGAATGGGTTGCATTATTGCTATGTTTTTTGATTATAGAACCCGACTTAGTCATTATGAGTTTTAGGGTATGTTTTGAAGGTTTGATGAATAGGATGTTTAGAAGATACCTTGAGATGTTCAATTAGTACACTCCGATAAAGAGTAGTAGTGTAGTCACCATGGTTTAGAATCATCATGTGTGATTGATGTGAAAGCTTAAGTGGTAACTTGATCGAACCTTAGAATTGAAAGTGATGGTGCTTAGAAAGTCAACCTACCCTTACTCCAAAGAGAGAGATGGTGTGCTTAGATAGCAAGGTCATAAAGTGTTCTTAATGTTCATGTTTGGTCTATGTGTGAAGTCATGTGTGCTTTAGATGTTTCCATGATTTCCTTATGTTGTGCATGTTCATGAAAACTTGTGTTTAGAAAGAAAATGAGTTTGCTTGATTCAATTTCCTCATGTTGTAGTGCATTGAGTATGAGTTGCCTATAAAAATTTATGAGATAAATTGATGAACATGTCTTAGCTTGTAGTTGAGAGATTCCTCCTTGAGTATGTGTTATAAATATAGATTGCATATAGGCTCCAAGAGTTGTGTTGGGCATGATTTAGTCCGAAGATGGTAGTTCCTCCTTGAACAAGAGTAGATGTTGAATTTCATGCATTTTGGGTTGTTAGATGTATTTCCTACTCCCGTGTGTTGCATTGAAGTATGTTTAGCTTGGAGATGAAGTTCCTCCTTCGGTTATGTGCATTTAGATAAGTTGCATGCATGATGGGTTGCTAGTCTAGAGTCATGACCTTGAGAAGTCCTTAGAACGTCATTCGAGGATGAATGGTTCCAAGGGGGAGATATTGTAACACCCCGTAGCCTTGAGTGGGAAGTTTAACATGATTGGGAGTTCCAAGTACCACCCACGAGGCCACCCACGCCCCGTAGGTGGACAACGTGGCTGAGCTCCTCCTTGAATTTTCATAAGGTAGTGTCCATGGGAAGAACCCACGCCTCGTAGATGGGTCCACGCCTAGTGTATGGAGTCATAGGTACCAAGTTTTAGTTGAACACTTGCAGACCTCTAACCATGCCCAACCAGCACGGGCCGTGGGTCCAACCACGCCCCATGGTCTGGGTCTCGTGGGTTGGGGCAGTGAGTTGGATTAATGGTTAAGTGAGTGCTTAATGGAACTTTTCAGAATTAATTAGGGATTAAGTGATGTCATTTTATCTTAGTTTAGACCACCTATATAAAGACTTTAGACCCCGAAATTAATTCATCCAAGTCATTATTTATAAATCCCCATAAGAAACCCAATTCCCTCTCAAATAAGAAGAAGAAGAAGAAAAAGAGAATCAAGCTAGGTCAAGTCTCCATTCTTTCAAGCATTGAGGGCTTTGTAATCATGGTATGATGGCTTATTCCTCCATGGAATCCTTCCATCAATGGAGCCCCAATGTTTTCCCCAATTGTGATGATGAGTCCCCAATTTTAATTAGGTTTCTTCCAATATTGTGGGTATTATTGTATGTTGATCCAATTGAGTGGATAATGGTTGTTTATGATTGAATTTGTAGTATATCGTGTTTCAAAGATGAAATTACATGTTTTCTATTGCTAACCCTAGTCTAGTTGATGAAATTGATGTAATGTCGGTTTATGCCTTAAAAAGGGAAATATAGGACTTAGAGGCAATCTTCTAGGGTTGATGGCTTGTGTAGTAATTGATTGAGAGTAAAAGTATAAATACATGAATTGAATTAGATTAAAGTATATATGATGGATCATGATTAGTAATGCTTGGGATTTAGCCTTTAAGATGATATATGACTAGAATGGCTGAAGAATGAAGCATGTGATTAGAATGTCTTGTGATATAGGCTTACGTAATGATTGTAAGAAGTAAAGGTTTGAGATTAAGGCTTGTAGTGATATATATTGATTCCTAGGGCTTTGAGAGTAAAGCTAATTTGTTTAATTATGAATGTCAAGGCTTTGAGAGTAAAACTTGCCTGTGGGTGGAAGACTATACATAGAATTGTTTTGGAAGAACCTTATTCACCTAACCTACCCTATGAATGTTTGATAGTATGAACTGATAGAATCACTTGAGCTATGATGGTATCCATGTCTAATGCATAGATTCTAGATGTGTTGATAGAAGGTAAGTTGTGAACCTCATGGAGGTAAGGCATGAGATTATGTATGTTTTCATGAAGTTTATGTAAATGTTATGAGTACACTTTGAGAATGGAGTGTTAATGATTAGGTTGTTTTTGTAGGATGATTAAAAGGTTATTCTCATGAACTCATAATGAACTTGTCAAACGTTTTCTCACTTAATGATGATTCTAAGGTTGAAAGGTTGTTCTTACCTAATTGAATCTAAGAGTAAAAACAGATCATGGATGGTGATAGTTGCTCACGCATGGTATAAAGAGTTAAGTCAATGATGTACCATGAATCGATAGGCCAACGACAACCTTTCATTAGTAACTAAAAGACTATAAAATGCCATGAGTGTACAGGTGATTCCCCATGATCTTTATATGAAAAGGATGTGAGGTAATTTCCCTTATTCCTAAGTTAATAAACATGAGGTTATTACCCATGTATTCTAGTACCCTAAATCTATACCTCCTAAAGCAAGGCAATAGGTGATTACTCATTAGCGTTTATTATGTTTATCATGGAGGCAAATACCTATGATCCTTATTAAATGATGTGGAGGCGAATACCTATATCATATCATGTCAGTCATGGAGGCGAATACCTATGATCCTTGTAAAATGATGTGGAGGCGAATACCTACGTCATATAATGACGGGGCATGGAGGCGAATACCTATGATTCCCTAAAATGGTGATTGATGTGAATACCTACGACAATACATGTACGACAAGAGGTGAATACCCATTAGCCTTTATAAATGACGTAGCGAGGTGAGTCCCCATATCTTAAGAGTAAGTAAGAGTAATGTGAGATATGAAACATGAGAATGACATGTTTGGATTGAAGCTTGAAAGGACCTTCCAATACATGTATGACTAGAGGTGATTTCCCTTGTCTATGAGAAATAAGTTAACTATCAGAATAAAATGTGATGAAAATGAATGATGACCTAAAATGGTTTACTTAGCATGGGTGAGATTTATGAGGTCTTACTCATGGATTGAACAAGTATGTCTTAAGGCTACTTATGAAGTATTCTTTTATGTCATGATGGTTTTAGTGTGTTAACTATGCTTATGACTTATGTTGATCTAGATGCATTGACTATGCCCCTATGACTATATTGCTATCTCTTTTGCTTATAGTTTATGTATTATGATGTATCTCTTATGATTATGTATTTTTTTTATGTTGACTATGTTGTTATGCTCTTATGATGTTATGTTAGTTATCATATTCAGTACAATTTGTACTAATGCATACCTGTGCCTACATTCTTATCAAATGTAGGGTCCGGCGATATTGAGTTCCATCTCTGTGGCTAGGTTCTTAGTAGAGAAAGGAGTGAAGACCTGGTGAGTCTTCATGGCATCGAAGATTTGATCACCTTTCCTTTATGTCTTTTAGTTTTATGTTAGAACTTTTGTATGGGCTACGTCCAAAGGCATTGATGATTTTACATGGTTTGAGATAGGTGTAATAGACTTCTGCTTTGCTTTTATAAAGACTTCGATTGTTATGAAAATTGTTTTAAATTTCCACGTCATATCTATTTCTATATGTTATGATATGCTAAGTGGCTTGTATGAGGTCCTATGGGGTCTTGTACGCCATGTTACATCTAGGGTGTACTCTTGGCTCGTGACAAGAAGTGTGTTGGAGATTCGACATCTATTGTTTATTTGGAAGGTTTGGGAGTTAAATAAAATCTTTCTTATGAAGAGGCTCTAGTTGATATTTTAGGCCGCCAAGTCTGGAAGTTGAGAAATAGCTAGTTAAGGGGTGCTACTTGGGAGGCTAAGGCCGATATGATGTCCTAGTAACCTCATCTCTTTCCCACCGTCCCCACTTTAGCTTGAGGCATGTAGTTCCTCATGGTTCATCCTTTTGAGTTTCATGTGTATTGTCATTCTCGTGATTTCTCATACATTAATGCTCATGAAGATATCTGATTTTTGATGTTATGACTAAGCTTGGAGTGATTCTCCGTGTTTATGTGCATTTGAATATGAGTTGCATGTTTTCCTTCTAAAAAGATGTTTTGAATATGCTTGAGCTTGGAGTGGATCTTTCTTCTCGACTATATGCATTTATATAATTGAATTCATGTTAGGTTTTTAGTTTCTATCTTTCTCTATTCATTCTAGCATGAGTCCCATTCGAGGATGAATGTTTCTAATGGGGAGGTATTGTAACACCTCAGAAGTATGAAAGTAGAAAGAAAAAGTTTGGTGAAGAAATCTCTCTGAAAACTGGTTTAATGAGTCTAACATACGACCATGGGAAGGGAACTGTAGATCCAGGGTAGAATTTTTAGAGAGTCAAGTCCTAGTATTTAACACCCCTAAAATACTAAACAAGAGTCGCATGTCAATTTACCATTGCTTATTACTACATTATGTTTTACTCTCTTGCTGGGAACTTGAAATTTTGTGGTAATAGCTAGCTTGTTTAACATGAATTATATCGTAATTTATGGGATTGTTTGGGGTATTACGTAATAGTATAATTAGAATTTTGTATAATTGTAAAAAGAGGTAAAGGATATATACATATAGGTATGTATATATGCATTTTGGGCAGCACAATTTTTTTTGTGGCAGCACCTTTGAAGGACAAGTGTACAAGTGATAAACATCACTTGTTTGACTATATATTTTCACTCCTCTTTGAGAAAATTTCGGTTCCTTGAAGATATAGAACATTAGAACCCTAGCTTACCACTTGTTCTTCAAAATCACAAGAGAAAAAAACTTGGTCTTTTGGCTGGAATTCGTGACACACACTGTTTTTGGTAAGTAGTCGAAATTTGTTGTGTAGCTGAGTAATGTGTATTACGTTTCGAATATCTCGTTCTATAGAACTCATTTTTGAGTGAATTAATATGATTTCGAAAGCTAATTCATATATCTACAACTCTTATGTTTATGTGAAACTCTAATTTAGTTGGTATGGACTCGAAATATGGGACGCAACACAGGACAAGTTCTGTCCGAATTTTGGATTTTACAAATTCTGTATAAATAACTGTTGGTGTATCAATGATATAATTTTGTAAAAAATTTACCTTTTGGTGGTTCTTGTTGTGTTGCAATCTCAAGAGATGTATCCACATCTTTCATGAAGGTTATAAAGTCTAGTTTTACCATTTTCCTGTTCAAATCTAAGTTACAGCATGGGGTGCTAGACTGGCCAGAATCACTGTTTTGGAAACATAGTTGTATCTGTGTAGGCTGAGCTTACTCTTAATGATAATCCTATTTTATTTTGATATTATTGAGATATTTGGAATTAAAGAAGTTATTTAATTTTATTTTTAAGGTTGTATATACTTGTGAACAAGTTGAGGACCTTGATACATTAGTTGTTCTATGGTTTGAACTTGGGGAGTGGTGTTGGCCTATTCTACGCTAAAGTATTGAGGTTTGTGTATAAACTTGTACTTGCACTCTTGTAAATGCTGGTATATCTGAAAGTTGATCTTGATACATTGGTTACCTCTTGTCAGCTTGCATTGTTCTGTTAGTATTACTCTTATGTAACACACCCACTTGTACGGATTGTTTGATCACTTGGCACTCTTGTTGGGACCTTGTCCTTCTTGTGGCTGTGACTTTGTCACTATTGGCATGCCTCTTGATTCGAATCATATGCCATCTTGACTTTGGATTTTTAGTCCGTCTTAAGAATGGAAGTTTTCCATTTTAAGTAAGAACTAGAAAGTCATTTTTAATATGGTTCTTGGTTCTCTTGACTATTGGGCTTTGACCTTTCTTGATACAGGGCGTCGGCCCTTCTCGATACTTGCTTGTGTCGGGTGTGACGACAGGAGGTATATATTGGGTGATCCTTGTAATTGAATCTCTTGGAAAATGGTGCTATGAGCGTTCTTGACATTTGTATCTTTGAATATCAAACTTGATACTCATTATATATTGTTACTTGATTTACTTATTATGTTTCAAGTATGTTGTTCATTGACTTGAGAAAGGTAGCTTGGTGAATTTTGAGGACTCTGAACCTCTAGTTTTTACACCACTAAGCTATATGCTTAGTGATAGTTGTTTCTATCGTAGGGGTTGATCGAAAGGAGACATGAAGTTGGCCATTGGAGATGGAAATTTTGAGAACTTTAGAGAAGATCATATTTGCATATAAGCATCAACATTTTGTATAAACTTTGGAACTTATACATGATCTATGTGCTGTATAATGACATAAAATTTTGAGGGCTATTTGAATCATGTCACCATGGGTTGTAAAATAAGTACGGCTACATGTTTTTTTTATTTGGGGTGTGTAAGCCCAAGTTTTGTAATATATTACATTTCCTACTTCTTTGAATGATCGTATAAAGCATGCACCCATTTGGTTTGGGGTACTCAGAAGTTGATAATATTTTTTTTGTTTATAACATCTTTTACTAGCGTGAGGAAAATATATGCATAAAAATCTTGTGATTTATTGGCACATATATTGAATGGAAAGGGTCGTTACAAGCTTGGTATCAGAGCCTAGGTTTGTGGTTCTAGGACTTTTGCAGTGAATTACTTGTATACATGTTCGCTTTCGAAAAAAGTTTTATTTGGATCATTTGTTCACTTACATGGTTTATAATAAATTTTTTTCACATATAGAGTGCACATGCATCATATACATGTCCATAATGCAATGTGATCTTCCCCTTTGAAGGTTCGGGTGCCTCTGTTTTCTAATCTCATGCATTAGAAGAGGTTGGATAACCTTTCTCGGATCATTATGTTCCCCACACTAGTGGGTCTGAAGTGGGAAACCATCAAGGTGCCAGAGCTGGTTCCCATCCTCACATGTGTCTTGGTACTCAAGCCATGAATCCTCCTTTTCAACAAATGGCTGAATTCTTCCACCACATGACTGAAGCGATGCATGATCTCAACGTGATTAACTTTAAGAAAATGGGGAAAATGGGTAGAGTGGATTTTGAAGGCACCATTGATCCCACGGATGCTGAACAATGGCTGGAGCACATGGAGAGAGTATTTGAGTAGTTAAAATGTTCAAATGTTGCCAAATTTAAGTATGCTATTTCACTATTACAAAAGGATACGTACCATTGGTGGGTAAGTGTTCCAAACGCCAAGGTAAAACCTCCTATTCTTACTTGGGATGATTTTCTTAGGGAATTTTGTATGAAGTATGTCCCACCTGCTTATTGTGATGCAAAGAGAAAGGAGTTTTTGAAGTTAAGGCAATGAGGCATGTCCATTGCTAAATGCCAACAGAAGTTTCTAAGGCTCTCTCATTATTCTGGAGGTATTATTAAAGAGGAAAAAGACAAGTGTAGGAAATTTGAAGATGGTTTAAACGATTCCATTAGGAAGAATGTGGCAATCCTGCAGCATGAGAACTTTTGTAAGTTAGTGTCTGATGCTTTTACTTGGGAATGACTTGTTAAAGAAGAAGCTAGTCGAAATGAAAACAAATTTCGAAAGCCTAGACCAAGTTTTGGAGGTCAATCCAAAATGGCAAGGTTTGATGATTCTAAAGCTGGTAGTGTTAACAGGCCACCGTAGCAAAAGCAAAACAGATCAGAATTTTTTACAGCTAGAACTCCAAATTATGGCCAAGGCAGGTCTCATGTTCCCACTTATCCACAATGTGGAAAGAATCATTATGGTACTTGCAGGAGAGCTTCTAGTTCATGTTTCAATTGTGGGAGCTTTGATCATAAAGTGAAGGATTGTCCTAATCCTAATAATACTCTTTCCTTGAGAACAGTTCATAAGCCTTCTATTAATCCTCTTCGAACTATTGAAGGGGCAAGACTTAAAAATGCACAAGAAGCAAAGGTTGTGGACCAAGGGCTACTGCATGCAGTTATGCTATGAGGTAGAGGGAGGATCAGGATGGAAAAGACATGCTTGTCGGTAAATTCACTTATTTGGCTTATCTGTGTTTACATTGTTTGATCCGGGTTCTACACATTCCTGTCTTTGTTCATCATATGATCTTCTTGACAACGTGAAATCTGTGAGACTTAATTTTGATATGCTGGTTGAATGTCCTTTGGGTTATCAAGTTGTGTGTAATCGAGTTTATCAAGATTGTCCCTTCATGATTCAAAATCTAGTCTTCCCTGCTGATTTGACTGAAATTCCCTTCAAGGATTTTGATGTTATTGCTGGGATGGATTGGTTTCAGTGGTAGATTATAGGTCTAAGCATGTGACTTTTAAAGATCACTACAACATTTTAGGCCTATGGCCACACTAAATCTAGACAACGCTTGTAAAGTGTTGCCTAAGATGTTTTTGGTTATGCTATTAAAGCGTAGCCAATGTTTTTAACTTTTGGCTTCGATAATATTGGCAACACTTGAAAAGCGTACTATTTAATGGAATAGGCTACACTTTATAAGTGTTGTTATATTATGATATAATTGGAAACAACTATTTATATATATGGCCACACTTTTAAAGTGTGCTAATTTTATAATTGAAAAAATAACATAGTACAAGTGTAGCCTTAATGTTTGCACTAAAATATTATATTTCCTCCAACATTTTCAATTTGCTCGCTCCAATTTTTATTTTGAAAAAAAAAAAATGTCATAAAACATAAAACCTTTTAACTTTTATTAGGTCTTTGCCCCAAATCAGAAAATTTTTATAATTTCTTGTAGAACAAAATTTGCTCCAAATATCAAATTTTCCCCAATTTCTTGAAGAACAAAAGTTGCTCCAAATCAGAAACTTTTTAAGGGCTCACAAATTAACAGGTATTTCTTCATCAATACATAAAGTAAATATTTTTCACAAAGCAAATCAAAGGAATGGATCGCTCCTAAGCTGACTATGATTTTGCTCCTACGATCTGACTGCCATTTTGCTCCTAATCAGCTGACTACGTTCTTTATGATATGACTACGATTTTGCTCCTCATATGAAAATTTGCTCATCATGAATCGCTCGTCTAGCTGGTCTAATCAGCTTGAAGAACAAAATTCGCCCCAAATTTGATTTTTTTTTATTTTCGTGTTCTAGGCTAGTTGATGAACAACATAGAACAAATTACTTCACTTCAGAAGATGGTGTCTTAAAGCTTCATCACATTGAAAGGATTTTTTTGGAATAGGGTTTATCAGGTAAAAATTTTATCTTTAAAAGTCTAAATTTATGGCATCTAGGTTTATTGCTTGCATATGGTTACACATTTAACTTTAGTGTTTTGATATTCTTGTGCTGTTGAGATGATTTTTTGTTGATTTTTGGGAGTCTATCTCATTTTTGTACTACCCACATAAGTTAATTCTTAGCCCCATTTTTCTTTTTTAGATTTGTTAGTTTCTCTTAAACCGTCCAAAGGCGTATTGAATCTCGATTCTCAGTTTAGTCTCAGACTGTTTACTGTTTGTGATAAGCTATGTTATGAAACTTGTAGATGATAATTTTGTCTTCATTTTACTTATTGATTATGATTTTGTATTAGTTTGTGATATTGACATTGTTTGTTGGTTGCTAAGCTGACATACATATCTATTGTTTGTGTTTGATAGCTACTACTACTAAAAACATGTGCTATTTTGTGTTCACCAATGTTTGGATTCGTGCCTCGAGCAAGACCCTTCGATGGTCAACGGTGAAGGGATTTCAACCATCTCATCACATTCATCGATGGCTTGTTTTGATAGTATGTCTTGATGATAAGTCTTATTGGATGTGTTGGGCTAATATTTTAGCTTAATTTTATGTCTCAATTGACCATGTTGAACCTATTATGTTTCAAAGAGTTACTAATATTTTCTTTTACTTCTCTTCTCTTTTGATTTTTTTTTTCTTTATTACTTTTGAAACTATTTACTCTATATTTTCATTTTGTGTGAACAAAAAATTACTTAATTTTGTTTGGAATATGCCATAAGAGATGAAGAAATATGGTAATAGCGGTACTTGTTAGATTTCCTTTCCCTCAAACTATAGTATTCTGTTGGCATTAGTATTCTCTATTTGGTGAAAGCAAGTTTGGAAGGAGGAGGAACTTTATTCTTGGTTCTGAGTGTATTGACTTTCTTTATCTGTAATATAATAAATCTTGAATTGTGGAGAGATAACAAAAATAAGCTAGAACTTGACCATGCTTAGGGATCTGTTAAGTTTTTTTGGAATATGATGAACAGTGAACTCCTATGGTTTTAATTTTTTAGGATGGTTTGAATGACAACTTTGTTTATTTTAGATGACACTTGAAGTAAAGTAAAGAGAAGTAGCATGAAATGGAAAACTAAAGAGATTTGAACATGTTTTTGGCATTTATTTAACTTAAAATATGCAAATTGATTAGTTTACTGTATGGACGAGTATCATATAAGTTCTTAAAACCACTGATAGTAGTTAACTGAGAGGATAGTTGTGTTTTAATTATGTTTTGCACTACTAAAAAAACAGTGAATACCGACCTAAAAATTACCGACCTCAAATGGAGGTCGGTATTCTTAAAAAGAATAAGAAATTAAAAAAAACTTTAGGAAAACGACTACAAGTAGTCGGTTTCTATGCAAAATAAAGCGGGAAAACAAAATTCCGACCTCTGGAGGTCGGAATTTTTCCCTGAAAAAATGAATTACAATAAAAACCGACCTCTTGATGTCGGTATTAATAAAATAAATAAATAACAATATTTTATTTTTTTTCTCAATTAAATATAAAAAACAAAATTGAGAAATATTTTGATTTAATTTTATTAACTTCCGGAGGACGGTTTACGTAAATAAATCATCTTTTGGATGACAATTTATATAAATTAAATTAATATAAAATACCGACCTCATGTGGTCGGTATTTTTATTTCATCCAAATACTTAGAGACATTAAGAGGTCGGTTAGTTTATTACACAATAGTTTATGCAAAATAAAATACCGACATCTGGAGGTCGGAATTTAAAAAATACAAAATATAATTACCGACCTCCGGAGGTCAGAATTTAAAAAATACAAAAAATAAAAAATTCCGACCTCAGTAGGTCGGAATTTAAAAGATACAAAAAATAAAAATACCGACCTCCAGAGGTCGGAATTTAAATAATACAAAAATAAAAATACCGACCTCCGGAGGTCGGAATTTAAAAAATACAAAAATAAAATTACCTCCGGAAAATACCGACCTCCGGAGGTCGGAATTTAAAAGATACAAAAAAATAAAATTACCAACCTCCGGAGGTCGGAATTTAAAAGATACAAAAAATAAAATTACTGACCTCCGGAGGTCGGAATTTCAAAAATACAAAAATAAAAATACCGACCTCCGGAGGTCAGAGTTTAAATAATACAAAAATAAAAATACCAACCTCCGGAGGTCGGAATTTCAAAAATACAAAAATAAAAATACCGACCTCCGGGGGTCAGAATTTAAATAATACAAAAATAAAAATACCAACCTCCGGAGGTCGAAATTTCAAAAATACAAAAATAAAATTACCGACCTCCCGAGGTCAGAATTTTAAAAATACAGAAATCAAAATACCGACCTCTGGAGGTCGGTATATTTCAATACAATGAAAACCGACCTCTTGATGTCAATATTAAATAAAATAAATAAATAACTATGTTTTATTTTTTTCTCAATTAAATATATTGATTTAATTTTATCGTCTTTCGGAGGACGGTTTTGCTTAAAATAAAAAACAAAAAACTATATTATAATTCCGACTTCCGAAAGTTGGTAAAATTAAATAGTATGTAATTAAATTAATTTTCATTAAATAAATCGTCTTCCGGATGACAGTTTTATATAAGTTAAAAAATAAATTAATATAAAATACCGACCTCATGAGGTCGGTATTTTTATTTCATCTAAGTACTTTTAATAAAAGCGACATCCGGAGGTCGGTTTGTTAAAACTGTTCCTATAAATCATAATTTTGCTAGCATAATACTAAATTTTCATTCTACACATACAATTAATTGTTTAAAAGAGTGTAACAATTTTGTATACTTTTATAAATAAAAAGTTAAAATTCATGGAATAAATAAAAAAATATCTATAATTCATATTTAGAGTATGAAATTACGTTGATATGAATTAAGAGATAATTATACTTATATTTGTAGAGTAATGTACAAATTCTATCAGTCTGTTGTCAAATGATGAACTTAATATATCATGTCGATGTAGAGGTGAATAGTTAATTAAAATATAATATAATCTATTTGAGTATGAAATACGAGATAATATTATTATATACGTTCGATCTTGAATGGATGTCAAGTGTTGTGATAATATCGTAGGCAATGATGACATGTAAAGGATAATTCATCGGAGTATGAAATACATTAATTAATTATATATACTCACTGAGTAGTTTAACAAATCAAGTCTTATATATATATATATATATATATATATTAGTGGCTCAGATATGAAATACATTATCAATTAAAGAAATACCGATGATCAATTCAAGGAGATTTATATATTAAATTTGATATTGATAAACTTTAATTTGTTGATCGATAAAATTAAATTTATATAATTAGGAGGTATATAATTTAAATTTATAAAATTAACTTGATCAATAAAATTAAATTTATTAAATTAAACTTCTGTTGAATTTATATAATTAGGAGGTATATATATATATATATATATATATATATATATATATATATATATATATATATATATATATATATAATTTTAATTAATAAAATCAACCTCAAGAGATGAGTTAATGTTAAAATAAATTAATAAATACCGACCTTAAGAGGTCGGTATATTTAAATTATTATTTTATTTAAATAATATCAACATCCCATGGTCGGTAAATTAAACACTTCTCTTAAAAAAAAATGATATAGTATCAAAACCCTAAGGCATCTCTCACTCCACTCTCAGTCCTCTCTCTCACCCTGACCCACCCCCATCTTGCCCATCGGGCTTACTTTTCAAAGTGGTCTTTCTCGATTTCGGAATGGAAAGGCTTGGTTGAAGGCAAAATTCGGTGTAATTCGGTATTAAATAAATAAATAAATAAAAATATTTTATTTTTTCTCAATTAAATATTAAAAACAAAATTGAGAAATAATTTGAATTAATTTTATTTAAATCGTCTTCCGGAGGATGGTTTTGTGTAAAATAAAAAATTATAATATGGACTTCCGAAAGTCGGTAAAATTAAATAGTATCTAATTATCTTAATTTTCATTAAAATATTTATATAGGACTTCCAAAAAAATTAATAAATTAATATTTTCTTTAAATAAATCGTCATCCGAATGACGATTAATTTCAAAAATACAAAAATAAAGATACCGATCTCCGGAGGTCAGAATTTAAATAATACAAAAATAAAAATACCGACCTCCGGAGGTCGGAATTTAAAAAATACTAAAATAAAATTACCGACCTCAGGAGGTCAGAATTTCAAAAATCCAAAAATAAAAATACCGACCTCCGGAGGTCGAAATTAAAAAAAATACAAAAATAAAAATACCGACCTCCGGAGGTCAGAATTTCAAAAATACAAAAATAAAAATACCGACCTCCGGAGGTCGGAATTTAAATAATACAAAAATAAAAATACCGACCTCCGGAGGTCGGAATTTAAAAAATACAAAAATAAAAATACCGACCTCCGGAGGTCGGAATTTAAAAAATACAAAAATCAAAATACCGACCTCTGGAGGTCGGAATTTTCCAAAAAAAAAAAAAGAATTACAATAAAAACCGACCTCTTGATGTCGGTATTAAATAAAATAAATAAATAAAAATATTTTTTTTTTCAATTAAGTATATAAAAAAAATTGAGAAATTATTTTGATTTAATTTTATTAAAATTGACTTTCGGAGGACTGTTTTGTGTAAAATAAAAAATAAAAAATATTATAATACCGACGTTCGGAAGTCGTCAAAATTAAATAGTATGTAATTAAATTAATTTTCATTAAAATATTTATATAGTGACTTCCATAAAATTAATAAATTAATATTTTCAATTAAGTTTAAATAAATCATCTTCCGGATGAGGGTTTTATATAAATTAAAAAATAAATTAATATAAAATAGCGACCTCGTGAGGTCGGTATTTTTATTTCATCCATATACTTTAATAAAAGCGACATCCGTAGGTCGATTTTTTTAAAATGTTCCTTTTAATCATTATTTTGCTAGCATAATACTAAATTTTCATTTTACACCTACAATTAATTGTTTAAAAAAAGTTTAACGATTTTGTATACTTTTATAAATAAAAAGTTAGAATACGTGGAATAAACCAAAAACATCAATAATCCATATTTAGAGTATGAAACTACGTTGATATGAAAATTGAGTACAAGTAGTCAGTTTTTATGCTTAAAAAAATATGAAAACAACAGGTTTTATTAAATGTAATGTGATACCGACCTCATGAGGTCGGTATTTTTTATTTAATTAACATGATTTGCTTTTCATTTATCTTAAAATGTAATGTGATACCGACCTCATTAGGTCGGTTGTTTTTATTAAATCTAAATACTTTTAATAAAAGCGACATTCGGAGGTCGATTTGTTTAAAATATTCCTATTAATCATACTTTTGTTATTGTGCATTATACTAAAATTTTATTTACACCTACAATTAATTGTTCAAAAAGTGTAACAATTTTGTATACTTTTATAAATAAAAAGTTAGAATTCGTGGAATAAATAAATAAAATATCTATAATCCATATTTAGAGTATGAAACTACGTTGATATGAATTAGAAGAAAATTATATATACTTATATTTCTAGAGTAATGTACAAATTTTATCAGTCCGTCGTCTAATCATGAACTTAATATCTCATCTCATGATGTAGAGGTGAAGAGCTAACATATAATCCATTCGAGTATGATATGGGAGATATTATTATTATATACGTTCGATCTTGAATGGATGTCAAGTGTAGTTATTACCTCCTAATTATGATGACATGTAAAGGGTACTTCATCGGATTATGAAATACATTGATTAATTATATACCCTTTGAATAGTTTAACAAATCAAGTCTTACAAACTAGTGGTTCAGATATGAAATACATTATCAATTAAAGAAATACGTATGATCAATTCAAGGAGATTTATATATTAAATTTGATATTGATAAATTTTTGTTGATCAATAAAATTAAATTTATATAATTAGAAGGTATATAATTTAAATTTATAAAATTAACTTGTTCGATAAATTAAATTTATTAAATTAAACTTCTGTTAATGAGTAGTTGAATTATATATATATATATATATATATATATATATATATATATATATATATATATATATAATATTTTAATTTATAAAATTTACTTGTTCGATAAATCAAATTTATTAAATTAAACTTGTGTTGATGTGTAATTAAATTACACACAAACATATATATATATATATATATATATATATATATATATATATATATATATATATATATATATATAATATTTTAATTTATAAAATTTACTTGATCGATAAATTATTTATTAAATTAACTTGATCCATAAATTAAATTTATTAAATTAAACTTCTCTTGATGTCTAGTTAAATTATATATATATATATATATATGTGTGTGTGTGTGTGTGTGTGTGTGTAATTTTAATTAATTAAATCAACCTCAATAAATTAAATTTATTAAACTAACTTTATTAAAATTAAAACTCTAGGTCAAAGTCTCACAAGTCTCACTCCTCTCTCACTATTCCTCTCATCGGCGCCCGCCACCAACCCCGACGACCGGCGCCCCGCCACCATCTCCGAGGACCGGTGCCACGCCACCATCCCAGACGATCGGCGCCACGCAACCATCGCAGCAGCAGCGGCGGTCGCGTACAACAACAGAGGAAGCTCGCGTCAGCAGCAGGAGGTCATGCTGCCTCCATCTCGACCGGCGCTGCCTCTATTCCGACTCACTGCCCTTCTCCTTTTAATTCAAGGTTAGGTTTCATAATAGTATTTTTAATTTCTTTTAATTTGAGTGTTGAATTAGTTAATTAGTGTATTGAATTAGTTTTTTTATTGATTGTTAGTTAATTAGTAAGTGAATGATTGAGGGTTTTTGATTGTTAGTTTGAATTAGGGATTATTTGATTGTTAGTTTGTATTTGTTGATTGTGAATTGAAAATTTTAATGTTAGGGTTAGTTTGAATTAGGGATTATTTGATTGTTAGTTTGTGTTTGTTGAATGTGAATTGAAAATTTTAATGTTAGGGTTAGTTTGAATTAGGATATCTTAGGATTTGTTTGAAATTTGGCATTTCTTGAGTTAATTAGTTTGATTTTGGAATTGTAGAATTAGATTGAATTAGGGTATTTAAGGAGTTGTTTGAATTTGGGTATTCAATTTGAGTGTTGAATTTGTTAATTAGTGTATTGAATTAGTTTTTTTATTGATTGTTAGTTAAGTAGTAAGTAAATGATTTAGGGTTTTTGATTGTTAGTTTGAATTAGGGATTATTTGATTGTTAGTTTGTGTTTGTTAATTGTGAATTGAAAATTTTAATGTTAGAGTTAGTTTGAATTATATTTGGGGAGTTGTTTGAATTTGGGTATTATTTGAGTTAGTTTGAATTATTATTGAGATTTTAGGACTAATAGTTTGAATTTGGGATTAGGAATAGCTAGCTAGTTTGAATTTAGGATTTTAGCACTAGTTAGATTTTGGGATTTTAGGACTAGTTTGAATTTGTGATTTTAAGACTAGTTTGAATTTTGAATTTAGGACTAGTTTGAATTATTATTGAGATTTTAGGACTACTAATAGTTTGAATTTGGGATTTTAGCATTATAGTTTGGTTTTTGAATTCTAGGAGTACTTTCAATTTGTGATTTTAAGACTAGTTTGAATTTAGAATTTAGAACTAATGGTTTGAATTATATTTGATATTTTAGGCTAAATAATAGTTTAAATTTCGGAAACTAGCTAGTTAGTTTTGAATTTGGAACTAATTAGCTTGAATATATAGCTACTTAAGTTTAGAAATTAGATATGAACTTGAATTGAAACTTGAACTTATTAAAACTTGAATATATATATAAAACTAATATTCTTGGATTTGAAGGTTATATTTAACTAAACTTGATATTATTGATGACAAAATTGATTTTCTTCCAAGATCTATTTGTGTCCATCTAGTGTTGACACTTAGCTTTAATTTAGGAATAATGTGTTTGTTAAGCGTAAGTACCAACACTAGTTGATCCTATTAATGACAAAATTGATTTTCTTGCAAGATCGATTTGTGTCCATCTATTCATGTGGGTGTGTTCTTTCATTTTCTATGTTGATGCTTGTTTTCAAATTGGCTCGTATTTAGGAAATAGGCAGTTGACGAATCTCGATGTTGCTGTGTGTTTGTGCTATGTAGTAACTAGTAATTATTGAATCTTTTTCTAGTGTTGAAAGAGTTGATTTTGAGGGCTAGGCAACTAAGGAAGCTCAACATCAAAAAAAGTTGATACAAGCTTCTTTCATCAAAGTAGAAGATAAGGTTTGGTGTTTCTAAATTTCTAAAGTTCAAGTACAATTTCTTTTTATAATGTGTTTGTGTCCTTCTAGTATTGATACTTAGTTTAAATTTTGTGATAATTTGTTTGTGTCCATTGAATGTTTGTTTAGCATAATTAAGTACCAACACTAGTTTATCCTATTGATGACAAAATTGATTTTCTTGCAAGATCAATTTGTGTCCATCTAGTGTTGACACTTAACTTTAATTTAATGTGTTTTTTAAGCATAAGTACCAACACTAGTTGATCCTATTGATAACAAAATTGATTTTCTTGCAAGATCGATTTGTGTCCATCTAGTGTTGATGCTTAGCTTTAGTTTAGGAATAGTGTGTTTGTTAAGCATAACTAAATACCAACACTAGTTGATCCTATTGATGACAAAATTGATTTTCTTGCAAGATCGATTTGTGTCCATCTAGTGTTGACACTTAACTTTAATTTAATGTGTTTGTTAAGCATAAGTACCATCACTAGTTGATCCTATTGATGACAAAATTGATTTTCTTGCAAGATTGATTTGTGTTCATCTACTGTTGATGCTTAGCTTTAGTTTAGGAATAATGTGCTTGTGAAACATAATTAAGTACCAACACTAGTTGATCCTATTGATGACAAAATTGATTTTCTTGCAAGATCGATTTGTGTCCATCTAGTGTTGACACTTAACTTTAATTTAATGTGTTTGTTAAGCATAAGTACCAACACTAGTTGATCCTATTTATGACAAAATTGATTTTCTTGCAAGATCGATTTGTGTCCATCTAGTGTTGATGCTTAGCTTTAGTTAGTGAATTTAGTTGTTGGAATTAAGTCAAAACTAATCTACTTAAAATAGTTAAGTTATTTAAATTAGTTATAATAAATAATGTGGATTAGTTAGTGAATTTAGTTGTTGGAATTAAGTCAAAACTAATCTAGTTAAAGTTAAAAAGTTGTTAAGTTATTTAAATAAATTAAAATAAATAATTTCATTTAGTTAGAGAATTTAGTTGTTGGAATTAAGTCAAAACTAATGTAGTTGAAGTTAAAAAGTTGTTAAGTTATTTAAACTAGTTAAAATAAATAATGTGGTTTAGTTAGTGAATTTAGTTGTTGGAATTAAGTCAAAACTAATGTAGTTAAAGTTAAAAAGTTGTTAAGTTATTTAAACAAGTTAAAATAAATAATGTCCTTTAGTTGGTGAATTTAGTTGTTGGAATTAAGTCAAAACTAATGTAGTTAAAGTTAAAAAGTTGTTAAGGTGTTTAAATAAGTTAAAATAAATAATGTGGTTTAGTTAGTGAATTTAGTTGATGGAATTAAGTCAAAACTAATGTAGTTAAAGTTAAAAGTTGTTAAGTTATTTAAACAAGTTAAAATAAATAATGTCGTTTAGTTGGTGAATTTAGTTGTTGGAATTAAGTTAAAACTAATGTAGTTAAAGTTAAAAATTTGTTAAGGTGTTTAAATAAGTTAAAATAAATAATGTGGTTTAGTTAGTGAATTTAGTTGTTGGAATTAAGTCAAAACTAATGTAGTTAAAGTTAAAAGTTGTTAAGTTATTTAAACAAGTTAAAATAAATAATGTCATTTAGTTGGTGAATTTAGTTGTTGGAATTAAGTCAAAACTAATGTAGTTAAAGTTAAAAAGTTGTTAAGTTATTTAAACAAGTTAAAATAAATAATGTGGTTTAGTTAGTGAATTTTGTTGTTGGAATTAAGTCAAAACTAATGTAGTTAAAGTTAAAAAGTTGTTAAGTTATTTAAACAAGTTAAAATAAATAATGTCGCTTAGTTAGTGAATTTAGTTGTTGGAATTTAATCAAAACTAATGTAGTTAAAGTTAAAAAGTTGTTAAGGTGTTTAAATAAGTTAAAATAAATAATGTGGTTTAGTTAGTGAATTTAGTTGTTGGAATTAAGTCAAAACTAATGTAGTTAAAGTTAAAAAGTTGTTAAGTTATTTAAACAAGTTAAAATAAATAATGTCCTTTAGTTGGTGAATTTAGTTGTTGGAATTAAGTCAAAACTAATATAGTTAAAGTTAAAAAGTTGTTAAGTTATTAAAGAAGTTAAAATAAATAATGTGGTTTAGTTAGTGAATTTAGTTGTTGGAATTAAGTCAAAACTAATGTAGTTAAAGTTAAAAAGTTGTTAAGTTATTTAAACAAGTTAAAATAAATAATGTCGTTTAGTTGGTGAATTTAGTTGTTGGAATTAAGTCAAAACTAATGTAGTTAAAGTAAAAAAATTTTAAGTTATTTAAACATGTTAAAATAAATAATGTCGTTTAGTTTGTGAATTTAGTTGTTGGAATTAAGTCAAAACTAATGTAGTTAAAGTTAAAAAGTTGTTAAGTTATTTAAACAAGTTAAAAAAAATAATGTCGTTTAGTTAGTGAATTTAGTTGTTGGAATTAAGTCAAAACTAATGTAGTTAAAGTTAAAAAGTTGTTAAGGTGTTTAAATAAGTTAAAATAAATAATGTGGTTTAGTTAGTGAATTTAGTTGTTGTAATTAAGTCAAAACTAATGTAGTTAAAGTTAAAAAGTTGTTAAGTTATTTAAACAAGTTAAAATAAATAATGTCGTTTAGTTGGTGAATTTAGTTGTTGGAATTAAGTCAAAACTAATGTAGTTAAAGTTAGAAAGTTGTTAAGTTATTTAAACAAGTTAAAATAAATAATGTCGTTTAGTTGATGAATTTAGTTGTTGGAATTAAGTCAAAACTAATGTAGTTAAAGTTAAAAAGTTGTTAAGTTATTTTAACATGTTAAAATAAATAATGTCGTTTAGTTGGTGAATTTAGTTGTTGGAATTTATTCAAAACTAATGTAGTTAAAGTTAAAAAGTTGTTAAGTTATTTAAACAAGTTAAAATAAATAATGTCGTTTAGTTGATGAATTTAGTTGTTGGAATTAAGTCAAAACTAATGTAGTTAAAGTTAAAAAGTTGTTAAGTTATTTAAACGTGTTAAAATAAATAATGTCGTTTAGTTTGTGAATTTAGTTGTTGGAATTAAGTCAAAATTAATGTAGTTAAAGTTAAAAAGTTGTTAAGTTATTTAAACAAGTTAAAATAAATAATGTGGTTTAGTTAGTGAATTTAGTTGTTGGAATTAAGTCAAAACTAATGTAGTTAAAGTTAAAAAGTTGTTAAGTTATTTAAACAAGTTAAAATAAATAATGTCGTTTAGTTAGTGAATTTAGTTGTTGGAATTTATTCAAAACTAATGTAGTTAAAGTTAAAAAGTTGTTAAGGTGTTTAAATAAGTTAAAATAAATAATGTGGTTTAGTTAGTGAATTTAGTTGATGGAATTAAGTCAAAACTAATGTAGTTAAACTGTTGTTGCCGAAAGAGAGAAGAAGAGAGAAGAGGAGATTGCGGCAGCACAAGAGGTAGAGAGGCATGCAGCTATTCAAGCCCAACTTACTTTTCTTTTTGAATCAGGAAATATTCTTCTTTCATGTCCAGCCAGCAGTGATGGATCTGATCAAGAGAGTGATGAGAATGATAAGTCTGATAAGGAGAGTGATCAGGGTGATGAGGAGTAGTTATATCTATTTGACATTTTAGACTTCTATATTTTGGAATTGTTTTATTGTATTTTGAAGTTGGATGAAGTTTATTTTGAAATAGTTTAATGTATATGTTGAAAATATTGTGTTGTTTTGGTTGGATGAAGTTTATATTCTTTGGGTTGTTTTGGTATAAATATGCAGGTGGGCAATTATAATTATAGCAATTTGCTGCCAATTTTATAGCAGAAAACTGACCTACGGAGGTCGGAATTTCAAAAGTAAAAATATTAAAATACCGACCTCCGGAGGTCGGAATTTTAAAAATACAAAAATAAAATTACCGACCTCTGGAGGTCGGAATTTGAAAAATAAAAGAATAAAAATACTGACCTCCGGAGGTCGGTATTTAAAAAATAGAAAAATAAAATTACCGACCTCCGTAGGTCGGAATTTTAAAAATACAAAAATAAAATTACCGACCTCCGGAGGTCGGAATTTGAAAAATAAAAGAATAAAAATACCGACCTCCGGAGGTCGGAATTTGAAAAATATAAAATAAAAATACCGACCTCCGGAGGTCGGAATTTAAAAAATACAAAAATAAAATTACCGACCACCGGAGGTCGGAATTTCAAAAATACAAAAAATAAAAATACCGACCTCCGGAGGTCAGAAAATAAATTAATGAATTTTCCGACTTAAAATAAAAACCGACCTCGAGAGGTCGGTAAATACCGACCTCCGGAGGTCGGTATTGAATAGCGACCAAGCTTTTTCCGACCTAAGCTGGGATGTCGGTTTTAGGTCGGAATTATAGGGAATACCGACCTCCGGAGGTCGGTATTTTTAGGTCGGTATTCACTGTTTTTTTGGTAGTGTTGGCTGATTTTTATGTATATAAAGGAGTGTATGTATGTATGAATATTTTCTAGTTTTGTTATAACAACTAAACACTACAACATTTTAGGCATAAGGCCACTCTCTCTCAGTCTCATGTGAGTATCATGTATCCTATCTCCAGATCTCACCAACGGAAATAGAGATAAAAGGTTCCCCAACCTTTTGCCTTCCAACCAGATGTTGAGGACCAAAATTTTGCATAGGCGGCAAACAAAAAGAAAGAGCAAGAACATGGTGTGGTAGTATGGAAAGCCCGCATATGGAATTAAGTGGTAGGAGGCATTTTACTCAAATGCAGATTAAAGCAATATGTGCGCAGATGAGAGAATTAAGTGGTAGATGGCATTTTTCACTAGCATTCTTCTGCTCCCAGTGATGAAATAAGGTTCATTCACCTATCTCAGTTTGTCCTATTGAATTAAGATATTGGCATTCCTTCAGCGTCTGTTGGTTCTGTACATAAAACAAAATTTGGGACACTTTTCTGGGTTAAGGATCACAAGCTGGGCATCTCAACCAAGGTTCTCTTTCCACATTATGTTGCAGTCGAAAATGCATTTATGGAAGAATATAAATATTATAAATTGCACCATAGAGATGATAAAAATGCTTCAATCTGCTCCTCATCTTCTTTACTTAATCTCGAAAATGAATTGATGAAGCACAGTAGGACACTATTGCTTCTAAGTTGTGATTTTGGAACATCATGGAATTCCAGGTTTGTCATAATAATATTATAGTTTTTCGATTCTTATAAATGATGACATCTATCAATAGCTTTCTAAATAGATACATAGATATTTGTCTTATTCAAGAAACTAGTTCTGTCAAAGAAGCAATCTCTTTTCATGTTTATGAATGAGCTTATATTTTAGTCTGTGATTCTCTCCCATTCATCTAAAAGTGAAAAAGCATGGAGCCAAAGGTTACATACCTCTCTTTGTATATGTATATTTTTTTTAGATATTGGTTTGGTGTATGTGGTAATGGCACATTGACAAATTGGCATATCTTCTCTATGAATCCCCCTTTTTGGGCTTGTTTTAGAAGGCCTGTTTACAGTTGCATGTTCCATCTGTATGTAAATGTAGTTTCAAAAAGGAAAAAAGTATGTAACGAGAAAGAGAGAGAGAGCGAGCAAGAAACGATGATTCAATTTATGCTATGCTACTTAGATCCGAATATAAGCTAGTGAGGGACATATTATCTATCACAGGAATAAAAGAAGAAAATAATGTCACACTTATTTCTCAAATTGAGATTGATACGACTTCTTTTGATCTCTTCATGGAGATTGGTGTCTTGTCTTTTTCTGTGAGATAGTTTGAAATGAATTTATTTTACCCTTTTGATGGTCAGTCATTCACGGTTCTTACTACTATTAATCACTGATAGGAGGTGATCAAGATGATAGCTAGAAATTGTTCAAATCTGCAAGATATTATGGAAAGAGAATCTGAGTTAGTGAAAAAATTAACAGAGCTCTTATTTTGGATTATACTATAAAATAATGAATATCTATAACCTATTGGCTGATCACCATTTGAGAGTTGTATCGCCAGGTTGATTTCACCTTGTTTTCACTTGGAATTTTCAAGTTTTTACTCTCATGCCTTAACAACACAACCACATCCCCCTAGGGATAAGGAAAACATTTTCTATTAAGAAATGAATCTAGTTTCATTTCATAATTTTTTTTGTGGTACTTTATCTATTGTTTATATTATTTCAGGGCAATCTAGCAATAGAACTAACTTTTTTTAGCAAAACTGCAAAACTCTATTTGGCAGTGTAAGGCTGTAGGGCATTTTTTTATAAATAGAAGATAGAGTAGGTTTATTGGCCCAAGAAGGAAATACCTCACTTTAGCCATGTATTTTGATGCATTGACGGGAAATTAAGTATAGCAGCTTCACTGTCATTATCTGATAACGTGTCGTGTGGTCATCGTGTGATCAAGTGTTTTGATTATTCCTGATCTTCCATTGAACATGGTCTCAGTTTTCTATAATAGCATTCATGTTGTTTGGTTTTGATTTTATTTAACGATTATAATTTCCTCATCTAGTCATTAATGTTGCTTTTAATTTAGTTTAACAATATGAAATTAGTGGGCCAATTGATGTAAGGAAAAGTTATGGATAGTAGGTTGCAAATATCTTTGAGAATAAAATATTTGACTCTTGTGATGTTGGATTTTTTTCATCCATATTTGACTCTTGTGATGTTGGATTTTTTTCATCCATATTTGCTAGAGCACCTATTCTTCCATAAGTTCAAACATATTAAAATATGAGTGGACTGCAAGATTATCCTGTGAGCATCATTGTTAGCGTTAGTAGTCCACCATCTCATAATCATATTTCTAAGAGGTCTATAATCACTGTCAATCCTTATAGAACCAGCATAAATTTATCAGATATTTCTAGCAAAGTACCCTGCCACAAAATTGTGATCAATGGTGTCTTTTCCTGGTTTATAGTAGCAGAAATAGTTGACAGGTTGTGACAGCAGAAACTTTGTTTTCTTTTCTCTCTAATCTGATCCCAAGCAGATGAGCAAGTGAATTCTCCATTTGCATTAGGTTTCCAGATTGGTTGATCAGACACCATGGGCTGGTAGTGAATTTGAGTCGCAAGAATGGTCGCAACCAGATCCGGAGGTGCAGTTTGAATGATCTTTTCGTTATCCCAGGTTCCATTGATCAAAAAAGCATACACTTTGATGTTGTTTGGTGTTGAGCTTCCTCTTTTTTCATGTTTTGTTTTGTGCAATTGCTATCATGATTTACATGTCTGCATTAAAGTATCTTGGGATTTTTCTCCTGTGGCACCTGTTCTTTAGCCTGAAGTGGACTACGAAATTCAAAAAGTTTTTTGGCCATTAAATTTTGATTTCTAAACTGTAATCTGGAACCTGCAATTTGGACCTGTAATATGCAATCTGGAACCTGTAATTTGGAACTGTAATTAGCAATCTGCAATCTAGAATTGTAATCTATAATTTGAAACTCAAAAAAATCTGTAGTATGTGATCTGCAATCTGGAATCTGGAACTTCTTGCCTCTTCTATAAGTGCTACAATCTAATTTGTTGTACATTTTAAATGTGTAGGGAAATGGAGGTGATCAAATTTGAAGGGTCGCCACAAGTCAATTTGATCTCATTAAAGTGGATGATGAAGTTTTTGAACTATTGTAAAGTTTGAATACATTATATTTGATTTTGTGAAATATATTCATTGCTAGAATATATTGAACTATTGTCAGAGTACTTTTTTTAACTATTGTGTACATATATTTATAATATTGCTTTATAAGTATGTGTATGTACATAAGACATGATACTATCTTTTGAAGTTTATTGCAAATCTATATATTTGAATTACTTATTAGCCAATTTGATGCTTGAGATTATTTACTGCAAAATAATATTGGTGTTTTTTAAT
Organism: Solanum bulbocastanum; assembly: GCA_037074985.1. Taxonomy (NCBI): domain Eukaryota; kingdom Viridiplantae; phylum Streptophyta; class Magnoliopsida; order Solanales; family Solanaceae; genus Solanum; species Solanum bulbocastanum. The sequence continues at coordinate 17,451,250 of CM073599.1, forward strand.
TAGAAATTGTGGCATATAAAACTTTTATATCCAAAATAATATTACCACACTTAAAAGTGTAGCCATAGGACTGTAAATTGTGGTATGCACATGGTCAAGGACTACACTTCAAAGTGTTGTCATACATAAGATAGAAAAGGCAACACTTTAAAATCGTGGGCAATATGGAAGAAAAGGCCACGCTTGAAAGTGTAGCCGATAAGGCAACAAATTTAAGCGTAGCTGCAAAGCATGGCCTTTTTGCCTTTTAGGCTACGCTTGAAAGTGTAGCTGATAAGGCAACACTTTTAAGCTGTAGCTGCAAAGCATGGCCTTTTTGCCTTTTAGGCTACGCTTTTAAGCATAGCTGAGAAGGCAACACTTGAAAAGTGTCGCCTAAACTCTAAGGTTACGCCTCTTTCGGCTACCCCTGGAAAAGTGTGGCTTAAAGTCAAAAAGTGTGGCCTTTTATGAAAGTCCACACTTTTTCATGGTTTAGGCCACACTTTTCTAGTGTGGTTGTAGACATAAAATGTTGTAGTGGATCCTACATTTTCAGACATCATTGTACATGGTGAAAGATCATTGACAGCTAGTATTATTTCTGCGGCCTTGGCAAGAAAGTTGATGCTTCAAGCTTGTGGGACATACCTTGCTCACATAGTTGATGCACGGTTGGAGAGTCCTGGTATCAAGGACATACCTGCTGTACGTGATTTCCCAAAAGTCTTCCTAGAAAACCTTTCGGGATTGCCCCCGAAAAGAGAGGTTGAATTTCTAATCGAACTTATTCCTGGATCTACCCCTATTTCTATCACTCCTTATAGAATGGCTCCAACAGAATTAAGAGAATTGAAATCCCAATTGCAAGAACTTCTTGAGAAGGGTTTTATTCAACCTAATGTTTCTCCTTAGGGAGCCCTAGTTTTATTCGTAAAGAAGAAAGATGGCATTCTCAGGCTTTGTATTGACTATATACAATTGAGCAGAATAAAAATCAAGAATATATATCCACTACGAAGGATCGATGATTTGTTTGATCAACTGAAGGGTGCTAAAGTATTTTTAAAGATTGATTGAAGGTCTGGATAACACCAATTGCGGGTTAGAGAGAACGATATTTCTATAACTTCTTTTAGAACTCAGTATGGTCATTATGAATTTTTGGTGATGCCATTTGACAAATGCTCCTGCGATATTCATAGATCGAATGAATCGAGTATTCAAGCCTTACGTTGGTCAGTTTGTGGTTGTTTTTATAGATGATATTTTAATATTTTCCAGGAGTAGTGAAGATTAGGATAAACACCTCCGAATTATTTTGCAAATTTTGAAGGAGAGGGAACTTTATGCTAAACTTTCCAAGTGTGAATTTTGGCTTGATGAAGTGACGTTTTTGGGACATGTTATATCAGCCGAAGGCGTGAAGGTGGATACTAATAAGATACAAGCAGTTGTCAAGTGGAGACCTCCCAAAAGGCAAACCGAGGTAAGAAGTTTCTTAGGCTTAGCAGTATACGACAAAATATTTGTGAAAGGCTTTTACATTATCGCCTCTCCATTGACTAAACTCTTGCAGAAGGAAGTAAAGTTTAATTGGAATGGCAAATGCCAAGAGAACTTTGAAACTCTCAAATCCTTGCTGACTCAAGCACCTATTCTTAATATATCAATTTAAGGGAAGGAGTATGTAGTATACATCGATGCCTCTAATAATGGTATCAGATGCATTTTGATGCAAGAAGGGAAGGTTCTTTGTTATGCCTCTCGGAAAGTAAAACCGTATGAATTGACTTATCCACTCATGATCTTAAACTTGCTACGGTAGTGTTTGCTTTAAAAAGATGGTGGTATTATTTGTATGGAGAGAAATGTCATATATTCACTGATCACAAGAGCTTAAAGTACTTGGGTACTTAGAAGAAGCTAAACCTCCGACAACGTAGGGGGCTTGAACTCATTAAGGATTATGATTGCACGATTGATTATCATCCAGGTAAAGCCAATGTGGTTGCAGATGCTTTAAATCGGAAATCCTTTGCAAGCATTTCTTTGAGTCCTTTACCCTTGCTTCTTGAGATAAGAGCCATGAATGTTTGTTTCACACTTGATTCAAATGGTTTAGTTATTGATAACTTGCAAGTAAAGCCAATATTACTTGAATAGGTGAAATAAGCAAAAGAGTTAGATGAGAAACTTGTAAAATTGACCAGAGAAATTCAAAATGGGGAAAAACTTGAGTTTACATTAACAAAGGATGGTCTCTTAGTTTAACAAGATAGATTATGTGTCGCAACGATGTCAAATTGAAGAGAGAAATACTTAGTGAATCACATACTTCACCATATGCAGTGCATCTTGGGGGTACAAAGATGTACCAGACCATCAAAGAAAATTATTGGTCGAATCGTATAAAGAAAGACATTGCAGAGTTCATTTCTAAATGTTTGGTTTGTCAACAAATAAAGGTAGAATATTAGGTCCCAGTTGATTTACTACAACCCTTGTCGATGCCGGAATGGAAATGAGAAAGAATAACTATTGTCTTTGTTTCTGGACTTCCTCGCACCCAAAGAAATCATGATGCAATATAGGTGATTGTGGACAGGCAAACCAAGAGTGCTCACTTCTTAGCAATTAGGATGGATTACTCACTTGAGCGGTTAGCCGAATTTTACATTAATGAGATCTTAAATGGGTCGTACCATTGTAAGAAAATCCAGATTCAAATATGTTAACCCCACCTTTGTTCAACCAGGACGGTTTGTAATGGGACCTATGGACTGTAGCTCTAAACCATCTGGGAGGGTCCGATAGTTATTTTAAGAGCTCTTTGGGCTTTTCCCTAATCATTTTAATCATGTACTACATAATTTTACCTTCTACGCAAAAGCCCTATATGATGAATTTTAACCCCAAATCACCCAATTCAATTCATTCTCCTAAAATCCCAAAAGTTGATCAAGTTCATCCTCTCAAATATTTCTTTCTCTAAATATGTGTACAATGGTATCTAGAGTAGGGGACTTCAGTAGGACTTATATTGGCTGAGCAAGTGACTAATGCGAAGTTTCGGGCTAACTTTCAAGTGTTGGCTCAAGCCATGACTTCTCAAGCAAATAAAGAGGTTGTGGTCCCTATGAACCCAAATGTGGGAACAATGACATCTAGAGTGAGGGACTTCAATAGGATGAATCCTCTGAAATTTCATGGTTCCGAGGATGAGGAAGATCCTCAAGAGTTTATTGATAAAGTGTACAAGGTGTTGATGATAATGGGATTGACACCGGTTGAAAAAGAGGGACTTGGCCATGTAAGACCCCATAGTCTAGTAGACTAACTAGAGGCAAGGAAAGGGACCAAGGCTTCCCAACGTCCCCAAGGCACTGCCCACTTTGCCACAAGAGCCTTAATAGCTCGTGGTGGCCACCACGCCTCATGGTGCCACTCGTGGTCTTGACTCCTCCACACGAGCCACTTCACGGCTCATCAAGGTCTTGACTGGCTGTGGAAGGGGTGGTGAGGTTGACTTATTTTTTAGGGGTTAAGGGGAAGGTTTCCTAGCTACTGGACCATGAACAAGAGAGACACCACGGCTCATAGAGCCTCACGTTAAGGGCTTTTCATTAGACTTAGAGTGTAGGGTCAACTTCAAACGATTAGATCTCTTTGATCAAAATGAATTAGGTGGGCCATGACCGGTCAAATTAAAGGTATTTGAGTCCTCTTCCCAATGCCACCATGTTTTTCCAATTCCCACCTCGGAGTAATAATTTATGCTTGAAATAGTGAAGTACTGTCAGGCTGAAATTCTTCACCATCCGTTTCACGGGCCATAGTGATGATGACGACCCGTGAAGGCCTCCATCATGCCATTCTGAAGGTTTCCAGTCAGAGGACTTCTTGGGTCTATTCCCAATTTTTTTTAACTTAAAGCTATGTCATTTTTCCCAAGTCTAGGACCCCTATATAAGTCATTTAAACCCCAAAACTCACTCAATTAAGTCATTTATTCCAAAAAACAAAATAAATCCCAAAGTTCATCTTCTTTAAAATATTTCTCTCTCTAGAAACTTGAAGAAGAAGAAGGAAAAGAAGGAGATTGAAGCTAGGGTTTTAAGTGCAAGCTTTTACAAATCAATTTCTTTGGGCTTTATTGTTAAGTTATGGTAGTTTTCATCCATAGAATCCTCAAAACCTTCAATTTCAAAAGATAGAAATCCCCAAAAGTAACAGTTTGATTCAAAAATCATGGGTTCCTTTCAAACTTAATTTTTCTGATTGAATTGAGTTATATAAGGCATGAATTGATGATTTCCAATAAGTTTTATGATGTTTCCCCAAGAACCCAAGAAATTTCCATATTTCTATATTTTGATCTTATGTTGTGGGTATTGTTGAATGTTGATCCAATTGAGTGGATTATGATTGTTTATGCTTGAATTGAGTAGATTCAATGATATTAGTGTGTATTTACATGTACCAATGCCTAACCCATGTCTAGAAAGATGTAATTGATATAAATGGGTTTTAAACTACGGAAGGGGAAATTGATGATTTAAATGTAATCTTCTATGATGGATGATATGTAAAGTATAATGCTTTAGAGTTGAGCATATAGACATGAATTTAATTAGATTAAGGTATATATGATGATCTATGATTAGCAGTGATTGAGATTGGGGCTATTTGATGAATTATGACTAGAATTGCTTAAGAGTAAAGCATGTAGGAAAGGTTATGATTAGACTTGATTTAAGAGCTAGGCATGTTTGATGAATGATAATGGATAGGGCATCTAGAGTAGAGCTACCATGATGAGTTATCACTAGGATGGTTTGAGAGTAAGGCTTATATCATAATTGTTGATTTGTAGATAGAATTGTTGTGGAAGGATTTACCTACATGATCTACTCTATTAATGCATAAGGTGATTGAATTACTTGAATTACAATGAAATCCATGTCTAATTCTTGATGTGTTGATTGAAAGTAGGTTATGAACCTTGAAAGAGTAAAGTATGAGATTATGCATGTTTTAATGAAATCTATGTAAATGCTTTAAGGACACTTTGAGAGTAAAGTGTCAATGATTATGATATTTTTGTTGTGTTGATTGAAAGGACATTCTAATGAACACATAATGAACATGATGTGAAAGTTTTTCTCACATAATGAAAATTCTAAGGTTGAAAGTCTTTCTCACCTAATTAAATCTAATACTTACATGTAGACATGGACGGTGAAAGGTTTTCTCACGCATGATCTAATGAGCTATCCTAATGAACTAACTTGGATTGGTTGTCAAGGACATCCTGCCATGAGACATGAGTTTAGTAAGACTTTATAAGTACTCTATGAGATTTATGCTCAGCACCGAGTGGATATTGAAATGAGATGGAAGTTTTTTACGTCGGTTGAGTACGGGTTTCCTATGTATGTCTCATGAGATTGAAACCTATTACGTCTGTGAAGTCTGTGCTTCTATTAGCAATCTCCGTATCCCATAAACTAGGTGCCCCCCTAGGATATTTATTTAGTGGATCCACCTAAACAAACAAATCATGGTTCTACCTTAGGCAAGTAGGACAACCCTTTTTGGTGTACGCTACACCGGGTGATCATGTTATAGCTCACATGGTCTCATGTCGGTTATGGCTATCTCCCACAACAAGAACATGAATAACGAACTAAGGTTACTACATGAATTATTGTTTATGAGTTCAAAGGTTTTAAAGCTGATGCTAGCTTGCATTGAATATGATGATTATGACTTGTGATATTTCAACTATCTCTATGATGATGTTTAACTTGGTAAGTTCCATTTCATGAAATGAAATATCCACTTTAGCATTTTTTATGTGTTTTTATGCATGGCTATCATAGTTGGTGCATTTTTGTACTAACACCTACTTTTGCCTACTTTTGCCCCAAGTGTAGGATTCGACACTAGAGGTGATCATACTTGTGGCTAGAGCTTGGATATGAGTGTCCCCGAGCTTGGTGAGTTCTCATGGTTTGAGGATGGATTTTCATAGTTCTAGTTTCTTTCATGTACTTTCCATTTTTGGACATGTTGTATGGGCTTGGCCCTATTTCATTCAATATTGTAATAGATGGCTTGTTGAGACAAAGTGTCTAGACTTCCACTTTCTTTTATGAAAAAATTTTTACACTTGAAATATTGTTTTACTCTAAGTTGTTCTATTTCTTATGTTATGAGGACTAAGTGGCTTGTATGGAGTCCTTCGGGTTCTATACGCCTTGTTACATCTAGGGTGTACCCTTGGGTTGTGAAATATAATGTAATCAAAGCACAAAGTTTAGAATGATCCTAGGATGATGTCTCATAAGCCATATCTAGTAGAGTCTTGTTCATAGTTGAAGCGTGCTACATTTATGATTGAGAGACTACAAGATGATCAGGAAACTTCATTTCTTCATTACTCTAGGTCGTGCCATAGAGTTTATCTCTATAAGATCTCTCTCCTAATCCTTACTTTGTGGTCTACAAGACATGACTACTCAAGGAGCTTTCACTAGTGGAATTGAAGGAGACAATGTTGATCAATGAGCTCCTCCTCAAGCTCCACAAGTTCTGGTTGATCCTTTGACCGATCAAGTGATTAATAAGAAGTTTAGGTTTGGTTTTCAACTGCTGACTATCGCTGGGATAGAAACTCCGGAATTTGATGGGTGAATGATAGAGGAAGATCCTCAAGAGTTTATAAATGAGGTGTAACGACCCTTTCATATTATTATATGCCAATAACTCATGAAATATTCTTAATGTATATATTGTCCCCACGCTAGTAGATGATGCTATAAAAAAATTATCAACTTTCGAGTACCCAAACTAAATGGGTTCATGCTTCATACGATCGTTCAAAATAAGTAGGAAATGTAATATATTACATAACTTGGGCTTACACACCCCAAATAAACAAAACCTATAGCCATACTTATATTACAACCCATGGACATGATCCGATTAGCCCTCAAAATTACATGCAAATATACACCACATAGATCGTGTATAAATCCTAAAGTTTATACAAAATACAGATGCCTATATGCAAATGTGATCTTCTCTAAAGTTCTAAAAATTTCTATCTCCAATGGCTAGGCTCATGCCTCCTCTCGATCAGCCCCTACGATAGAAACAACTATAAGCATATACCTTAGTGTTGTAAAAACTAGAGGTTCGGGGTCCTCAAAATTCACCAAGCTACCTATCTAAGTCAATGAACTACATACTTGAAACATAATAAGTAAATCAAGTAACAATTTATAACGAGTATCAAGTTTGATATTCAAAGATACGAATGTCAAGAACGCTCATACCACCATTTTCCAAGAAATTCAATAACAAGGATCGCCCAATATATACCTCATTTCATCACACCCGGCACAAGCAAGTACAAAGAAGGGTCGACGCCCTGTATCAAGAAGGGTCAAAGCCCAATAGTCAAGAGAACCAAGAACCATATTAAAAATGGCTTTCTAGTTCGTACTTAAAATGGACAACTTCCATTCTTAAGACGGACTAAAAATCCAAAGTCAAGATGTAAAATGATCCGAATCAAGAGGCATGCCAATAGTGACAAAGTCACAGCCATAAGAAGGACAAGGTCCCAAAAAGAGTGCCAAGTGATCCAACAATCCGTACAAGTGGGCGTGTTACACAAGCGTAATACCAACACAACAATGCAAAGTGACAAGAGGTAACCAAGGTATCAAGATCAACTTTCAGATATGCCAACATTTACAAGAGTGCAAGTACAAGTTTAAACACAAACCTCAATGCTTTAGTGTAGAATAGTCCAACACCACTCCCCGAGTTCAAACCGTAGACCAACCAACGTATCAAGGTCATCAACTTGTTCACAAATACAACCTTAAAAATACAATTAAATAACTTCTTTAATTCCTAATATCTCAATAATGTCGAAATAAAACAGGATTATCATCACAAGTAAGCTCAGCCTTCATAGGTACAACTATGTTCCCAAAACAGTAATTCTGGCCAGTCTAGTACCCCGTGTTGCAAACTAGATTTGAAAAGTACAACGGCAAAACTAGACTTTATAACCTTCATGAAAGATGTAGATACATCTCTTAAGATTGCAACGCAACAAGATTCATAGAAAAATACATTTAGTACAAAAAGATATCATCACTACCCTAACAGTTGTTCATACAGGATTTCTGAATCCAAAATCTGGACAGAACTTGACCTGTGTTACGTCCCATGTTCCGAATCTATAACAGCTAAATTAGAGTTTTATATAAACATAAGAGTTGTAGGTATGTGAATTATCTTTCTAAAACATATTTATTAATAGTAAACTAAGCTCCAGAGAACAATATATACACAAATTACCAACCACTACCCAGCTCAGAAACAGATTTCAGCACTTACCAATAAAGCAGTGTGTCTCTCGAATTCCAGCCAAAAGACCAAGTTTTTCTCTTTTGATTTTGATGAAAAATTGGTTAATTAAGGTTCTAAGATTTTTAGGCTTTGAAGGAACTGAAATTCACTAGAGAAGTGTCAATAAATAGCCACACAAGTGCTGTTTATAACTTGGACAGCTGGCCTTCAAAGGTGCTGCCCAAAAAGTTTTTGTGCTGCCCAAAAAAAAAAACATATATATACACTTATTTATATATCCTTCACCTCCTTTTAAAACTATCCATAACTCTAATTATACTATTACGTAAATACCCCAATATAATCCCATAAATTACAATATACTTATGCTAAACAAGTTAGCAATTATCACCAAAATTTCAAGTTCCCAACATAAGAGTAAAACATATTATAGTAATAAGCAACAGTCAATCGACAAGAAACTCTTGTTAGCATTTAGGGGTGTACATGAGGTCTCTCAGGTGTTGGACTTTGTAGGAGTGACTCTGGTAGAGAATGCGTAATTGGCCACTTACCAATTGAAAGGTCTTGCTTAGATTTTTTTTCAATCAATGAAAAGAAGCGAGGTCAGTAGAAGCGGGTCTAATGGAGTGGGAAAGGTTTAAGGATGGTTTTATTGATGGATTTTGTCCTTTGGAGTTGAGAGAGGCTAGGGTACTTGAGTTTATTAACCTTCGGCAAGTTAGTATGAGTATTAAGGAATATGCTAGGATGTTCACTCGATTGTCGAGATACGCTTCATCTATATTAGCCGACCCTAGGTCGATAATGAGTATGTTTTTGTCGAGTGTGTTCGACTTGGTAGTAAAAGTGTTTCGTACGAGCATGCTTGATCATGATATGAATATTTGTCATCTTATGGTTTGTGCCCGAAGGGTTGAAGAAGAGAAACAAAAAGAAAGGTCTAGGGATAAAAAAAGATTTAGAATTGATGATGATAATTCCTCTCAAGAAAGGTCCAATAGACATGGTCATCCTAAAGTACAACCAAGGCTTTTAGGAATAGGTTCTTCTAAGGTTCCACCAAGGTATAACCAAGAGAGAGTGTCTAACCATAACCCTTAAGGAGGGAATAGTAGTGAATCTTTGTTTCTTAAGCCTGTTTGCTCTAAGTGTGGAAGTGAGGACTATGGTAGGTACCTAGTCGGCAAAGGATGGTTGTGGTAATAATGCTCACAAGATGAGGAATTGCCCAGTACTTAAGGCTAGAGGAAGAGAGGGCAAGCAAGCTCCTCCTAGTGGTCAAAATTCCAATGCTCCCAAGAAAAACCGCTTCTATGTACTCCGATCTAGATATGACAAAAAGAGCTTTCCGGATGAAGTCATCAATATGTTAATAGTTTCCAAATAGATGTATATGCCCTATTAGATCCCGGTGATACCTTTTAGACTCTGATATTATTGTTAGTGTGAAAGGGTTGCATTCTTGTTAGACCTCTATTGAATGTAGAACTTGTATGGTGAGATTTTAGTTCCCAAATGAGCCTATCCTAGAATGGAAGGGGAGAGTCTTATGCCTAGTGGTTAGTTGTTCCTTATATGAAGGTTAGAAGGATGTTGGATAAAGGTTGCTTTTACCACCTATCTAAGACTGATTTTGTTCGGGCTATCACCAATTGAGGGTGAAAGTGGATGATATTCCAAAGACGAATTTTAAAACCCGATATGGTCATCATAGTTCTTGGTAATGTTCATAGGTTGGCCGAGTAGGTGTTCAATTAGTGGACTCCACCAATGGTGGTGCATGATTGACAATGGGTGTGAATCATCTTATGTGGTAAATGTGAAAGCTAAGCAAGGGATTGATACGATTTTCGTTGACTTAAAAGAAGTGGTACTTAAGGAATATGTAGATGTTTCCTCCTAAGGGAGAGATGGTGTGCTTTGATAGCAAGGTTGTTGAGTGTCCCTAATGTTCATGATTTAGGTTTACTTGAAATTGTCACCCATGAAGAGTGTAAGGAGGTTTTATAAATAAAAGGAAGCTTAGTCCCTGTGTTGTAGTCCCATAGGAGGTTTTGAGACGTGTTGGTAAGGTTGCCTAAGAGGTAGACTTACCTAATGAGTTGGCATCGGTGTATTCGGTTTTCTATGTCTTTATATGCTTGAGAAGTGAGATGAAGATTCGATATCCATAGTTTCCTTAGGAGCGTTGAGAGTAGATGGAAGTCTTTTTCATGAGGAAGTTTCGATTGAGATTTTAGGCCGGCAAGTTAAGAAGTTGACAAATAAAGAAGTTGCTTACGTAAAAGTATTATGGAATCATTTAGTTGAGGGTACTACTTGGAAGGCTGAGGCCAATATGATGTCCTGATATCCTCATTTGTTTCCTTCTACTTGTACCCTAGCTTCTGATAAAGAGTTCCTCTTGACTTGTTTCGTGTTTTGTAGTCATATGTGTTCCATAATCTCCTTAAATTATGCATGTTTATGAAAGCTTATGTTGAAAAAGAAAATGAGTTATATGATTGAATTTCCTCATGTTGTTTGTCACGCCCTAAGGATACCCCCTGGACACGAACACAGGACCTAAGATCACGAATGACCCTAAGCTAACTTTGCTGGCATAGCAGAAGCATACTAAAGCAAACTGAATCAATAAAACACCATGCAGAAGCTAAATCATATGATAATCTGAAAGGATGCGGAATACCCATATACTATCTAAATAAAGAAAACTAAGAGTTTGAATACAAATGACAAGTCAAACTCTAACACTAAAGCTGAAACTAACTATGTCTGAAATATGCTCTACTAACTAGATATGTTGGGGCATTCCCAGCTAAATCTAGCAAAAACTAAAACTGAAACTAAAAGCAAGGAAGGACAATCATGTCAACTATCCTTGAAGAATGAGGATTCACCACTGATGTTGCTGAACTGTAGATCGGGAATCGATCTATGCGTGATCTTGAAGCTGAGGACCTGAAGCTACATCATGATAAGATGTAGCATAGAGTATGTGTCAGTACTTGAATGGTACTGAGAATGCAGGATAGACTAAAGTTGAAAAATAACATAACTAAACAAGCAATAAGCAACGATGTAATCTGAACATAATAAGGATACTGGAAATACTGAACATGGCTAAACTGAATGCAATGACCAAGTTTATAACATGTTGAGACTGATACTTATTCCTGATTATGACCTTGTTCAACGGCCTATAGTCAATGGACATTTTGAGAGAACCATCTTTCTTTTTGACGAGCAACATTGGTGCACCCCAAAGGGAAATACTGGGTCTGATGAAGCCCTTATCTAGAAGGTCTTTCAACTACTCTTTCAATTCCTTAAGCTCACCTGGAGCCATTCTGTAAGGAGGAATAAAGATAGGCTGGGTATTTTGAATAAGATCAATTCCAAAGTCAATTTCCCTTTCGGTAGAAACTCTAGGAAGATCTTCCGGAAACATTTATGGGAACTCATTAACTACATAAATGACTCAAGAGTTGGAGTTTCAGAGCTTGAATCATTAACCCTAGCTAGATGATAAAGACAACCCTTAGAGATCATTTTTTTGGCCTTAAGGTAAGAAATGAATCGACCCATAGGTGCTAAGGTACTACCCTTCCATTCTAAGATTGGTTCGTCTAGAAACTAAACAAAAAATCCTAGTTCTACAATCGACTGAGGCATAACATGAATGTAACCAATCCATGCCTAGAATGACATTGAAGTCTACCATTTCTAACTTTACAAGATCTGCTAAGGTGACTTTCTGGGAGATTTTGACAAGCTAATTTACGTATACCTGTCTAGCTATAACTGGGTCACCGACTGGAGTAGATATTGAGAAGCTTTCTGAGAGAGTTTATGGACTAACATCAAACTTGACTTCTATATAAGGAGTTACAAAGGAAAGAGTAGCCCCTTGATCTAACAAAGCATAAACATTAAGATTAAAGACTCGTAACCTATCAGTACCACATCAGGAGAATCTTCTTGATCTTGGCTAGCATGAAAAGCACCTATGTTGGCGCTGTCCACCACCTGTACCAGATGAATCACCCAGCTGACTCGAGGGACCTACTAGTACTGCTGAAGTTGTAGATTGAGCTCTACTATTACTACCTCCTTGACCCTGTTTTGAAGGATAATCTGGCAACCTATGACAAGACTGACCTCACTAAAAACATTTCTCCTTTCCTGAAAGACATTCGCTCGAATGGTTCTTACCACACTTAGGACAAGTTAGGTTGGTTCTGGTGCTTAAAACACTCACCTGAGAACCATGATGCCCCACCTTTCTGATCATGTCTGAACTTGGAGGATGGAAAACTAGGTTATGAAAGTGCTGGAGCTGAATATTTCGTCTGAAACTGTGAGCGATTTGCACCACCTAATTTCAGTTGAGAATAGTCATAGCTTCTTGTTCTAGCCTTTTTATTCACCTTAGCCTGTTCCCTAATCTTATCTCCCTCAACTTGTTGAGCATGAGTCATGAGCCTAGAGATGTTCCTATTTTCCAGCAACATAGCATTTCTACACTCTGTTTTCACTAAGTCTGACAATCCATACAGAAACTTTTTCATTTGAGCCTTGGAATTAGCAATCACGTGAGGAGCATACCTGGAAAGTTGGGTTAACTTGAATCTATACTCTTGGACAGTTATGTTACCTTGCCTCATGTTCATGAACTCCTGAGCTTTTGCCTCCCTTAACTCTCTTGGTAAGAACCTGTCTAGAAAGGTCTCACTAAAGCATTCCCAAGTGATAGGAGTTGCATTTGTACCCTGTTCTCTTTCCACTGAGCATACCAGATATGAGCCATATCTTTAAGCTGGTAAGATGCCAACTTTCACTGATCATTGCCAGTTGCATCACTTCAAAGACTTTCTTGATCTCATCTATGATGTTTTGGGGATCCTCACCAATCTGCGATACTAAGAACTCAGGTAGATTAATTCTAATAAAATCCCACACTCTAGCTGCAGCTGACCCAACATTAGCATTTGTTAGAACTGGAACCTACTAATTGTTCAGGTTGGTCATACTCTGAGCCAATAGCTGGATAGCGTTCTAAAATTCAGCATTCGATACTTCCTGATAAGGAACTGGAGGAGCTGCGTTTGCATTCCTGACGTTTGCATTCCTAGTGTCATCTCTACGAGGAGGCATGATATGAAAGCACAAAATGTTGAGTTAGAACGAGGAATTAGATCACACCTTATGCACGATAAGAGTATCAAGAAAATGAAGTCTTCCTAAATCACTTTGCAGACTCCCTCTTATTAGATTTAGTGCACTTCACACCCATTAAAATGACTCCACTTAGTGTTACTTTTCAAACATCCTAGGACACTTAAAACTAAGGCTCTTATACCAACTTTGTCATGCCCCAAGGCTATCCCTTGGACATGGGCACGGGTCTTAGGATCATGAATGTCCCTAAGCTAACCCTTTTGGCATATCATAAGCGTATCTAAAGCAAACTGAATCAATAAAACATTGTGCGGAAGCTAAATCATATGATAATATGAAATGATGGGGAATACCCATATACTATCTAAATACAAAGAAAGCAGAGAGTTTGAATACAAATGAAAAGTTAAACTCTAACACTAAAGCTGAAACTAACTATGTCTAAAATAGCCTCTACTAACAAGAAATGTTGGGACATGCCCCAGTTTAATCTAGCAAAAACTGAAACTAAAACTAAAAGCAAGGATAGACAATCATGTCAACCGTTTTCAAAGAATGAGGACTCACCACAGATGCTGCTAAACTGGAGATTGGGAACCGATCTATGCGTGATCTGGAAGCTGAGGACCTGAACCTACATCACGAGAAGATGTAGTGCAGAGTATGCGTCAGAACTTGAAAGGTATTGAGCATGCAGGATAGAGTAAAGTTGAAAAATAACATAACTGAACAAACAATAAGCAACGATGTAATGTGAACATAATAAGGCTACTGGAAATACTAAACATGGCAAAACTTGTAAGGGCGCTACTAATAACCGACATAAAACCACATGAGCTAAATGTGGAGTCCTATGTATACACCCATCGAGAGGACCCAATATACCCTGCCAGAGGTATAGAGACATGCTGACGTGATCACTACAATGATGTCCACATAGGGGACTTACAGCCTATAGGGCACATAGTTCTAGGACTTGAGGGTGACTGAACCTAGTCCACTTGGTATTAAGCTTCTCCCAACCGATTAACTAATTAACATTTTATGACTAAAATGTTGTAATACTAGATAGCTCAAATAACTGGCATGCAAACTGAGAATGCAACATTAATATATTGATAATGGACATTCAAAAATTGAGGCATGCATATACATATCTGAATTATCTGACCTAGCATGTGTAATTCATGAACTAAAAGAACTATAGAGCTAGGGTTCCTAATTCATGATAATCTGACTTGGATCATTCTAACAACTAAAACCCAAAAAATTCCAACATTCAAGAAACCCTAAGTCTAGATAATATTAAGGGAATCAAGATTCTAATTGAAATCAAGGGACCTAATGGGCGAATGAATCCCACTAGTGAAATCCGACATACCTAGTGACGAATTCCACTACAAAATCATTCGATTTTAAGGCTGGAACTGATGGAACCTTGTTGCATTCTTGAACTAGGGTTCTTGACCTCTTTCTCCTCTTACTCTCTAATTTTTCTATGTTTTGAAGAATCATCTGACTTAAGTGAGTTCTAGTTATCTTTTTAGGTTAAAACTAACCAAAACTAAGCAGTTTAGGGTTTAAACAATGTAGTTTTGTGTCCCAACGCATAAAGAAAAGACTAAAAGACCCCTGAATTAAAAGTTGTTGGAGTCACCGACGGACGGGACCAACGAACCATGGTTCAACTGACGGACCGTGGATCCACCGATGGCCTGTGCTTGACAGCCATCAATCGGCAATTGGGAGCTTAAACTGGGGGTCTAATCCACGAATACGGACCAGGGTCGGTAGGTCCCGCCGTGGGTCGGCATCTGGCCAAAACTTTTTGGGACTTTTCTAGGGAGAGCTGTAGGTGACCATCCACGGACCACCAGCATGGACCTTGGGTCACCCTACGGTCCATAGGTGGTGCCCGTCGGTGGCACCTGTAGCTTCTAAAATTTACAATTTGGTCTGTCTAGGATATAGGGTGTTACATTGTTGTTCATTAAGTATGAGTTGCCTATATGCTTTATGAGATGAATTGTTGAACATGCTCTAATATGCTTTTCTAGAGTAAATTGCATAAAGGCTTTTTAAGATTGTGTTGAGTATGTTTTTAGTTTGGATAAGGTAATTCCTCCTAAGAAAATGAGAAATGTTGAAATTTCATGCATAATGTGCATTTGATAATGTTGCATGCATGATGAGCTTCTAGTCTTGAGTCTTTACCTTCGTAAGATTTCTAGAATGTCATTTGAGGAAAAATGACCCCAAAGGGGAGATATTGTAACACCCCATAGCGTAGTAGACTAACTAGAGCGAAGGGAAAGGGGCCAAGGCTACCCAATGTCCCCAAGGCGCTACCCACTTAGCCACAAGAGCCTTCACAGCTCATGGTGGCCACCACACCCCGTGGTGGTGAGGCAGTAGCCTTCTCGAGGCTTCCCAACTTGACCTTTTCCACACGAGCCACTTCATGGCTCGTGAAGTCCTTGATGAGTCGTGGGAAGAGTCGTAAGGGTGACTTAGTTTTTAGGGGCTAAGGGAAAGGTTGCCTAGCTACTAGACCATGACCACAAGAGGCACCACGACTCATTGAGCCTTACCTGAAGGGCTTGTCATTAGACTTACAGTGTAGGGTCAACATCAAAAGATCATATCTATTTTCTCAAAATGAATTAGGTGGGTCGTGGCCTATCAAATTAAAGGTTTCTGAGTATTTTTCCAACGCCACTGAGTTTACCTAATTCCCATCTCAGAGTAAAAATTTATGCCAGAAATAGTGAAGCACTGTCAGGCTGAAATTCTTCACAACCTGTTTGATAGGCCGTGGTGATGATGACGACCCGTGAAGGCCTCCATCATGCTTTTTTCGGCAGTTTCCTATCTGGGGACTTCTTGGGTCTTTTCCTATTTTTTTTAACTAAAAGATATGTCATTTTTCCTAAGCATAGGACCCCTATATATATGTCATTTTAACCCCCAAAACTCACCCAAATAAGTAATTTATTCCAATACACTAAATCATTCCCATAATTCATCCTCTCAAAAATATTTCTCTCTCTAGAAACTTGAAGAAGATGATTCAATCTAGGCTTTCAAGAGAAAGATTTTACAAATCAATTTATTTTGTCTTTTATGTTAAGGTTTGGTAGTTTTCATCCATGGAGTCCTCTCAAAACCTTCAATTTCAAAAGACAGAAATCCCCAAAAGTTAGGGTTTGATTCACAAGTCATGGGTTCCGTTAAAACTTGATTTTTATGATTGAATTGAGTTATATTAAGCATGAATTGATGATTTCCTATGAGTTTTATAATGTATCCCGAAGAACCAATGAAATTCCCATATTTCTCAATTTTGATCTTATATTGTGGGTATTATTGAATGTTTATCCAATTGAGAGGATTATGATTCTTTATGCTTGAATTGAGTAGATTTAATGATATTAGTGTGGATATACATGTACCCATACCTGACCCATGTCTAGAAAGATGTAATTGATGTAAATAGGTTTTATTCCATGAAAGGGGAAATTAAGGATTTAGATGTAATCTTCTAAGATGGATAATATGTATAGTACATTGATTGAGAGTTGAGCATATAGAAATGAATTGAATTAGATTAAGGTATAGATGATGATCTATGATTAGTAGTGATTGAGATTGGGGCTATATGATGACATATGACTAGAATTTCTTAAGAGTAAAGCATTTAGGAGAGATTATGATTAGACTTGCTTTAAGAGCTAGGAATGTATGATGAATAATAATTTATAGGGCTTCTAGAGTAGAGATAACATGATGAGTTATGGCTAAGATGGTTTGAGAGTAAGGCTTAAATCATATTTGTTGATTGGTAGATAGAATTCTTATGGAAGGATTTACCTACATGATCTACTCTACTAATGCATGAGGTGATTGAATCACTTGAATTACAATGAAATACATATCTAATGCCTGATTCTAGATGTGTTGATTGAAAGTAGGTTATGAACCTTGAAAGAGTATAGTATGAGATTATGCTTGTTTTTATGAAATCTATGTTAATTCTTTAAGGACACTTTGAGAGTAAAATGTCAATGATTATGATACTATTGTTGTATTGATTGAAAGGACATTCTCATGAACAAATAATGAACATGATGTGAAAGGTTTTCTTACATAATGAAGATTCTATGGTTGAAAGACTTTATCACCTAATTGAATCTATTACTTACATGTAGACATGGAGGGTGAATGGTATTCTCACATATGATCTAATGAGGTATCCTAATGAACTAACTTGGATTAGTTTTCAAGGACATCCTTCTGTGATACATAAGTTAAGTAAGACTTAATAAGTACTCTGTGGGATTTATGCTTAGCACCGATTGGATATTGAAATGAGATGGAAGTCTTTAACGCTAGTTGAGTCCAGGCTTTCGATGTATGTCTCATAAGATGGAAACCCTTTACATCAGTTGAGTATGGGTTTCTACTAGAAATCTCCATATCCCATAAAATTCGTGTCATCGTAAGATATTTAGCTAGTGGATCCACCTAAGCTAACAAACCTTGGTTCTACCTTAGGCAAGTAGGACAACCCATTTCGGTGTGGGTAACACCGGGTGATCATGTTATAGCTCAAATGGTCTCATGTCAGTTAAGGATATCTCCCACAAAAAGAACATGAATAATGAACAAAGGTTACTACATGAAGTAAGGTATATGAGTTTAAAGGTTTTAAAGTTGATGCTAGCTTGCATTGAATATGATGATTATGACTTACGATATATCAACTATATCTATGATGATTTTTAAATTGGTAAGTTGCATGTCATGAAATGAAATGTCCCTTTTAGCATATTTCAAGTGTTTTTATGCATGGTTATTATTCTTCGTGCATTTTTGTACTAACACCTATGTTTGCCTACATTTTCCCCAAGTGTAGGGTCCAACACTAGAGGTGATCATACTTGTAGATAGAACTTGGATTTGAGTGTTCCCGAGCTTGGTGAGTCCTCATGGTTTGAGGAGGGGTTTTCATATGTCTAGTATGTTTCATGTACTTTTCCTTTCTGGACATGTTGTATGGGCTTGGCCCTATTTAATTCAATATTGTAATAGAGTTTTATAATAAGACAAAGTGTCTAGACTTTTGCTTTCTTTTATTAAAAACTTTTTAGATTTTAAATATTGTTTTACTCTAAATTGTTCTATTTCTTATGTTATGAGGACTAAGTGGCTTGTGTGGAGTCCTTCGGGGTTCGATATGCCTTCTTACATCTAGGGGTACCCCTGGGTCATAAAAGCCCTCTTATCAACTTATAAGTGTTGCTCAAGTATGGTTCAACCAATCGAAGGATGAGAGGGTGCTTGATGTGGGTCCACTTGATTGGGAAAATGTTAATGTTTTTTTTCTTGATAGGTTCTTAGCCCTTGAGATGAGGGAGACAAAGGTACTTGAATTCATCAACCTTCGTCAAGGAAACATGAGTGCAAAGGAATATGCTTTGAAGTTCACCCAATTATCTAAATATGCTCTTAATATAGTCACTGATCTTAGGGCAAGGATGATTAAGATCATTTCAAGCGTGTCCAAAATGATGGTTAAGGAATGTATACCACCATGATTATCAATGATATGGATATTTCTCGTCTTATGGTTCATGCACCACAAATTGAATAGGATAAACTTAAGGAAAGGTATAAGGAGGCAAAGAGGGCAGAAACTCTCTAGCTTTTTTTAGGGTATGGTAGTCGAGGTAGGCTAACGTGCACTGATAATGGCAAGGAGAAGGAATACGACTACTAACATGGAGACAATGGTCACACCAGCAACAGGAGTGCAACAGACTCTTTCTCCCCTGAATTTTGGGAGCTATATCCCAGGACAATTTAGGTCGATACAAGATGAGGAGGAACATGATGATGAAAGCGAAGATGAATGTAACAGTGTTCTATCGGACCATGGGA
This sequence comes from Solanum bulbocastanum, assembly GCA_037074985.1. NCBI lineage: Eukaryota > Viridiplantae > Streptophyta > Magnoliopsida > Solanales > Solanaceae > Solanum > Solanum bulbocastanum. The sequence continues at coordinate 17,470,747 of CM073599.1, forward strand.
AGAAACCTGTGAGTGAAACTTCCATTTTAAGATGATTACAGTTCTCTGAAATTAGTACTTTTACGAGTTCCAATCTTGATGCTCAAATTTCAACAAACTCAAATACGTCTATGGGGAAGAGGCTTAGACTAGAATATGAATCTCCGCATCAATATGATGGGAAAATTGTGGTTAAGCTGACTACTAAAGATATTAAGGCGACTGATAGTTATTGGTCTGCAACACTTATTGGCTATATACTAGGTGATACTCCATATGAGAAATCTACGGAGAAATATGTGACTGCTATGTGGAATTTTATGAAGAAGCCCCAAATTCTATACCACACCGATGGAAAAGAACTAAGGTAATACAGGCAGGGCATTATACCAACCACAATAAACCTTTCATATTGAAACCTTGGGTGGTGGATTTTGTGTTTGATACAGAGTCCATTACTACGGTTCTGTTGTAGGTGAATTTTCCAAGTTTACTAGTAGGGGTTTGGTCAGCTGAAGCTCTAGAAAAGTGGTGAGTGCTATTGGAAAGCCTTTATACATGGATAAGTATACAACTGACATGAATCATATTTCTTATACAAGAGTTTTGGTGGAGGTAGACATATTTTATCTGCTTATAGACTCGATCGTCATATAAACTCTTTTTGGAACTACCCAACAAACTGTAGATTATGACTGGAGGCCAAAATATTGCAATGATTGTTTTCAGTTTAGGCATAACACTGAGGAGTGCTGGATGAATCAAAATGGAAAAAAAGAGGAACCAAAACAAGGACAAAAAGAATGGGAATTTAAGGCGCCCTCTAGAAGGATGAGAAGCGAAAGAAAAAGGAGGAAAATCATTAAAGCATGGTTTATTTGACCGGGTGGTGTTGAAGCCCGATCATTCTTGTGTACTAGATGGCTTTAAGATGATGTTTAGACTTCTGCTTTGCTCTACAAAACCTGTATATGTTGAAACTATCATCAAAATCATTCATATTCTATTATCTTGTATTATGAATGCAAGTGGCTTATATGGGGCTTCTCAGGTTCGTATAGTCATGTTATGCCTAGGGCCTCTCAGATATATGTATTTAAGTAATTGTATGCATGATGTGTTGTTAGATGAAGTTTCTATTATCCTCTTGATTCCTTGAATCCCATTGGAGGACGAATGTTCCCAAGGGGAACATAATGTAATACCTAGGAATTAAGAAGGTTAGGAAAGGGGCCATGTAGGAAGTCACCAGCCTAAATTTGAGCCATGGGGCCCTCCAAGGAGCCGTGGACGGGCCTTGAAGAGGACCACAACTCATGGTGGTGCTTGAAGAGGGTCAGGGCAAAATGGGTTCTCCCTTAGCTACTGGTCAAGGACCTCGACTTCCATGATGACCTGTGGAGTCATTGAAGGGTCATGAAGGCCATCATTGAAGTGGTTGTGTCCTCTTTCAGTCAGGGTCTTTTGGGGATTTTCCTTATTATTCTATCCTAATACGATAGCATTTTATCCTTACATAGATGTAACACCTTAGTTTGAGAAAGGGAAAGAATTTAGTTTTTAGAACAATCTGGTTCCATCCGATGGAGGTCAACCATAGCTCATGGAGTGAACTATGGACTGTAGGTCTGGTCCATGGATGAGACAATCAAATCTACTTAAAAATTAAGAACAAGGACCTGGACCAACGGACCACTATTGGGTCCATGGTTCGTGGGTGAGTTCCATCGACCAAGGCCTCAAATAATGGTGGTCGAACATGAAGAACAATTGGTTGAGCCATGAATTGTCGGTTTAGCCCATCATTAGTGACAACAGTTATTTTCCAAAGGGCGTTTGGGTCTTTTCCTAATTATTTTCCCTAAAACTATGTCATTTTACCTGTCACCTAAAGTCCTATATAAGTGTTTTACCCCCAAATTTCCCCAATTTTAAATCATTTTCTCAAATTCCTATAAGAAGAAAAAGTCTTCCTCTCAAATGTTTCTCTCTCTAGAAGTCGAAGAAGAAAGCTAGGGTTTGCAAGTCGATTCTCCAAATTCCTCCATTGAAGTTAAGCAATTGGCGTTCAGGTATGATAATTTTAATCCTGGATTCCTTCCATTCATGGAGTTCCAAAATTCTCCAATTTTCAAAGTTCCCCAATTGAGTTAGGGTTTTCTTCTATGTTATGGGTGCTCCTATTTGTTGATCTACATGATTGATTTATGATCTATGATGCATGAATTGAGTCAATCTCATTATTTTATGATGATCCCCAAGAACCCATGTAATTCCCAGATTTTCCAAGTTATGAGCATATAATGTGGGTCTTGGATTATGAAAGAAGAATTTCATGAAATCAAGCATGAATTGATAGAATTACATGAATTTATGATGAATTTCTATGAATCCATGTCTAACTCACGTCTTTTATAAATTTTGATTATTGAAAGTGAGTTTTGAACCTTGAAAGTTAAATGATGGAACCTTGAAAGGATTTCTCATACACACATGAAAGCTTGATTGTGAAAGGACTTCTCACATAATAAGGGTTCTTAAGATTGAAAGGTTTTCTCACCTAAAATGAACTAATAAGTAAGAAGCTATGCTAATGTTGAGGCAAAACGTGATTACCCATGCTCTCTAAGTAAAAGAAAAGAGGTGATTACCCATGTCATATGATATAAAGACAAGAGCCAATTACCCATGTCATAGGATGTAATGACAATAGGGGACTACACATGTTCATTCATGAGTTAAGATGAATAGGATTAAGAACTATTCTGTGGAAGTTAAGCTTAGAACTGAGTTGACAAGTGGTGCTTACCCGTGTCTCATAACTATGTGCCAACATAGGATTGTCTAGATAGACATTAGCTAGTAGATCCACAATAGCTAGAAGTTCATGGTCCTTATCGTGGAAAGTTGGACAACTCTTTTCGGTGTGGGGTAGACAATGGATTCCATGTTGCTAGCTTACATGGTCTTATATGTAAGTTAGGCTACTTCCCACATACAAGTAAAGTTATGATGAGCCAAGGTTACTTCAAGAAGTATCGTAAGTATGTTTCAAGATGATATTCAATTGCATTGATCATGTTTAATGGCTTATGCTTTCAAACTCTCAAGTTTCATGTTTTAGCTTGATCATTGCATGATCTTGAAAATATCCCTTTTTAGCATGATTTAAATGTTTTATGCATAGCTATCATACTTGGTACATTTTTTTGTACTAATGCATACTCTTGCCTACATTTTCCCAAATGTAGAGTCCGTAAATCAAGGTTCTCAGTTTTGTGGCTAGAGGTTGATTGCGAGTTTCCATGCTTTGATGAGTCCTCTAGCTTCGAGGACGGACTTTCATTATTTTAGTTTCTTCTTACTTTCAGTTTTGGATATGATGTATGGGATAGTCCCAAAATTCATTCTTATGTACTAGATGGCGAATGAGACAAATATTTAGACTTCGCTTTGCTTTATAAAACTTTCATATATTGAAATTGTAGTTTAAGTATTTTCATTCTATTTCTTATGTTATAAATGCTAAGTATTGTAACACCTTGGAAATTAGTAGGTTGAACTTGAGCCTAAAACGTGAGAGTTAACGTCAAAGTACGTGTTAGAACCCGTAGTCAGAAGACCATCTAAGGTTTGATTGAGGGTTTCAAGGTCAAGGACCATGGAAAAAGGGCAAAACCTAAGCCAAAGGCCATAACTGCCCCAACCTTGGCAAAGCACTGCCCAAAGACCACGACCACCTTTACGACTAGTGGTCTTTACGATGGTCCGTGAAGGGGCTCGTGAAGACCCCTTAGTCGTGTGAGAGGCAAGGCTTTGAAGCCTAGCTAATGCCTAAAGACCACAACCTTCACGACAACTCGTGGTCTTGAACACGGATCGTGGGAGATCTTATGGTCATGCCTTCAATTTTTGGATAACAAGACCCCAAGCCTTTGCCACTGCCCAATGACCACGGGCAGGACCAAGACTCCTGCTCTTTACCATGGCTCGTAAGGTCCTCTCATGGTGCCTGGGAGTGGGCTCCCTAGTCGAGGGTCTATTAGTAATTTCCAAATTAATTAGTTATTTTATAAGGTCAATTTTAATTATTTTATTTCACATATATAAATGATTTTAAGTCATGAACCACCCCATTTACTTCATTATTCCCAAAGACCCAAATCAAACAAAAAGTTCATCTCCTTCAAAATATTTCTCTCTCTAGAAGTTCCCAAAGAAGAAGAAGAAGAAAAAGTGGAGGCTAGGGCTTGAAGAACCAAGGTCTTTTTTCTCAAATTTAGGGGAAAACTCCTTTAAGGTATGGTGGCTTTTCATCTATGGGTAGCTTTCACCCATAGAGTCCCTTCAAAACTAGATTTCAAAGTTTTGAAGTTCCCCAAAGAGATAGGGTTTCACTATAAGTCATGGGTTTCTTCTTCAAACCTTTTCAAAGATTCATTTATGATGGATTATGATTGAATTGATATTTAATTGTTGATTTAATATGATATTTACCCAAGAACCCATGAATTTCCTAAATTACTGAATTGTGACTTCATCATATGGGTTAAGTGAATATGGAAGCATATGAATAGAATGTCTATATTGATTGAGCTTATTGAAGTATGTCATTTTTCATGCCTAAATTGTAGTATTCTAGGTGTGTTGGTGAATTGCGATTCATGGCCTTGTAGGGCAATCTATGAAGATTGATGTACAATTATGATGCAATGTATATGCTTTGTTATTTCAATGCAAGTAATGTGATCATGTCTAGAATGCAGTTGTATCATTGTGGAAAGGTTATTCTCAATTAGACACTTGTGAATGATGATGATGTATTGTGAAGGGTTTCTTCAATGTAATGTTATACCTTGAATTGGTAGGCTTAGGGCATCCTCTTCTTGTGTAATTAAAAGTGATGTTAATTGTTGTACATTGAATTTGTAGGCTTAGCGCATCCTCTTCTTGTGTAACTAATGTATCTTGACTTAATGAACATTGAATCGGTAGACCTAATGGTGGTAGCCCTTTCATAAATGATCAATGAACTATTCTAGGGTTTGTCTTGAATCGGTAGACCTAATTGTGGTTGCCCTTGCATGATGAGTCTATGAACTATTCAAATGATGTATGTTGGATCGGTAGGCTAATGGCACCTTCCATAAATGATAATGATGATCCTTGAATGGGTAGGCTTATGGCACCCTTTCATGAGGATTCAAAGAGCTATCCAAATGAAGTACCTTGAATGGGTAGGCTTATGGCGTCCTTTCATGTGTTAAATAATGTACCATGAATTGGTAGGCTTATGGCACCCACCCTTTCATGTGTAATGATGTTAAAGTAATGAACTACTCTATGGGAATGTAAGCTTAGCACCAAGTGGATATGGTAAGATGGAAGCTCTCCCCACGTTAGGTCGGGTTTCAATGAACATTTTTCTTATCCCATAACTATGTGCCCACATAGGTCTTGGCTAGTGGATCCACCTAAGCTAAAATGTTACTGGTCTTACCTTAGGCAAGTAGACCAACCGCTTACGGTGTGGGATAAACATCGGATTCTATGGGTTGCTCACATGGTCTATGTCGGTTAATGCTTATTCCTATCATGTGAGATACGTGCTATGATTACTCAAGAGGTTCTATGACATGCTGGTTGTAGTATGGGATGCCATTCATATATTGCACGAGTAGGCTTTGAGAGGGCTATGGTCTGATTCTCTAATGTCTTAAAGGCTAAAGAAAAGAATGTACTCATAATGAAGTTAATGAGAATGTTGACTTAAAGGTTTAATGTAATGATGAATGCTTTACTTGGAAATATTATTATGAGTTGCTTTCCTTGTTATGACTTACTGAATATGAATGTTCCTTGTCTATGGTGGCCTCAAAGGGGTACTTAGTATGAGTGGTATTATGGGATGCCATTTATACATTGCACAAGTATAACTTAGGGTTGCCTAAGATGATGGTTCTATTATGTTGAAATGATATGCATGTTGAATATGTTTGTATCTTATGCCTATTATACTAAAGTTCATGATGTCTCTCAAAATTTTCATAATGCATGGATTCCAACAAAAATATCCTTTTAAAGCATGATTTTTGCATGGACATCATACTTGACACATTTTTGTGTGCTAACCCATATTTCTTTTATTTTTACTACAAAGCGTAGGTTCCGGATCTTAAGGTGATTCCTTTGGAGTGAAGCTTCGATTGACTATTCTCTAAGCTAGTGGTGAGTCCTCAAGATTTGAGGACACATGAGAGTCTTTAGTAGTTTTCTTTATTGTCATTTTAAGTTCTGGATTATGTTAAAGGGTTGTGACCCTATATTTGATTCTAAGGATGTATTCGATGGCCACGTGAGACAATGTTAGACATCCGCTGTTTTAAATAAAGTTTCAGATTGTATGGTTTCAAAGTTTTAAATTCCGTACCATTTTCTTTATGTCTTATGTTATGAATTTTATCAGGCTTTTATGAGGATTTTTGGAGTCTTGTACATCGTGTCACGTCTGAAGTGTAGGCTCGGGTCGTGACAAACATGGCATCGGAGCACAAGATATTGGGATGGTTTTTAGGATTGATGTCTCATAAGCTGCATCTAGTAGGGTCTTGCTCATGAGTGTGAAGCGCGCCACTTTTATGAATTTAACGCTATAAGACTTTAAGAAAACTTCACTTCTTTCATTACTCTTTAAGTTGTGCCTTAGAGTTTTAATTTTGAGAAGTCCTTTTCCTAACCCTTCCCTTGTGTTTATAGGATATGAAAACAAGAAGGGCGAACACAAGAAGGATGGAAGAGGAGATTGTGAATGAGGGAGTTCCTCCCCAAGGTCCTAAAGGTAACTAAGTTTCTCAAGGCAATGAAGTTTCGGTTGATCCTCAGGCCATGTCCAATGAGGAATTTAGGTCGACTCTTTTAATGATGGCTCAAGTCGTGACTACTCAAGGACAAGCTATGATGGCCTAAGCCAATAGGGGTGTTGAGAATCTTGTGAACCTTAATGTGAGAAATATGGCTTGTAGATTGAGGGACTTAGTGAGGATGAACCCTTCTATGTTTCTTGGTTCCAAGGTGGGAGAGTATCCCCAAGAGTTTGTGGATGAGGTGTATAAGGTAGTTAATCATATATGCGTGAATTTTATAGGAAAAAGAGGAACTAGCCTCTTATCAATTAAAGGATCTTTCCCAAGTTTGGTTCACTCAATGGAAGTGTAATAGGCCGGTAGGAGCAGGCCCCATTGATTGGGAAGTATTTAAGAGAGCTTTCCTTGATAGGTTCTTTCCCCGTGAAGAGGGAGGTTAGGGTAGAGGAATTTATCAATCTTAGGCAAGGTAACATGAATGTTCAATACTATTGTTTGAAATTTACCCTATTGTGTAAGTATGCTCCATCTTTAGTGTCAAACTCGAGGGATAAGATAAGTAGATTTGTTACGGGTTTGTCCGACCTAGCTAAGGAAGAATGTCGTATGGAAATTCTCCATGATGACATGAACATATCTAGGCTTATGGTGTATGCTCAACAAATTAAGGAGTCCAAATTTAAGAAAAAGAATAGGGAGATGAAGAAATCTAGATCCGATGAGGAAGGTCAACCAAGGTTCAAAAAGAGAGATCCAAAACAAGATTCTTCAAGCACTCCTAGGGTTAACCAAGATAATGGTAGTGGGTCTCCATTTCCTAAACCTATTTGCACCAATTGTGGAAAGAAACACCATAGGAAGTGCCTAGCCAGTACAAATAGGTGCTATGGTTGTGGAAAGAGTGATCATCAAGTGAAGGATTACCCTACTCTTGGGGCTAAAGGGAGAGAGGGCAAACAAGCTTCTTCTAGTGTCCCAGACCCTTATGCTACAAAGAATAGTCCCTTCTATGCACTTCGGGATAGAAAGTACAAAGGATCCCTTTCGGAAGAAGGCACCGGTAAGTTGATAATTTCTTATAGATGAAAATGTTTTGTTAAGGTCCCTATGCTATTTTTGTGGTTTTCATAATTGGCCTTAGTACGGGCTTACTCCAAGGGGGGAGATGGTTTGCTTAGAAGGCATGGTTGTTGAGAATTGTGATATCCTTATCTCTTTTTTCTATTCCTATTCAAGCTTGAGACAAGGAGTTCCTTGTAGCTTGTTTCATGTTTTGGAGTCATGTGTGATTTATGTGTTTCCATGATTTCCTTATGATATGCATGTTCTTGATGAATCCATATTTAATGAGAAAATGAGATTTTATGATTTATGTTCCTTATGTTGATGTGGATTTATTATGAGTTGCATACATGCTTCTTGAGATGAATTGCTGAACATGCTTAAATGTGCTTTTGAGAGTAATTGCATAACGTTCTTAATGATGTTATGATGAGCATGATTTGTGTTGGAGAAGTTAATTCCTCCAATGAAATGAGATGGGCGTTTGGGCCTAATTTTACCATATATACAACATATACACTTGGTGTATATTGTTGTATATCATTGTATATTAGCTCCGGTTCCTATATATTTTCTTCTTTTACCTGTAATTCTGACTTTCAACCTGTATTATTAACATTTGGAACGTATATACTACTGTATACGCCTGTATACATCAGGTATATCATCCCCCTTTTCGGGCTTTTGAGACATGAAAACTCAATTTTCAGACTTCTATTGCTTCCAAATTGCCCTGTTCACTTATTTTAAAAACTGGCCGACTTGAAAGAAAAGGGTTTGATCCTTTATGGCTCTCTCAAAATGCAAGGAAACATATATGAGTTCATGGTGAACTCGGGCAGATTTCACATGCAACAAAAGAAAGGAACATAAGTAAATGATTTTCTATAAGGAATCGTGCGACAAGGCAACAACATAACATAATAGACCACTGTTGACATCAACTCGCTATCACATAACCCATCTATTCTAATAAATCAAATAAAACATTCCAACTCCACATAATAAATAAACTTTGAAGCCTAGCCAATGTAATCATTTAAACAAGATCAAATGTTAAGCCCTCAGTTAAATACTACTACAGAAATCAAATAAAAATCACCATTCTAGAGTCCTTAGCATGAAATAGGCATGAATATGAAATAAAATAAAGGCCTTTTTAATGTAAATGATTTGAGAGTTGACTAAAAAAATGTAGTATAGTTAAAGCTACTGATTTCCAACATTAAGCCTTATCAAAGCTATACCAAAATAATTTCCAAACCAACAAGGAGCTAAACAAGCGAACCTAATCAAAACTCAACTATAAAAATTGAAAACTCAATACATTGAATAATATTCCAGGTTTTGGGACAGAGGTATGATGGCTAAGTCAATAAAAATGCATAAAGAGAATATACTAAGAACATATCGCTATCTTAAGCTAAAACGAGATGCATTCACATGACACTAGAACAAATTCCAAATTGTAAGCAAAGCGAAAAACAGATCATTCTTGAACTTGAATGCTTGAATTCTTAAACTTATAGCTTATACAGAATTTTATGGCTTTTGTACCACGAGTTCTCTCTAGCTTCTTGTTTAGACTTTTTGGTCCCTTTTATGAATCATGACGACCCCTATTTATATTTTTAGAGTAGAAGAGTTGTGATTGGAAAAGGATTCCCTTTGGCCAATCAGATTTAAGTTACATGACATATGGACTTGCTTGTCATTTTTGACACATGTCATGATCCTATTGGCTTCTTGTTTGACTTGGCATGCCACATCATTTTCCATGTGGCACCAAAATGGGCCTCTAGAATGGATGAAATTGGGCTTAGCAAATTCGGCTCATCTATTGTAGCACAAATCAATTAATTTGGACTTTAATTAAAGGGAAAATTGCATGAGTTGGAAAACATCCCTTAGTTATTAGTTAATAAGGATATAGTTTGATTTATTTACCACCAGTAAATATAGTTTCAAAATTTTTCCATAATTAATGGGACCCACAACCTCTTTTGTATACCGAATCAGCAAAGCCATTCGGTTGCTTTTGTATACAATTTTATATAAAATCTTTTTTATCTCTCCTATACTCATTCCGTATCTTTCTCCTAAAATCACTCGTCCACTTCTAAGTTGAATTTCGAATTGGCGAAATTCCATAGTCTCCCTCCAATAGTGTTTTAGCTTTTCGCATGTAACTGTTAAAATCGTGGGTGAATATATTTTTTCGATTCTAAACATTTGTATATTTATTATATTTATTATTTTTTGGATAATTTATTTTTAAATATTGTTCTTCTTATCAGATTAACAGATTTTCTAAAACAGAATGGATGATCCTCTCCATCTATGAGGATTACTAGAGGTACACCATTACATGTGAAATTTGTTGACAATCCACTTTCGTATTCATTCGGATTAACTCATGATTTTGGGTTCAATGCAGGGTCTATGGAAAAATCTAAACAAGTTCAAGTAGAAAAATCTATTGAAGAATTGAGATCTAAGAAAAAAAAAAGACCCAATTGCAGTTCAGAAAGTCATTAACATTGCAAAGGCTAGCGACATTAAAATTGTTGAAGGAGGAAGCGAGCGAAAAGTCATAAACAGTGATTCAGAGGACATTGAATCTACTTCATCAGATTTGGACAAACCTAAAGAACATTAGGAACATCAGGTATTGGCTTAAAATAAAATTCTAGATAGATATTTGTATATATCGTTACTTATGTGCAAATATACCTAAAGTATTCTAATTAAACCATAAAGTATTACTTATTTGTATATTTGGTTAGTTATACAAAAGTTACTTCAATTAGAAGTACTAATGTAATTTGTATATTCTACTAGTTGTATACAAATTACTTGAAATTATGTATTATGTATATTGTCAGTGGTACATTAAGGGTTATATACAAATTGTATAAGTTATGTATAGTATATTTTTAGTTGTATATTAAGGGATTATATACAAATTAGTTATATACAAATTAGTTATTTACAAATTACTTGAAGTTATAAATTATGTATATCGTTAGTTGTATATTAAGGGTTATATACAAATTGATTAAGACAGTTGTATATTTGGATATAAAAGTGTATAGATAGATACAAAGGAATTACAAATACAAATACAGTTTATTTATACATATTTTTAGTTTTGTATAAAATAATGTAATTATATATTGTTTTTCTTTATTTTTGTACAGGGAGTTAGATTTATGTGCAAACACAAACCAAAAAGGTCCCCCCACATGCAATTTTATACACAAGTCATAATACTAAATAAGCTACAAAAGAGACTATCCCCGAATCAGTATAATCGTATATGTCTAGCATCATGCTTTGCTCAGTTGACTACAATGAAACGATGTCACGTGCATGCATAATTGTTTAGATGTTTCATGTTGCGGGAGTTGGAAGGTAGTTCTACCAATTCAATCCTTATTTGCGTAAATGGCACAGCGCTTCGATTTACAATTAGGGAGTTTGCAATTATTTCTGGTATGAAATGTCATTTTAATGAGTCTGACTTTTGCTTTGATACTGATCAACAAAATAGATTTATGGCTGAGTATTTTCTAGGCAAAAGTCCTATTACTAAAGCTCGATTGATTGATAATTACAGAGCCAATATATGGGGTAACAATGAGGATAACACGTATAAGTTTAGGATACTTTTGTACGTACATACTATCACAACCTAGGGTACCCCCTAGACGTAACACGGCATACTCGACCGCGAAGAGGTCTAATACAAGCCCTTTGCATCATAACATAGGCAATAGAATTGAAAATATAAAACAATTTAAAACTTTTACAATCGAAGTCATATTTCATAAAAGCAACAAGCAGAAGTCTTTCTATACTCTTTGTCTCAAACCATCTAATACAACTTTTAGAATAAACTCTTGGGACACAGCCCATACAATAGTCTAAGAACATAAAGAAATGACATAAAGGTAGAGTGGATGTTGTCCTCGAAGCTATGAGGACTCACGAAGATCTTCAACTCATCTAGATCCTTAAAACCTAGCCTCCAAAGCAACTCAAGCCTCCATCCCTACGTTTGGTTATAATGTAGGCAATATGCGTTAGTACAAAATGTACCAAGTATGAAAGCCAACACAACATCATAAGAGCATCTTAAATGATTAGTCAACATAAGACATAAGCATAAGAGATAATAACATAGTCATAACATAAACATCATAGTCATAGCATAATCTCCAACACAAGCTTCATATAAACATAAGTCAACATAAGACATAGTTAATAAGCATAGGAGATAAGTCATAATCATCAAAGCATAATTGACCCCTTGGTCATCCATACCATAACAGCACCATCCTCAAGTAACTTCAAAAGCATACAAGTGCAAGGAAAGAATAGCATCCCATAATACTACCCAAGCCAAGTATTCCTTTTTAGTCATCTTAATCATAAGCTACATGCATGGTTAAGTCATAAGTCTTTCTACCATAAGGACACCATACTTATAAGGAACCTCAAGACACACTTGTGCAATGCATGAAAGGCATCCCATACTACCCTTCACTCTAAGCATAGCCTTGAAATCATCATAGTCATATTCACCCTCCTTTTTGTCTTACTATAAGCTTACTTCATGTAGACAAGGGAACTACCACCTTAGTCAATCATATCTTGGAAGGCAACTATGGCAACAACCCAAGCTAAGTCATACTACATAACGGAACCCTTACTTTTGCCATGTATGGATAGCATCCCATACTACTACTCATAGTAAGTACTTTTTTAAACTATCATGAATGTTCTCTAGTTGGGGACTAATCCCTCTAGTCTATTTACCTCTTCAAGGCTACCAAGGAATAACCCCCTAATGAGCTAGACCATGCTATCATCTTACTAACATAACTAGGTTAACCTAAGCTAACTACCTTGGAAGACATACTAACATGTGAGTCCAAGCTAATCTACGAAAGGTACAGGTGTCCTGTCCTAGCTATCATGAAATAGTCCCAAACCAACTAAGTCATGCTACCCTTACAAGTGTACTAGGTTAAAATGCAAGCTATCCATAGGGGAGTATGATTCTCAACCCTAAGCTATCCTTAGGAGAGTATGAGTCCTCAATCCCAAGCTACCTTGACTAACCTAACTTAAGCTATCCTTGAAATGCACCTTACAATACAAGTCAGGCTACCCATAGGAGAGTATGGGTCCTTAATCCTAAGCTACCTTTAGGAGAGTATAAGTCTTCTATCCCAAAGCTATCATGAAATGGTCTAGACCAAACAAAGTCAAGCTACCGTGAATGCATCCTAACAGTGCTAGTTTAAGCTACCCATATGAGAGTATAAATCCTCAATCCTAGGCTACCATGACATGCATTATACAATGCTAAGTCAAGCTATCACTTAGGAGAGTATAGATACTCCATTCCAAATTATCAACCTTGGTTTTATCCTACTAAGCCATGCTATACATGAAGGAAACACAAGCCTCAACTTCAAGCTATCCTATCTTGGTTTTGTCTTGCCAAGTCAAGCTAAACATGAAGGGATCCTATATCACAACTTCAAGCTATCCTATATTGGTTTTTTCTTGCCAAGTCAAGCTACACATGAAGGGATCCTATATCACAACTTCAAGCTATTCTAGTCTAACATTTTTTGATTCATTTTAGTTTATTAAGTCAACATAGAACCCTTTTATGTGAGAGAACTTGAATCCCCTATCATATTCATGTCTAAGTGTACAAGAGCAAGAGAATACACCAAAAGATCACATCATATTGACTTTACCCCCAAAGCCCTAACAATGATGGCTACATGCCCTACTATCATGATCTATGTCTAAATTACAGTTATTCAATCACATTGTTCATTAGAAGGTGATTGTAATCATACTTGATCATAAGGGTTCACTTCCAACTTCAAAAGTCAAGAAGTGCATAGTTTTCAACAAAATGTCCCTTTTGAGCATCTTTAAAAGTTTTATGCATAGTTGCCTTAATTAGTGCATTTTTGTAGTAACCCATATTTCTTCCACATTTTTCTACAAAGTGTAGGTTCCGACGTTTAAGGCGATTCCTTTTAGTTCAAGCTTGGGTTGACTACTCATCAAGCTTCTAGTATGTCTTCATGGATCCGAGGAGAAGAGCTTTATTGTTGTTTCATTTCTTTAGTTGCACTAGACATTTTCCTATTCTCTATTGTAAGGGATGTGACTCTATTATTTTGAGACTCCAATTGTAGTAGATGTCTTATTGAGACTATGTCTAGACTTCCGCTTTACTTATATGAAAGATTTCTTAAAGACTTGAAAATGTGTTTCTATTCTTTATTATTCTATACTTATGTGAGGATGATATGCTAAGAGCCTTACTTGGGTCCCTTTGGGATTCCATGTGTTATGTTACGTCTAGGGGGTACCCTTGGGTCATGACAAACTTGGTAATCAGAGAAAAAGGTTTAGAATGATTCTAGGATGATGTCTCATAAGCCACGTATAGTAGAGTCTTGTTCATGAGTATGAAGCACGCCACATTTATGAGTGAGAGGCTATAAGATGTTAGGAACTTACACTTCTTTCATTACTCTTAAGTCGTGCCATAGAGTTTAACTCTATAGAGACTTTCTTCTGATCCTTATCTTGTGTCTTCAGGAAATGAATACATGAAGGGCCAATGCAAGAAGGGTGGAAGAGGAGAATGCTAATCAAGGAGTTCCTCAAGGGAATCAAGCTCCTCTATATGAGAAAGCTTCAATTGATTCAGTAAATGTGATTAAAGCAGAATTTAGGGCAACTATGCAAATTATAACTCAAGTTATGACAGCCCAACCTAAGCCGTAACAACTCAATCTCAAGCGAGGACAACCCAAGCCCAATATATAACAGATCAAGCTAATAGGGATGTTGGGCCTAATGTAAATCCTAATGTGAACTCTGTAGCTTCAAGGTTGAGAGATTTCACAAGAAGGAATTCTCTTATGTTCTCTGGTTCTAAAGTGGGTAAAGATCGTCAAGAGTTTGTAGAGGAGATCTTAAAGATAATTGATGCTTTGGGGTGACTTCTATGGAGAAAGCGAAACTAGTCGCTTATCAATTCAAGGGAGTGGCCCAAGTATGTTATACTCAATGGAAGAGGAATAGGTCGGAAAGAGCGGGTCCCATAGCTTGGGAGATGTTCAAGAAAGCATTCCTTGATAGGCTCTTTCCCTGAGAGAACAGGGAAGTCAAGGTGGAAGAATTTATCAACCTTCATCAAGGAGGTGTGAGATTTGAAGAATATTCTCTAAACCTTAACTAATTGTGTAAGTATTCTCTATTTATGGTGGCAGATCCAAGAGATGAGATGAGTAGGTATGTGACGGGCATATCTAAGGTGGTTAGAAAAGAATGTCGTACTGCAATGCTTCTTCATAACATGGATCTCTCACGTCTTATGGTGTATGCCCAACAAATGAAGAGTGAGAAACTCCAAAGAAATAAAAGAGCTAGAATCGGTGAAGGAAATATTTCCAATGCTAAGTATGATGGGCAATGCTGACAAGGGTTTAAGCAAAGATTATCCAATCAAGGCTCCTCTAGTACCCCAAGGGTTAACAAGGATAAGGTTTTCAACCCTAAACATCAAGGGGAAAATAGTGGTGGTTCATATGTTGCTAGGCCTAATTGTGCAGATGTGGTAGAAAACATAAAGACAAGTGCTTAGTGGGCTTGGATGGGTGCTATAGTTGTGGCAAGAGTGGCCACAAAATAAGAGATTGTCCCACGCTCAAGGTTAAGGGAAGAAAAGGTAATCAAGCTC
The DNA here is from genome assembly GCA_037074985.1 of Solanum bulbocastanum. Taxonomy (NCBI): domain Eukaryota; kingdom Viridiplantae; phylum Streptophyta; class Magnoliopsida; order Solanales; family Solanaceae; genus Solanum; species Solanum bulbocastanum. The sequence goes on from CM073599.1 coordinate 17,486,437, forward strand.
ATCCAAGTGGTTCCAACTCTAATGCCCAAAAGTAAAACCGCTTATATGCTCTTCAATCCTGAGGTGACCACGAGAGCTCTCTCTGGATGTGGTGACCGATATGTTACAAGTCATTTCTATTGATGTATATGCATTGTTAGATCCCGATGCCACTTTTTCCTTTGTCACACCTTTTGTAGCTATGAAGTTTGAAATACTCCCAAAGTGCTATTAGAGCCTTTTTCGGTTTCTACCCCGGTCTGTGACTTGGTAGTGGAAAAAACAGTCTATAGAAATTTTCTTATTTCCTTGTCTCACAAAGTTACCTTGGTGGACTTGGTAGAGTTAGACATGCTTCATTTTGATGTAATTTTGTGTATGGATTGGTTGCATGCATGTTATGCCTCTATTGATTGTAGGACCCAGGTTGTCAAATTTAAATTTCCAAATGAGCAAAATTTAGAGTAGAAAAGGTGGAATTCTATTCCTATAGGTCAATTTGTTTCTTGTCTCAAAACTAGAAAAATGATCTCCAAGGGATGCATTTACCATATTGTTAGGGTGATGAATATTGAGTCTGAAACCCCTTCTCTAGAGTTGGTCCCCGTGGTGAGTCAGTTTCCAGAAGTCTTTCCCAATGACTTGCTTGGAATTCCTGTCGAGTAGTAAATAGACTTTGGCATTGATCTTTTGCCAAATACGTAACCTATCTCCATTCATCCTTATAGAATGGCTTCGGCTGACTTGAAAGAGTTAAAAAATGCAATTGAAGGATTTACTAAACAAGGGTTTCATTCAACCAAGTAACTCTCCATGGGGTGCTCTAGTGTTATTTGTGAGAAATAGGGATGAGTACCTTAGAATGTGAATTGACTACCGCCAATTGAACAAAGTCACCATAAAGAATACATATCCCTTTCCGAGAATCGATGACTTGTTTGATCAACTCCAAGGGGTTAGTTACTTTTAAAAAATTGACCTTTGTTTGGGTTACCATCAACTTAGGGTGAGAGGGAATGATATGCCCAAGATGTGTTTCCAAAGTAGGTATGGGCACTATGAGTTCCTTGTGATGTCACCGGAGGCATTCATGGATCTAATGAATAGAGTATTTAGACACTACCGAGATATGTTTTTGATCATGTTTATTGATGATATTTTGATCTATTCAAGGAGTGAGGGTGAACACATGAACCATTTGAGGATTGTATTGCAAGTCCTTAAAGACCACCAATTGTATGCAAAGTTTAGTAAATGTGACTTTGGTTGAGGTCCGTACCCTTCCTGGGCCATATTGTGTCTAGCAAGGGTATTGAGGTAGATCTTAAGAAGACAGATGTGTTCAAGAGTTGGCCTAGACCTCTAAATCCTTTCGATATTAGAAGCTTCTTGGGTTTGGCTGGTAATTATAAGAGGTTTGTTGAGGGTTTTTCCTCCATTGCTTCTCCATTGATGGCTTTGAGTCGAAAGAAAGATAAGTTTGTGTGGTCAGAGGCTTGTGAGAAAAGCTTTAAATAGTTGAAAGATAGACTTACTTTCGCTTCGGTGTTGACCTTACCGGAGGGTACCGATGGGTTTGTGGTATATTGTGATGCCTCAAGAGTAGGGTTGGGATGTGTACTCATTCAACAAGGTAAAGTAATTGCCTCCGCTTCAAGGCAACTCAAGGTTCATGTAAATAATTATCCGATCCACGATCTTGAATTTGTGGCAGTAGTATTTTCTTTGAAAATATGGAGGCATTATATATATGGGGTCTGTGTAGATGTTGTCACCGATCACAAAAGTCTTCAATATGTTTTTACCCAAAAGGACTTGAATCTCAGACAAAGAAGGTTGTTAGATCTTTTGAAGGATTATGACATGAGTGTTCTTTACCACCCCAGCAAAGCTAATGTGGTGACAGATGCACTTCGTAGACTATTCATGGTTAGTGTGACTCACATAGAGGATGACAAGAAAGAGTCAGTCTGTGATGTGCATAGGTTGGCCCGGTTGGGTGTCAAACTGGTGGATTCTCCCGAACGAGGTTTCACGGTTCATAATAGCTCCGAATCTTCTTTTGTGGTAGATGTGAAGTCCAAAAAATACCTAGATCCTATATTGATGGAGTTGAAGGAGTCGGTACTTGGGAAGCCCATTGAGGCTTTCTCCCAAGGGGAAGATGGGGTACTTAAGAACCAAGGTAGATTATGTGTTCCAGATGTGGATGGGGCTAAGGGAGCAAATTCTAGAAGAGGCTCATGGTTCTAGATATTCTATTCACCCGGGAGCCACCAAGATGTACCGTGACCTACGGGAAGTCTATTGGTGGAATGGTATGAAAAAGGATATTGCGAGATTTGTAACCAAATGTCCTAATTGTCAACAAGTTAAGGTTGAGCACAGAAGGCCGGGGGCTTTTTGCAAGTTATGTCAATTCCCACTTGGAAGTGGGAAGAGGTGACTATGGATTTTATTGTGGGTTTTTCCAGTACTTGAAAGCAATATGATTCTATTTGGTTCATTATTGATAGGATGACCAAATCAGCCCATTTCATTCCCATCAAGGTATCTCACTCGACGGAAGACTATACCAAGTTGTATATAAGAGAGATAGTGAAGTTGCATGGGGATACTCTAATTATCATTTCATAGTGGGGTCCATAATTTACTTCTCACTTTTGGAAAGCATTCCAAAAAGGGCTTGGCACTGAGGTGAAGCTTAGCACCGCTTTCCACCCTCAAATGGATGGTCAAGTAGAACATACCATTCAAACCTTAGAGGACATGTTGAGGGCGTGTGTTATAGATTTTAGAGGTAATTAGGATGACCACTTGCCCTTCATAGAATTTGCCTATAATAATAGTCACCACTCAAGTATCGGTATGGCTCCTTTTGAAGCTTTGTATGGTAGGAGATGTAGGTCTCCAGTTGGTTGGTTTGAAGTAGGTGGCACTGCTCTTATTGGCCTCGAGTCAGTTTATGAAGCTATTGAGAAAGTTTGACTCATTAGACAGAGGTTGAAAATGACTGAAAGTAGGCAAAAGTCTTATGCCAATATGAGTAGAAGAGAATTAGAATTTGAAGTTGGTGATTGAGTCTATATGAAAATCTCAGCCATGAAGGGTGTGATGAGGTCTGGCAAAAGGGGAAACTTAGTCCCCGGTTTGTAGGTCCTTACCAAATATTGGAGCGTGTTGGGAAAGTTGCCTATGAGTTGGACTTGCCAAATGAGTTGTCCTGGTTTATCCGATATTTCCTGTTTTTATGCTTAAAACTGTATTCGGGACCTGCTGTCCATTATTCCTCTAGAAGGGTTGGGAGTTGATGAAAGCCTCTCTTATATAGAGGTTCCAGTAGAGATCTTGACCGGCAAGTCAAAAAGTTGAGAAACAAGGAAGTAGCTTTCATTAAGGTTTTATGGGGAAATCATCTAGTTGAGGGTGCTACTTGGGAGGCCGAGGCCAATATGAAGTCCCGATACCCTCATCTTTTTCCTTCTACTCCTAATCAAGCTTGAGGTAAATAGTCCCTTTCAAATTTTAGTGTTTGGGAGTCATGTGTGTAAATGAGTTTTTCCATGATTTCCTTATGTTATGCATGTTCTTGATGAAATTCATGTTTAGAAATAAAATGATTTTTCATGATATATGATCTCCATGTTGTTGTGCATATGGTATGAGTGGCCTATTTGACTTCATGAGATGTGTTAATGAACATGCTTTAGTGTGCTTTTGAGAGTATTGGTATATTGGCTACATGATGTTGTGCTAGGCATTATTTAGTTGAGGAAAAGTTAGTTCCTCTTATGAATATGAGAATCATTGAAGTTTCATGCATATTGGGCTGTTAGATGTAGTTCCTACTTCCTTGTATTGCATCGATTATGTTTTGAGATGGACATGATGTTTCCTCCGTTGAATTATGCATTTTTTTTATGTTTCATATATGATGGGCTGCTAGTCTTGAGTTTCTAAATTAGTTTGGTGTCTAGATCATCATTCGAGGATGAATGTTCCCAAGGGGGAGATAATGTAGCACTCCGGAAAACTAATGAAGTAAGATAGAGCCTAATTTGTAAACTAGTAGCCTAAATGGGGTTTAACGTAAAGATTAGAGTCGTAAAATAACCTCCGTTAATTATTACATGTGTTTTTGGGTATAAATGTCAAGGCATCCCCCCCCCCCAAAGACCACCCCAAGGGTCCTTGAGGAGGACCAAAAGGCTACACAAAAAGCTGTCAAAAACATCTTAAACTACGGATGGGCACCATGAGTCGTGGGTGGACCCACGCCTTATAGGTGGGGGTCGTGGATTCAGGCTGGACCTCCCCATTTTCTCCAAAAGTCTCTGTCCCATCTACGCTTGGGAAGAACTGCTCGTGGCCCCACCCATGGTCCATTGGTGAGGGTTTTGTGAGTGGGAGCAGTTTTTATACTTTAGTTTTTGAGTTAGGGATTAAGGAAGGGGCTTAGGGTTAATTAAATAATTAAGTAGGGTCATTTAATACTAATTAAGACACCTATAAATATCTAATAAAACCCTAAACTAAGTCAACTAGTTCATTCTCTCAAGATCCCAAAATAAACTCCTTCCCTCCCAAATATTTCTCTCTCTAGAAACCTCTATTGAAGAAGAAGAAGTCAAGGTCTAGGGCTCAAGAACTCAACTTTTCCACTCAATTTCGTGAGGAATCTTCAATTAAGGTATGGTAGCTTTGATTCATGGTTAACTTTTCATCCATGAAGTCCTTAATTCCTCAATTTCAAAGTAGAAAAGTATCCAAAACCTAGGGTTTCATTCTAAGCCATGGATTCTTTCTCAAAATATTTTTATTGATCTAATTATGATATATTGTGATTGAATAGTTGATTATTATTGATTTTATGAGAAAATCCTTGATGAATCTATGTATTCCCCATAACCCTAGTTTGTGACTTGTGAATTGGGTGAATTGTAGTAATCATGAAGTTGTACATATAGTAATTTAGTTCATTGAATCATGTCACCATATATATCTTGCAGTGATTCTATATTTTTTGGTTCAATGTAATCTATAGTCTTGTAGGAAAAAACATGAGAATTGACTATATGTATGAGATTTGTGTGTATACAATTGGATTTCTTTGAGAGTGAAGTAACTACATTATAGTCTAATTGTCCTGTTGATATGATGATTATCCTTATGTACACACTTAGGAATGAATAGAATGTAGTGTGAAAGGTTTGTCGCATGTAATGATTCTTAGGTTTGAAGACTAGTCTCACCTATCGAATCTAGGAGCTATAGTATGAGTTTGTTGGTTGAGTGTCAAGACATTCTTCCTTAATTAACAACTTAAGTCAAGACTTAATATAAACTCAATGGGAATTGATTGATAGCACCAAGAGGATATGACCATGAGATGGAAGCTTATACACTAGTTGAGTCTGGCTACACAAATGGGTTGCTTTTACACTAGTTGAGTCCGGGTTCCCAAAGTAGCCGTCTCATGAAATGGAAACCTTCTACCATAGTTGCATCTGGGTTTCTAGAAGAAATCTCCATATCCCATAAACTATGTGTCCACATAGGTCTTTGGCTAGTAGATCCATGTAAGCTAAGAGTTCTAGGTCTACCTTAGGCAAGTAGACATCGGATTCCATGATTAAGCTTTCATGTTTCTATGTCAGTTAAAGTTAATCCCACTATGATAGAATGAACTAGAATTGGCGTTATGAACTATAATCACTTGATGAGTTATCCTTAGTGTGGATAGGAATATGAGATCTTATCCATACATTACACAAGGTTGCTTTGATGGTTCTTATGGTTTGTTTCCATTATGTTGAGATGATCACTATATAAATATGCTTGTACTTTATGCTTTTACACTTACCTCTATGTTGGTTCGCAAACTTGGAAAAGTGCATAGTTTTCAACAAAATGTCCATTTCGAGCATCTTTAAAGGTTTTTATGCATAATTGTCATACTTAGTGCATTTTTGTACTAACCCATATTTCTTCTATAGTTTTCTACAAAGTGTAGGTTCCGGCGTTTAAGGTGATTCCTTTAAGTTCAAGATTGGGTTGACTACTCATAAAGCTTGTGGTATGTCCTCATTGATACAAGGATAAGAGCTTTATTGTTGTTTCATTTCTTTAGTTGTACTAGACATTTTCATAATATTCTCTATTGTAAGGGTTGTGACCCTATTATTTTGAGACTCCGATTGTAGTATATGGCTTATTGAGACTATGTCTAGACTTCCACTTTACTTTTATGAAAGATTTCTTAAATGTGTTTCTATTCTTTGTTATTCCATACTTATGTGATGATGATATGCTAAGAGGCATACCTGGGTCCCTTTGGGATTCCCTGTGCCATGTTACGACTAGGGGGTACCCTTGAATCAAGACAGTTGTACTAATACTACTCTTGCTATGCCTTTTTGGAATTGTGTGGTTGCAGGATCATTGATGTTTTGTAGGTGAAGGCGAAAACAATCTCCAACAACTTCTACTCTTCCTTCTGCATGGTGGGAGTTGTGTCATTCATAATTTTTTTATACTTGTACTCTTAGTAGCTCTTGTACCTATTTAGACTAGATCCATGGGGTGTTAATTACTTTAGAAGTCTTAGCTTTGAAACGTCTTAAGTTCTTATGTTATATAAATCTCTATAAATTTATCTTTATCTTAGTTCTCTTAATCTTACGCATGTTTAAAACGGTTGGGAATGGAGGGTTCTCCTACTTATGTGTTAGAGTTGGTGCCCGAATGGCCCGGTGGGTTGGGTCGTGATAATTTTTTATTTTAAACATCCATTTGTTGTAGTGTCTAGTGCAGAAGAGTCTTATTTGTATATAGAATTTTGGAAATGGTTGAATGAAGACTTACTCGTCAAGCATTACAAAAAGTAAACCATTTGTTTATAACATATACAATTTAATTTTAATTTTATTTTTCAAATGTATATTAGATTTTTATTGTTTTACTTTTAGGAACTACAATGAGGATCGATACAAGAAAGGGACGCCAACATTACCAAGCATGATTAATTTTGGTGTTGACAACATTGTCAATAAGAATTGGTTTTTCAAAATTGGGTTTGAGCGACAGGTGATTGATGACTCGGTATGTGTTATTTTAGTTCTTAAATGTATTTATAAATAGAATGAAATTTTATAGTATACAAATTAACTAATTATTCATTATTTTTATCACAACACATAGATGTGATATTCTACTACATAAGGAAAAAAGTCAAGTACTCCAACAGTAGCATGTTCAAATTCACAAATTTGTGTTGCAATTTATACATTGTGATACAAAGTGTCTGGGATGCATATGATGAGACTGATTGTGCTTCATCCAAGGAAGGGTTAGAAGAGATGATTATTGACTACATCAATAAACAAAAGATGCATGCTTATGCACCATGGCACACAATTGATAATGTATTCATTCTTGTCAATGTGAAGGAGAGGTTACATTGGGTGTTGATTGTTATATCCTTCAACCATCGTTGTATAGAGGTATACGACCCAATCCAAAAATGCAATCCACTATTCATATGTTGCTGATCATGTCAATAAGTTTGCACAACTTATCCTGATGTATCTTTCGAAGTATGATTGTTATCGGAAGAAAGGTTTGGACATTTCAATTCCACCCGTGATACCAACCTCATACAAAATGTGATTCCTTTGATATTGTATATGTCTAAGACATACCACTACAACCAAACGATAGTTTGTAACTTGAAATTTCATTGAATTTAGTTACAGTTTAAGCATTATGATAACAATTGATATTTTGTCATTTATTATTTCATAGGGATTGTGGAGTATACATTGCAGCATACACGAAGTTTCTCAGTGGGGAGAAACATATTCCAGAAACTATTAACCCAGAAGAAGTTCATATCAGATACGCTTCATTGTTGTGGAATTACGACATTCAAAACTTACAAGCTGGTGCTGTTAGTGACGATGAAGCTCCTTTGAAGCTAGTCAGGAATCACACTGAAAGCGATAGTAGTGAAAGGATCACAATCCAATAGTTTTTTTAACCATATTCGTAACATGCTTTTTGTTAAGTGGACAACTTTTTATCGTATTTCTTAAGTTAACAATGTTTTTGTAAGAATTTGTTTTATTTCTCTAGCAATATGATTCTATTATTTTGAACAACCATTATAATGATATTCAAATCATTATACCCTTTATTATTTTTTTAATGTGCCTATATACATTCATATTAAATATAGAAGTTGTATTTTCAAAACTTCTCCTCGCATTCGTATACAAATATTTTTATATACAAAACTTCCTGACATATAGTGAATATACAAAACTGCCTAACGTATATTTGTATGTACAAAAATGCTCGAGGTACTTGTATATTTGTATATACAAAACTGCTCGAGGTAGTTATTTATTCATATATTGATATTTGTATATACAAAATAGCTCGATGCATTTGTATATTAGAATATCGAATTTTTTTTCAAATAACTATGTTTAAACAACAACATATTTAAATAGATATATCTTTGTATGCTCGATGTATTTGTATATTTGTATATTCAAATGATAGACTCATATTTGTATATTCTTGTTTTGTTAATGAAACTGATTTAATTTTTTACTTCATATACAATTACTTATATTCAGATACGGTAACTACAATAATCTAACAATTTATAGTCATCTTACTTACATTCGTATATAAATTTCTATACATTATACAGTTTAGTATAGGTATGCTACATTTTGCATATAAACGTATTAAAATTTAAAAAATATTACTTATTAATCACAAAATCAAATAGAAAATTAATCGACGTAAAGTATAAAACATAAATTTTATTGGTTACCAAACCTAATATATATAAAAACATAATCTGCAACAAAATTCATAAATCAACATATGAAAGCAATTCGACTAAGTTTGTTTAAAACTAAAGCGTATTTGCATAGGTTCTTTCATTATATTGCATAAAAAATTAAAATTATTAAATAAAAATCCCTAAGCATCTTGAGGCTTATTCCTACATGAACGCCTATTGTGACTTGCCATTCCACAAGTACTGCATGTATTTTTTCCCTTGGTCCTCAACAACTCTCCTGCTACTTTTTCGCGAGGCTTCTTCTTTGGCCTGCCAGGAGGTCTTTTAAACTTTGTAGGTAATACTTGATCTATGTATTCTGATATCACTCATTCAGTCAAATCGGTAAAGGATTTATAGGCATGTTATATGTCTTCAACACAGTCTTTGGTTTGTATAAATCAGAGCAGTAGTCATCTGGTGGTAGGCTATTCCACTTCAATATAGACCAAGCATGTTCACAAGGTATTTCCTCATATTGAAATTTGCCATAGGTGCAAGTTTTTTTTTCCTAAGCCAAACTAAATAATATCTTCCATCATCATTAACATTATGACATATTTAGTCAACAATACAACCTGTTTAGATATACAAACAAGATGAAATATAATCACTATATACTAATACATAATATATTATATATTATTTATACATTACTAAATATACAATTATTCAGAAAGCTTGCGATCATTATTGGTCTCATTGCTTCATTATCTGTTAGTATTTGATGATATCTTCCAATCAACAGTGTAAATGTGCATGTTGCCTCTTTCTTATAGTCATGATTCTATCTTCCAAACATTAGCCTCACCTCCTCTAGTAAATCAAAGATAGGTAATTCCGTCGACGAAACAAGTGCAACATTTATACCCTCAACAATATTCGATGTCATGTGCCACCCTCTATTGACTTGTTCATAACACCGAGTCCACTTGTCATATCCAACTAACTCCAAATACTCTTTAACTCTTACATGTACCTTCTCTACTGTGTCCATTAGCATACCAAATTTGTTTTGCATGCAAGCCTTTACCATCGTATAGAATACACCAGTTAACTTCTCGTGAGATTTTCTAAACCTCTTCTAAATATTATTTCTTAAGTGCCACATACAACCGTAATGTGGTACATTATCATATACTCTTGTAACAACTTTTATATTGCTTTCATTTTTATCTGACACAGCACACATATTACTCCTCTTGCCATGTGCTTCTTTAATCTGTTAAAAGACCAAGTCCAAGAAATATCATTCTCTGAATCAATATTACCATACGCCAGTGGAAATATATGTTCTACAATTATATCAGTATACAATTTAATTTTTCATAAAAAATATGTATATTAAATGACAGATATACATTTCTTAATGTATATACATATACATCAATCTAAAGGCATACCTGCACTATCTGTCGTGCTTGCTGCCACAAATGTCCCATTATATGGTCCTCTTAGGTGACTACCATCATCCACAACTACTCCTCTACAATGCATAACCCCTGTATGAACGTATTCAATGCAATAAATAGATACAAGAACTCATTATTCATAGTTTTAATTTTTTTTTATATGTATATGAGATCCTGGGTAACTTATATCCATCATATACAAATACGCAGGTAATTTTGCATACGATCCAGCGGGTGTACCCCTCAAAGACTCTAAAGCTTTATCTTTAGCCCACCAAGCCAGCATATAGTTAACATCAACTCCAAGTTCAATCTTCACATCCTTTCTAATGTCAGATATGGTGTATATTTACGCTTGTGATATGTTAGTTTAGGTTTCACAATCCCTCCAATAAAATTGCTAGTAGCGTTTCTTTGTGAATAAAATTTATCCTTCAAAGGACACGTATACTCTGTATTGAATGCTCGAATTCTATACGTTCTAGATTTGCTTATATTCAATGTCTTCATTAACCATTCGAATCCCTCATAATAACATTCTAGTGTTTAACTACATGATAACGTCATCACACTTAACCAATATATATATATATATATATATATATATATATATATATATAATACATATATTTATTTAAAATATATAAATAATAAATTATACATTTTATACAAGAATTACTTGAAATACATTACTTGATTGATTTTGACCTTACAGTTCTCTACTGAAACCTTTTTGCAATAGCATATTTCTCCATAACAGATTTCAAAGTTGATTTGTCTCAATATACTTTATCAACTTCAACATGCTTGTTAGATGCATTCGAAATCACCCTATGTGTATCCACTGATACAAATGCAACATTTGCTTCTTCCAATTCTACAACTGTCATATTCTGTGAAATATTTCCTATAATTGGCGCCAAGACCCCCATCTCTCCATTTGATGAAATTTGGCACAGTTGATTCTCTCTATTACAGAAATCCAAAACAGTTATACAAATTGAAAATTTGTTAAAATCACTATTAGCCGTTTTAAGCATGACATACACGCCGACACCTATGTCATTGTGTATAACCATTGATTTATTGCTTTCTTCAACCTTATAGTCAATCTTCAATATCTTCTTATTCACATCAACACCAATCTGTGTCGCAATTATTGTATAAAACTCAAGAAACGATGCTTGTTCCTTAAACTCTATGCCTATAGAATTTATGAGGTACTTGGTCATTAATTAAAAAAGAACTTAATTTACACCCACTCACCTATGATCATATACAAATATAATGCATATACAAAAATAAATGAAAATTATACAGTTAATACATATAATCAAAACACAATTTTCGTATATACAATTTCCATATTTTGATGGTCATATATACAAATGATAACACACAATCAATTAAACATAAATATTGTATAAACATTATATACACTTTCTCACATATATACAATATAATCAATTCATATATACAAATAGTGTCATTAACGTTTGTGAACTTCATTTATCTAATATTGTATAAACAAGGAAAAATAGATAATTCCATTTTTATACAATCACAATAAACACACCAGAAGGAATCGTTTCATAATTTCAAGATTCACGGTATACTAATCAATTGTATAATATATTACTGTTCAAAATATGATGTTTCCTTCGAAGCATACCTTTCGTTGAATATACCAAAATTGCTTAATCTGATGCTTTAGTCGTGTGCGGAAACATGTTCGCATTGTGTTTCTATCGCTTTAGAATTCTCTTTGGGGGAAAGATTTGATTTTGAACGTTTAGCTTAAATCATGGGAGTATGTAAATTTATTGTTACTATATTTAGTGCTCCTTTTACCATTAACTGAAAAGTAAAATTTTGTATAAATTTAAAACAAAAAAAATGTTTTATACATATTTAAAGCTACCTAACAAAGTAAACTATACCCATGGAATGTTATTTCATAAAATCCGTTCGCCATATATGAAATTTTTCCTTAATTAAATTTATTATCAATGAATTTAAATAATTAATCCAATTATATTAATCCATAATATTTATTGGGACTAATATATTCATGAATTTAATATAATCCTGATCATTCTATAAATTTATATTTAATAAATTTTAAATTATTACAAATGCCCCTGCTTCAAGTCTTGTAAAGACATTTTATGACCAGACTTGAAGAATTAACTATAAGATAACCGTAGGCGAGTTTTGGGCTAAATTCATCCCTTAACTATGACTAAGGCTTAAGTTACATCCTTGTACTATAATAGTTAATAAGAAACATCCTTTTAGTATTTAAAATATAACAAAATTCAGTCTTTTGTCTATTCCTGTTAAAAAACTAATGTTGCTTTTCCAAAAAGTGATTTTCTCTCTCCCATCTCCCTATTTTGCCCCTCTCAAATATGTCCCATCATCTTCCATATTCAGCAAAACCAAGAAGGAAACTCAATATTTTCTGAACTTCACAAAATAACCAAGATCAAGAACAATTTTTTCACATCTTGAGCACTTTAAACTACCAAATAACCACTAACAAGCAAAAAAAGCAACAAAATAGTAAGAAAAAAAACATAAACCTGCAAAATTGCAGAAAAACAACAAAAGAATTGATAAACCAGCAGCAAAACAGCAAAAAAATGTCAAAAAAAAAAAAAAAACAAAAGAGTAGAAAATTGAAAAGAAGAAAAAAAACTCATGATTTTAGTAAAACAAAAAGTTAATGTAACAACAAAGACACCACAAATAAGCAAAAAACAACAAAGTATAGTGTCATTAAATCATTAGTTCCATGCACAAGAACAAAACAAATGAACAACAAAAACTAGTCACATATCATTAGTTTGATACATCAAATATCCAAAAAAAAATCCAAAGCTAAAAATGTATTTTCTTCAATGTTGCAACTTCATAGAGAAAATGAAAAGCTCTGACGTTGTTGGCTGGCTTGAGATGTACCTCTTCTAACCTGAAATAAGAAATTGAAATATTAAATATGAATAGTTATACAAGTAAGCTACAATAAAAATAACTTAAATATGGATATTTGAATATTCTTACAGGTAGCTTTTCAACATTTTGGCAACTTGATGCTTCCTTGACCATGATGGAGTCCAAACTACAAAGGTAGTCCGACGGATGAATTTCAATGTCATCTGAGGAGAAACTGCAAGTTCTACTGTTGTGGCCAGGTTTACCACATTTTCTACAATCAACTGATTTTTCTTTCCGTTTTAACTTCATCCTGCTAGCCCCTGGCTCATCATCTTCTTTCCTTCTTAATTTTTGTTTCTTTCCTTTCTTCTTATTATTCAAGTAAGAAGGTGGAAATGGTGGAGGATTTAGTGACTTAGGCCATAAATCAGGGCCATTCATGGGCAATATTGAAGCTTCATAAAATTTTCGATACGTATCAACCTTGTAGCAATCATCAACATAGTTTAAAACGTCATCATTTTTCAACCAAATCGAGGATATAGCATGTTTACAAGGAACTCTTGATAATTCCCATTGCCTACAACTACAGGTTCTGTTATATAAGTCAACAGCCCAATTATCACCTTCGACCGGCCCAATTACCTCATAGTTCCACATGTTCGACCTTTTGGGAATATAATTAGCAGCTTTCTTCATAGTTTTGGCCAACTTCTTCTTAATAGTAGGACAAATATCATTCAAGTTCCATTTTTCAGCTTTCTCCCTATTAGAATTAATTCTTGTCATGAGTAAGTGTCTAATGGTCTCCAGAAGTTTAACAATTGATTTATCTCTTGCATCAAGAATAAACTTATTAAAAACCTCACATTGGTTGTTCAAAAGAATGTCACATTTAGGAAGAGGTGAGAAATGTGATCTTGACCATTCACTAGGCACTTTAGCAGAAAGCCATGCATAAGCATCTTTATCTAATTCAAACAAATCAGTCATACAAGCAACAAACCTGTCAATAGTTGTTGCTGAAGCTGCCTTCCAAAGAGCATTTTTTAAAGCCATTCCAGAATATCCAGCTCTCTTGAAATTGCTATGCAAATTTCGCACACAAAATCTATGAGAAACACCAGGCAACACTAAATCAAAAGCTTCAATGAGCCCTTTTTGCTTATCGGACATAAAATTCCACAAGTATTGCTCTTCAATCTCAAGATCATTCATCAAGTAGGTTAAGAACCATTGCCATATTTCCTTATTTTCTTTCTCGACTATTGCATAAACTATTGGAAAGATGTTATTATTTCCATCCAAAGTAACAGCTGATAGCAATTGTGCCCCATACATAGTATTCTTCAGCCAACATCCATCGACCCAAATAATCTTTCGATAACCAGCCTTAAATCCTGCTTTACAAGCTACAAAACAAATATAAAACCTCTGAAATCTCATTGGCTTATTCAAAATCTCATTTGGAGTTAGTTTCATGAAAACAGAAGTTCCAGGATTGGTTTGAACAATTTCATTGCAATAATTCCATAAGATACTAAATTGATCATTTATATCTCCATCGATCATTGCAATAGCTTTTTCCTTTGCCCTTCTTCCTTGATGCATACTCACATGCAACTTTAATTCCCTACTCAATGTATCTCTGAATTCTGATGTTTTCCAGTTCTTATTTGATTTAACTCTATCAACATACTTCCTTGCAATCCAACTAGAATTGATGTTTTTGTTGTTATAGTTCCACCCAAAACAAGTATGCTCGAAAACAAACGTCTTGATTTGAAAAGTAGATATATCCCTTTGCATTAGTGATCCCAATATCCTCCACTTACAAGCATTAGTTCTGCATTTGGCCCTAGCTCTTACTCTATCATCTTTGCTTCACCGAATTGACTTTCCTATTTTGGCTTGATTTGCAACCACAGCTTCCTTGAATTCCTTTTTGTTATCAAATACCACTCCCAGCTCTAATTCAGGATTAAAGGAACCTATTTTTGGGTTGTGCTTTGGAAAGTTACAATCTTCAAATTCAGAATCGCAATCACTATTCAAATTCTTTGTATCATCAAAATCTACACAATCTGAGTCACCCTCCTTATTCTACATCTTTCTATGCATCTCTTTACTTACATAATTTTGATTTCCGTCATTTTTCTTCTTTTTCACAGTTATATTGATCCCAAAAGATTCAACAGAAGGATCAACATTTTTTAAAAATAACAGATCATCCTCCTCCAAAGAATAGTTAGAATCATTAAAATCCTCATCGTCAAATTCATCACTGCGTGCTTTATTTGATAAAAACGATGATTCATTCATAGAATCTGCACATACACTATCAAGTTATCAACGGTGTAAAAACTGTTATTTATACAAATATAATACAAATCTGAATACAAAGCCAACAAAGAACTACAAGTTCATTATAATGAATATCCAAAAAACAAAACCCTATATATCAAATAAAAAACTTAATATAACTTTTCAAAATCAATAATACTTATAAATCACTATGAAAGGCACTGCAAATTATATTTAAAAATGCTTAAAATGTGTTGAATATCGATAATACCATAGTTGGGTGTGGACGATCGACCACTTAAACTTTGAATCGACATTGTTTCAGTAGTTGTTATGCTGCAACCCGCAATATCTAGTGTTTTTAAGAATGAAGATGTTTTAGTTTGAGAAATAGAAAATTGTCAATATTTTTCAAATTAGAAAAATCAGAAATTTTCAATGATGTCTTATTCCTTTACCTTGTTTGTGTACAGCCCTCTGCCCTGTTTTCAACCCTTGTTGAAGAGAAAAAATTGTTCTTGATCTTGATTATTTTGTGAAGTTCAGAAAATATTGAGTTTCCTTCTTGGTTTTGCTGAATATGGAAGATGATGGGACAGATTTGAGAGGGGCAAAATAGGGTGATGGGAGAGAGAAAATCACTTTTTGGAAAAGCAACGTTAGTTTTTTAACTGGAATAGACAGAAGACTGAATTTTGTTATATTTTAAATACTAAAAGGATGTTTCTTGTTAACTATTATAGTACAAGGATGTAACCTAAGCCTTAGTCATAGTTAAGGGATGAATTTAGCCCAAAACTCACCGTAGGCCATGCATTTTAAGGTGCATCATAATTATATTAATTAATGATTTGCTCAAAAATAATTGGAGTAATCACAATTGGAGTAGATCAAAGTGGACTCACCACATTTGAGTCACGTGGCCACCCTGCCACTTCCATTGGTCCAAACCAATATGAATATGGAAAACAAAATACATGTTTGTTTCAACTAAACATGCAAATGGCGGATTTTTTTTTTATTTCAGTTCCTACCGCCTGAACAATTGCGGTGCAACATTGTTTGCCACCGTGATCCGATTATTTCAAATGGAGGAAACCAATTTTATTAAGTAATTATACCGATATTGACAAGTTTCCTCCTTTTAGGAATCCAATTACAAATATTACTCCTAGTCAATCACACATTCTCCTTCTTCTTTTTCTTCGTCTTAGCCAAAAAAATTATAATTGAACTAGGAATTGTAATCCCACTCAATTTCATATTTACCTATCTCTCTATTACCTTAGTCAAAAAGGAATTCTAATTGAACGAGAAAAAGGATTTTGTTCTCATCACATGACATCTATATATTGATAAAATGTCTTCACACTTTTGACTTCAATTACACATTGTGAGCTACAACGAAAGGGGCATAATGCAAGGTAATATTCTTCCCTTTTTCTGATTTTCGTCACTTTTTTTTTACATATTGATATGTTTTTGGTGGAAAATTCATATTTTATTGTACAAATGTTAAAACCATGAATGGATTGATTTTCCAGAAACTAGACTTCTTAATGTACAACATATCCAAAATTTTGAATTTAGCACCTTCCTAATCATTGTAGATGATTTTGTGAATTCAACTCTAGATTCTGCCATGCTGAAAATTTCAGATTTCTGTGACTTTGCTAAAACAATCGTGTCTTGATGTAGTAACTACGAAATCACAAGCCGCTTGATTATATAGAATCTAAACACAAAGGTCTATAACATATCCGAAATTAAAAATTTAATGCCTTTGAGATCATTCCAAATACTATTACAAAGCCAGCTTTAGATTTTTGTGCACCAAAAATTTCAGATTGTACGATGACACCAAAAAAGTTATATCTCAAGGTAGAAGCATCAAAATTGCAATCCACTTGATTCTACAGAAACTAGACACAAAGGGCCACAACATACCCAAAATTTAGGATTAAACTTTTTTTATATTGGTCTAGACAAAATTTTGAAGTTAACTCTAAATTTTGTCACATAGTTGATTTTAGATTTTCTTTGCCTCAAAAAATATTTTATATCTTGATGTCGGAACGTGTTCACCGAAAATGGTTGTGATTGCTAGAAATTATACTTCATAGGCTTCATTATCACCAAGAAAATATTTTCTCAAGTTTAACCTAGTTATCTTAGAATGACTTCCAAGTCTCAAATGTCTTGACAGGTAACAATCTCTCCTTTAATTGTATTTTCTTTGTATTGTCTTTTTTTGTGTGTGTGTTTTTTAAGAACATAAGCAATATTTGTATTTTGCAGAGGCTACACAAGGGTGAGCTTTATCACACAAGAATTTGAACTTGAGGTGTGAAGGGATGTGTTTAATATACTCGCCTTGAGATTAACATAAGCACTATTTATATTTCGTGGAGGCTACACAATGAAGAGCTTTATTGCACAAGAGTTTGATCTTGAAGTGAGAAGGGATGTGTTTAACATCCCCTCCTTGAAGATCACTAACTGAAGGTTTTACTAGATCCTGAATACTTGATCATAATGTGTGAAGGGATGTGTTTAACGTCCCCACCTTGAAGATCAATAGCTGGAGGATTTACTAGATCCTAAATACTTGAGCATAAGGTGTGAGGGATGTGTTTAACGTCCCCAGCTTGAAGATCACTAACTGGAGGCATTACGAGGTCCCGAATACATGAGCATAATGTGTTAAGGGATTTTTAATGTCCCCTCCTTGAAGATCATTAACTGGAGGCTTTACTAGATCCCGAATACTTAAGCATAAGGTGTGAAGGGGTATGTTTAATGTCCCTGCCTTGAAGATAACCAACTGGAGGCTTTACTAGATCCCGAATGCTTGAGCATAAGGTGTGAAAGAATGTGTTTAATGTCCCTGCGTTGAAGATCACTAAATTAAGGATTTACAAGGTCCCGAATACTTAAGCATAAGGTGTGAAAGGATGTGTTTAACGTCCCCTCCATGAAGATCACTACCTGGAGGCTTTACTAGATCCCGAATACTTGAGCATAAGGTGTGACGGGATGTGTTTAACGTCCCCATGTTGAAGATCAATAACTGGAGTCTTTACTAGATCCCAAATACTTGAGCATAAGGTGTGAAGGGATGTGTTTAACATCCCTACCTCGAAGATCACTAACTGGAGACTTTACTAGATCCCAAATACTTGAGCATAAGGTTTGAACGACAAATTGTTTTCCACCTCAAGACTTAAAAATTTAAAGATCCTTTCAAGGATAAATTTCGTGGAAAGGCTTAAGGTGCAAAGGGACAAATATTGTCCACCTTAAGACATGAAAATTTAAAGATCCTTTTAAGATTAACCCGTAAAAAGACCAACTTAAGGTGCAAAGGGACAAATCTTGCCTAACTTAGGGCAGGAGGATTCAAACAAATCTATCTAAGGATAAATTCGTGAAAAGGTCAGTTGAAGGTGCAATGGGATTAATCTCGTCCACCGTAAGGCATGGGAATTTAAAGATCAATTTAAGGATAAATCTACTAAAAGGTCAGCTTAAGCTGCAAAGGGACAAAAATCATTCACCTTAAGGCATGTGAATTTAAAGATCTATTTAAGGATAAATCCGCGAAAAGGCTAGCTTAAGGTGCAAAGGGGACAAATATGTCCACCTTAAGGCATGGAATTTCAACAACGTGCATATTTGGATGATTTGAAGACTTTTGCTTGCAAACTTAACAAATTTAAAGATTGGAACTTGCAGAAATGGAGGACTTGAATACTTCAACTAGTATACTTGAAGAATTTGAAGACCTAAACTTGCATACATGGAGGATTCTAAGACTTCTACTTGCTTACTTGAAGGATTTAAAGAATTCTACTTACATATGTGAAGAATTTGAAAACCTCAACTTAAATACTTGGAGGATTTGAAAAATTCTACTTACATACTTAAAGAATTTTAAGACTTCAACTTGCATACTTGAAGGATTTGAAGACTTCAACTGCATACTTGATGGATTTGAAGAGTTCAGCTGGCATACTTGGAGGATTTGAAGACTTGAACTTGTATATTTGGAGTATTTGAAGACTTCAACTTGAAAACTTGAAGGATTTGAAGACTTCTACTTGCATACTTGAAGAATTTTAAGACCTCAACTTGCATAATACTTGATGAATTTGAAGACTTCCACTTGTGTACTTGGAGGGAATGAAAACTTCTACTTCCATACTTGAAGAATTTGAAAACTTCAACTTGCATACTTGAAGGATTTGAAGACTTCAAATTGAATACTTAGAGGATTTAAAGACTTCAACTTGAATATTTGATGGATTTGAAGACTTCAACATTCAAACATGAAGGATTTGAAGACTTCTATTTGAAAAATTTAAAGACTTCAATTTGCATTCTTGACTGAATTTAAAGACGTCAAGCATACTGTTAAAGAAGATCATATTTTATATTTGACTCATCAATATTTCGTACAAGTCTATGGTTTGATAAAACAAAAGATAAAATAAAATACTTCTAACTTTTGACTTGCATGTAAAATATCAAGTGGGAACGTGTGGATTTTTTTTACACTCATGCAACTGAACTTAGCATATGGTTCTAAGCGCCTACATACCTCAGTGAAACGGATCAAGTCACAACATAGTTTTGGGAAACCTGGTGATTTTTTTTGTTTCGTACATAGTTTCTACTGTTGCATGCTAAGAGTGACATAAAGTTTAGGAACGTACCTTAAGGAGCATCATCTTACTTCAAGGGTACTACATTTTCAGGAATTTGGCATTAATAGGACTAATCCTTATGCCATCAACATCAACAAGCTTGTAAGCACCATTTGAATAGGTTTCTTGTACGACAATGGTCTATCCCACTTCGAGGTAAATTTTCCCCCAGACTTATGCAAAGTAGTGATGGGTCTTCTTACTGCGAGGACTTGATCTCCAACTTGAAAGAATCTCAAGTGAACCTTCTTGTTAAAAGCACAGGACTGACAAGCTTGATAACATTCAAGATTTTGTTGAGATTCTAGCCTCTTTTCATCAAGTGCTTCTAACTCTGCAAGATGTACTCGAGCATTTTCTTCTTCAGTGATCCCTTCTTGAATAACAAGTCTCAAGGAAGGTGTTTGACGCTTAAGTGGTAGGACTGCTTCAACACTAAAAGCAAGTGAATATGGTGTCGCTTGAGTTGGTGTGAGGTATATTGTCGTATATGCCCATAAAGATTCTACTATTCTTTCATGCCAATCTCGTTTGGACTTGGAGACAACTTTCTTGAGCAAGGTGCATAGATTCTTATTGAATGCTTCAGTAAGACCATTGACGGCAGCATGATACATAGAAGATTTACGCTGCTTGAAGCCAAAAAGATTACAAATTGTGTTCATTAACTTGTTATCAAATGGCTTTCCATTGTCCGTTATTATGTAGCGAGGGATGACAAAGTGATAGATGATATTCACTCGGATGAAATCTGTAACATTCTTTTTTTTCACTTCTTTAAGAACGACAACTTTGGCCCATTTTGAGAAGTAATCAGTTGTAGCCAAAATGTACAAGTGTCCACCAGAAGATTTTGGTAGTGGTCCAACAAAATCTAATCCCCAAACATCAAATGGCCAAGACACGATAGTTAGGTTAAATACTTTGGGCAGCTAGTGTATGAAATTTTTGCATGAAAGTGATATGCATCGCAACTCCGAGTACAATCTAAGAAATCCTTCACCATGGTTGGCCAATAATACCCCATTCTTTTTAAATGAAAGTGGAGCTTCGATGCATATTAATGTGATCCACATACTCTTGAGTATTCTTCTTATAGGGCTTGGATTGTTTCTTCCTCTCCCAAACATCGTAACAATATTCCCTCAAATGATTTTCTATATAATGTGTCCTTGTAGTAAAGAAAGTAAGGTGCACGACGATAAATGTCGGTCCTTCTCTTTGGATTTTCTGGAAGTATCCCATAACATATATAGTCAATAATATGTTGTCTCCAATCTTCCTTCGTGGCTTGAAAAACAACGATGACATATTTGAGATCATTTTCTATATATTCGTCCTCATTTAGTTGTGGTACTATTAATTTTTGGCAAATAGTGACATGTGTCTGATCAGGAAGGGTTAGCATTGAAGCTAGGGTAGCCAACATGTCAACTTTCTTATTTTCCGATCTAGGCACATGTTGGAGGGTTACTGATGAGTCCACAATTTGGACTCATTTAGGGCTTTATTTGGATAGATTTAGTGTCCTCAAATGCTTATTATGTGCCAATAACTGATGTAATATCCTTGTTTTTTAGGTATTTGGATTGAGGAACAAAGCATGGACACTAATGAGCAGAAAGGAACAAGGAAGTTGAAAGAACAAAGAAAAGATGGCCTGGCGGTTGCCTAATCCATTGGTTGAGTAGCTGAATGGCTATGATCTCACCTAAAGTTCCAGTGTGCCAAGCCCTAAAGGAGAAAATCAAGTTGGCGATAGGATGAAGCAGTCGTCGCTGAACGGTTTCGCGATGCAGTGTTAGATTACCCAAAGTTACAGAATGTGAAGATTCTAAAGACCAAAGTAAAAAGGTGATGGAATTGACCAAAGGGCGGATCACCGAGTAGATCGGCAATCCCAACTTACTATGCCAATTGGTCCTTTACAGCATATTTTTGGCGACTATAAATACATTTTTGAATTTGGAAGTGGGTCTTTGAGATTCTTTAATTTGGACCTTTGTAAAGATGAAATTAATCTTACCCAGTTGATTGAAACACAATTTGGTAACGATTCTTTTATCTTTTTATGATGTCAAGCTAAACCCCCAATTCTTGGAGTGCGATTATGTGATTATAGGTTGATTTAGCTTCTGGGTATTGTTAATTGATAATTTAAATGTTGTTTAAAAGTGATTTCAATCATTAACTGTGGTTTAATTTAAAGGGTTGTAGTTGCAAATGCAATTCTACCTTAGTGTTATTGGTTTGCTCGAGAGACAGGTTTTAAAACCAAGATTACTAAGTTGATGGTCTGTGGGTATTATGTTGTCATGGGTTCAACTCGAGAGAGTGAATCCTCAATCCTTTTCCACACATTCAGCTCCAGAGAGTGAATGGACTAAAGCATAGGCTAATCAGTTTCTTGTTGGTGTTTGAGAGAAACCAACTTGATTTGAGGTAAATTGTTCGAGAGAATGTTTATCACCACTAAAGTCTAGCTTATTCACTGATTTACAACTATTTACTATCAGTTGCAATTACCCATTTGTCTACCTTAGCCTATAATCCAATCACATCCCAAGGACCCATCTCTTTTCTTGTTCATTAATGTTATTTGCTGTTGTCATAGCTGATAATTAAAACCAAAACCCCCATATATGACACTTGTGTCACCCTAAATTTGAAGTATGCTTTTATTCATAAATGTCTTTACCTATGATTGACTTGAACATATTTGTACTTGTCTCTTAAATATTAACAACGTACCACTCCCTGTGCGATTCGACCCCAACTCACTTAGTTGGGTTATATTACTGACTAGCGATCATTGGCAGTTAGAATTTGAAGAAGTGTCCTGATACGTGAAATCAAAATAGCTCTGCTTGATGAGTCCACAAATTAGACTCATATAGGGCCATATTTTGATAGAAATTGTGTACTCAAATGCTTATTTTATCTCAATATCTGATGAAAACCCTTAAGTTTTGGGTATTTGAAGTTTGAAGGAAAGCATGGACACTATGTCGCAGAAAGGCTGAAATGAACGAAGAAATGAAGGCCTGAGGATCGCAGAGTCCACTTGGTGAGTCACCGAAGGTTCTTACTTCGCCTTTTGTTCCAGTGTACTGAGCCCTAAAGGAAAGGATCAAGTCGGCAGAAAAAGGGAGCAGTCGGCGCATCACGAGAAGTTCCACAAAGCATTACCATGTCGCCCAATGACCTAGAGCACAACGATGCTGAAGGCTGGTGCAAGATGGCGATAAACTACACCAAAAGGCAAATCGCCGAGTTGATCGGTGATTTCGACGAACAACACCGTATGATCTGCTGCAGCACAAATCTTTGAAACTATAAATACTAGTTAGAGTTGTAGTTTTAAGTATGGAACAATTATTATAAGTTTCATATAGAATAGTACTTTTGATATTTTTGCTCTAAGTTTGAGAGGGTTTTGAAGACATGAAGGTCCAAAGGGTTTCATCTTTAAGATTTGGATTTGGGTCTCTTGGATTCTTCAATTTTGGCCGGTATTAACACTTAAATATACATACCCAGTTGAATAAGAGGTATAAATTTTTACCTCTTATACATATGTGGCTAAAAACCCCAATTCTTCGGGTGTGATTTAGCAAATAGGGGTTAAGATAATTGTTGGGTCTTTCTTACTCATAGTTTAATCATAGTTTAATTGTTATTTTGTTTAGTAGTTGTGGATGAATTTAATGAATTTGTAGTTGCAAATACAAGTTTATTTATGTGCTTTCGTCTTGCGAGAGAGAGAGGTGTTAAAACAAAAACTACTAAATTGATGGCCGGTAGGAGTGGGTCCAATGAGGTTTTGCTCGAGAGAGTGAATCCTAGTCTCATTCCCACACACTCAACTCGAGAGAGTGAGTGGGTTAAGGTGTAGGCTGGTCTTCATGCAGCAAGTGGGTGTCCGAGAGGAACGCATTTGAAATGGGGTAAGTTGCTCAAGAGAGAGCTTATCCCCCTTAAAGCTTAGCTTAGTCACAATTATTCTATGAATCTTCTATGGAAAGCATGTACCCAATAATCTAGCTTAACCCGTATTCCCGTCACATCCCAAGGATCCCTTCTCATTACTTAGAAATCCTTGTTTATTTTGCTATTTTTACTTACTAGTGACAAAACCCCATTGTTAATTGACACTCTTATGTCCCTCGTCAATTTACAATATTTTTAATCGTTAATGTCTTTATCTACGACTAGTTAGAACTTAATTTTAAATTTCTATTAATTCTCAAAACCACTGTCATGAGAACGATCCCAACCCGTGGTTGGGTTACTAAACTATTGTACGATCGTAGACACTTGCATCGGAAGTTGTGTCTTAATTACACAAATATCAAAATGGTGTCGCTGCTAGGGAGTGGTGTTATTTGAGAATTCTTATTTGAGTAATGTTTTTGTTCTTCTTAGTCATAGTTTACTTACTTACTTTAATGTTATGTTTTGTTTGCTTGTGTGAATATTTCAGAAAGCATGAGTGTTAAAGGTAGCAACGGTATCCAGGTGGGCCACCAAGACGATATCTGAAATCTCAACAATTCCAAGTGCCTAATATCAATGGTCCTCATCTCATGGGAGGTATTGGAGCTATCCAGTTACCTCCAACCGAGGGAAATGTAGTGTTCCACATAACGAGCACTATGTTGCAACTCTTGCAACTAAAGGGACTTTTCAGCGGGTTGGTACATGAGGATCCTCATGAGGATCTCCGGAACTTCATAGATGTGTGCGGATCATTCTTGTTCAAAACCATCTCGCAGGAATATGTCCAATTAAGATTATTCCGTTTCTCTTTGTTGGGAGAGACGTGTAAATGGCTAGCTGAGTTGTCACGCGAATCCATCACTTCCTGGGAGGAATTGGTAACTACATTTCAGGTGTGATTTTTCCCTCCCTCGAAGATGATGACCCTTCGGGATAGCATTCAGAGCTTTAAGCATCTGGAAGAAGAGCCTCTGTATGAGACTTGGTTAAGGTTCAAAAAGTTGGTGCTTCAATTCCCAACCTATGGTTTACCCGATAATGTGCTACTACAGTACTTTTATCAGAGTTTGGACTCGGTAAACAAAGGGATCACTGACCAACTTTCTCCTGGAGGCTTAATGCAGCAGCCATATGCAGTAGCAACCCAAATTTTAGATGGCATGACAACGATCAACAGAGCATGGTACACCCACGCGGACCAAGTGTCTCCTCTCACCTTCAAGCTATCTAAAGAGAATATTGAAAAAGACCATGAGAGAGACAATAACATGGCCAAGATCATGATACAACTTGACATTTTATCCAAAAATGTCATGGGGGCTGGTGTCCGGGGTGTAAACGCAGTGGGGGTCGGCTGTGCAAATTCTGAGGGGATGAAGTTTGAAGCCATGTATAACGAGGAGGTAAACTTTCTAGCCAACCAAGGTGGTGGCTATCACTCAAACTACCCAAGGCAGGGTGGTAACCAAGGATGGGCTAGAGATGATGGCTAGAAGGATTGAAATTGTGAATGAAGAGATCGTAATACAAATTGGAAGGATGGGGAGAAGGATATATATGTGCCTCCCCATGAGCACCAAAAACCCAAGGACTTGAAAGGTGGTAGGTCTGAGGATATGCTCTCACGCATTCTCACCAAAGTTGAAGGGTCAGAAAAAATACTAAACTTGATGAAAGAAGATGTATCCATGCTTAGCCAGACCGTCACCTCCCATTCACTTTCAATCTAGCATTTAGAGACCCAAATGGGTCATATCTCATCTCATCTCAATCTGAGACAGCAAGGGGGTCTGCCTAGTGATGCTATGGTCAATCCCAAAAATGATGTTTGAAGGTGGAATTGCATCGTGCCACGATGCTAACTAAGGCATTGTTTGGGAGGCAACCGAAAACCATTTATTACTTTCTTTTTCTTTAATAAAATAATGGTGTATTGATTGTGCATAAGGAAGTGTGGAAGGTGATTGAGAAGTGCAGGGTGGCGAGCAACAAGGCAAGTTGGCAAATCGCTGAGCAATTTGGTGACCCCAAACTAGATTGCCATTTGGACTCCCACAATACATGGAGATTCTGTAAAACTTGGCGAGGAAGGTGATTTATCAGTGCAACGCCGAATGATTTGGCGATCTTGACTATTGTCGCCGATTGGGAGAACACTGGACGGTTTTTCAGGCTAAAGGCTTAAAAGTTTCAAATTCATTCTCTTTCTCTTACTTTTTCATCTTCCCAAACTCACACGTACACTCTAATTTTACATTTCTTGCATTGTAGAGTATTTTTAGTATCAAACTATGCTACGAGTTGCATTCCATTGCTTCCTAGCATCTCAATATCCATTTGATCAGCATAAAAGGTTGTTACCTCTAACCCCATATACCTTTCCTTGAAATTTGTACTCAAATGTAATGACATTACTTTGATGATGTGTGTTGGGCCTCTCTGGTAGGATTAGAATATTCGTTTGCCTGTTAGGTTCTCAAATTTTGTCTGTACAAAGTTAAATAGTTAATTCCTGAAGGTTCTGCTTTAAATTGGATGAAAAATTATGGGTTATGCATTATTGTCTCTCGGTCTAAGACTAATTTGAGTTGTGCATGCCTTAATTTTATTTTCGGGGGTTGCGGGGTTAAATTCGGGAAGTTGGGTGAAAAGCAGGCACGTTGGGTTATTGGGTGAGCTGGGTTGAGCTCACCAAATTATTCAACGATCTGCCTTCAATCCCCATCTCGCCTTTAATTTAATGCCAAATATGATGTTGAATTCTGTAACTTTCGGCGAGAAGCCTTTGATCGCCAAAAGCATTTGGCGACTCGCTGAAAGACTTCTGGTTCGCCCTTTGTATGCACGCTTGTACTCTTTATGTACTGCACTCGGTGAACCGCCAAAGTAGTTGCGCGCTTCGCTAACTGGTTCAATGAAGTGATTTTGCAATTGAACTGCCTTGATTTTGTCTAAATACTTTCTAACTTTTTCTCGAAGCTTCATAGAAATAGCTAGATCGAAAGTAGCTGGAACAGATATGCCACCCCAACAAACAAGAGCGAAAAATTTCAGGAAAAATACAAAGGCAACAAATCCTCCCACAACGGATAATGAGGGCAAGAATTCTAGTACCAGCAAGAGAAAAAATCCTCAAGACCCCACTATTCCCTCATGGAGACGTGGATTCTTCATAGCTATCCACTCCTTTTTGGCGGCTCATGACTTGGACAATCTTAGTAAGTCCGCTGCCGCTGAATCTTCTAAAGAAGTTCCAGGGGCCATTATCAAACTCCAGGCTGATACATTAG
This sequence comes from Solanum bulbocastanum, assembly GCA_037074985.1. NCBI lineage: Eukaryota > Viridiplantae > Streptophyta > Magnoliopsida > Solanales > Solanaceae > Solanum > Solanum bulbocastanum. Next base: position 17,513,924 of record CM073599.1, read on the forward strand.
GCACTGATGCCTAGGCATATGGAGCGACAGATTAGCCAAGATCACCTCTTTACCTCCTTCTCTTTCTTTCTTCATTTTACATTTCGAATTCTATGTTATTTTCATTTGGGGACAAAAGTTTTTATTTTTGGAGGGGTGAGGTTGTTTTTACTATGCTTTTTGTGGATGTTTGAGCTTATGGCTCCTTTAATTTTAAATTGCAAAAATAATTTTTACCTGACCAAAAATTTTTGCTACATCTCATGTGTTGAAAGTGGTTGTTCTCTTGCAAAATCTAAGTCTCGATTCCGATCAATATCGATGACTTGAAAAGTGCTCTCAATTGAAAGAACATGAATGCGCGGAAAAAATGAGGCCAAAGAAAGTTGCATAGACAATAGATGAACTCTCTGCATCTCGTTATGACTAGCCTAGTATCGAATTGATTCTGCTGTGATGATCATTGCACACTAGCGAAAGTGTGGAGTCTTGTTTGATTGTAGTGTCAATGCCTAGTGTGATGAGCTTACTTTGAACTATGTATGATAGATCCTAGAATTTGCCCCGTTGGTCCGGTCAACTAAGTGATGCTATCTCTTGATATGATCTTAGGCAACTTCTAACAGTGTGAACCAATTGACATATACCTCTTTTGTAACCTACCTTGTGAGTGTCTGAACCGCTTTTGAATACCCCTTTTGCCTTACCTTTCTTTGGAAGAAACATGATAAATCATAACCTTTCTTTATCCATCACCCATAATCCTCATGAAGTTGTGGTTAGTTGAATAGCCAACTTAGACCAAAAGTCTAAGTTGGGGGTGTGGTGAAAAGATAAGGGCAAGTCAAGAAGTTCAAGGAAAGTTTCCTATTACCCATGGTTTTGAAAAAAATGGAACCCCTCCATATAAAAGAGAGAGAGAGAGAAAGAAAAAGCAAAAAAATGAAAAAGAAAGTTGTTGAATAAAGTACAAAAGAAATGGGGTTCCTAAACACTCCACAGTAAGTGAATAATAGGGTGACTTACGAGCATTAAAGAGAATGATGAAGGAAAAGGAAAGGAAGTGTTATAAGTACCACATTTCATGATGATCAAAGTCACTGAGCCTAAATGATCATACCTTTGCACTCATCCCCATTACAAGCCTTGAAAAGACCTTTTTGATCTTGAGTGAGCATAAACAACTGTTGATTGGGAAATACAAGCAAACCTATAGGTGAAATTATGCATTCTATTCTTCTTTGTGAGTGAGAGCGTTGCATTTGATTCTAAAGCTTTAAACTGTCAACCATTGTGTGAATATGGAATCATTCCTTGTGTGAGGGCATTTGAACACTTCGGTTGAGCTTAAAATTGCACTTGAAGCAAGAATTGTGAGCATGAGGTTCTTTGATATTGGTGAGTCACAACTTGAATCTTTGAGTGCACACTTGATTTTTGCATAAGTAAATTGAGTTTTGTTGCTTGCATTCATGATTGAGTCTTGTGTAACACTGTTCGAGACACCTTTTTTTGAATGGGTCAACATGAGTTTGCTTGAGGACAAGCAAAAGTTTGTGAGTCCACAAATTGAACTCATTCAGGGCTATATTTTGATAGAAATTGTGTCCTCAAATGCTTATTTTATCTCAATATCTGATGAAAACCATTAAGTTTCAAGTATTTGAAGTTTGAAGGAAAGCATGGACACTACATCGCAAAATGGAATGAAAAGGCTGAAAAGAACGAAGAAAGAAGGCTGAGGATCGCTGAGTCCACTTGTCAAGTCTCCAAAAGGTCTTACTTTGCCTGTTGTTCCAATGTGCTGAGCCCTGAAGGAAAAGATCAATTTGGCGAAAAAAGGGGGCAGTCGGTGCATTACCGAGAAGTTTCGGATGCAGTACCATATCACCCAATGACCTAGAGCACGACGATGCTAAAGGCTAGTGCAAGACGGCGATGAACTACGCCAAAAGGCGAATCAATGAGTTGATAGATGATTTCGACTAACGGCGCCAAATGATCCGCCGTAGTACAAAATATGTGAAAACTATAAATATTAGTTAGAGTTGTAGTTTTAAGTGTGGAACAATCATTATAATTTTCATATAGAATAGTACATTTGATATTTTTGCTCTAAGTTTGACAGGGTTTTGAAGACTTGAAGGTCCAAAGGGTTTCATCTTCAAGATTTGGATTTGGGTCTCTTGGATTATTCAATTTTGGCCTGTATTAAGACTTAAATCTTCATTCCCAATTGAATGTGAGCTCAATTTGGTATAAATTTCTACCTCTTATACATGGGTTCCTAAAAATCCCAATTCTTGGGGTATGATTTCGCGAATATGGGTTAAGATAATTGTTGGGCCTTCCTTGTTGATAGTTTAATGGTAGTTTAATTGTTATTTTGTTTAGTAGTTGTGGATGAATTTTATGAATTTATAGTCGCAAATATAAGTTTATTTATGTTTTTTCGGCTTGCTAGAGAGAGAGGTCAAAAAACTAAAACTACTAAACTGATGGCTGGTGGGAGAGAGTCGACATGAGGTTCAGCTCGAGAAAGTGAATCGTAGTTTTTATTCCCACACACTCAGCTCAAGAGAGTGAGCGGGTTCAGGTGTAGGCTAGTCATCATGCTGCAAGTGGGTATCCGAGAGGAACGCATTTGAAACGGGGTAAGTTGCTCGAGAGAGAGCTTATCCCCCTTAAAGCTTAGCCTAGTCACAATTATTTTATGAATCTTCTATCGAAAGCATGTACCCAATAATCTAGCTTAATCCGTATTCCTGTCACATCCCAATAATCCCCTCTCATTACTTAGAAATCCTTGTTTATTTTGTTGTTTTTACTTACTAGTAACAAAACCCCATTGTTAATTGACACTCTTGTGTCCCCCTTTAATTTACAATGTTTTTAATCGTAAATGTCTTTAGCTATGACTAGTTAGAACTTAACTTTATTTTCTATTAATTCTCAAAACCACTCTTTTGGGAACGATCCCAACCCTAGGTTGGGTTACTAAACTATTGTTCGATCGTAGACACTTGCATCGAAAGTTGTGTCTTGATTACGCAAACATCACCGCTGCCAGGAGTGGTGTTGTGTGAGAATCATTAGTTAAGTTTAATTTTGTTCTTGTTAGTCATAGTTGAACTTACTTAATTTTAGTTTTGGTTTGGCTGTTTGTGTTTTGAAACATGAAGTATAAGTGTGACAGCAGCAATGGTAGCCAAGTAGGCCACCAAGATGACATTGGAAACCTTAACGATGTCAACGAGCCTAATGCTACTGACCCCCATCTTATGGGTAGAATTGGTGCCATTCACTTGCCACCTTTTGAAGAGAACGCGGTGTTCCATATTGCTAGCACTATATTTTAGCTCTTGCAATTGAAGGGGTTATTCGGTGGTTTGGCTCATGAGGATCCGCAGAGCATATTAGGAACATCGTGGATGTTTGCGGACCATTCTCTTTCAAGAATATACCCCAAAAGTCGGTCCGGCTAAGATTGTTCCCGTTCTCTTTAATAGGAGAAACATGTAAGTCGCTGGCTGAATTGCCATGCAAATCAATCACTTCATGGGAAGAGTTGGTTACTGCATTTCAAGTGCAATTTTTTGCTACTTCGAAGATGATGACTCTTCGGTATAGCATTCAGAGCTTCAAGTGTCTGGAGGGAGAGAAAATTCATGAAACTTGGCTACGATTCAAGAAGTTGGTGCTCTAATGCCCAACTCATGGCTTGCTTGATAGCGTGTTGCTGTAATATTTTTACTGGAGCCTTGACTCGATAAACAAGGGTGTTACTGACCAGCTTTCTCTTGGAGGTTTGATGCAACAACCTTATGTGATAGCGGATCAGCTCTTGGATGGCATGACCATAATCAACAAGGCATGGTACAGTCGTGAAGACTAGGTCTCCCCTCTCACATTTAAATTGACCAAGGAGCAGATGGAGAAAGACCAAGAGAGGGACCAGAACATGGCCAAGATCATGACACAACTTGACATTTTGTCCAAAAATGTAATGGGGGCTGGTGCTCGAAGTGTTAATGCGTGGGTGTCGGGTGTGTTAATCCTGATGAGGCCAAGTTTGAGGCTTTGTACAACGAAGAGGTGAATTTCCTAGCCAATCAAAGTGGTGGTTATCATTAAAACTACCTGAGGTAGGGTGGTAACCAAGGTTGGAGTAGGGATGAAGGTTACAAGGATCGTGATTGAGAGTGGAGGGACCGTAACCCCACTTGGAAAGAGAGAGAAGGGGAGAAGGGCAAATATGTTCCTCCATGAGCACCAAAAGCCAAAGGATTCTGAGGGAGGCCGGTCGGGGGATATGCTTTCTCGTATCCTCAACAAAGCTGAGGGGTCTGACAAGATTTTAAAAGAAATGAAAGAATATGTGTCGACCCTTAGCCAAACGGTTACATCCCATTAAGTATCGATCAAGCAGTTGGAGACCCAAATGGGTCTTATCTCATCTCATTTAAACCTGAGATAGCAAGGGGATTTGCCTAGTGATACTATGGCTAGCCCAAAGAATGAGGTTTGGGTGTGGACTTCCATCGTGCCGTGAAGTTAACTAAGGCGCTGCTTGGAAGGCAACCCAAGTTTTTATTTTCTTTCTCTTTAAGTTTGAAATAATGGTGTGTGATTGTGCAGGTCAAAGTGTGGAAGATGTTTCAAAAGTGCAAGTTGGCAAGCCAAAAGTCCAGTCGGCACATCATCGAAGAGGTCAGCAAGCTCGACTTGGACTGCCGTTTGACTTAAGAAAATTTGATATTTGAGTCTGTAAAACTCAACAAACCCAGGTGCCACTTGGCGAATCGCCGACCAGGTCGGCGATTACGATCTAGTCCACCGTTTGGACCCCCACATTAACTGGACGTCCTATAAAACTCAAGGAGGTAAGTGCCCTCTCGACGTGTCTCCAAGTAGGTTGGTGAGAAAAACTAATGTCACCGAATGGGCGAGAACAACATAGTTTTTAAAGGCCAAAGGTTGAAAGTTTCTAGCTCTTTTAGTTCCCCTCACTTTTGAACCTCCCAAACTCACGTCCACACTTTAGTATTCCATATTTTGGCATTTTTACTATATTTGAGTCATTGATTGTGTGCTCAGAGTTGGAATCTTTGCCACCTTGCTTTCCAAATCTTGATTATTCAGCATCTAAGGTTGGTTTTATAAACCCCGAATCCTATTTTAGAAATTTGTACTAATTTGCAATGATTTTATCTTAGTGATGTGTGTTGGGCCTCTTTTATCGTAATTGTATATGTGTGTGCTTTGTTAACTTGAAGATTGTGCCTTAAATTCCTATAATGTTGAATTATAGATATTTTATGCCTTAAAATTGGTTAAAAATTGTGGGTTGTGCTTGCATGTTGTTGGGTCTAGTCAGGTGACATCTAAGTAGCCTACATTTGTGCCAAATGACGTAGTTTGCCTAATGATGGAGCGGTTGACGTAATTCATAAGGGCAAAAGTTGTCAAATGGCCAAATTTGGCGAAACCTGGAGAAGTCTGAGTATCTCGGAGGCATGGGTGTAATGGGTCTTATTTTAGTTGTGGAAGTACATGTTTTGATTTTGTTTTCAGGAGTTGCGGAGTTGACTATGAGGAGTTGGGTTGAAAGTAGGCATGTTGGGTCTTTTGGCGAGCTGAGTCGAGCTCGCCGAACCACTCGGCGATTCGCCGAAGTTCCCCATATCGCCTTTAATTTCATGCTAAATTTGAAGTTTGGTTCTATAACTTTTGGTGAGAAGCTTGAGGTCGCCGAATGCACTCAGTGACTCACCTATAGTCCTTCTTGATTGCCCTTTGTCTACGCCCCTAATCCTTCATTACACAGTAACTTTTGATGGGCTAGTACTTGCTCGTGGAATGCTGTCAGTGATTCGCCGAAAAGCCTTTCCCATCGCCGACATGCAAAATTTCTTGAGATTTTTGATCCAATCCTTCCGGAGAGCCCGATCTAGCTTCCCAAAGAGATTTGGCGACTCGCTGACCGGTTCGGTGAGTTTGTCTATAACTAATTTTCTGTCCATTTGATTGAATTGTTTCTAACTCTTTTTTATGTTTTTATAGATATGGACAGGACTAACCTTGACATTCCTCCCCGTAAAAGCCACCCTAGCAGATTCAGTGCAACCGCCAGCACCTTCTGTGGATCCAATGCCACTAGTAGTCCCTCCTCCGAGGCTTCTCAACAAGTTAAAAGGTGATGGATTAAGAACTATCCTCGAGGAGAAGTTGTTATCTACATAGGGCCTTGAGGGCAAATATTCAAGGGTGAGGGACACTCTACACTTCAACTGGTTTGAGCAGTTCACCAGGCCTCGAGGCCTCTATATTCCTTCATGGGTCTGAGAGTTCTATATAGTGTATGGTGACTTGGTTCCAAAAAGCAAGAAGAGAGTTCAAACCGGTTAAGTCGGTCATGATCTGGGGCAAGAAAGTTGGAGTGAGTACATTAATATTGTACTTGGCATGGGTCTTGGGGCTACAGTGGCATATGAGGGTTTGCCAGATACTCAGTCCTTGGATGACTTGAAGTGCTGGTTAGCTGCATTGATTTTGGATACCACCGTGAGGTGGATTGAGGAAGGGGTCCCCATATAGAAGAGGGTTCTGATTATTGCTGCTCGATTTTTGTTTGGCTTCATTAGCAGCACCATCATGCCATCCCAAAACAAGTCCATTCTACACCACCCTAAGGCGGCATGCCTTGGGTCGATCATTTCCCAGAAGAGCATCAAATTGGGATTGCTCATAGAGCAAGAGATGACCATGAGGGCCAAGTAGAGTCAAACCTCCTTGCCATTTCCAGTCCTGATCACGGAGTTATGCCAGCGTGCTGTAGTTCCCCGAGATGATACCAGAGATATTAAGGTTACCCCTTCTTGCTCCACTGGCATTTGCCGTATTGAGGCTGAGTACAGATGAGAGGAGGCTGACAAGAGGAGGGCAGCTCCGGTGGATACATCCCCGGAGGTGGATAAAGGTTTGATAACTGTAGAAGCATCTTTGCCTACTCCATCTTCAGGCCTTCAGGTACATCTGCTCTTTCTTCTTTTTCACGGGCCTAGGGTGCCTCTACCTCCTCCCAACCAGCCAAGATTACCCAGGCGATGATCCTGAAGATGGGGCACCTTGCCCATTCAACTGATGTGAAAGATACCCGTTTGGAGGTTGCAAGCTCGTGGATTATCGAGAGTGCCCTTCTTGCTGCAGTGACCCCCCTCCAAACTTCCAATTACACTCTCACTGCAAGAGTTGAGGCATGTGACAGCAGACATAGGGAGACCTCTGAGGTCACGACTTTGAAAGCCGAAGTAGCAGATGTGTAAAAGGATGTAGACTATCTAAAGTGTATTGACTTCACTTCACTACTGTAGGCTACGGATGATGTGGACGACCCAGAGACTTCAGGAATTCCTTCGGCTACCACTGGAGAAGCTCATAGGGATAGCACAATAGCTGATGAGTCTGTTGCAGAGACCGATGAAGAGTAAATAGATCTAAGAGATGCTGAGGTTTATGATTATCTGGCTGACCTAAAGGATGCTATGTTTGAGACTGCAAGCCATACCTCTTTGAGAGACACCACAATGGGTGGGTCTAATAGAACTGGTCCTTCTAAGGTGACTCCGGATACTGAGATCCAGGACCAGATGGATACCCCGTGCACTTATGCCTCGACAGATGGAGCGACTATTTAGACAGGATTCTTTTTTACCTCCCTCTTTGTCCTATTTTCTTTGACTATTGGATCTTTTATTCTTTTATTTGAGGACAAATAGCTTTTGTTTGTGGTGGGGTGAGGCCCACCTTTTGTGATTATTGCTTTGTTTGTACATTGGGTTTTGTGGTATATATTGTGTTTTGGCATTGTTTTTGTGGATGATTGAGCTTGTGGCTCCTTGTGTTAATTGAGAATGAGTTTTGGACCCTTTTGAAAAATTTTGTGCCACATCTTATTTGTGTTTGAATGTGGCTGTTCTCTTGCAAATTTGAGTATCATTCTTGATCAATACCAATGACTTTAATACTACTCATAATCTAACAAAAATGAATGTGCGACAATGATGAGGCCAAATGAAGTTTCATAGATAATATGTGATCTTTTTGCATCTCGTTGGGACTAGCTGGTTATCAAATGAGTCTCTTGTGATGAACATTGCATACTAGAGAAAGGGTGGAGTCTTGTTTGACATCGGTATCAATGCCTTGTGTGATGAGCTTACTGTGAACTATGTGTGATGATACCTAGAATTTTCCCCGTTGATCCGGTTGACTAAGTGATGCACTCTCTTGAAATGATAAACAACTTTAAAGAGTGAAAAAATTTGACATTATACCTCTTTTGTGGCCTACCTTGTGAGTGTGTGAACTTTGCTTGAACCCTCTCTATTCAGGAATTTCAAATTATTGATCGATTTTTCATAAGGATAAAGGCTGTTGAGGATGTATGGATGACGAGGAGGGAGTTCCATGCCTTGCATGGGAACATATGCACCTTGAAGGAGCTCCCAGTTGGGCAACACCAAGCTTAGATGATAGCTTGGAGCGTGGGAGGCCTAATGAAGCGAGGAGGAACAAGTGAAGGATTGATCCATTCAGCGAGCTGAAGGACACTTCGGTGACTAGTAAAAACCCTTTAGGGAGGGTTTTAAGAATGCCTAAGGTCCGAAGGAGCTACCAAGGAAAGCTGCACAAAGGGCGAGCTGAGGACCATTAGCGCATCGCCAAGTGGATTGGGCGATGGTCCCTAGACCGCCCAATGTTCCAGTAGCCCCCAGCCAAGGCCAGCATTAAAGTTCATCACCAAGTACATTAGGCACATCTCCAAGACATTAGGCGATCCCGACTTGGCTCACCCATTTCGAGTCACTTTTGGGCCCATCTATGTAATAATGCCTAAAACTATAAATAGGCCTTTAGGGGTTCATTTTAGGAGACTATTTTTTTGAATATTGATGAAAGATGAATTAAACTCCTTGTGTGAGTATTTGAAACCTTGGTAAGCTTTTTTTGAACCTTATTTAGAAATGGGGGTTGCTTAGGATATTGATTCCCTCGAGGTTTTCGTTAGAGTTAGGTATTTCTTGTTGGATTAATTGAAGAGAGGTCTTTGGGTTTAACATACCCTTAGGTTGCTCTTTGTTTCCTCTTTTTGTGTCTATCTATTTATCCGGATTAGGTGCTTTATTAGGATCGAAATTGGAGGTTATTTGATTTAATACATCCTTTCGTTGCCAATTGTTTCTTATCTTGTCTCTCTTCTTCTATCTTTCTTGTTTTCCTTTGTTTATTGTAGTTTCTTTTGTGAGAATTACATCATTTGGTATCAGAGCCAAGTTTTGTATCATTCCTACGATTCTAGTCTTTGGTTTGTTGCTATAAAAAAATTGTTCAAAACATTTTTATCAAAATTGTTGAAATGGGTTTGTTGATTTGTGTTTTGTTTAAAGTTATGAAGGTTGGTTTAGTGTTCTTGAACCTTATTTGAGTCCAGGGTTGAGATTTGAAAGGGTTTGGTACACTATTAAAGAATCCACCATTGTTGGTTGAAGAAGCTTTGAAGAAGACAAAGTGGGTTACAAAATCTAGATGTTTTGGCAAACAATTGAGTGCTAAAAAGTATTGGGGTTTGTTCCCTATATCTAAGAGAGCTTGTATCTCAAATTTCGTAAAATTTTGAGCTAAATATAATCAGGGTTTATATTTTGGTCTTCATAGTTGTTTATGAAGTTTTTGAAAACCATTCAAATCTTCAACGAGGAAATCTTCAAAAGAGAAAGATTTTGATCCAAAATGGAAGAAAGAGAAAGTTCAAAAGAAGTTTGTATTAAAGGAATTTACCTAAAAGGGTAAATACTAAAGGACAAAGGAAGTGGGGGACTACAACAGGTCAATTTTTGGAGTTGTGCAGGTGCAGCTTGAAGAATCTGGGTGAATCCCGACTTTGATCACCCATTCCACTCAGTGCCTCGCCCTTTGGGTAGCTAGGTCACCGAGTTGGACCTCATTTTGGTGAAGACACTGGAAATTTCAACGAGCTAAGCCCTAGTCGCCGAATCAATTCGGCGCATTGCCGAACTTCCACCTAGATCACCGAGTTGCCTTGTCAGATTGTCAAGTTTGGTGAGTGAATCTTCAAGTTGGCAAGATAAACTTCACATTAGGTGAAGAAAACAGTGCATTTGGCAATCGAAAATGCATTTTATGACCCTTTCTTCTCAGGTTCTAATTCTAGTTTTTTTTTTAATTCTAGTTCGTAATCAAGAATCCTAAATTGGTTTTCAACTTGTAAATTACCTACTCATTAAGTATTGGTTTTTGAAAGTCACTTCTTTGTTAGTTCTTTTCTTTTCGTGCTTTTATTTGTTTTACTTCGTATTTATATTCTTGACTAAAATACGTTTGCTTTAATTGAGTCGTCTGTTTTTCATTAAACAAAAATCTATTCCAACCAACAATAGAATTGGCTCTTTTGGTGATCAACCGAGTGTAAGCAATCTTCAACATTAGTCGCGCTAATTTGAGAGGCAATCAAAGGTGTGTAAACATGAGTGATTATGAGTTCATTTCACTAACGCTAACGTTGTTTGTTATTTTGTTGAGTATTTCTTATTGCTAGGTACCATGGAAACAGAAAGAAAAACCCATCCACCGAAAGGAAAGGTTACCTTAGAATCTTCCATGAGGACTCCTACTGAAGAGAGTCTGATGATGAGAATGTTGGATGGAAACTTAGCGGAGCTGAGAGGTTGTCTATCCATTATAATTTCTAGACTAACCAAGGTCCGAGGATGAGATTTGGGCCAAAGAGAGAGTTCACACTACCATCGTACGTGGTAAGGCAAACTATACCTAGGAAGGACATGATCAATCAAGAGCAAAGAGTGAAATCCTCCACTCCAAGTGCCTCATCGAGGGCCAAGTATGTATCTTGATCATTAACAGTGGAAGTTGTGCCAAACTTTCTAGCACTACTTTAGTGGACTACTTGAAACTTCCTACCACTAAGATTGCTAAAGCATACACAGTCTTATGGTTGAATGAGGAGGAATTGTGGGTACATGAACATGTGTTGATTAAGTTCCAAATTGGTGAATATCATGATACTGTACTTTGTGATATGATTCCCATACAAGCTAGTCATGTACTACTCGGGAGGCTATAGAAACACGGCCATGCAACCCATGATGGAAGACACAACACCTATACCCTCATGCCTATGGGTTGTAAATATGTCCTTAAGCCAATTTCACCATCCCAAGTCATAGAGCTGTATCGAAAGATGAATGAGTTGAGGGATAAAAACAATAAAGAAGAGGGCCATGTAGAGCCTGAGGTCCAAGGATAAGGAGAAAAGAGCAAGTTGAAAGGAAAGGCCAAGTTGTTATTGGTTGAGCATAAAGAGATAAGGGAGGATGTGGGAGTCGAAAATGCATTGATCCTTCTCACAAAAGGATCATGAGTTGCAAGCTAACCCATCTAACTCTTCCCCTCCCCATTCTATTTCTTTCTTTTGCAGAATCCTCGTGAAGCCCTTTCAATAAATACACTTGTGGGCTGTCCAGATATTTCTAAGGGACTGTCCTTTCAAGGTAAAGAAGATCTTTCTTGCTTGCTTCAAGATACAATAGCTAAACTCAACACTTTAGCCATTGCAAATGAACAAAGTGTGAATGTTAGCTTATCTTTATGTGAGCCTATTGATTCTTTACCATGTGTTGATAATGTAATTGTTAAGAGTGTGGATACACTAGTTGATCCAATTGATGACCGAATTTATTCTTCTAGTAAGATTGATTTGTGTCCATCTAGTGTTGACACCTATGCTTTGAATGCTAGCTCATTATTTTGTAATGATTGTGTTGATCAACCGGTTTATGAGTGTAGTTCACTAGTTGAGGGTTCTTGTAAAGTTAGTGGTACTAATGGTAATGTTGATCAATTGAATGGGAGTGATTCTATGAGCATATTTTTTTTGTAAGATCCAATTGCTTGTTTTATTCATAGAGATCATGTGCTTGAAAATGCTTCAAAAAGTGATATGTGTCTTTTTGAGGGTGAACTTGAATATTTTAATTCTTCCCTAATGGTTGATCATTCCCTCTTTAAGTACAATATCATATTTGAAGTTGATGAAATCACTCCTAGTGATGTACCTAGTGTTGTGAGTCATGAGAGTAATATAGTTCTTGATAACAATACTTGCTATTATAACCCACTATGATGTGACGCTTGTCCTCCCAAAGATGGAAACCTCCTCTTCGAAGATAATAGTACTCTTGTAGGGACGGAATGTGATGATAGGGAAGTTGTGTGTTTTCCTATTATTTCTTCTTCTTGGTGTGCTTCATTCCTTGATAGTATGACCAATGCTTTTGAGCCTATTGGTAGTCATACATATGTAAACACCCTAGAGGAGGTTGATTTGCGAGACACCTTTCTCTATTACTTGTTTACATATGATATTGCTCATGTTGTTGAGTGGAGTATGTTGTTGGAAGGAAAGAGTGTCAACCTGATAAATGGATGTGCACTTGATCCTAGTACATGGCTTGCCTTTCCATTTGACCCAGTAGTGAGCTGAATTGTAGTCTTTGTGTGGGAATGTTTGGTCGAAATGGAAGGCAAATGGTGATTGACATTGTTAATTCCTTTCCCTATGCAGGAAAGCTCTTCTTGAGGTTTTACCATCCACTTGAAGAGCCTATATGGTGTGTGGCGAAGGATAGCTTCCTAGACCCCTTTCTTATTTCTTACCCTAAGTATGATCTTGTTGAATGTGCATCTCATGGGGTAGGAGATATTTCCCAAGAGAAGGGGAAGTTTGTACCTTCCTTTACTATCTATTTGCATATGATGAGATCCCTAGTTGGATTAGAAGTGCATTGCATATGGATCAGGGTATCCTTGTGGTTTACACTTGTTGGCATTGCCCTGTTCTATTGAACCTCTATCCTTTTGATCTCGGTGAATGCATGACGGTATTTGAACTGGTGGGAGTATTATATTTTGGGTGGTACTGCCATTCTATTGAGAAGAATAACCATTGTCCTTCTTCTCCATTATGGGCTTAATAACCATGACAATAGAGGATGTTTGGTTGTGCTTTGAGTTTGAGTCCCCTGGCTTAAATTCTTTTAATGCTAACCTCTGTACTACCCCTCATGCTAACAGGATAAGCTTCTTGCGTATGATCTATATGGTTTTACAAGGTTTGGATTCGAGGACTCACTTTTATCTACTTGCATATAATGATACTCATACTTGTGTGGGTTGTATATCTTATGTTACCAGTGGTATAAGTTGGGAAAATGAGAGTCTCCTTGACTCGATGCTATTCAATCCTTTTCCATTTGACCCCGGTGTCGTCTTTAAGTGTGCTGAGCGTGGTAGTAACACCATTTGTCATTTGCATAATTCTTTCATGGTGTTATTACTTGATCCAACATGCTTGAATGAGGTATGTTTACCAATTTGGGAGGGGGGGGGGGGATACTTATGTACTTGAACCTACTCATGAATTGGGAATAATTATTCTCTTAAAGTTATATAGTGCATTAGATGGGATCTTACTTTGGGTCAACACTACTTGTGCCTTCGCATTTAGGTTTGAGAGTGTTCATGTGCTACTTGACATAAGGGAGGTCTTGTGCTTGTTTGGATATGGAACCAATGAGGGCTTACATATGAGATTGTTTAAGTGTACTGGTTCTCTTGCTCTACCCCTTTGTCAATATGTCTTGCTTAGCCAAGTATATCTTGCTTTGATAGATTATAAACCCTTTGTTGATATTTGTGATGCTTGGTTATATATTAACTTTGTGCATCCTTAGCATGGTGATGAAATTATTATTGCTAATGCTAACCCTTATGCCATAAGGATCTTTGTACTGTTTTCTCTCCCTATGGTTTTTCAAGGTATGGAATCGAGGATGAATCCTTTTCAAGAAGGGGAGAATGATGTAATACATATTACCTCCATTTATGAACTTCAATGTATTGATTGATTGTTCACAAGGATGGAGGTTTTTGATGATGTATGGATAATGAGGAGGGAGTTCCATGCCTTGCATGGGAACATATGCAGCTTGAAGGAGCTCCCAGTTGGGCAACACCATGCTTGGATGATAACTTGGAGCGTGGGAAGCCTAACGAAGCAAGGAGGAGCAAGTGAAGGACTGCTCCATTCGGCAAGCTGAAGGACACTTCGGTGACTCGCCAAAACCCTTTGGCAAGGGTTCTAAGAACACCTAAGATCCCAAGGAGCTACCAGGGAAAGCTGCACAAACGGCGAGCTGAAGACCATTGACGCATCGCAAAGTGGAATGGGCGATGGTCCCCAGACCTCCCAAAGTTCCAGTAGCTCCCAGCTAAGGCTAGGAGCGGAGTTCCTCACTGTGTTCATTGGGCGCATCACCGAGCCATTAGACAAGCCCGACACTCACCCATTGGCCCATTTAGGTCACTTTTGGGCCCATCTATGTAATAATACCTAAAACTATAAATAGGCCTTTAGGGGTTCATTTTAGGAGACTATTTTTTTGAATAATTATGAATGATGAATTGAAATCCATGTGTGAGTGTTTGAAAGCTTGGTAAGCATTTACTAAACCTTGTTTAGAAATGGGGATTGCTTGGGATATTGATTCCCTCGAGGTCTTCATAAGAGTTAAGTGCTTCTTCTTGGATTAGCGAAGTGAGGTCTTTGGGTTTAACATACCCTTAGGTTGCTCCTTTTTTCTTTTTTTGTGTCTTTCTATATATCTAGATTAGGTGCTTGTTAGGATCGAAATTAGAGGTTATTGGATTTAATACACCCTTTAGTTTCCAGTTGTTTCTTATCTTGTCTCTTCTTCTATCTTTCTTGTTTTCCGCTGTTTATTGGAGTTTATCTTGTGAGAATTACATCAGGTTTTGAGCCTTATTCTTGGAAGAAAGTTGATGAAATTGTGACCTTTCTTGATCCATCACCCGTAATGCTCATGAGATGTGGTTTGTGTGAATAGCCAACCTAGGCCAAAAGCCTAAGTTGGGTGTGCGGTGAAAAGAGAGGGTAAATCAAGAAGTGCAATGAAGTCCCCTTTGACCCATGGTTTTGAGAAATATGGAACCCCTCCATACAAGAAAAAGATAGAAAAAGAAGAAAATAATAATAAAAAAAGGATGAAAAAATTGTGGAATAAAGTTGTGAAGATGCAAAACGAAATAGGGTGTCCAACAGTCCATGGAAATTGAATAATGGGTGACTTTTGAACATAAATGAGAATGATGAGGATAAGGAAAGAAAATATTTTTCATACCACATTTCATGATGATAGAAGTCACTGTGCCTAAATGACCATACTTTTACACTCAACCCCGTTACAAGCCTTGAAAAGACCTTTTAGATCTTGAGTGAGTTGAGATAAGTGTTGATTGGAAAATATGGGCAGACCTATGCGTGAAATCATGCATTGTGTTTATCTTTTGAGTGTGAGTGTTGATTGTGATTGCGAAGCTATAAATTGTTGAACCATTCTGTGTGACTATGGAATCATTCTTTGTGTGAGGGCATTTAAGTACCTTTGTTGAGCTTGAACTTGCATTTGAAGCAAGTATTATGAACTTGAGAGTATTTGATAATAGTGAGTTACAACTTATATATTTAAGTGCACAATTGATCCTTGCATGAGTAAGTTGAGTCTTTTTGTGTGCATTCATGATTGAATCTTATGTAGCACTGTTTGAGACATCCTTTTTGAACTACTGAACTTGAATTTTACTTGAGGACAAGAAAAATTTTAAGTTGGGGGTGTTGATGAGTCCACAATTGGGACTCATTTAGGGCTTTATTTGGATAGATTTAGAGTCCTCAAATGCTTATTTTATGCCAATAACTGATGTAAAATCCTTGTTTTCCATGTATTTAGATTGAGGAACAAAGCATGGACACTAATGAGTAAAAAGGAACAAGGCAGCTGAAAGAAAGAAGAAAGAAGGCCTGGTGATCGCCTAACCCATTGGGCGAGTCACCAAATGGCTATGATCTCACCTACAGTTCCAAGTGTTCCAAGCCCTGATGGAGAAAATCAAGTTTGTGATAGAATGGAGCAGTCGTTATGTCACTAAACGGTTCAGTGATGCGGTGTTAGATCACTAAAGTTACAGAACGTGAGGATGTTGAAGACCAAAGTAAAAAGGTGAGGGAATTGACCAATGGGTGGATTGCCGAGTGGATCGGCAATCTCGACTTACTGCGCCAATTGGTCCTTCGTAGCATATTTTTGGCGACTATAAATATATATTTGAATTAATAGTTTAGTATCAGTTTTTAGAATATACAATCAGTTTTCATAATATAGAATTTCTTATCAGTTTTAGAAAGAACTCAGAGTTTAGAGACAATATTTTCCTTAGCTTTGAAGAATTGAATTTTTCCATTTTTGATAAATTGGAAGTGGGTCTTTGAGATTCTTAAATTTTGACCTTTGTAAATACGAAATTAATCTTACCCAATTCATGGAAACACACTTTCATAATGATTTTTATATTTTTATGATGTCTAGCTAAAACCCCAATTCTTGGGGTGTGATTATGTGATTATGGGTTGATTTAGCTTGTGAGTATTGTTAATTGATAGTTTAAATGTTGTTTAAAAGTGATTTCAATCAGTAATTGTGGTTTAATTTAATGGGTTGTAGTTGCAAATGCAATTCTACCTTGTCCACACATTCAGCTAGAGAGAGTGAATGGACTAAAGCGTATGTTGTTCTTAATTGCCGCTTGTTGGTGTTCGAGAGAAACCCACTTGATTAGGGGTAAATTGTTCAAGATAAAGTTTATCCCTACTAAAGTCTAGCTTATTCGCTGATTTACAACTATTTACTATCAATTGCAATTACCCATTTGTCTGCCTTAGACAATAATCCAATCACATCCCAATAACCCATCTCTTTACTTCTTCATTAGTGTTATTTGTTGTTGTCGTAGCTGATAATTAAAACCAAAAACCCCATATTCGACACTTGTGTCACCCTAAGTTTGAAGTATGTTTTTATTCGTAAATGTCTGTACCTATGATTTACTTAAACATATTTGTATTTGGATCTTGAATCTTAAGCACGTACCACTCCCTGTGTGATTCGACCCCAACTCACTTAGTTGGGTTATATTTGTAACACCTCATGTCTCCCATTGTTTGTACGAACAAGTTCGCATCGAAGAACCTATTATGACTTAGAAGAATAAGGTCAGGTCAAGATCTAGCCTATGGATCATGGGTCTAAGAATATATACACATAATGAATTAAGCTAAGGTTAAAGTGTTTAGATTTGGGCAGAAATGAGGAATTGAATCGAGTAACCTACTAGCTTGACCTATGTTCTTCACCTACTAGCTTGACCTATGTGCTTCACCTAGTAGATTGACCTATGTGCTTCACCAAGTAGCTTGACCTATGTGCTTCACCTACTTACTTAGATGTGCTAAAGCTTAAGAGCCACCTACGTGGTTTGAGAAATATTCTATAAGTGGGAAATAAAAGAAATCTATATTATATATGTATTTAAGTCAAGGAGGGTTGCATAAGAAGACCATGTGAAGGAGGGACCCACTTTGGAGAAATGTTTCAGGAATACCTCAAGGTTAAGCAAGCCTAGGGCGGTTGAAGGACTTTTAAGGTCAAATGTTAGATCTTTTTTTTCATATTTCACTTTGCTCTTCTAAATTTTCTCTCAACCACAGCCAAGAATGTCTCTCCTCTCTCTCTCAATTCGTTCATGAGGTTTTCACACCAAGAAAGTCCCAAAACAGTACCCTCTCCTCTTAGCTTCAAGAAATTTGAAGGTTTACTTCAAGAATATTTTTAAAAAGAAGAAATCAATAGCTATTGTAGCCAAGTTTTCTTTTTGGAATTCAACAAAAGGGGGCTGGAAATTTCTCTCCAAATAAAGTAATAATTCTTTCTCCTCCTACTATAGTAGATGAGATTATATTGGTGTTCAAAGTATGTTTAATGGGTAGGGCTCATGGTACAATGATAAGCAACATTGAGTCCAAGTTTTTATTTATTATTATGGGAAGGTTTGGGGCTTCCTAGATGTGGTGAATCTTGGAGTAGTATTGGGTATATGGTTGAACTAATAGGTGGTAAATGACATTTCTTTATACCTACATGCTAGTGAGAGTGTTGTTTATAAGTATGGGACAGTTGGTTCTTGAAACACCATTTCTGAAAAATTGTGGAGTTTTACGCCCGCTAGGTGTGTGAGATAATGTCGTAGTGGCCTATTTCATTACATATTGACCCTATTGTAATGTAATCTATTTGTATGTTGTATATTATCAATTGTAGTATTGGTTGGCATTAATAGAAAGTCAACTGAAGTATTTTTAGGGCAGAAATAAAGGTTGTACTGATACACCATTTAAATTGAGGAATGCACATGCTTGTAGCCCACTGTGTGTCTACTTACTATTTAGGGTATTTGGAAGCCCAAGAAGTGTCGGGATACCTCATGAGAAGGTCATGTAGTATGTAGGCATGGTGAGAAGGGAATGTGTGAAAAGGGCACCATTGAGTAGAGGGTTTGCGAGTTTGCTGCTCGGCTAAGGTTTTGGAAAGGTTGAATCATGATAATACATAGTACTAGTTGGGAGACAAGGTATGGAAGGATAAAAATATCTTTCGTTGATAAGGAATGAACCCTTGTCACATGTATCTCTTATATAAATAAGATACTAGATTACACATGTAAGAAGTGTTCATATGTTTGATACATATTTTTTGCATACATTGCCTAATTGCTTCAATTGTCCATTTGATCATATATTTCATTTACTCATATGAGCACATGTTACTTTCATTGGATACCACTCTCATTGAACTTAGTCTATAATGTTACCTCATAGAATATTTACTGGTCACATTATACAATTAATATGTTGTTAGTTGGAATATGCTTGTCCCTGATTTGAAACTGCCTGTGTGCATCATTAGTTCCCATTTTCATATACCATTTCATGCATATCATCTACTATGTATTTAGCTATTACATCTTCTTATTGAGAGCTTCCTTACCTCATTGTTTGAGGAGTTATATGTCTTCACTTCATTTACACATATGTTTCCATTTGAAATGTTTAAATGTTCATTGTGTCATTTAAGCTCTAAATAATACAAATATTACATTTGCTTCTGATTGCATATTCACAAGTCTTTTACTACTAGTCAATAGTTCTGAATCTCAACAATGATTATGATCACCAAAATAACAATCTCAAAAGAGTTGTGATCATCGAAAGAACAATCTCCAAAGAATTACGAATATCAAAACAACAATCTCAATGATAAAATAATCTAAGTGAAGCAATCTGTATAATCATGGGTGGCAGCATAGGGGCAAATACCTAGCATGGGTCGATCCAAAATTTGTATAGAAGGATGGCAGCTCAGGGGTGAAAGCCTAGCATGGGCCGATCCCAATTGGTATAGAAGGGTGGCCGCTCAGGGGCGAAAGCCTAGCATGGGCCGATCCGAATTTGTGTAATAATGAGGACCACATCCCAGGGGTAAAAAAGCCTAGGATGGGTCATCCTCTTCTACCACTGATTAGCTGGTCATATGTATCACATGCCTTATAAAGATTATAAATAAATGAAGAGTCAAGAAAAGAGTAAAATGTATATTTATCTAAGTATAATAACATATCATATTACCAACTGTTACTAATCAAATCCAAAGGTAATCAATTAATGTGGTGAGAATGGTAAATCATGACATGGTGATTCTAAGGGTTGTTCCTAGTTTTCAAATGCCTCGAATGCTCATGTGTTTATATGACCTCATAGTTACTTGTTCATGTGGCATGTGTTCTCATAGTTACTTGTTCATGTTTGTCCCCATAGTTACTTGTTGACGTATCCCTGCTCTCATAGCTTACATGACATAACTCGCCTGTTTATGTGTCATGTGCCCATGATGGCTCATTTGTATATATTACATACCTTGAAACTCACGTATTTGTATGTCACATGCTTCAAATCCCACTTGCTTATGTTCCACATACTTCATATACTCACTTGCTTATATGTGTCTTATAATACAGTTACCTATATCTGCCACATGTCTTATACATCACTTGATCAAATGCTACATATCGTCACAACTTACTTATTCATGTGTCACATATTCTTATAACTATCTCACCCATATATTAAATGCCCTTTTGTGCTCCTCTACTTATATGCTATAAACTCCACGTGGCTTATTGGTTCAACAGCTATTTTCCTCTCTATGCTTATGAGAGAAATATGTTAGGATAAAGTATCATGAAGAAATAGAGATATTCCCAAAAGGAGGATTTAATTATATATCTCAGTTTATGTTAAGTCATGCAGTTTTGATACATGTATATGTATATAAGAAGAGGTACTTAAGCTTAAATGGTTTTAAGTTGTTACAATAGATTCATATTATGGTTGCATTCCCTAAGTGCTTCTAGCCTAATATGTTTCATGTGTTCTCTTATAGGATTTTCAGTACTTATCTTGCTATTTAATCTGCCTTACATACGAGTACATTTTTCCATATGTACTCATGTTCCTTTTTATTTTGTCAGGGCGCGCTACATTCATATTGCGCGTACATACATTCAGATGGCAAGTTGTTTGACATGCATCCTTCTTAGGTTTTTCACTATAGTCAGTGAGTCTCAATTCCATTTGAGATCTTGTCTTGTTCATAGGTTTTACATAGATGATTTAAAGTACGTCGGGGCCTTGTCTCAACACATTTACAGATCATGTCATATGTAAGAGACTTCATAGACTATGTACAAATAAGGTTTATACATTTAGAGTTATGCCCTCCCATACTACCCTCTAGGTCCACCGAGATAGCATCTACACCTATGTCTTTTATATGTATAAAGAAAAAAAAGGTGTTTTCTCATGCTAGTTATTGGTCAAGACATCATTTAATATCATTTGCATATGTTCCTTGTATGTATTCCAAATGAGTGGTTTGCTCAGTCATGCGATAGTATCAAAGTCAAGGCATCGAGTGCCGATCTCTCTTACCCAGGCTTGAGGCATGACAAACTTGGTATCAGAGCATTAGGTTCAAATATCCTAGGGAGTCTATGAAGCCGTGTCTAGTAGTCCTTTTTATTGGTGTGTTGTCAATAAGACTAAGGCTACATGGGCATTTAGGAAATATTTCCTTTCATTCATGTTCTAAATCGTGCAATAGAGCTATGCTTTGATGAATCACTCTGCTCTATGTGATTCAGTTTAGAGTGGTAAGTGAATATTATCTGATCAGGTCATGCATATGCTAAGAATGCGAGCCATGAATTAGAATCTTAAGGCTCAAATTTTTATTTACCTATTGAGAGAAGGATGATGAAAGTTTTAGTTGCTCTTAAGGATATGCGACTTAAGAAGGAAATGATGGTGAATTAGAGTAGGTATTACAAACAATGAGGTAATTATGAACTCAATCTATTAACTACATGTTATCAAAATATTCTTAAAGAGGTAAGAATGACCTTTTAGAGGTTCAAGTCAGTTAGTAGATGAAGTTAATACTAGACAGATCAAAATAATGGGCTAGAAAGGAAAAGGTTTATACACTCTAATATGACTAATCTACAAGGCTAAGGAGAATTAAGGTCGGATGATGACTGATTGGTTAGACATAAGCATACCACTACTCTAGTAAGTTTTGATTGGGAGAATTATGTTAGATACTAAGTAGATAAGAATAGTGTTTGAGTGTGTCATAGGTCAAGTACTGCAGTATGATAATGTTCCTTGTTAAAGGAGAAGAGTTGAGTATAGTTACTGAAAATGTTATTAAAAGTGAGGTAAGTTGTGCTTGTTAAAGGTTGTTTCATATGTTAAGTGAATAAGAGTAGCCTTATTTTTATTACTTATGTACTTATGGTACATTTACTGTGATGCATTTTGAGACTTATACATGTGTGTTTCTAGTTAGCTGTCGTTTTTAGATAGTTTTGCAAAGGAAACTCTACCAAAATAATTGAAAAGTTCTAAAGCTAATAACTATTAGCTACAACAAACATTCGAGGACAAATGAGCCAAAGGGGGGGGATGATGTAACACCTCAATGTCCCCATTGTTTGTATGAATAATTTCGCATCGACGAACATATTATGACTTAGGAGAATAAGGTCATGATCGAGCCTATGGATCAGGTGTTGAAGAATATATACACATAATGAATTAAGCTAAGGTTAAAGTGTTTATACTTGGGCAGAAATGAGAAATTGAATCAAGTAGCCTACTAGCTTGACCTATGTGCTTCACCTACTAGCCTGACATGTGTGCTTCACCTACTAGCTTGACCTATGTGCTTCACCTAGTAGATTGACCTATGTGCTTCACCTAGTAGCTTGACCTATGTGTTTCACCTACTTGCTTAGATGTGCTAAAGCTTAAGAGCCACCTATGTGGTTTGAGAAATATTCTAGAAGTGGGACATAAAAGAAGTCCATAGTATATATATATTTAAGTCAAGGAGGGTTGCATAAGAAGACCATGTGAAGGAGGGACCCGCTTTGGAGAAATGTTTCAGGAATACTTCAAGGTTAAGCAGCCTAAGGTGGTTGAAAGACTTTTAAGGTCAAATGTTACATCTTTTTTTTCCATTTTTCACTTTGATCTTCGAAATTTTCTCTTAGCCATAGCCAAGAACGTCTCTCCTCTCTCTCTCTCAATTCTTTCATGAGGTTTTCATACCAAAAAAGTCCAAAAATAGTACCCTCTCCTCTTAGCTTCAAGAAATTTGAAGGTATACTTCAAAGATATTTTTAAAAATAAGAAATCAATAGCTATTGTAGACAAGTTTTCTTTTTGGAATTCAAGAAAAGCGGCAAGAAATTTCTCTCCAATTAAGGTAATAATTCTTTCCCCACCTACTATTGTAGATGAGATTATATGGGTGTTCAGAGTATGTTTAATGGGTTGGGCTCATGGTACAATGATCAGCAAGAGTGAGTCCATGTTTTTATTTATTATTATGGGAAGGTTTGGGGATTCCTACATGTGGTGAATCTTGGAGTAGTATTGGGTATATGGTTGAACTAATTGGTGGTAAAGGACATCGCTTTATACCTACATGCTAATGCGAGTATTGTTTATATGTAGTGGACAGTTGGGTGTTGAAACACCATTTTTGAAAAATTGTGGAGTTTTACGCACACTAGGTGTTTGAGATAATGTCGTGGTGGCCTATTTCATTACATATTGAACCCTATTGTAATGTAATCTATTTGTATGTTTTATATTATCATTTGTAGTGTTGGTTGGTATTACTAGAAAGTCATATGAAGTATTTTTAGGGAAAAAAGGAAGGTTGTAGTGATACACCATTTAAATTGAGGATTGTACATAATTGTAGCCCATTATGTGTCTACTTACTGTTTTGGGTATTTTGCAGCCTGAGAAGTGTCAGGATACCCCATGAAAAGGTCATGTATTATGTAGACATAGTGAGAAGGCAATGTGTGAAAAAGGCACCCTTGAGTAAAGGGTTTGCGAGCTTGCTGCCTGGCTAAGGTTTTGGAAAGGATGAATCATAGTAATACATATTACTGGTTGGGAGAGAAGGTATGGAAGGCTAAAATTATCTTCCATTGTTAAGGAATGAACCCTAGTCACATGTATCTCTTATATAAATAAGATACTAGATTACACATGTATAGAGTGTTCATATCTTTGATACACATTTTTTCCATACACTGTCTAATTTCTTCAATTGCCCATTTGATCATATATTTTATTTACTCAAATGATGTCATGTTACTTTCATTGGATACCACTCCCATTGTATTTAGTCTACAATGTTACCTCACCGAATATTTACTGGTCACATTATACAATTCATATGTTGTTAGTTGGAATACACTTATCCCTTTGAAACTTCCCGTGTGCATCATTAGTTCCCATGTTCATGTATCATTTCATTTCATATCATTTATTAAGTATTTAGCTATTACATCTTCTTAATGAGAGATTCCTTACCTCATTGTTTGAGGAGTTATATGTCTTCACTTGATATACACATATGTTTCCATTAGAAATGTTTAAATGTTCATTGTGTCATTTAAGCTCTAAATAATACAAATGTTACATTTGCTACTGATGTTAATGTTGCTGCCTCAAGTGCATATTCACAAGTCTTCTATTACTGGTCCATAGTTTCAAATCTCAACAATGATTATGACCACCAAAACAACAATCTCAAAAGAGTTATGATCATAAAAAGAACAATCTTAAAAGATTTATGAATATCAAAACAGCAATCTCAAAGATTAAAGAATCTAAGTGAAGCAATATGTATAATCATGGGTGGCAGCCTAGTGGAAAATTCCTAGCATGGGTCGATCCAAAATTTGTATAGAAGGGTGGCAGCTCAGGGGCGAAAGCCTAGCATGGGCCGATCCCATTAGTATAGAAGGGTGGCTGCTCAAGGGTGAAAGCCTAGCATGGGTCGATCCCAATTTGTGTAATAATGAGAACCGCATCGCAGAGGTTAAAATGTCAAACATTGGTCATCCTCTTCTACCACTGATCAACTAGTCATATGTATCATATGCCTTACAATGATTATAAATAAACAAAGATTCAAGAAAAGAGTAAAATGTATATTTATCTAAGTATAGTAACTTATCATATAACCAAGTGTTAATAATCAAATCCAAACGTAATCAATTAACGTGGTAAGAATGGTAAAACATGGCATGGTGATTCTAAGGATTGTTCCTAGTTTCCAAATGTCTCGAATGCTCATGTGTTTATATGACGTCATAGTTACTTGTTCATGTGTCATGTCTTCTCATAGTTACTTGTTCATGTGTCACCTGTCCCCATAGTTACTTGTTCACATATCCTTTCTCTCATAGCTTACGTGACATAACTTTCTTGTTTATGTATCATGTGCCCATGATGGCTCATTTGTATATATTACATTCCTTGCAACTCACATGTTTATATGTCACATGCTTCAAATCCCACTTGCTTATGTTCCACATACTTCATATACTCAGTTGCCTATATGTGTCTTATAATACACTTACTTATATCCACCATGTCTTATACATCACTTGCCCAAATGGTACATATCATCACAACTCACTTATTCATGTGTCACATATTCTTATAACTAACTCGCCCATATATTAAATGCCCTTTTGTGCTCCTCTGCTTGTATGTTATAAATTCCACGTGGCTTATTGGTTCACCTATTTTTCCCTCTATGTTTATGTGAGAAATACATTAGGATAAAGTATCATGATGAAATAGAGATATTCCCAAAAGGAGGATTTAATTTTGTGTCTTAGTTTATGTCAATTCATGCAGTTTTGATACATGTATTTGTGGACAAGAAAAGGTACTTAAGCTTAAATGGTTATAAGTTGTTACAATAGATTCATACTGTGGTTGCAGTTCCTAAGTGCTTCTAGCCTAATATGTTTCATGTGTTCTTTTATAGGATTTTCAGTACTTATCTTGCTATTCAATCTACCTTACATACGAGTACAATTGCATATGTACTCACATTCCTTTTTATTTTGTCGTGGAGCGCTGCATTCATATTGCAGGTACATACATTCAGATAGGAAATTGCTTGACTTGCATCCTTCTCAGGTTTTTCACTATAGACAGTAAGCCTCTATTCCATTTGAGATCTTGTCTTGTTCGTAGTATTTACATAGATGGTGTAAGGTACATCGGGGCCTTGTCTCGACACATTTACAGATCATGTCATTGTTAGAGGCTTCATAGACTATGTCCAAATAACATTTATATATTTAGAGTTATGTCCCCCATACTACCCTCTAGGTCCACCGAGATAGCATCTGCACCTTTGAGTTTTATATGTATAAAGGAAAAAAAGTATCTTCTCATGCTAGTTCTTGGTCAAGACATCATTTAATATCATGATAAAGGAAAAAATTTATCTTTCAAATGAGTGGTTCGCTTAGTCATATGATGGTATCAAATTTAAGACACCGAGTATAGGTGTCCCTCTCCTACGCTTGAGGCGTGACAATATTATTGACTAACGATTGTTGGCACTAAGAATTGGAAGAAGTGTCCTGATATGTGAAATAAAAATGTTACATCTCCAAGCCTTCCTACCAAATTTTGAGCATAATCATGATAAGGGCACAATTCGGTCTTCTTCACCTTATAACTTCCCAAGAGTTGATTAATCACTAATTGAGAGTCACCAAAGGCTTGTAAGTATAATTGCTTCATGTCAACAGTCATTTTAAGTCCAAGTATCAACTCTTGGTATTCAGCGACATTATTGGAGCAACATTGCTTCAAAGTAAAGGAGAATGGTAGAATCTCTTCTTCCGAAGTGATGAACACCATGCCAGCACCAGCGCCAGCTCCACCATGATGTGCAGCCCCATCAAGGTACATTTTCCAAGGCAGTTGAATTTCAATAGTCATTGCATCTTCATTAGAAAGCTCATCAGTTAACTCCCAATCATCTAGTATCCAATGGTTTGACAAAAAATCTGTGATTTTCCCTTCACCACTTTCTGAGGGATGTACACGATATCAAACTATTCAAATTGGAGGTACTATCTTGCTAGTCGATCTCTAAAGATAGGTTTTGACATAACACACTTGATAGGATTTGCTCTAGAAATAAGACGAACAACATGAGCTTGAAAATAATGCTTCATCTTTTGAATTGAGAAGATTAGTGTCAATCACAACTTTTCAATTGGTGAATAGTTCAGCTCATTTGGCGTTATTGTTCTGCTTAAGTAATAAGAGAATTTTCTTTTCCTTCACTATTCTCTTGAGCTAAGAGGGCTCCAAAGGACCTTTCTTATGCCTCAATGTAGAGTATTGATGACTTTCCAGGTATATGCGCTGCCAAAGCTAGAGGTTTTTCTAGATACGATTTGATACTTGTAAAGGCATCGCTACATGATTGGTCCCAATTAAATGGGGCACCATTCTTCATGAGATGACAGAATGGTTGTGTAAAGACCCATCCGAAAAACATAAACCAATAACTTATGAGATTTCTTTTATGCATATATAGTCCTCACGCTAGTAACATGATATACGACAAATATCACCAATTTTCCGAGTATCCAACCAAGTGTTTCAAGCTTCATACTACCATTCAAAACAAGTAGTATAATTAATATATTACATGATTTGGGTTTACACACCCCAAATAAACCAAACAAGCAGCCATACTTATATTACAAACCATTGTGACATCATCCGATTAGTCCTCAAAATTTCATGCAAATATACAACACATAGTTCATGTATAAGTCCCAAAGTTTATACAATATATAGATGCCTATATGCACATGTGATCTTCTTTAAAGTTCTCAAAATTTCCATCTCCAATGGCCAGCATCATAGCTCATCTCGATCAACCCCTACGATAGAAACAACTATCGCTAAGCATATTGCTTAGTGGTGTAAAAACTATAGGTTCGGAGTCCTCAAAATTCACCGAGTTACCTTTCTCAAGTCGTTGAGCAGCATACTTGAAACATAATATATAAATCAAGTAACAATATATAAATAGTATCAAGTTCGATATTTACAGATCCAAATGTCAAGAAAGCTCATAGCACCATTTTCCAAGGGATTCAATAACAAGGCTTGCCCAATATATACATCATATCGTCACCCCAAGCACAAGCATGTATCAAGAAGGGCCGACGCCTTGTATCAAGAAGGGTCAAAGCCCAATAATCAAGAGAACCAAGAACCATATTAAAAATGGCTTTCTAGTTTGTACTTAAAATGGACTACTTCCATTCTTAAGACGGACTACAAATCCATAATCAAAATGGCAAATGATCTGAATCAAGAGGCATGCCAATGGTGACAAATTCATAGCCAACAGAAGGACAAGGACCCAACAAGAGTGCTAAGTGATCAAATAATCCGTACAAGTGGGCGAGTTACACAAGCGTCACACCAACACGACAATCCAAAGAGACAAGAGGTAACCAAGGTACCAAAATCAACTTTCAGATATACAGCAGTTAAAAGATTAAGTTTATACACAAACCTCACTACTTTAGCGTAGCAACAGTCCAACAAAATTTTGCTAGTTCAAACCGTAGACCACCCAACGTATCAAGGTGCTTAACCTGTTCACAAGTATATACAACCTTAAAAATGAAATTAAATAACTTCATTAATTCCTAATATCTCAATAATATCAAAATAAAATAGGATTGTCATCACAAGTAAGCTCAGCCTGCACAGATACAACTATGTTCCCAAAACAGTGATTTTAGCCAATCAAGTACCCCATGTTGTAACTTAGATTTGAACAGGAAAACAGTGAAACTAGACGTTGTAACCTTCATGAAATATGTAGATACATCTCTTAAGATTGCCACTCAACAAGAATCACCAAAAAATACATTTTGTACTAGAAGATATCATCGATACACTAACAGTGGCTCATACTGGATTTCTAAATCCAAAATCTGGACAGAACTTGTCCTGTGTTGCGTCCCATATTTCAAATCCATAATAGCTAAATTAGACTTGATAACCTTATGAAAGATGTAGATAAATTTCTTAAGGTTGCAACATAACAAGAGTCACCAAAAAATATATTTTGCACAAAAATATATTATCGATATACTAACTATTGTTCATACTGGATATCTAAATCCGAAATCTGGACAAAACTTGTCCTGTGTTATGTCCCATATTTCAAATCCATAACAGGTAAATTAGACTTTAACATAAGCATAAGAGTTGTAGATATATGAATTATCATTCCAAATCATATTTATTCACAGTAAACTAAGCTCTAGAAGACGAGATATACACCAATTACCAAGCACTACCCAGCTTAGAAACAGATTTCAGCCACTTACCAACAAAGCAGTGTGTGTCTCGAATTCCAGCCAAAAGAACCAAGTTTTTTTCTTGTGATTTTTATGAACAAAGGTTAATAAGGGTTCTGAGGTATTTTAGACTTTGAAGGAACCAAAATTCACAAAAGGAGATAGCAAAATATAGGCTCAAAGGTGATATTTATCCCAATGAACAGCTGTCTCTCAAGACTGCCCAAAATAGTGTTGTGTGCTGCCCAAAATGCATACATATACACCTATATCTATATATCCTTCACCTCCTTTTAAAAGTATACAAAATTCTAATTAGATTATTACATAAATACCCCAATACAATCCCATAAATGACAATCCAATCTATGCTAAACAAGCTAGCAATTATCCTAAAATTTCAAGTTCCCAAAATGAAAATAAAACATATTGAAGTAGTTTAACGATGGTAAATAGATATACGACTCTTGTTATCATTTAGGGGTGTTACAACTCTCTCCCCATTAAAGAAATTTCGTCTCGAAATTTACCTTACATTAGTCCCAAAGTAAGTGCGGATAATGGGTCCTTATGTCTTCTTCTCTCTCCTACGTAGCTTCTTTTCCCGAGTGGTTCCTCCAAAGTACATTTACTTGGTGGATTTTCTTGTTTCTAAGTTTCTTCACTTCCCGAGCTTGAATTAAAATAGGTTCTTCATTATACGTCAAGTCAGGATTAACCTCAATAGATTCAACTGGAAGAATATGAGATGGATCAGAACGGTATCTTCTAAGCATAGATACATGGAAGATATTGTGGATCTTGTCTAACTCAGGTGGCAAAGACAATTTATATGCAACCGATCCAACCCTTTCAAGTATCTCATACGGTCCAATAAATCAGGGACTAAGTTTTCCTTTTCTGCCAAATCTCATAATCTTTTTCCATGGAGACACCTTTAAAAATACTTTATCTCCCACTTGATATTCAATGTCACTCCTTTTAAGATCAGCCTACGACTTTTGTCTATCTGAAGAAATCTTTAGACGATCCTTGATAATTTTTACCTTGTCTTCTATTTATTGCACAATTTCAGGACCAATGAGTTTCCTATCACCAACTTCACTCCAACAAAGAGGGGTCCAACATTTTCTTAGGTACAAAGCTTCATAGGGAGGCATTCCAATACTCGATTGGTAAATATTATTATAAGCAAATACTATCAAAGCCAACTGTTTGTCCCAACTACCCTCAAACTCTATAATGCAAGCACGAAGCATATCATCCAAAACTTGTATCACCTTTTCCAACTGACCATCTGTTTGAGGATGGAATGAAGTGCTAAATTTCAGCTTAGTACCCAAAGCTTCCTGCAAGCTACCCCAAAATGTAGATGTAAAACTTGGGTCTCAATTAGATACAATAGACATAGGGATCCAATGTCGTTTTACAATCTCATTAATGTACAATTCGGCTAGACACTTAAGTGAGTAATCCATCCTGATTGTTAAGAAGTGCGCACTCTTGGTTAGTCTGTCCACGCTCACCCATATTGCATAATGATTTCTTTGGGTGCGAGGAAGTCTAGAAACAAAGTCCATAATTATTCTCTCCCATTTCCATTCCGACATCGACAGGGATGTAGTAAACTAACTAGGACCTGATGTTCTGCCTTTACTTGTTGACGAACCAAACATTTAGAAATGAACTCCACAATGACTTTCTTCATACCATTCCACCAATAACTTGCTTTGATGGTATGGTACATCTTTGTACCCCATGGATGCATTGCATATGATGAGGTATGTGCTTCATTCAGTATCTCTCTCTTCAAATTGTCATCATTAGGGACACAAAGTCTATTTTGATAAAATAAGACACCATCCTCTGATAATGTAAAATCAAGTTTTTCCCCATTGTGAACTTCTCAGGTCACTTTAACAAGTTTCTCATCCAACTTTTGTGCTTCTTTCACCTGTTCAAGTAATATTGGCTTTAATTGCAAATTAGCAACAACTAAACCCTTTGAATCAAGTGTGAAACAAACATTCATGGTTCTTAACTCAAGAAGCAAGGGCAAAGGACTCAAAGAAATACTTGCGAAGGATTTTCTACTTAAGGTATCTGCAGCCACAATAACTTTACCTGGATGATAATCAATCGTGCAGTCAGAATCCTTAATGAGTTCAAGCTATCTACACTGTCAGAGGTTTAGCTCCTTTTGAGTACCCAAATACTTTAAGCTCTTGTAATTAGTGAATATATGACATTTCTCTCTATACAAATAATGCCGCCATATTTTTAAAGCAAACACTACCACGGCAAGTTCAAGATCATGAGTAGGATAATTCAATTCATGCAGTTTTAATTTTCGAGAGGCATAAGAAATAACCTTCCCTTCTTGCATCAAAATGCATCCGAGACCATTGTGAGAAGCATCACTATATACTACATACTCCTTCCCTTTAGTTGGTAAATTAAGTATATGTGCTTGAGTTAACAAGGATTTGAGAGTTTCAAAGCTTTCTTGACATTTGTCATTCCAATTAAACTTCACTTCCTTCAGCAATAGTTTAGTCAATGGAGAGGTGATAATAGAAAAGCCTTTCACAAATCTTCTGTAATATCCTGCTAAGCCCAAGAAACGTCTTACTTCGGTTTGACTTTTGGGAGGTCTCCACTCAACAATTGCTTGTATCTTACTAGGATCCATCTTCACGCCTTTGGCCAATACAACATCTCCCAAAAACTTCACTTCATCAAGCCAAAATTCACACTTGAAAAGTTTTGCATAAAGTTTCCTCTCTTTCAAAATTTTCAAAATAATCCGAAGGTGTTTATCATGATCTTTACTACTTCTGAAAAATATTATAATATCATCTATAAAACAACAACAAACTGATCAAGACAAGGCTTAAATACTCAATTCATTAGATCCATGAATACCGCAGGAGCATTTATCAACCCGAATGGCATCACCAAAAATTCATAATGACCATATCGAGTTCTAAAAGCAGTTTTAGGAATATCATTCTCTCTAACACACAGTTGGTGATATCCAGACCTTAAATCAATCTTCGAGAATACTTTAGCACCCTTCAGTTGGTCAAATAAATCATCGATCCTTGGTGGCGGATATCTATTCTTGTTTGTGATTCTGTTCAATTGTCTATAGTCAATACAAAGCCTGAGAGTGTCATCTTTCTTCTTTACGAATAAAACAGGGGCTCCCCAAGGAGAAACACTAGGTTGAATAAAATCTTTCTCAAGAAGTGCTTGCAATTGAGATTTCAATTCTCTTAATTATGCCGGAGCCATTCTATAAGGAGTGATAGAAATAAGGGTAGATCTAGGAATAAGCTCAATAAGAAATTCAACCTCTATTTTTTAGGGTAATCCCGAAAGGTTTTCTGGGAAGACTTCTGGGAAATCACGCACAATAGGTATGTCCCTGATACTAGGACTCTCCAACCATGTATCAACTATGTGACCAAGGTATGCCCCACAGCCTTGACGCATCAACTTTCTTGCCAAGGCTACAGAAATAATACTAGATGTCAATGATCTTTCACCTTGTACAATGATGTGTGAAAATGTAGGATCTTTAAAGTCATATGCTTAGACCTACAATCTACCACTGCATGATATTTATAAAGCTAATCCATCCCGATAATAACATCAAAATCGTTGAAGGACATTTCAATCAGATCAGCAGGGAAGACTAGATTTTGAATCATAAAGGGACAATCTTGACAAACACGATTACACACAACTTGATAACCCAAATGATTTCAACCAACACATCAAAATTAAGTCTAACAGATTTCACGTTTTTAGGAAGATCAAGTGATGAAAAAATATAGGAATGTGTAAAACCAGGATCAAACAATGTAAACACACATAAGCCATATAAGTGAAATTTACCGACAACCACGTCTTTTCCATCTTGCTCCTTCCTCTACCTCATAGCATAAGTGCGTGCAGTAGCCCTTGGTCCACTAGATTTATTCGCTCCACTTGCACCTGCTACTTGTGCATCTTCAAGTCTTGCATATTCATTAGTTCGAGGAGGATTAATAGAAGGCTTATGGATTGAGCCTTCAATTCTCAAGGAAAGAGCATTATTAGTATTAGGAGAATCCTTCACTTTATGATCAAAGCTCCCACAATTGAAACATGCACCAGAAGCTCTCCTGCAAGTACCATAATGATTTTTTCCACATTGTGGACAAGTGGGAACACGAGACCTGCCTTGGCCATAATTTGGAGTGCTAGCTATAGAAAATCATGATCTGTTTTGCTTTAGCTGAGGTGGCTTGTTAACACTACTAGCTTTAGAATCATCAAACCTTCCCCTTTTGGATAGGCCTCCAAAATTTGATCTAGGCTTTCAGAATGTGTTTTCATTTCGACTAGTTTCTTCTTTATCAAGTTGTTCCCAACTAGAAGCAGCAGACACTAACTTCAAAAGTTCTCATGTTGCAGGATCGCCACATTCTTCCTAATAGAATCATTTAAACCATCTTCAAATTTTCTATACTTGTCTTTTTCCTATTTAATAATACCTCCAGCATAATGAGAGATCCTTAGAAACTTCTGTTGGTACTCAACAATAGACATGTCTCGTTGCCTTAAATTCAAAAACTCCTTTCTCTTTGCATCACAATAAGCAGTTGGGACATACTTCATATGAAATTCCCTAAGAAAATCATCCCAAGTAAGAACAAGAGGTTTTACCTTGGCATTCGGAACACTTAACCACCAATCATAAGCATCCTTTTGTAAGAGTGAAATAGCATACTTAAATTTGGCAACATCTGAACACTCTAACTGCTCAAATACCCTCTCCATGTGCTCCAGCCATTGTTCAGCATCCGTGGGATCAACGGTGCCTTTAAACTCCACTCCACCCATTTTTCTCATTTTCTCAAAGTTAATCACGTTGGGATCATGCATCGCTTCAACCATATGGTGGAAAAATTCAGCCATTTATTGAAAAGGAGGATTCATAGCTTGAATACCATGACTCATGAGAGGATGTGCACCAACTCTTGCACACTGATGGTTTCCCACTTTAGACCCACTAGTGTGGGGAACATAATGATCCGAGAAAGGTTCTCCAACCTCTTCAATTGCATGAGGTTGGGAAATAGAGGCACCCAAACCTTCATGAGCAGCTTACATAGTCGGTCAGCAGAAGAGGTCATAACTTAATTTCTTCAAAAGGGAATATCACATTGCATTATGGACATGTATATGATGCATGTGCACTTTACATGCGATAAAATATTATAAACCATGTAAGTAAACAAATAATCCAAAAAAAACCTTTTTCGAAAGTGAATAATTATACAAGTAATCCACAGCAAAAGTCTTAGAACTACAAACCTAGGATCTGATACCAAAATTGTAATAACCCTTCCAAAAAACATAAACCAATAACTTATGCAATTTCTTTTATGCATATATCGTCCTTACGCTAGTAACATGAAATACGACAAATATCATCAATTTTCTAAGTATCCAACCAAGTGTTTCAAGATTCATCCCACTATTCAAAACAAGTAGTACAATTAATATATTACATGACTTCGGTTTACACACCCCAAATAAACCAAACAAGTAGTCATACTTATATTACAAACCATTGTGACATGATCCGATTAGTCCTCAAAATTTCATGCAAATATACAACACATAGATCATGTATTAGTCCTAAAGTTTATACAATATATAGATGTCTATATGCAAATGTAATCTTCTTTAAAGTTCTCAAAATTTCTAACTCCAATGGCCAGCTTCATGGCTCCTCTCGATCAGCCCCTACGATAGAGACAACTATCGCTAAGCATATAGCTTAGTGGTGTAAAAACTATAGGTTCGGAGTCCTCAAAATTCACCAAGCAACCTTTCTCAAGTCAATGAGCAGCATACCTGAAACATAATAAATAAATCAAGTAACAATATATAAATAGTATCAAGTTCGATATTTAAAGATCCAAATGTCAAGAAAGCTCATAGCACCATTTTCCAAGGAATTCAATAACAAGGCTCGCCCAATATATACATCATGCCGTCACCCCAAGCACAAGCAAGTATCAAGAAGGGTCGACACCCTGTATCAAGAAGGGTCAAAGCCCAATAAAAAAAAGAACCAAGAACCATATTAAAAATGGCTTTCTAGTTCGTACTTAAAATGGACAACTTCAATTTTTAAGACGGACTACAAATCCATAATCAAGATGGCAAATGATCTGAATCAAGAGGCATGCCAATGGTGACAAAGTCATAGCCACAAGAAGGACAAGGTCCCAACAAGAGTGCCAAGTGATCAAACAATCCGTATAAGTGGGCGAGTTACACAAGCGTCATACCAACGCGACAATGCAAAGTGACAATAGGTAACCAAGGTACCAAGATCAACTTTCAGATATACCAGTAATTAAAAGAGTAAGTTTATACACAAACCTCACTGCTTTAGCGTAGCAACAGTCCAACAAAATTCCGCGAGTTCAAACCGTAGACCACCCAACCTATCAAGGTCCTCAACTTGTTCACAATTATATACAACCTTAAAAATGCAATTAAATAGCTTCTTTAATTCTTAATATATCAATAATATCGAAATAAAACAGGATTATCATCACAAGTAAACTTAGTCTGCACAAAAATAACTATGTTCCCAAAACAATTATTTTGGCTAGTCTAGTACCCCATGTTAAAACTTATATTTGAACAGGAAAACAGCGAAACTACACTTTGTAACCTTCATGAAAGATGTAGATTTATCTCTTATTATTGCAACGCATTAAGAATCACCAAAAAATACATTTTGTACAAAAAGATATCATCGATACACTAATAGTGGTTCATACTGGATTTCTAAATCCGAAATTTGGACAGAACTTGTCCTGTGTTGCATCCCATATTTTAAATCCATAACAATTAAATTAAACTTTATAACCTCCATTAAAGATGTAGATAAATATCTTAAGGTTCCAACACAACAATAATCACGGAAAAATACATTTTGCACAAAAAGATATCATCGATACACTAATAGTTGTTCATATAGGATTTCTAAATCCGAAATCTGGACAAAACTTGTCTTGTGTTGCATCCCATATTTCAAATCCATAACAACTAAATTAGACTTTAACATAAGCATAAGAGTTGTATATATATAAATTATATTTCCAAATCATATTTATTCACAGTAAAATAAGCTCTAGAGAACGAGATATACACCAATTACCAACCATTACCTAGCTCAAAAACAGATTTCAGCCACTTACCAACAAAGCAGTGTATGTCTCGAGTTCTAACCAAAAGAACCAAGTTTTTTTCTTGTAATTTGATGAACAAAAGCTTAATAAAGGTTCTAAGGTTTTTTAGACTTCGAAGAACCAAAATTCACTAAAGGAGATGGCAAAATATAGTCTCAAAGGTGATATT
Source organism: Solanum bulbocastanum (assembly GCA_037074985.1). Classification (NCBI taxonomy): domain Eukaryota; kingdom Viridiplantae; phylum Streptophyta; class Magnoliopsida; order Solanales; family Solanaceae; genus Solanum; species Solanum bulbocastanum. The sequence continues at coordinate 17,550,203 of CM073599.1, forward strand.
TATCCCAATGAACAGTTGTCCCTCAAGGCTGCCCAAAATAGTGTTGTGTGCTACCCAAAATGCATACATATATGCCTATATCTATATATCCTTCACCTCCTTTTAAAAGTATACATATTTCTAATTAGATTATTACATAAATACCCCAATACAATCCCATAAATTACGATCCAATCTATGCTAAACAAGCTAGCAATTATCCTAAAATTTCACATTCCCAAAATGAAAATAAAACATATTGAAGTAGTTTAACGATAGTAAATCGATATACGACTCTTGTTAGCATTAAGGGGTGTTACAGGTTGACATCTTCCTGCTAGATTTGAGGTGAACCTCCTTAAATAGGCTAGTTTTCCTTGGAGACTTTTTAACTCATAAATATTTCAAATCTTAGGCATCTTTGAAATGACATCAACTTTGGCTTGATCAATTTCAATTCCTCTATGTATTACAATGAAGCCCAGGTACTTCCCAGGAGTAACCTCAAAGGCGCACTTCAATGGATTCATCCTTTGTTGATATCTTCGGAGAAGTTCAAAAACAATTCTTAAGTCTTTCAAATGATCACCCCTCTTCATTGACTTTACCACAAAGTCATCAACATAGCATTAAACATTTTTATGAAGCATGTCATCAAACATATTTTGCATAGACCTTTGATATGTGGCACCAATATTCTTTAAACTAAATGACATCACTTTGTAGAAATAAATACTCTTAGGTGTACGAAATGCAATGACTTATTCATATTTTGGAGCCATGCAAATTTTATTATAGTCAGAAGAACCATCCATAAAAAACATTGCCTAATAACCAGTGGTGGCATCAATCATTAATTTCGGAATGGGAAGAGCTAACTCATTTTTAAGGGATGCATTATTGAGATCTGTGAAGTCTAACACAAACTCGAATTTGACCTTTCTTCTTCCTCAAAGGACCAATACTTGAAATCCATGTAGGATATTCTATCAATGGAACCAAGTCTGGCCTAAAACATCTTTGGGCTTGCTTAATAAGATATGAACCATTTTTGACTGCCAACTGATGGACTACTACTTTAGGTTTCAAGACAGACATTTCTTTATAACTCCAAGAGAAGACATCCCTATATTCTTTGAGTATATTCATATAGACAATTTCTTCATCAATTTCTAGAAAAGCCACTCAAGTGAGTTGGCCTTGGGTCTTCATTAGTGCCAAGGTTAACTTCCTTTAAGGGATCTATTGTGGTCTTCACTCCTTCAAGTTCTGGTGGTGCATCTCCAACATCTTCCTCTTCTATAGGATCATTGTGATAGATGATGACACCAGACAATATCGTCTAACTTTTCATCAATCTTCATTTTAGGCAAGACATCGTGTTTCATTTTAGATCGTAAGATGATATGAGGAGCCTATGCTTTCTTCATTTTCCTCACGCTCCTTGGTGTAAACCACAATATGAGCATTTGTCTTGAGTTCCTTTTTACATGAAACCACAAGTTCCACTCGTCGCCTCATTATAGAAGGAATCAAACTTTTGAAATCCTTTTGGATAATAGGTGAAGCTAGAGTTGTCACTTTTAGAGAACTTCTCGAATTCTTGTTTTTCTTCTTCTTCAATGGACCTAACCTCTCAAATACAAAAGTTCTTGCAGTTGTTTCTCTAAGACGATCAAATACAGAAGGCTTTTTGTTGGGAGTAGTGACACCATCTTCAAAAGTTATATGGTTGTTGCTTGCCTTTCTTATGAAAATGCAAATTGGCGGCTGTTGGATATAGCCTAGGCCTTCACGTGCTTGCCTAGTTATATCTTCTAATTGGAGTTTCCCTTACATTGATGGCTCATTAAGGCTGTATCCATCCTTCACAAATAACTTGTAAGCATTGAGATAAAAAATTTCTAGTGTGCGCTTTGTAGGGAGTGCCACATCTCGCACTTGATTTTGAGCGATTGACTTTCATGGCAACTTCGAGGACAAGTTTATTGCATCGATCCATGTGATAGGAAGAGTTAGCCCTATGAATCCATTTTCTTGAAGGTTAGATGATTGACCTTCTTCATTATTCACTTTTGGAACATAGCAAAGTCCAGAAGTTAGCTTCTTCTTCGAAGACATGATCTTCCCTTCATGAAGAATGGGACAAAGTTCCTTCGTGTCAACTTTTACCATTGCGACAGCCTCAATGATTCTTTTTCTTGTGATCTTTATCTCACATGAGTGATATAACATCAGTAGATTTTTCCCGTTTAACAACATAACTCCTCAAATATAATTTTTCATTGGCAAAATGTGTCTTTGCTTCGGTGAATGGATTATCATCTGCAACTATCTTCCTTTTTCATTCCCACCTTCGAGATACTTCAAACATTGATAGTAAGAAGATGAGACAATTCTATTATCATGTACCCACAGCCTGCCAAGTAATATATTATATGAAGTCTTTGCATCGATCACATACATTCATACACTTGATCGAAAATCTTCCAATAGAGCCTATAGACCTCTCTCCCCCTTGATTAAATCCTTGTATCAACAAATGACTTTCACTAAGTTGTTCAGTCGTGATGCCAAATTACTTCAATGTGTGGATAGGAAGAATGTTAATCCGGACCCTTCATCTATTAAGATTCTATTTATCTTCTTGTCCAGCATGTGACCCACCAAATACAAGGGACGATTGTGTAGTGTTTCACCAAATAGAAGATCATTATCTGTAAATGCTTTTTTTCTATCACATGCATGTCCTTCTTGGGAAAAAGGTTCAATAGGTTTTTCAGATGAAGGAGACATTATTGACGAGATTTCCCTTGTTTTTTTTATTCGTCACTAGGATACACTTTTTGTGAGGATTCACTCATTGTTCCTTCTTTGTTAGTAGGAGGAACTTTCATTGTTTCTTCTTTATTAGGATTGAAACATGATGCCTCGACACTGTCTTGAGTAGACTTTGTGTAGAACAAACTTGGTAAGAATTCCTCTAGAGTCACAATACGTCGGGATTTTTTGTAGTGATTCACTTGTACATTTTCACTTTTTGGGCACTTGATTGATTTATGCTTCTGAAATTTTCTCACCATTTTCCTTCTAATCGGTTGCTTAAATGATTCTTTTCGTAAGCTTGACTTGTTGCGTCTTTGCCTAGTCAAAAGAATCCAGCCTTCATCACCATCTATGTCAATTTCTTTCTCAAATGACTCCTATACATGCTTTTCAGAGATATATATTTGGACTGCATCGAGCGAACCAAATGTGATAGATATCTGGTTAGAACTAGCCTTCTCATCATCAAAGACAATTTTCTTTTCGTTAACCAATCGCATCACTTTATCCTTAAAGATGAAACATTTTTCAAGAGGATGACTCACAAGTGTGTGATACTTGCAATAATTTGGGTTATCAGTTTTTTCAGCTTCATCAGGTCGCTTCATCTCTGGCAAGTCAATGAGCTATAACTGGAACAACTCATCAAAAATCTCAGAAACGTCAAAATCCAAGAAGGGATATTTTTTTCCTTGCATCTCCATTAGTGTTGACTCTTGATTTGAACATGCTTGGAAAGCCATTCTCATATTTTGCTTCATGCCCTCATTCGTAGTGAACTTCGCAGGCAGTACATAAACATTCACATATTCTTTGTTGTCATTTTGGGCACAAATTTGCTCCATCTCTTGGGTTGCTGCTTGTCTCTTCCTTTGTAAGGATCATGGAAAAAATGGCATATCTTTTCTAGTAGAGGACATTCTCAACTCCATATCAGGAGCGCGAGTGGCTAGATCTTTGAAGAATTTTGGTTTCATTCCTTGTAAGATGTAAATAAGCTCCCAGTGCATTCCTTGGATACACATTTCTATTGTAGAAGCTTCACTAAGCCTATCCTTGCAATTTAGGCTCACGTTCTTCCATCGATTTATGAAATTTATAACTGGTCCATCCTTTCTTTGGTGAGTATTTTTTAGTTCTACCATTCTCACCGTACGCCTTGTGCTATAGAAGCGATTTAGAAACTTGTGCTCTAGTTGTTCCTAACTATCAATAGAGTTGAGCTCAAGATCCGTGTACCAATCAAAGGCATTTCCTTTTAAAGAGCATACAAATTGCTTGACAAGATGGTCTCCATATGTTCCAACATTATTACATGTCTCCACAAAGTGTGCAACCTGTTGCTTCAGATTTTCTTTACCCTCAAATTGTTGAAATTTGGGAAGTTGATAACCAGCAAGCATTTTAAAGTTATCAATTCTTACAGTGTATGTCTTTGCATAAATATGAGAAGACTTGGTGGAGACTTTATACTTATCTTTGATTGCTCCTTCAATAAGTTCCTTTAAGCGATTGAGTGGGATCATTCCTTCAAAAGAAATTGCATCTCATTAACTAGCGGTGCTTTCTTCGCAGGATCTCCAATTTTATGAACTTCAATACCCTTTCCAGGGGCATGGCTCGCTTCTCCATCTAAAAGTCCATCAATCCTATCCATCAACTTATCAGTTTGAGACTCTTGGTGTTGTACATGCTTTGTCAATCCTTCAACCAACTTTGTCAGATCTGCGAGTTGTTCCTATGAGGAAGAAGCAGAAGTCACCATTATTTTCATGATCATTGGAGATGTAGGAGAGTAGCATGGATTGTCGCGTAAGTTAATCTTCAGCGGACTCACGTTATGCTATGCCTATGGAGATGATTCAATGGTTGAATCATAGTTCTCCCTTGTGGTAGAGTTCTTGGAACTAGATTGCTCAAATAGAGTTAAGGTCTTCTTGATCTTTTCTGCAATACTGATTCCTCCTTCTGAAGAATTTGTGGAGGAACATGATCTTTTTGGAGTCGTATACCTAAAACCTAGAGTTAACGCGAACGACACTTGAAGTGTTTGTTGTCCTAGCATAGTAGCCTTGCTCCTTGTAATAGCTCCGAAACTTCTAAAGGTAACACCAAGAATTCCTTCAACTTCAACAGAGAATTTAGAGATAGTGGCATTAGAGGCATTTGATTGAGACTTGTTCTTCATAGAAGTAATCTCAATATTCTTTGATGCTTGAAAAGTTGAGATAAGAGGTAGAGATTGTCCTACTAGGCATGCCAATTTATTTGCAACAAATTTAAAAAATATGGAAATAAATCAACCACACAAATAAAATCTGAAGAAACATCAATATTTTATTGCTAATAGTGCTGGTACAATTTTGTTCCTCCATTGATTCTACTCTTCTAAGATTTATCAATGATTCGAGGGCCGTTAGTGGCGTATATCTCGAATTACGATGATTTAGGCTTGACCTCTATATGATATTCCAAGAATTTGCAGAATAATCAAGATGCCTTTTAAGGGAATTTAATACCCTTTATATAGGCATGAACTAGGGTTTAGGGTTCAGTAGCCTCCAGAAATTCTAATTGAAACTGAAAAAAATTCAAATTAAACACGTCTTGTAGAGTCCCACAAAATTATAATGTATACAAATTGTAATCATTCAAAATTTTATTAAGTATAGATTTACAAAATGATTCGAATTATATTAAATTCATGAATATATTAGTCCAAATAAATATTATGCAATTATATAATTGGGTTAATTATTTAAATCCAATGAATATGAATTTAATTAGTCCAAATTAATTGATTTGGGCTACAATATATGAGCCCAATTTGCTAAGTGTGATTTCATCTCATTCTAGAGGCGCACTTTGGTGCCACGTGACAAATAACATAGCATGTTGATTTCACGTACCAGGACACTTCATCTAATACTAAGTGCCAACGATTGCTAGTCAGTAATATAACCCAACTAAGTGAGTTGAGGTCGAATCCCACAGGGCGTGGTAAGTATTTGAGAATCAATAGAAAAACATGAATATATTCAAGTCAATCATAGGTAAAAACATTTACGAATAAAAGCATGGCTCAAGTTTAGGGTGACACAAGTGTCAAATAACAGGGGGTTTTTGTTTCAATTATCAACTATAGCAACAAATAACATGAAAATAACAAGTACAGAGACAGGTTCTTAAGATGTGATTGGATTATGGGCTAAGGTAGACAAATGGGTGATTACAATCAATAGTGAATAGTTGTAAACCAGTGAATAAGCTAGACTTTAGTGGGGATAAACTTTCTCTCAAACAATTTACCCTGAATCAAATTCGTTTCTCTCAAACACCAATAAGGAGCAATTAAGAACAACCTACACTTTAGTCCATTCACTCTCTCGAGCTAAATGCGTGGAAAAGGGTTTAGGATTCACTCTCTCAAGATGAAACCATGATAACCCAATACCCACAGACCATCAAATCAGTAATATTGGTTTAAAGCCTCTCTCTCGATCAAGCCAAAAACAGGAAGGTACAGTAGCATTTGCACCCTTTAGATTAAGCCACAATTACCGAATGTATTCACTTTTAAACAACATTTACACTATTAATTAAAAATACCCACCCAACAGCTAAATCAACCCATAATCACATAATGGGTTTTAGCTACACATCATAAAAAGATAGAAATCGTTACCAAATTGTGTTTCCATCAACTAGGTCAGATTAATTTCATATATACAAAGGTCTAAGATGAAGAATCTTCAACGCCCACTTCCAATTTCTCAGAAATGGAAATCATCAAATCTTCAAAGCTAATGAAATATTGTCTCTGAACTTAGTTCTAAGCTCTCTAACTTGTAAATTGAACATTAATGAAAACAAGATAAAAATCTGATACTAAACTAAAAATTCAAAAATGCATTTATGGTCAACAAAAATGTGTTGCGAAGTACCATTCAGCGCAATAAGTTCAAGTTCTATAACTTTGGGCGATATAGCACTGCATCGCGGAACCGTTCGGCGACTCGCCGACCACTCCTTTCTATCGCTAACTTGATTTTATCCTTCAGGGCTTGTCCCACTGGAACATTAGGCGAGACCATGGCCATTCAGCGACTCACCTAATGGTTTAGGTGATCCTCAAGCCTTCTTCCTTTTGTTCTGTCAGCTGCCTTGTTCCTTTTTGCTCATTAGTGTCCATGCATTGTTCCTCAATCCAAATACCTAAAAATCATGGATTTACATCAGTTATTGGCATAAAATATGAGTTTGAGGACACTAAATATATTAAAATAAAGCCCTAAATGAGTCCAAATCGTGGACTCACCAACACCCCCAACTTAAACTTTTACTTGTCCTGAAGTAAAACTCGAGTTTAGCAGTTCAAAAAGGAAGTCTCCAACATACACAAGATTCAATCATGAATGCACACAAAAAGACTCAACTTACTCATGCAAGGATCAATAGTGCACTCAAAGATTCAAATTGCGACTCACCACTATCAAAGACTCTCAAGTTCACAATATTTGCTTCAAATGCAAATTCAAGTTCAACAAAATTAATCAAATGCCCCCACAGAAAGAATGATTCCATACTCACTCACAATGGTTCAACAATTTAAGCATGATTTCACCCATAGGTTTTCCCTTATTTTCCAACCAACAATTGTTATAGCTCACTTAAGATCAAAGAAGTATATTCATGGCTCGTAACAGGGCAGAGTGCAAGGGTATGGTCATTTAGGCTCAATGGTTGTAATCCTCATGAAATGTGGTGTGAACAACACTTTCTTTCCTCTTCATCATTTTCATCCATTCTCACAAGGCACCCTATTTTTCATCTTCCATGGACTGTTCGATACCCCATTTTCTTTGCACTTTCACAAGTTTATTCCACAACTTTTTTGTTCTTCTTCTTTTTCATTCTTTTCTTCTTTTTCTTTCTTTTTTTTTTATATGGAGGGGTTCCATTTTTCTCAAACCATAGGTCAAAGGAGACTTTGTTGCACTTCTTGATTTACCTTCTCTTTTCACCACACCCCCAACTTAGGTGTTTGGCCTAAGTTGGTTATTCACGCAAACCACAAATCATAAGGATTATGGGTAATGGATCAAGAAAGGTCACCATTTCATCAAGTTTCCTCCAAGAAAAGGTTAAGGCTCAAAGGGTGTTCAAGTGAGGTTCACACACTCATAAGGTAGGCCACAAAAAGAGGTATAATGTCAAATTATTTCACACTCTGCAAAGTTGCCTAAGATCATATCAAGAGATTGCATCAGTTCGTAAACCGGACCAACGGTGCAAATTCTAGGTGACATCATACATGGTTCACAGTAAACTCATCACATAAGGCATTGACACTGATGACAAACAAGACTCCACACTTTCGCTACAATGCAATGTTCATCACAAGAGACTCAATTTGATACTTGGCTAGTCACAACGAGATGCAAAAAGTTCACATATTGTCTATGCAACTTCACTTGGCCTCATCGTAGCCGTACATTCATTTTTGTTCGATTATGAGCACTATTCAATTCATCAGTATTGATCAAGACCGATATTCAAATTTGCAAGAGAACAACCACATTCAGACACACACAAGAGGTGGCAAAATATTTTCTGAAGGGTTGAGAAATCATTTATAATTAAAAACAAGGAGCTACAAGCTCAATCATCGACAAAATAATGGAAAACACAATTTTAGCTCAAAAACCCAAATATATACACAAAACATAATCGCAAAAGGTACGCTCACCCCACCACAAATAAAAATTATTTGTCCTCAAATGCAAGCAAAACAATATCTAAAAGTCAAAAAGTAAGGAAGAGAGGGAGGTAAAGAAGGGATCATATCTACTTAGTCACTCCATCTGTGTGGGCATTAGTGTCTGGTGTAGTGCTCGGAATCTGGGCATCAGTGTGTGGAGTAGACTCAGAAGTACCCGCTCCACTGGACCCACCCGTGGTGGTGTCTCTTAAAGAAGTCTAGCGTGCAGTCTCAAACATCATATCTTCCAAGTCAGCCAGATCATCATAAACTGCAGCATCGTGCACCTCTATCTGCTCCTCATCGGTCTCTGCATCCTACTCATCGACTGCTGTATCATCCCTATGTACATCTCCGGTGGTAGCCGAAGGAATCTCTGAAGTCTCAGGAACGTCCAAATCATTTGTAGTCTCAAGTAGTGAAGTAAAGTCAATAGACTTGAGATAGTTTACGTCCTTTGTCAAATCTACTACTTTGGCTTTTAAAGTCGTAACCTCGGAGGTCTCCCACTGTTTACTCTCACAAGCCTCAAATCTCGTGGTGAGAGTATCAATGGAAGTTTGTAGGGGGGTTAGTGCAACAATGATGGCACTCTCGATCTTTCATGGGATAGATTTCTTAAGTCTGGTCGCCCTCACATCAACTGAATAGGCCAGGTGCCCCATCTTCAGAAGCATAGCCTGAGTGATCCTACTGAGCTAGGTAGCGGTAGAGGCACTTGGAGCCTATGAAGAGGAAAAAGGGGCAGATGTACCTGAAGGCCTGGAGGCCAGAGTAGGCACAGATGCCTCTGCATGTATAGAATCGATGTATATCTCTAGGGATTTATCCACCGGAGCTGCCCTCCTTTTGTCAGCCTCCTCTCGAGTGTACTCAGACTCAATGCGCCAGATATCAGTGGAGGAAGACGGAGTGACATCAGTATCTCTAGTCGGATCCCTAGGGACTCTAGTATGCCGGCACAACTTTGTGATTAGTATCGAAAATAGTAGAGAAGTTTGCCTCTGCTTGGCCCTTATGGCCATCTCCTACTCAATAATGAGCACAAGTTGAGCCGCTTCGTTAAGATAGACGCTAAGCAAAATGCCTTTGCATGTCAGAGGATGGATTCATTTTGTGAAGGCATGATGGAGCTGCTGATGAATCTAATCCAGTACCGAGCAGCTACATTTAAAATTTCCTTCTCGATCTAGACTCCCGCATCCATCCACCTCGAGGTGACATTAAAAAGAAGGGGGCAAGCCAACCTTTTAATTCATCGAGGAACTGGGCTGTCACCAAGCCCTCATAATCGTGCTCAAACCTCGTGTCTCTCTCAAGAACAGCGTTTATGATATCACTGCAGTACCAAACATCCACACCTCGGAGCATGACCGACTTAACTAGTTTGAACTTGCTGGCCTTTTTCTTACTTTTCGACACCAAGTCACCATATGCATCATAGAATCAGGGAACCATGAAGGATCATAAGGGCCGCGGGGCCTAGTGAAAATCCTAAACTTATGCCACTGTAGTATCTCCCTCACACTAGAGTATCTACCCTCTAGTCCCTCTGTCGATTGCTACTTCTCCTCTAGGATGGTTTGCAATCCATCACCCTTTAACCTATTTAGAAGCCTATGAAGAGGGACGATTGGTGGCACAGGAGCTACAGGAGGTGCTGGAGCTGGCACTGAGTCTACTAGGGTTGAAGTTGATGGGACTCTAACTGAGTCAGGGTGAGATCTAGCTCGGATCTCATCTAGCCGAGACTGCAAAGGTTGGTCGTCCTCAGAATTAAATAAAGCATCCTGGGAGTCAGTAGTCGCTCTCTCAGATGTAGGCCTCTTGCCCTTGACTTTGTCTCCTACTGGGATCTATTGTCTTCTCTTCTTGGGAGGATTTGATCCCCCATCATCGATTGTGATACCCCGTGCTCTTTTTCGGGGTGGCATGTCAATGTTTGTGCTTACCCTGTCTGCAAAAACATCAAGAAAACTTAGAAATATTTCAATCAAAAGCACAGAAAAATAGTAGCAGATAGACTTACCAAATCGGTCGGTGAGTCGCGAATCACTTTGGTGAGCTAGATCGGGCTCGCCGAAAGGATTGGCTCAAAATTCTCCAAAAAAGTTGGCATGTCAGCGATGGGAAGGCCTTTCGGCGAATCACCGAAAACATTCGGCAAGCAATGATTAGCCCGCTGAAAGTTACAGTGCTATTAAAGCTCAGGGGTGCAGACAAAGGGCGATTAACAAGGACTTCTGGTGAGTCGCCGAGTGCTTTCGACGACCTCAAGCTTCTCGTCGAAAGTTACAAAATCCAACTAGTCATTTACCATTAAATTAAAGGTGAGATGGGGAACTTCAGTGTACCGCCGAGTGGTTCGGCGCGCTTGACCCAGCTCGCCAAACGATCCAACGTGCCTACTTTCAATCTAACTTCTCAAATTCAACCCTGCAACCTCCAAACACAAAATTAAAGCATGCACCCATCAAATTAAAGCAAGACCCAATACACCCATTACCCCGGGATACTCAAACTTCTCCCAGTTATGACAAATTTGGGTTTTTGATATTTTTGCCCTTAAGAATGACGTCACCCACTCTATCATTAGTCAAATTACGTCATTTGGCACAACTACGGGTTACTTAGATTTCACCATACTAGACCCAACAACATGCAAGAACAACCCCATAAATTTTAACTAATTTAAGGCACAAATTACGAGAATTCAACATTAAAAACATTACGGGCAAGCTTATCAAATTAACACAGGCACACACATAAACAATTAAGATCAGAGAGCCCCAGCACACGACAATAAGATAAGAGCATCACAAATGAGTTCAAAATGCTACAGGTAAACTCAGGGTTCAGAAAACCAACCTTTGATGCCAATTAAAATGATATTGAAATGCTAGGCGATAATGTAATCCACTCCGAATACAATTCCAACAACTAAAACATGATAGAAATGCAAAAATATAGGGAACTAAAGTACGGGAGTGAGTTTGGGAAGTTCCATAGTTAGAAAAACTGAAAGAGTTGGAAGTTTAAACCTTTGGCCTTTTAAAAACCGTCCAGTTCTCTCCCATTCGGCAACATTAGTCATGCTCGCTGACCCACTTGGTGACACATCGAGTAGGCATTTACCTCACCAAGTTTTTCAGGACCTACAGTTAATGTGGGGATCCAAACAGCAGACTAGATCGTGATCACCGATAAGGTCGGCGATTTGCCAAGTTGCTCCTAGGTTCGTCGAGTTTTACAAACTCCAATTTAAAATTGTCTTGAGTCCAACAGTAGTCTAGGTTGGGCTCGTCAACCTCTTCTGCGATGCGCCGACTTGACCTTTAGCTCGCCAACCTACACTTTTCAAACACTTTCCACACTTTGACCTGCACAATCAATACACCATTATTTCAAACTTAAAAAGAAAGAAAATAAAACTTGGGTTACCTTCCAAGCAGCACCTTAGTTAAAGTCGTGGAATGACGCAAGTCCCACTCAAACCTCATTCTTGGGGTTACCCATAGTGTTAATAGGCAAAGCCCCTTACTGTCTCAGGTTCAAATGAGACGAGATATGACCCATTTGGGTCTCTAACTGCTTAATCAATACTGAATGGGAGGTAACCTTTTGGATAAGGGTTGACACATCTTCTTTCATTTATTTCAAAATCTTGTCCGACCCCTCAACTTTGTTGATGATACGAGAAAGCATATCCTCTGAACGGACACCTTCTGAATCCTTTGGCTTTTTATTCAAAGTCTCAAACTTTGCCTCCTCAGGATTAGCACACCCGACACCCACGACATTGACACCTCGAGCACCAGCTCCCATGACATTTTTAGACAAAATGTCAAGTTATGTCATGATCTTGGCCATGTTTTGGTCCCTGTCTTGATCTTTCTTCATTAGCTCTTTGGTTAGTTTAAACGTGAGAGGGGAGACCTGGTCTTCACAGGTATAACACGTCCGGTTTATGGTAGTCATACCATCTAAGAGCTGAGCTACTATCACATAAGGTTGTTACATCAAACCTCCAGAGAAAGTTTGTCAGCAACACCCTTATTTACCAAGTCAAGGCTCCGATAAAAATATTACAGCAACACATTATTAGGCATGCCATGAGTTAGGCATTGAAGCACCAACTTTTTGAATCGCAACCAAGTTTCATGAATTGGCTCACCTTCTAGACATTTAAAGCTCTAAATTTTGTCCTGAAAAGTCATCATCTTCGAAGGAGGGAAAAAGCCCACTTGAAATGCGGTGACCAACTCCTCCCAAGAAGTGATTGATTCACAAGGTATTTCAACCAGCCACTTACATGCCTCTCCCATCAAAGAGGACGGGAACAACCTTAACCAGACCTACTCTTGGCAGATGTTCTTGAAAGAGAATGGTCCGCATACATTCATAAAGTTTCTAATATGCTCATGGGGATCCTCATGAGACAAACCACTGAACAACCCCTTCAATTGCAAGAGCTGCAACATAGTACTTGTGATGTGGAACACTGCACTCCCTTCGATCGAAGGCAAACAAATGGCACCAATACCACCCATAAGATGGTCATTAGCATTAGGCTTGTTGACATTGTTAAGGTTTCCAGTGTCATCTTAATGGCCTAATTGGCTGCCATTGCTAACGTTCACACTCATACTTCCTGTTTCAACACACACAAAAGCAAAATAAAACTAAAATTAACTAAGTACAACTATGACTAACAAGAACAAAATTCAACTTAACTAATAATTCTCAAGTAATACCACTCCCTGGAGCGCCATTTTGATTTCACGTATCAGGACACTTTATCCAATACTAAGTTTCAACGATCGTTAGTCAGTAATATAACTCAACTAAGTGAGTTGGGGTCAAATCCCACAGGGAGTGGTACGTATTTGAGAATCAATAGAAAAGCATGAATGTATTCAAGTCAATCATAGGTAAAACCATTAACAAATAAAAGCATGGCTCAAGTTTGGGGTGACACAAGTGTCAAATAACAGGGGGTTTTGGTTTCAATTATCAACTACAGTAGTAAATAACACAAAAATAACAAGTACAGAGACAGTTTCTTGGATGTGATTAGATTATGGGCTAAGGTTGACAAATGGGTGATTCCAATTAATAGTGAATAGCTGTAAATTAGTTAATAAGGTAGACTTTAGTGGGGATAAACTTTCTCTTGAACAATTTACCCCAAATCAAATTGGTTTCTCTCGAACACCAATAAGCAGCAATTAACAACAGCCTATGATTTAGTCCATTCACTCTCTCGAGTTCAATGAGTGGAAAAGGGTTTAGGATTCACTCTCTCGAGCTGAACCCATGACAACCCAATAGCCACAGATCATCAAATCAGTAATCTTGGTTTTAAAACCTCTCTCTTGAGCAAGCCAAAAACATGAAGATATAGTTGTATTTGCAACTACAACCCTTTAGATTAAGCCATAATTACTTAATGAAATCACTTTTAAATAGCATTTACACTATCAATTAACAATACCCAGCAGCTAAATCAACCCAAAATCACACCCCAAGAATTGGAGTTTTAGCTAGACATCTTAAAAAGATAGAAATCATTACCAAATTGTGTTTCCATCAATTGGGTAAGATTAATTTCGTCTTTACAAAGGTCTAAGATGAAGAATCTTCAACACCCACTTCCAATTTCTCAGAAAAGTAAATCTTCAAATCTTCAAAGCTAAGGACATATTGTCTCCAAACTCAGTTCTAAGCTCTCAAACTTGAAAACTGAACAATAATGAAAACTACATAAAAATGTGATACAAAACTAAAAATTCAAACATGTATTTATAGTCACCAAAAATGTATTGAGACGCACCATTCGACGCAATAAGTCGAGATCGCCGATCCACTTGGCGATCTACCCTTTGGTCAGTTCCATCGCCTTTTACCTATGGCCTTCCACAACTTCAAGTTCTGTAACTTTCGGCAATATAGCATTGCATCTTGGAATCGTTCGGTGACTCGCCGACTACTCCGTTCTATCGCCAACTTGATTTTATCCTTCAGGGCTTGGCACACTAGAAGATTAGGCGAGACCATGGCCATTCAGCAACTCACCCAATGGTTTAAGCGATCCTCAGGCCTTCTTTTCTTCATTCTTTGAGCTGCCTTGTTCTTTTTTGATCATTAGCGTCCACGTTTTGTTCCTCAATCCAAATACCTGAAAATCAAGGATTTACATTAGTTATTGGCACAAAATATGCATTTGAGGAGACTAAATCTATTAAAATAAAGCCAGAAATGAGTCCAAATCATGGACTCATTAACACTCCAACTTAAACTTTTGTTTGTCCTCAAGTAAAACTCAAGTTCAGGAGTTCAAAAGGATGTCTGCAGCAGTGCTACACAAAATTCAAGCATGAATGCACACAAAAAGATTACTCATGCAAGGATTAATTGGGCACTCAAAGATTCAAGTTGTGACTCACCATTATCAAAGACTCTCAAGTTCACAATACTTTCTTCAAATGCAAGTTTAAGCTCAACATAAGTAATCAAATGCCATCACACTAAGAATGATTCCATACTCACTCACAATGGTTCAACAATTTAAAGCTCCAAAATCAAATGCAACACTCACATTCACAAAAATGAACAGAATGCATAATTTCACCCATAGGTTTGCTTTTATTTTTCAACCAACAATTGTTTCAGCTCACTTAAGATCAAAAAGGCCTTTTCAAGGTTTGTAACGGGGCTGAGTGCAAGGGTATGATCATTTAGGCTCAATGTCTTTAATCCTCATGAAATGTGGTGTGAACAACACTTTCTTTCCTTTTCTTAATCATTTTTATTAATGCTCACAAGTTACCCCAAGTGGAGCCATTTTGATTTCACGTATCAGGACACTTCATCCAATACTAAGTGTCAATGATAGTTAGTCAGTAATATAACCCAACTAACTGATTTGGGGTTGAATTTCACAGGGAATGGTACATATTTAAGAATCAATAGAAAAGCATGAATGTGTTCAAGTGAATCAGAGGTAAAAACATTTACCAATAAAAGCAGGGTTTAAGTTTGGGGTGACATAAGTGTCAAATAACATGGGGGTTTTGATTTCAATTATCAACTATAGTGGAAAATAACACAAAAATAACAAGTATAAAGACGGGTTCTTGGGATGTGATGGGTGATTGCAATCAAAAGTGAATAGCTGTAAATCAGTGAAAAAGCTAGACTTTAGTGGGGATTAACTTTCTCTCAAACAATTTACCTCGAATCAAATTGGTTTCTTTCGAACACCAATAAGTAGAAATTAAGAACGGCCTACGCTTTAGTCCATACACTCTCTCCATCTGAATGTGTGGAAAAGGGTTTAGGATTTACTCTCTCGAGTTGAACCCATGACAATCCAATACCCACATACCATCAAATCAGTAATCTTGATTTTAAAACCTCTCTCTCGAGCAAGCCAAAAACACGAAGGTAGAGTTGTTTTTGCAACTACAACCCGTTAGATTAAGCCTTAATTATTGAATGAAATCACTTTTAAACAACATTTACACTATCAATTAACAATACCCAGGAGCTAAATCAACCAATAATCACATAATCACACCCCAAGAATTGGGGTTTTTGCTAGACATCATAAAAAGATAGAAATCATTACCAAATTATGTTTTCATCAACTAGGTAAGATTAATTTCATCTTTACAAAGGTCTAAGATGAAGAATCTTCAACACCCACTTCCAATTTCTCAGAAATGGAAATCCTCAACACACTTCAAAGCTAAAGAAATATTGTCTCCAAACTCAATTCTAAGCTCTTTAACTTGAAAATTGAACAATAATGAAAACTAGATAAAAATCTGACACTAAACTAAAAATTCAAACATGTATTTATAGTTGCCAATAATGTGCTGCGAAAGACCATTCGATGCAATAAGTCGGGATCGCCGATCCACTTGGCGATCCGGCCTTTGGTCAGTTCCATCGTATTTTTTCTTTTGCCTTCAGCAACTTCAAGTTCTGTAACTTTGGGCGATATAGCACTGTATCGCAGAACAGTTTGGTGACTCGTCAACTACTCTTTTCTATCACTGACTTGATTTTCTCCTTTAGGGCTTGGCACACTCGAACATTAGGTGAGACTATGGCCATTCGGCGACTCACTCAATAGTTTAGGCGATCCTCAGGACTTCTTTTTTTTCTTTCAGCTACATTGTTCCTTTTTGCTCATTAGTGTCCATGCTTTGTTCCTCAATCTAAATACCTAAAAATGAAGGAGTTACATCAGTTATTGGCACAAAATATGCATTTGAGGACACTAAATATATTAAAATAAAGCCCTAAATGAGCCCAAATTATGGACTCATCACATTTCAAGTCAAACAAGAAGCCAATAGGATCATGACATGTGTCAAAAATGACAAGTCCGCTCCATAAAGCCCATATGTCATGACACTTAAATCCAATTGGGCGAAGGAAATCCTATTCAAATCACAATTTCTCTATTCTAAAACTACTAATAGGGGTCCTCATAATTCAGAAAAGGGACTGAAAATTCTAAAGAAGCTAGAGAGAATCCGTGGTATAAACGCCATAAAATTATCTATAAGCTACAAGTTTAAGAATTCAAGCATTCAAGTTCAGGAACGATCATGATCAAGATCATCGGATTAAAACAAGCTTGAAGCCCTTGAATTCAAGTAAAAGTCAAGATCAAGATAAAGTTCAAAGTTCAAGTTCATCGAAGATTCAAGAATAAGCTTTAAAGCCCTTTATTCCAAGATAAAGTTTAAGACAAATTCAAGATCAAGCTCAATAGGCCTTGAATTTATATTTTAAAGGGCGATTTTAGAGGAATTATAGAGATTGTAACACTCGCACTCTGAAATAATAAATACAATTGTTCTGACATTTTTCTGTTCTTGATTATTGTTTTCTCTACGAGAATTTTATCGTCTACAAATTCTGGCGCACACACATTAGGAATAAGGAGAAATATATATATATAAAGCTGGATGTGAACAAGATGATGTGACTTGCTTCTTTGGCCAGGATCCCTATTTATCTTTGTTTTCTCAAAATTTTAAATATTTTTTATTCAAAATATTCACACAAATATTTAATTAAAATATTCACAATCATAAATCTATGTCTATATCTAATATATATTATAATTAGATATAGACAAAGTAATATGTCACATTTTTATGATTAAAAAAATCATTTATCTTTTTTCTCATTTTTGTGACTTTTCTTTTAATACAAAAAGTTATGTGCTATATTAAATACTCCAAAATACATATCTTAGATCTGTAATTCTCGTATTTCTAAATCATATCTGCTATAAAATATTATAGTGTGGATGTCCGCTACACCTAGAAGTTACTCTCACCCATTATCTCCATTATTTTCCTCAATTATAAAGATAATAATAACCTCCATAACGTCCACCTTTATAACCATTATTGTTGTAACCTTTCACTTCCATAACCTCCCCCATTATATTCATGTTTATGACTATTATTTTGTATGCCTCTATTATACACTATAAATAGAGGCATAAGGGTTCATATTGTATACACTTGACAATTTGGTGAACACTTGAAAGAAATAAAGTTATATTATATTGTTCCTCTTGTCTTATATTCTTCTTTTCTTCATCTTTATATTGTTCTTTTGTTCTTAAGTTTTACAACACGTTATCAGCACGAGTCTCTAACCAACTAAGATAGATGAACGAGTAATCTTTCATGGCATTAGGTACATAAACTATTACATCATTATTCTAATAAATAGATCATCTAGTTGAGTCAAGCTATTCACTCTTTTTATTACTTATTTGAACATTTTCCTCTTCACTTAGAGAAGGCCAAAAGCATAACTTTAAAACTATTCAAATTGTTTTCCTCTCATGAATATGTCTGTTACAGTTTTTTTTCTTGTTGAATTATTGAGAAAAAGTTATCACTTTGATAAGTCAATTAAATTAGGGATAATAGTAATTTTAATATTCCAATGAAGATTAAGAAAATTTGGCTAATGAGACTTTAATTGTTTCCCACTTTTGAGTTTCTGGCATCATTTTATTAATGTTGGAATTGGTATTTAACATATTAAGGTGGGCATATTATACCATTGGTTGACGTATTGTACCATTATTATGATTTATTGGTACATAAAATTGGGTGACCTATTATATTAGAGGATAAGATGATAGATTCAAGTTTCATCGCACCAAGAGGATAAGGTATTGAGTTTGAATCCCATCAAATTATGGCCGAAAATATTATTATATGGGTAAGACATTGAGTTTGAGTCTCAATGCACTATTTGATGATATAATGATGACTGAACAAATTGATATACTCTTGATAAAATCATGAAATCCGCTCAATTGATTTGCTCCATTATCTTATGTGAATGTGCTAGCAGGACATAATGTGTCTGAAAATGACAAATGGTTAAATGTATGAATATGATTATGGTAAAACATTAATGATCATCATTGTGGTAAATAAAAGAAAGAACATTATGGGTTCTTAAGATGGTTCTTCAAATGTGAAGATAATTTTTGGCCATCAAAATAGTATGAAAGGTTATTGGGCACATTGGGTTGATGCAACCCAATTTGAACGTTTTGTAAATCCCCCATCAAAATAAAAAAATACAAAGTGGTAGTACATTTAGTACTTTTAAAGTGATGTTGATGTGGGTCAAATAAATTTGATAATTTCAAAGCATGACAATGAGTTTGTAATAAAAACTTGTGAAGCATGTACAAATGGTTATGGTCCATTTCTTGAAGAAAATGTGACTTGTGTTCATATGAATAAGAACAGGCTCCTATATTGTTAGAGATATGTCACATCTCACCTCTACGGGAGGTTTGAGAGATTGAATAGAAATATTTTGACATAAATGATTATATGGTAATATACTTTGAGTACATCACAAATATTGTGGTATGTTTTATCATGAACTATTGCAGGGTAAGAAATAAATAATTATTTCCTATAAAGGTTATGGTCATGACCAAAATATTATTGTGTGGTAACACAAATTTGTCATTGTTTGTCAAGGAATGAGTCTTGCGGTAATAATTTTAACCGTGACAATAATAATAATTTTCTCCTTGAAGGAGATGGTCACCATAAGAATGTGTAGTGAAATTTGTGGCAGTACACAAAATTAATTGAATGTTTCTGAAGGACTAATTTGTTACTATGTAGAAAATGTAATAGTTAATAATATTGAGGTTGTAGTAAGTCTCAAAAGAAACTTTTTAAGTTTCGGAGGAATTGAAAAGAAGAATTATTATATTGAGACTGTAAATTATTGAAAGATTAAATGAGTTCATATTACTACAATCAAAATGGGTTATGAAAATTTGCATAAAAGATTACCTGTCTTTCTCTTGTTTGTTGTGTAAAGATATGAGCATGATGAAGGAATCACATGCAAAAGTAAACTAGAAGTTTACTAGAATAAATATTAGTCAGCAAAACCGGTTGACCATTCTGGTTTAGATGTGATGTAAAAGATATTGAGAATTCACGTGACTATATATTTGAAGGAATAAAAGATTCTTCAAGAATTCTTTTGTGTTGCTTGTTCTCATGATAAAATGATCATTGTACCAACTAAGGTTGGGATTGTATCCCCAGAAATTATTTGGAACATATAGAAAGGTGAAAATGGGCCTGTTCACCTACCATGTGGACCACTTACTATTATGATTTAATAGATGCATCTATGATATGGTCACATGTACATTTGTATCAACTAACAAATCAGTTATTGTAAGGTTGTTTGTTCGAATTGTTAAATTAAGAGCACAGTTCCAAACTATAAAATTATGTTGATAATGTTTGTTGGTTTAGAAGAAATTGTATGCCTCCAATTATAGCTAGACCATTGATTATGAGAACAAATCTCCATAATTAAATTTGATATGAGATGAGTTTATTTAACATGTACGCATCAAGCCAACAAGGTTTTCCCATCACAATTGATTTAGGGTCAGGAACCAAATAATTTCCATCTAAAAACTTGATATGTGCACATATAATTTTATTGTTCCACCACGCACAAAGATAGATCCCCAAATGAGGTTGGGGGTAAATTTTAGATTTCCTAACATTAGGGGGAGATATGTTTAGCAGCTGAAAATTATGTGTGGGGTGAATTATCCAGATCCTCCTTTAAAATGTGAACTTGAAGTTTAAGAGATAATTCATTTGCAAAATGTTGAAAATAATATGCCAGATGTATTTGCTGACCTAGTATTTTAATTAAGCTGTAAATGCTCCAATTAATAATCCTTGAAGGACATAGTCTATAATACGCCAGAAGCGACATAGACCAATCGATTCCAAACATTAAACTCCTTGAGGAAGGAGAGGAGCAAATTATCAAAATGGTCATGATAATGAGGTAAATGCTTTGAAAGAGCACTATGACATAACACTTCATAAAACCTTGGTAAAGATTTAGGTACCTGAAAATGATGAAAAATGAAGAGATCTCGATAAGTTATGCCATATTGGAATCGAATCAAAATGACAGTTGACTGAATCTTTGATATGGAGTAGCACTCAATGTTATAAATGGTTACGAGGATCTTGAATTCAAATCTTCCATATAATATGGACAGATAAATGATTGGCAAAATAAAATGCACTATTCAAGTATATTTTCTTTCACTTTGAAAAGTGATGTTTTTGAACTTATAGTTCATAGATCAAAATATATGTCAGTGGGGTACAAATGAATCATTGTGTGAAAGTATAACCGTAAGATATAAAGTACGGTTTGTGCCTAGTATAATGACTGATTATCATGTCTAACTAGATGATGAATGTTATACGAAAATTCTTCAAATATTTAAAAGGTCTTAAATGTCATCCAAGGAAGTCGTAGTGGTAACCAAATTTGGGTAGTCAAAGACTGAGCCTCTATCCAATACAGCATTGATATGATCATGGCTACATCTCACTACTTTCCCCAGTATCATGACGGTCTCTATCAGCCTAAAAGTGTTAGCCTTCATCTTACCCTTGGGTACCAATTCGCCATATGCCGTGTAGAACTCCTGGAACAATGTAGGAATATAGAGGCCTCGGGGCTTGGTGAACTGCTCGAACCGGTGAAACTGGAGAGTGTCCCTTACATTAGAATATCTATCCACTAAGCCCTCTATGGATAGCATCTTCTCCTCGAGAATCATCCTCAACCCGTCGGCCTTTAATAAGTTGAGTAGCTGGGGAGGAGGGCCCTGAATTGGTGCTGCTAGAGCCACAGTCGATGCTGGAGCTAGCATTGTATCAGCCGCAGGTGGGGTGGCCACTGGAACTATCGATGAATCTTGGTGAGTCCTAGCATGAATTTCTGCCCGCCGGGACTGTAGAGACTGTCATCTTTCGGCTCAAAAAATGCATCTTGGGAGTTAAAGGATTCTCCCTCGCTGTCGAAGTTGTGCTCCGAAACCTCAGATATAGGCTTCTTTCTCTTGCCTTTTCCTCCATTTGGAGGTTCCTTCCTTTCCTTTTTAAAAAAGGTAGCAACTCCCTCGTTGATGACTATGCCCTGTGCTCTTTTTCATAGTGGCATGTCTACATTGGTTCTAGCTATATCTACAAAACACACCAAAATAAGTTAGAATGATTTAAGAAAAATGCAGAAATCATATTGCAGACAGACTCGCTGAACTGATCGGCGAGTCACCGAGTGCACTCAGTGAACTCTAGGCTTGCATTTCTTCATTCTTTCATCTCTCTTAGTTCCTTTTTGCAAACTAGTGCCCTTGCTTTGTTCCTCAATCCATATATGTGGAATTCAAGGATTTTGCATCAGTTATTGGCACAAAATAAGCATTTGAAAACACTGAATCTATATAAAAATAGCCCTAAATAAGTCCAAATCTTAGACTCATCATCTACTTTGCAAGTGCCTATCCCTTTGACTTCTAGTTTCACATTATTTCCCACATAGATCCACCTTGATTTAGATGAAATTCAACGAACTCCACAAATGATTCTCTATCTCGACTCACGTGGTCGATGGATCCTAAGTCTACATTCCCCATAGGATAAGATTCAGTTAGTAAAGAAGTGCTAGAACATATGATGCACTTAGAGATGTGTTTAGAAATGCTACCTTTGTCAGCTCAGTACATTCACGAGCAAAATGCCCCAACACTTGACAATTGTAGCACTTCATTTTTCTCTTGTCTCTCTTCTTGAAAAAATGTTTTCCTTTCTTGGAATTTGGCTTCTTTTTTTTCTTAGAGGGTCCTTATCTGGTCTCTTTGTCTTTCCCATTTCTTTTCCAATTTTCTTACACTTGAAGCCTAATGATTTTGTACCACTTGACTCTGCCACAAAGGTATTAGAAGCAGCTTTAGCAGCACCAAGATGCTCATCTTCAAGTTCAACATGGCATGCAACATCAGAAAAAGTTTTGATGTTATCATTATGAGTCAAGTTAACCTTCAAATATTCCCCGTTATAGGGAAGAGAACGAATCACTGCCTGAACTTATTGCTCATCTGAAAGAACATGACCAGCACTCTTAAGTTGAGCTATCATGTTGGACATCAGCCTATGGTGCTATTTGATATTCTGATCATGACGCTTTTTGTAAGTGCCAAATTTGATAGTCAGTTGTCGGAGGCGGGTTACAGACGCACCCCCATATATTACTCACAGATGTGCCCACATAGCATGAGCAATAGGGAATTCCTCACATTCATGTATGAGTTTATCAACTAAAGAACTAACTATTATTCCACGTGTAGTGGAATTAGATTTTTTCCAAGCTTTGTAAGCTTCAAGATCCCTTCTGTGTTGTGCAGAATTACCCTCTTGTTGATTCAAAAAATGATTTATACCTTCCAGAGCAGTTTGCTCTTCCAATACATACCATATTTTATGACTCTAGATGTCGTAATTATCACCGTTTAGTTTTTCACCCTTGTTTAAGTCACCAATGATACTTTTTGATGTCATGTATGTTATTGAGATATAATACGGCAAGATTTTTTAATCAATTGTGCATGCAGTATAAACATTTAAGCAAATCAATTCTTATAAATACTTCATATTCAATGTAAAATCAAAAAGACACATATGCATCCAATCATCCTCTACAAACTAAATATTTAACCAAAATTCAAATCTAATTTCTTAATGTGTATAATTAATATATTGAAGACTTTCATAAGCAGGATTTTTAAGTCTAATAACATAAATTGAGAAAAAACAAACTACATAATTCATATCTTTAAAAACAAATAAGCAGTAGCAAATTACAAGTAATTCAAAGAACTAAAATCATCCCACAAGTCTTCAAGACAACAAATATACACCCTAAAAGGATGACTAGGCCAAATTTTATGACAAATATCGGTCAATCTACTACTCTAAGGTTCACGGAGAGCGTCTATTAAATAAGCTAAGGCTCTCCAATTTGAAATTTCCTTATAATCAACCAGTTCAGCACATTTTATTTCAGAAAGGAGAATAAAACCATGTGCTGAAATATTAGGGGACATCTTCAAAGACTTAAATTCTTTAATTTTTTTCTCTTTTTTCCTTTGAATGGCCCTTTAATTCCTTGACAGATTTTGTGTCGCCCTTGGGACATAAATTTGTATTATTTAATGCCCTCGAAAATATGTCTTATGGCGACTTGATCTTCTGCCTTGTCCCTTTGCTCAACTTTGAGAACTCCCACTTGGAGTAATTTGAGAATGTTCCCGTTCAACCATATCTAAAATGGGAACAAAATGGAAATATTGTTTATACAATTTAATGCAACAACGTATGTCACAAATTTCTCGTGGGAGACAAGGAACTACTTTAGGAACATAAAGGCTAAGCGAATTTATCAAGACCAATTTTAATACACGTAATCAAAATGATAATATAGTCAAAAACAATTGGTCACTATTCTTTATAAAATAAAAAAGATAATACAAATTATATATCCCAAAAGGTTTTGACTAGATCCAAAAAAAAATTATTACATAATTTCACATGTCTTGAATAAGAAATCTTTTTTTTAATTCCTATCCATTGTACAAGTACAGTATTTACTACCTTAAGTAAATAGGAATGGATATCACATCAGATGACAAAAGAATATTTTTCAATGACTATAAATATTTAGCAAAAAAGAAGGCATCTCACATTTTTCTTAAAAATTAAGCCTTCTAAGGTACTATAATAAATACATATGTACTAGTCTCTTTATTCTAAAAGGACATTATCTTTAATGCTTTTTATTTTTATGTTTTTACTTTTTATTTGACCTCTTCCAACAAAGAAAGTACAAAAAAAACAAAAATATAGTTCAAGGTCGTATAAAAACCATAACACTCCTTTTCATTTACAACTCTAATCTTATTCAATTATTCATCTTATATTAGATAAAAAAAAAACTTCAAAAAAAAACAAACAGAAAGAAAAAGCCTTCATCCTCGACAAAGAAAAAAAATTATTCTCTATCCAAAACAAAAAAAATTGATCATCTTTGATTGTTTCCCCAACAAAAAATAAAAAACACTTCATCGTCATAATACTAAGTTGAAGAATTGAAGATATGTTCTTAGATTTAAAATCAAATTCAATTTTTTTCTCCTAACATATGAGTTCGACTTAACCATAGTTTCAAAAAAAATACTGATCCATATGAATATTCTTGACAAAGTTTTTTTTATATATATATAACACACAATCAGTACATAATTTGAACGAATTCTACATAATCATTGAGCAATTAACCTTGGCTCTGATACCAATGAAAGAATTTAAATAATGTTTGGTACAAGATTTGTGAACCATTGATTGTTGCAGCAGAATGAAATTCATGAACTGAATGATTTGCTCCAAATCCTTCTTTGAATCACTAGGAAATAAAGATAGTGATTCACAAACTAAATGTTCTTTTTGTTTTATGTCTTTAATCTAAGAAGATTTTCTTATTCTCTTTTGAGTTTTTGTTGTTCTTCTTGTTTCACTCATTTGAAGCATAAAAGAAAAAAAACATAATTTAAAAAGGAGAGCATATTAATGTTGGAATAGTAATTGTTTCCACCCCCTTTTTAAATTATTATTTGTCTTCTTCTTTTTTTATTCAGAAAAAAATAATCTTGGGTTGGATCAGGTCATACCAGATCGGGTAAGTCCACATGAGCGACCCACAACCAAAAACTTACAACTATTTGTAATGAATCTAAAATTGTCAAGTTAATTGTATATTTGCCTTCAAATTGCGTGATATATACAAAGAATATGTTATATTTGAAGTAATTAAAATAATATGCATAATAATGATACTAAATAGGTGTAACATGTTTTGAGGAATTATAACTGTTAATATTAAATATAATTAAGAGAGTTAAATAAGTGTGTGTATATATATTTAATTTAATTGCATATAGCTGTCAAACTGATATTGGACAATTATTAAGTAATATCAACTATATAAATCCATCAAAAACTATTATTTGATGCTTAAAATTTGTACTCCACATCCATTTTTAGTTCAACTATTTGTATCCATCAAAGGGTTATTGAAATTTTATAAAATAATATCAGCTATTTATGTCAATCAAAACTATTAAAATATTTTTTAAAAGCTAATTAATTGATCCTCGTCATTGTATGAAGATCAAATGGCATTGTCATAGGATATATTTTTAATGTAAAAAGCTAACGTGTTTAGAAGCCTATTCGTAATTTTTTTCATACGTAAAAACCAACTCAATATTAAAAACACAAGAAAACTGAGGGAAATTGTATAGGAGAGTGGAAAACACCCTAAAATTATAACAACAAAGATAAATTACATCCAAAAAAAGAGAGGAGAACTACTATTCATGTCGAAATCCAAATCAAATATGCTCTTATATATCATATGCATATCATTTGTTCTTTAGAAAAGGCACCTTTATCCATATTGTTGCATTTTCAATTTCATAATAGACCTAATTGAATTGATTTCAGAGTAAAAGTAGCAATGAGTACATAATATTTTTGCAAGGACCTTTAATAGGGAATTATTACCCACTTTTTAGAATTTATAAACTTCTTAAATATGCATTATTTTTACAATGTATGGACATATTTTCTATTATGAAGGTCATGCTTTAATAACATTGACAAATCATTAGCGAAATACTAATCAAAACTTCATTACATGACATTAATTTTAAAATGAGTGAAATTTGAAAAAATGGAGAAAAAGATTAATTATTTTCTAGGTCATATAGAGGTGAAATATCACCTTGTCTATATTTGGCTTTATATTATATATAGATTCACAAAAATAAAATACAAAGTTGAAACTTAAAATAAATTAAGAAATCAAAGGAGAAGACATGGAGTGACATTTTCAATTCTTCAATAATATATACAATAACTAATAATGAGTTTAATAACTTATACACAATAAATTAATATGATTGTTATAAATTTAATGAAGCATCATAATTAGGATAGAATATATGGTTAATTGTTTAATTTAAAAAATAAGGGAAAATAGATAATGTCCAAAAAAGGAGAAAAAAGATAAATGTCAATGGTAGACCACGTTGTTGACACCCAATTTTGACTCTTCTTTTCTTTAATTCATTATTTTTTAGCTTCTAAATAAATAGCTTACCAAAATGATCTATTTAAATTATATCTTGTAGTTTTTCTATCTCTTTTTCTTAAATAATGGATTTATCATCACTTTATTTAAAGATTCATACTTATTTAATTAATTATAAATTCATATTTTGTATCTATATTTTATATTAGTGTAAAGTCGTAATGTTGATATTTTATTTTATAAATTTTTATTTGTCATCTTGTAATATATATATATATATATATATATATATATATATATATATATATATATATATGTAATATTGTTTATTAAATTAGAAGCCCAAAACTTAAAAAGAAGAAAGGAAAAGGCCAAAACAAATTTTCAACCCAACCAAATTTCATCCAATTAAATGGAGGAATTGACACAGACATACAACTATTATATGCAATTGGCAACATATAGCCCAATATTAATTAGCAATTAATAGTCCCCAAAAAATATAGACAGTCATGATTGGCACCCACAGTAACACTTTGGGGGGAGAACCACTACTACAACCCAAACCATGCAATGAATCTAAAAACTAAAGCATTTAAGTTATAGAAGCAAGTTAAATACTAACGAAAGAAATAGGGAGTTCCCATAAACTCCAACAAAAGTCTAACAATGAACTAAACAATGCAAAAGAAATAACCTAGAACCTGAAATTTAATATACCAAAACATCTAACAATGAACCAAATCTAAACAAGAAGGGATACAACCCCCAACTAATGTACTAATAAATAATAAAACATAGTCTAAGTCCAGAAATGGGGCACATAGATGAAAGAGAACTCAGGGCAGCTCGAAAGAATTGGCTCACCCTTGAATGCTAACGATCACTGATCTCCTAAGCAAGGTTTGTCAATAGCCACTTGAAGATGCCCTGTACTCAACAAAATAAGAGCAAGTGCAGTATCGGTATACAACCACAGTGTACTAGTAGGATCACGCGGTTATCCCTAAGTATAACATAAGTAAGTCATCACAACAACATAATCACATGCATATAACAAATATATACAACATTATCAACTTTTACTAACAATGAACAACTTCACATTTCTTAAGATACACAATTATAGCAAATGATTGATCGTCATAGAGCCCAAACCCAAACAGTTAGCATACCGGAGCGTGGTACCCGATCCAATAATTATGCCGAAATGTGGCAACCGATCCCATAGTTATGCCGGAACGTGGCAACCGATCCAAGTTAGTTATGCCGGAATGTGGCAATCAATCCATTCAACACACCACAATCACAATCACAAGTACATCCTCAAGATCATACATGTAAGTCATGATTTCATGGAAATCATCATTCATCTATCTCATTTACATCAAGTGTGATCAATAATGCAACATTCAAATACATGCAAGTATCATAATGAAGCAAGAACAAACATACATCAGACAATCATAGAATCACAACCATCACCTACCTCGAAACAAGCTTGAAACCACAAGAAACTTATCCTTCCATTTTCGGATTTGTTCCGCTTGTTCTTTTTCTACAAATAATCATAATAACATGGGAATCAATAAACAATCACTAATACCAAAATTATTAACAATTATATGAACCCTAGATCATACCCATGATCTCAATTATCAAATTTAGGATTGTTTCCACCATAGAATCTATAACAAAACCCTCCCCCATCAATATTCACCCATTCTATTACATTCTACGGATCGAAAAACGGATTCGGAGAGTGAAAAGTTTACCTTTAGCCTCAAGAATGGTGAAAAATGAGTAGGAGTCGCCTAGGGTTCGTTCCTTAGCTCTAAAAATCAAAAAGTGCCAAATAAGGTCATTTAGGGTTTATTAACGACCTTAAGTCGCATTGAGCCCGCCAGAGCAACCCTCATCCCGCTGTAGCGGCCCCGCTAAAGCAGCGAAATCCAGCGCCAAAGCGGCTGGAACGAAACAGAGAGCTATTTTGAGAACTCCAAAAGCCCCATTTCACAACACACCTCTAACTCATGACGCTCAGAAAATACCCTTCACGCTAAGATCGAGTCTGAAAATTCTACTCGCTCGAATTCAATTCTGTAAAAGTTGTACGGATTTCTTAACGAGTTATCTAACTATTCATGCAATCAAATGATTCACCTGATTGTTACAAAATTTTCCTACACCTCAAAGACTCTGATTTCGTCTAAATCTGTACTAGGTTGGGAAAATCCAAATACTACAAAAAAGTTTTCCGGCCCCAAATTTTCCCCTGTTGGTTTTTCTATAACGACAAAAATAGGTCTTTATAATGTATACCAATTTACCCATTACTCGTCCCCGAGTGACAAAACTTAGTAAAATAGGCTAAGGAAGGAATGAAGTAGTACCTGAATCGACGAACAATTGAGCATACTTGTCTCGCATGTCTCTCTCGATTTCCCAAGTAGCTTCCTCAACTGGACGATGCTTCCATTAAACCTTCACGGACTTAATTTCCTTGGTCAACTTGCGCACATCACGATCAAGAATTGCAACTGGTTCCCCCTCATATTGAAGGTCTTCGTCTAACACAATTGAGTCCCACTTAATGATATAATCTCTATCACCATGATATCTCTTCAACATAAGCACATGAAATACCGGATGAACACTCGATAAATTAAGAGGTAAAGCCAATCTATACGCTATCGGTCCCACACATTCAAAAATCTCAAAAGGGCTAGTGTATCGCGGACTTAGCTTACCTTTCTTGCCAAATCTCATCACCCCTTTCATGGGTGATACCTTAAGAAAAACATTTTCACTGGATTGAAACGCCATCTCTCTTACCTTATGATCCACATACTTTTTTTGTCTACTCTGGGCTGCTAGAAACTTAGCTTGAATACTCCTAAACTTATCTTGAGCATCCTTCACTAAATCAACCCCAATGGTTTCACATCTCCAAGCTCAAACCATCCTATTGGTGATCTATATCTCCTCTCATAGAGTGCCTCGAATGGTGCCATATCAATGCTAAGTGATAACTATTATTATAGGAGAATTCACACAAAGGTAAGAACTTATCCAATATCCTCCAAAATCGATCACACATGCCCTCAACATGTCTTCTAATACTTGAATAGTCCTCTTCGACTGCCTGTCTGTCTATGGATGGAAGGTTGTACTAAAAGTGAGTTGTGTGCCCAATTCATCATGCAATTTCCTCCAAAAATTAAATGTGAATTGGGTACCACGGTCTGAGATGAACAGAGAGGGGCACCCCATGCAACCTCACTATCTCTTTCACATAAACTTTAGCCAATTGTTCAGCATTATAATCTATTCTTACCAGAATAAAATGGGCTGATTTAGTCAATCTATCAACCACTACCCAAATAGAATCGAACTTCCCCAAAGTCTTGGGAAGATCAACCACAAAATCCATGGCTATCCTTTCACACTTCCATTTCGGAATTGACATTCTTTGAAGTAAACATACAGGCCTTTGATGTTCATATTTCACTTATTGACAATTTTGACACTTTGCTACAAACTCTGCTATGTCTCTCTTTATGTCAGGCTACCAATAAATTCGCTTCAAATCTCGATACATCTTGGTCACACCTGTATGAATAGAATATTGCGAACCATGAGACTCTGCCAACAATTTCTCCATCAAGTCATCTACTCTAGGAACACATTCTGCCCTTAAAATTGAGCAGACCATCCGCATCAAGAGTGGTCTCGTGTGCCTTACCATTCGCAGTTTTTTTTCTAAGCTCCTCCAAATTCTCATCCTAATATTGTTTGGCCTTGATCTCCTCAATAAACGTGGCCCTCACTTAAATACTATCTAACACCCTACCTCTTTCTGAGATGTCCAACTGCGTGAACTTAGACTCTAAGGTCTAAATTTTCTTATCCAAAGGTCGCTTGGATACACTCAAGTAAGCTAAACTACCTATACTCACCGCTTTTTCACTCAAAGCGTTTGCCACCACATTAGCCTTGCCCGGATGGTATTGAATGGTCACATCATAATCTTTAAGTAAATCCACCCACCTTCGATGTCTCAAATTCAGATCCTTTTGAGTGAATACATGCTGCAAGCTATGATGACCAGTAAACACTTCACACTTAACACCATAGAGGTAATGCTGCCGGATCTTAAGATAGAATACTACCGCTGCCAACTCCAAATCATGCATTGGATAATTTCTCTCATGCACCTTCAATTGACGTGAGGCATAAGCTATAACATTCTTATCCTACATCAACACAGCACCCAAACCAGAATGTGAAGCATTACAATAAATAATAAAATCCTTACCTTCAACCAGTAGTGTTAGGATAGGTGCGGTGGTCAAGAGAGTCTTGAGCTTTTGAAAGCTCTCCGCACATTTTTTAGTCCATTCAATTGGTATCTCCTTTTTGGTCAAATTAGTCAAGTGAGTGGCAATAGAAACAAAGTTCTTCACAAATCAACGATAATAGCTAGTGAGCCCCCACAAAACTCCTAACTTTAGTTACAGAACTTGGTCGGACCCAATTCTTAACCGCCTCAATCTTTTGGGGATCTACCATTACCCTTTCTTTTGAAACTACATGCCCCCAAAATGCAACCGATTTCAACCAAAATTCACACTTAGAAAATTTAGCATATAGATATTGCTTCCCATGAACACCCAAAACACTAGAAAGATGGTTGGCATGCTCTTCCTCACTTTTTGAATAGACCAAAATATCATCAATACAGACTATGACGAAAGAATCAAGAAATGGTTTAAACACCCCATTCATTAAAATCATAAAAGAAGCACGTTGGTCAAACCAAAAACTCACAGTACCCATAGTGGGTTCTAAACGACGTCTTGGGCACATCCTCAAGCCTAATTTTTAATTGATGGTAACCAGACCTCAGATCAATCTTAGAGAAAACTGATGCACCTTATAATTGGTCGAAAAGATCATTTATTCGAGGCAAAGGATACTTGTTTCGAATAGTGACACTATTTAGTTGCCGGTAATCTATACACATTCTCATTCTTAACAAACAAAACTGGGGTACCCTATGAAAAGTACTAGGTCGAATAAATCATTTATCAACAAGCTTTTGGATTTGAGCCTTAAGCTCTCTTAATTCTGCCGAAGCCATGCGATATAGAGGGATAGAAATGGGACGCGTACCAGGCTCTAAATCAATCCAAAAATCTATATCTCTATTCGGAGGCATACCAGGTAAATCATTAGGAAACACTTCTATAAATTCTGACACCACAGGAATGGACTCAATGAATGGAGCTTCAATCTCAACATCCCTAATATGAGCCAAATAGGCCAAACAACCCTGCCCTATCAATTTCTTTGCCCGAATGGAGGATATGATCTTAGTTTGCTTAGGCTTGTACACCCCTTTCCACTCTAATATTTCCCTTCCTGAAATTTCTAGAGTTACAGACTTAGTATTACAATTAAGTACGACATAATAGGGGGACAACCAAGTCATACCTAAGATTATGTCAAAGTCAGTCATATCCAAAATCACCAAATCAGCCCAAGTTTGAAAACCCATAAAAAAATTAGTACAAGCACGATAGACATGGCAACTATGACTGACTCTCCAACTAGGGTAAAAACATGGATAGGAGCATCAAGTATGTCACAAATCATATCAAATTCTAAGGAAAATTGCACAGATACATAAGAATAAGTAAAATCCAGATCAAACAACTCATTAGTCATCTGGTCACGAACAAGAATAGTAGTTGTGATCACTGCGTTAGACTCCTCTGCCTCATTCTTGCCCGGAAATGCATAATATTGAGCCTTATCATTTTGACGAGCCACTTCCCTGCCTTGTTGCACGTAACCCCTGCCTGCATTAACATTTCCTCTACCTCCACGGCCTCGTTGATTACTCCTTCGCCCACCTTGTGGACGTCCTCTACCATTATTACCATTCCCCGCTGGTACCACTGCTCTAGACTACTATTGTGCAGAATCTAAGACACGTGGGTGGGGACAATCTCTCCTAATATGCCCAGGTTCTCCATAGTTGTAATAAGTACGATCAAAAGATGGTCTGCCTCTTGTCGAAGGTGCGACTCCCTGGCTATCCTGAAAATTATGAGATGGAGTTTTCGAGTAACTACCTACAGAGGCGGGCATAGTGATACACTAAAATTACACCTCCCTAAAGAAGCATAAATGATCGTTATCAAGTAAAGAACCCAACTTGTAGGTTGGGATCGATCCCATGAGGAATATGATTTAGACTCAAACTTAACTGACGATTATATTTGTTTAGTCAATGTATTTCCGAAAACAACTAATTAACCGGGGGAGGAGGGGGGAGGGGGGATTTGTGTAACAAATTTAGGAAATTATGTAAGTATTCAGTGAGCAAGATTCAAACTTTAGTTGTTATCAAGATGAGAAAGTAACTAGGGTGTACGTGTTCCCCATAAGCTCATAACACGGTAATCCTAGTAATAGCAATCATTTCCTAGTGTATTACATGCAAAGTAATAAGCTAGGTATCTCTAATTCCTTGGTCCGACAACTAGATAATTTCACCCCACACCTTGGTCCGGTTACGTGTGTATACTCTACTAACCCTTACCTTTACCTCATATTAGACATCACATCGGTGTATAACTTATTTTTCGCCCACACACCAATCGACATTAGAAGAAGAAATCATGAACTTACGTAATGAGAATGATACATCCAGAATTTCAACTTGAATTTCCAAACCAAAATCTTCAAAACAAACTTAGGAAATTAAGAATTGCTAGAGTTGCAAGTTAAAGTCAAGAACTAGAATAAAAGTAATAATGTCTAACCCTCAAAAAGGAGGTTTACATGCCCTATATATAGAAAAACAAGTCCTAACTAAAAATGAAACGAAATAAGGAAATAATGTTTTATGACGCGTCTTCGATCTACGACACTGACCTACGGACCGTGGATTGATCTACGGTCCGTAGGTCCCTTCCATGGCTCAGGACTTAGGCAATTTTCCAATCTTTAAAATCTCCATTTCTCTGAATCAATCGACGGATCCACAGTACGGACTATGGATTGATCTATGGTCCGTGGATCCTCCTCCGTAGCTCCATACTTAGAATCTTAAAAATCAGGTGTTGGAACCCCTCTCTGAATGATTTGACGGAACAGCAGTACGACCCATAAGTCGATCTACGGTCCGTGGTTTGCAATCGTGGTTCCACACTTGGTCAAGAATTCCCTAATTTTCCTTCAAGCCTTTCCTGCCCATCTACGGTAACCATCTACGGAGCGTGAATGGACCTACGGTTCGTAGATCACCTCCATAGATTCCCTTTTTCTACACATCCTTCAGTTGTGTCTCTCAATTTCCACGTCTGAACATATTTCCTGCAAACATGATAAAAATGCATTAAAACCAATACAAAATGGCCCTAGACACACACAACTCTTTAAGTGAAATGTATTAAAAATATCGTAAACTCACGGTATATCACATAGCAGACTGAATTGGCTTAGCTGCAAGTGTTGGCTTTCCGTACCCCTTGGAATAAGAACCTTGAAAGTTACTCGAGTTCTTGGCTCTTTTGTCCATGCCTTAGCTTGACCATCTAGCCTCACCCCCTCCATTTTCTTAACATAGTCTATTACCTCATTAAAGCTCCTCCCTGCAGAAGTCATACGAACAGATAATACGTGCAACTCAAAATTTAATCCCCTAATAAATAATCGAATTCTCTCTTCCTCAGTAGTCACCAATTGAGTAGCATATCTAGACAAAGCATGGAACTATCTTTCTTGAGATCCCTCAAGGTTCTAGGCACATATTTCTCTAAGAACAGAGCATGAAACTGGGTCCAAGTAAGTGGAGGTAAGGTAAAAGATCTGCATTCCATGTAAGCTCTTCACCACTACTTAGCCTCACCTTGAAATTGAAAGGCCACGAACTCAACCCCATGTTGATGGACAATTCCCAATTTATTAAGCCTCTCATAGCAATATAAGATGAACTCATAAGCATCCTCACTCTCAAAACCAAGAAACATGTGAGGCTTTAGCTTCAAAAACTTAGTCAACATTTCATGCTCATTACCAGTCATAACACAACCCAACAAAGGACGGAAGAAAGCATCATTACCTCCAGTCCCGCCCACCTTAGACGCAGTGCTAGCAACAAGTCCCGCCCACCTTAGACGCAGTGCTAGCAACAAGAGGATTGGTAAGAGCTTGAGTTGCTTGAGCAGAAGGAAGCACTCTAGGACCAACCATCCCTTTCAAGAATGACATGATCTGTCGAGTTAACACTGGGTCTATGGAGGAACATCGGTAGTCTCAGTCTGCACCTCTTCCTCTTGTCCCACATCCTGCACATTCTCAACATTAACATTCTCCTCTTCTATCTCTTCATGATGTGCATGAGGGTTCTCATTCACATGAGCATTCTCAAAAAGAGCTCAATTTCTAGCAGGCACTACTCTTCCATGGCCTCTACCCCTATCTCTTCCTCTACCCCTGCATCGACTGTGACCTCTCACTGCAGATTCCTCAGCTAGAGCATTGACGGGAGCTACGGGCCTAACGCCGTTGAATCTAGTATTAACCATCTGCAAACAGAAGAGTGAAGGAGGTTAGATACCAATTTGAATTGCCAGATACCAATTGGAATCAAGTCATAGCAAGAAAGGAGACAAGAGAAAATAGAGAGATTTCCTAAAGTCCTATAGCCTCTTGAAGAAAAGTAAAGGAGTTCCCGTACCGTTCCGCGAGACTCTACTAAACTCGTTTTGGTACATCAAGATCAATGAACCTAGGCTCTGCTACCAACTTTGTCATGACCCAGACCATCGTGATTGGCACCCACAGTAACACTCTAGTCGGAGAACCACTACTATAACCCAAACCAAGCAACTAATCTAAAAACTAAGACATTTAAGTTACGGAAGCAAGTTAAATATTAAGGAAAGAAATAGGGAGTTTCCATAAACTCCAACAAAAGTCTAATAATGAACTAAAAAATACGGAAGAAATAACCTAGAACGTGAAAGTCAATGTACCAAAACATCTAACAATGAATCAACTCTAAAAAATAAGGGACACAACCCCTAACTAATGTACTAATAACTAATAGAACATAGTCTAAGTCCGGAAATGGTGGACATAGACGAAAACAGCCCGGAAGAATTGGCTCACCCTTGAATTCGAATGATCACTGATCTCCTAAGCGAGGTCTGTCAATAGCCTCTTGAAGATGCCCTGTACTCAACAAAATAAGAGCAAGTATAGTATCAGTACACAACCACAGTGCACTAGTAGGATCACACGACTATTCCACTAAGTGTAACATAAGAAAGTAATCACAACAATATAATCACATGCATATATCGAACATAAACAATATTATCAATATTTACTAACAACGAACAACTTCACATTTCTTAAGATACACAATTATAGCAAATCATTGATCGTCATAGAGCCCAAACCCAAATAGTTAGCATACCGGAGCGTGGTACCCGATCCAATAATTATGCCAGAATGTGGCAACCGATCCCATAGTTATGTCGAAACGTGGCAACTGATCCAAGTTAGTTATGTCGGAACATGGCAATCGATCCATTCAACACACCACAATCACAATCACAAGTACATCCTCAAGATCATACATTTAAGTCATGATTTCATGGAAATCATCATTCATCTATCTCATTTACATCAAGTGTGATCAATAATGCAACATTCAAATACATGCAAGTATCATAATAAAGCAAGAACAAACACATATCACACAATCATAAAATCACAAAATCACCTACCTCGAAACAAGATTGAAACCCTAAGAAACTTGATCCTTCCCTTTTCGGATTCGTTCCGCTTGTTCTTGGTCTACAAACAATCATAATAACACGAGAAACAATAAACAATCACTAATTACCCGAATTACTAACAATTCTATGAACCCTAGATCATACCCATGATCCCAATTATCCAATTTAGGGTTGTTTCCACCATAGAATCCTCCCCCATCAATATTCACCCATTCTATTACGTTTTACGAATCAAAAAATGGATTCGGGGAGTGAAAAGCTTACCTTTAGCCTCAATAATGGTGAAAAACAAGTAGGAGTCGCTGGGATTCGTTCCTTAGCTCTAAAAATTAAAAAGTGCCAAATAAGGTCATTTAGAGGTTTATTAACGACCTTAAGTCGCGTCGAGGCCGCCACAGCGGCCCTAATCCTGCTATAGCAGCCCCGCCACAACGGCGAAATCCAGCACCAAAGCGCTGGAACGAAATAGAGAGCTATTTTGAGAATTCCAAAATCCCCATTTCACAACACACCTCTAACCCATGATGCTCAGAAAATACCATTCATGCTAAGATCGATTTTGAGAGTTCTACTCGCCCGAATTCAATTTCGTAAAGTCCTACTGATTTCTTAACGAGTTATCTAACTATTCATGCAATCAAAATCATAAAATGATTCACCTGATTGTTACCAGATTTCCCTACACCTCAAAGACTCCAATTTCGTCCAAATCTAGACTAGGTTGGGAAAATCCAAATACTGCAAAAAAGTTTTTCGGCCCCAAATTTTCTCCCGTTGGCTTTTCTATAACAACAGAAACAGGTCGTTACAATGAGTCAAATCCATTTGAGCTCAAATTAAACTTGGGCAGGTTGAGACGCAACTCAATTTTTATTTCAACTCATTCTAATATCTTTAATTTCAACTCAACTCGTCTATTTGACACCTCTAGACTAATAGATATACAATACTTTTTCTCTCATTCCAATTTAGTTTTGTTCTATTATTCTTCCCGTTTATTTAAGTTTGTTTTATTTATTTTATAACAATATTTATTTTTTCATTGTCACTTTTGTTATTGCAAATTATTGGATCATTTGTGTCTTTTGGATTGTATTTCTTTTGTTTTCAAACGATATATTGTGTGTAGAGAGGGAAACTTTTGGGGCTAACAATTATATGCTATAGCCTTATTTCCTCTATTTTTCTATCTCTCCATATGTTCTTTGTTTTTGGTAAGTCTACCCTTTTTTATTTATCTACATGTTAGTTTCTACTTAAATGCATTTATTTTGAAAAAAAAAAATCTTTGTATAAATAAATATTTGAAACTAAATGTAGATATAACGTATATATCTTTATCAATATACAATAAGAAAAAAATTATATTCAATTTTCAAAATTGTAAAAGAAAATGTGTTTTACAACCACGCAAAGTGAGGATCTTTTCACTAGCTATAACATAAATAATATTCTCAACGTAATGCAGAATATTGTTGTTTCAAAATATGACCCTTATCCCATTTCCTTCACCATCGTACTACTATGTACATATGAATAGTTTATATTTAAAAAGATGCAAAATATTTCTGTTTTATAGATTGAAAAAAGATGTGTATGTGAGTGTGTGTATATATATATATTATAAGACTATAAATTTATTAATTTCGCACAAATGATTTCATTAGTATTGGAAATAATCTGAATAATGCCAAGTAGGCCGGTTAAGGTTTAACGGAAAAACACTTCCTACTAAAAAGTGTTATATTCACATTCCTAAATCACTCAAGATCTTTAATCAAAGTAAGAACGGATCTAAAATTTAAACTTAGTGAATTAAAAACACTTAGTTTTTACAAACTGTTGAATTGGAATCGTGGTAAATTTTCACATGTTAGACTATTAGTTGGGTTTAATCTGGCCGAGTAAATAAAGTTCAAATGATGTACCAAAAAAAGAAAAAGTGGGTTCAAAGTGAGATACTCACAACACATTCTATTTTTCAATTTATTTGACACATGGACTGAGTCAAGCGATTGTTATTACCGAACACACAAAGAATAGCCTAGATCCGAACACAACTGCATTAATATTTCTCACGGAGGCCAAATCAACACCATGTTACTACTTGGACGCAAAGTTTATAAAATCTGTGCCAAACATCCAGTGTGCTATGAAATTATACCACATAAACAATCCGTGTATTGTTCCGTGATATGTTTACATTGATAATTATGACAATGTCTTGCTAGATCGCATCAAAGATATCATACATTTCTCGTCAAGTTTAGAGCATACTATCACACAAAGCGCTGTTCCAAACAATGGTGTTATTTCATTTCCAAATGAGATCAGAATCTATTAGAATGTACATATAAAATGGAATAAGACCTACACCTCAGAAAAATCTTCCCCTATCTCCCTCCTGTTAAAACCCCCAAAGAAATCATTGAGCATCAATTTGCTACTGTTGGAGGACTACACCAAAACTCATGCCTCCAAGCATCATGGACTTCAAAATGGAGCACTCACTGATATACTGGGAACTCCAATACAGCATTAACTTCTAGTCCTGGCATCTTAGGTATGATCTCTAACTTCTATAGATGCTGTTACAAATTTGTTTTGGTTCTTGCTACTTGTGTCATTTACCTGCCTTCCTGCAAACTGTACATGTTAGTGTTACCTGTAAGTATTTACATTCAGAAGTGCTGCCTTAACCTGCTACTGCTTCTTCTGACACTATTACTACTCTTCATTCCACTACCCCAATTTTCATCGTCTTCACAGTCTTCATCATCACCACCCATCATTCGACCAGATTTCCGGCTTCTTCTTGGAGCAGGGCGTTTCCTTTTAATGTTCGCCGTGTAGATTGCATAGTCCACTGTATCTTCCTTCAAGGCATTCTTGAATTCCTACCAAACAAGGAAATAAAGATGAAATAAATGCCAAAAATGGAAGGTGGCCACTTCAGTTAAGCTGCAAAGTGATCTCCTTTCCGTCATGAATAGTCATAATAGATAAACAAGTAATAACTTGCTCATATATTAAGTCCTGTTTCTTCCTACAAGTGTGAAAGAAATTCCCTTCTTTTTTTTCAAGTATAAAAATATTTATTAATATTGTCATGTGTCAGCCTGAAGAACTACAAAACAGAAGTGCAAAAGAAACCCCTCATGACCATGGTTAAAATATATGGGCAATATCACATTCTTAGGAAGGGGCGACCAATGTCACATGATGATATAAATGTCAACTCCAGCTTATCTATTTGAATAAGCTAAATTACAAACTGCATGCCCTTGATATGCAATCACAATGCAACACCAGCAAGAAACAAATAAATGCATACACAAAACAGAGTGCAGAAATGAAAGAGAAGTCTCACATATTTAACCATGACAGCTTCAAAAGTATAGGCATCATCCAGCAGATAAATGTGTGAATAATGTGTCAAGGCATAATATAGCAACACATAATGGAATATGTTTGTTCTCAAGATCAGAAAACTATCAGAGAGAATCAAATATGAACATTGGTGGAGACATACATAGAATATGTTACTGCACTCAAATTACCTGATATCTCCGGACAAAGTCTTCATAATTCTTTGGGTGCTCAATGTTAATTTCATTCACATTGAAAGGAAGACTTTGCTTTGAAAGACTTTCCCCAGGTTTTAGGGAATCATTTGGAGAATATGCCTGATGAAACCAACCAATATGAGATAAGTATCATGAGATGCTGCCAAGGGTTCATTTACATAGTCTCATGCACAACTAACAGCCAATTCAGAAAGCCAAACCTGGCAACGGGCATCATTTAGATCATACAGAATCTTGAGGTGCCTCTTTAGCCTCAGAAGCAACTGTAAAGCACCAGCTGCCAGACACTCCACCTGTATAATACTCATATTTGTTAAACAGAAGAATCGAAAAAGAGACTTAACCAAAAAAGAACTCATTGGCTATCAGTAGTGAAAGTTAGGAGGGACATGTGACCTATAAAAAAGACAACAGTTAAGCTTGTGACATATCTCATGTGCTCTGCATGCAACACTACACCATGCTCATAAGACTCAGTTTGATGGACAGAGCATACCTGGATCATCTGCAAATCAGCATTTGATATGCCATGTGGATTTAATGATACCAAATGGGGCATATATGGTTCCACTGATCCATAATCTACACCAACATGATCACCTTCCAACCCTTCCTCCATTTTTGTGCTGGCAACCATTGTTTCAGTCTGACATCTAATAGGTTGATTAGGCTTTGTTTGAATGCCCCCACTTCCATTTAATTTTTGATAGCCTGCTTGTAAAAATTGTAAAAATCCCTTCATATTTGCCTCCACCGTGCCAGCCCTAACTTGAATAATCCGATTTATAGAATAAATCAAATAAAGGGGCTCATCAGGCGATGTGAATGGAAGTGAAGCAAGAATTTCAGTGCAGTAGCTGGAAGAGGAAAAATACAATTCAGGATCAATAGTCCAGATTAGTACAAACGAAGTAAATATTGAAATAATAACCAACTTCAGGTTTAGTACTCCAGATTGGTGCATACATCAAAAATGGGCCCACTAAATCACCCCAGCATGGCGTATCAAATTTGCGCACAACTGAGGCCATAAATTTGTTCCTTGAAATACGATTTCCACGGATGAGCTTGTAGATTCGAGATACCCCGAGCCTTGCATGGGTAAATGAGCCAGGCTCTGAGTTTCCTGACATGATACCTGGAGCTTTGGACTGGGGTTTTAAACTTTGAGAATCACCTTTATTCATGGCTTGTATGAACATAAATGACATTTGTAGACCATCACCAAGACGGCTCTCAAAGAAGGATGGATACCTAAAAAAAAAAAAAAGAAACCCAGCAACGTTAACATAAACTCATCAATATCAAGAGGTAATTCTATAACTCTTAACAACAAAGAGAGTGTACTTCTCATTCATGTTCATCAACAAATGATGAGCCAGCTTTGAGTTCACCTCCTGCAGATCTGTTTCAAGAGCTATCAAAGAGGGAACACAGGTAATAGGATGAACAAGACCTTGACGCAGTACAACTTCCACAATCTGTTTGAACAAAATCAGAGGTTGATTAGAGTAGGAATCTACCCTATAGTTCGAATGGGTAAAAGGATTGACATAACTTAGAGAATAAATACTCCATGCTTTAGATATTAGCATCGCATAGAATTTCCAAATAAATGAGGATAGCATAGTCACGTAAATGAACACCAGCAGTAAACTGACCAGCTCTTACACTGAAATGTCCTCTAAGTGAGAGTGAGTGCAATCCATAAGAGCAGCTTAATGAATCATTTTTTACAGGAAAAGAAAATTGAAAAATTAGTGAATTACCTTAAGAGAAGACTGACGCACTTGTTCATTCACATCCAGGCATCTTTCTAAGATTTTAGCCCAATACAACTGAATTATTCCCCCACAAATGTTGGTATCACCAGCCCCTGCAGCAACAGGCACACTAGGGCCACCAACTGCTGCATTAGCAACTTCATTCTTGCTTGCATTATTTGTTCCCATTTGACTTTCAGCATCCAGAAGATACTCATACATGTTTTGCAGTGATTGCATCTGCCCGACAAATGATTCAGTATACAGCATATCATAAGTGTGAAACAAGAAGAAAAAGAAGTTACCTTGAGCCGTGTATCAGTATTAGAAGAAAGTGTTGCCTCTAAAATTCTTCCTACATCCTTTTCCAGCATACATTCAGGGCGAGCAATAAAAACATAGCCCAGTGCCTGAAAGTTGCATAGTTGCATAGGTGATGATTATGACATACATGCAGGACTTGAAGGAAATAGGAAGTCTCACCTGCAATGAGCGGACCTTGATAACAAAGTCTTCGGCCTGAAGATATTTCTTAAATAGGTTGAGACTGCTAGAAACATGTAAGTTGTTACTGGAAACAGATGCAAGCAATAATGAGCTACTGTAACGTATTAGCAAACCCAGGCAGAAAAGAGACCGGCCCACTTGCTGAAAGTGCTGAAAAAGAAATAAAGTAAGCAATAATGCCATACAGATCTTACAACAAAATATGAAGAGAAACATCTGTTTTTTCCTAGTAATGACCAGAAACTTCATGGGGTTTCACATACCTGCTTGTTACTGAAACCTAGGGCATCAAGACGTTTGAAGAATAACTGGATAAGGTGTTCAACAATAGTTGAGCCTCTTCCAGCAACATTACTTACAGAGCAGAGGCACCTGTAATTTTGTAAGCAAAAGCTCATAAGGAAAAAAGTGGATCATGGAATATGAAGTTGTGAAAAATTTATGAAGGGAAATGGCTAGTCCCAATTTATAGAGAAGAGAGTATTAATGAAAGAGTTGATACTTGATGCAAGCATGGACAACTGTCAAGAAAGAATGCCGAACGATCATTTGCTTCAGATCTTGTTCAAGTTCTTCAGTAACACTTTGAGGAAGCTTCCTTAGTAAAGGCAAAACAGAATCAATCACAAAGATTATACTCTCCAAAAGCTGGGCCGCAACTCGATTATCAGCCTAACAGAAGCCATAAGAACAAAGTATATCATAAATTGTTTGGAGTATTTAACATTTACAAGTACAGCAAAAGGAAAGGAGGAATCAGGTGGCCATGCAGTAGCAGTGACTATAGTCAACAAGCAAGTACAGTGACAACTGGTTAAAATATGTATCCATAAAATGTTGATATCTACCTGGTGCGTTTTTATATCCAAATGGTAGAACATTCCATTCATAAAATCCTTGGGGTACAGTAAATGCTGTTAAATGTTTAGATTCTTCTTCTAGTTTTAGGTGGTAGAATCCTGATTTGCAGTCAAATTTACTAAAGTAATTATATCCTTGTATCTGTCTTACTTTTAATATTTTATTAGGTATGGGGTAATTATATGTTTTAGTTTTTGCATTTAGATTTCTATAATCAATAACCATTCTGCTTTTACCTCTTTTTTGTTCACTATGTTTATTTACTATAAATGCTGGACTGTTATGTTTACTATTGCTTTCTTGTATATATTTATTTTCTAATAATTCATTTATATGCATTTTAAATTCTGATTGGTCTTCAAAATTATATCTTAGTGGTTTTTGTGTGATTATACTATTTTCATCTATAAGTTCAATTTTTACTTTGGTTTTGTGTTTATCCCATCCTTGTAATGGGTTTTCATTATACAAAGATTGGGAAGAATCTAATACAGTAGATACACTAGGAGCTAGAATAAAATTCTTACAACAATGGTTTATAAAACTATGTGAAAAACATAAAGAGGAATTAAAACTAGAAAAAATATTAGTAAAAAACCTAAAATATTGTACAAATAAATTAGCACCCCAATTTGGATGTAAAAATCCATATAAATATAAGAAAAGGATAAAAAATTGAACTTATAGATGAAAATAGTATAATCACACAAAAACCACTAAGATATAATTTTGAAGACCAATCAGAATTTAAAATGCATATAAATGAAT
This sequence comes from Solanum bulbocastanum, assembly GCA_037074985.1. Taxonomy (NCBI): domain Eukaryota; kingdom Viridiplantae; phylum Streptophyta; class Magnoliopsida; order Solanales; family Solanaceae; genus Solanum; species Solanum bulbocastanum. The sequence continues at coordinate 17,594,640 of CM073599.1, forward strand.
TATTAGAAAATAAATATATACAAGAAAGCAATAGTAAACATAACAGTCCAGCATTTATAGTAAATAAACATAGTGAACAAAAAAGAGGTAAAAGCAGAATGGTTATTGATTCTAGCTCCTAGTGTATCTACTGTATTAGATTCTTCCCAATCTTTGATTATTTTTGAACTAAATGGTTCTGGTAATTTTGTGTAATATAATTTTCTTATTTCTCTACTTTCATCATTTGTGTATATTCCTTTATAGTAATATTCTCTAAATGCACATGTATATTCATCTATGTAACTCATTTTACATATTGCTAATTTATTCATTAAATTTCTGTTTATTATATATTCGAACTGTCGAGAAACAAGAGAAGGAGATAAATAGCTTTAGCATAGAGGTACATCCACACACTAATGCATACACTCCAGACTGATATATTCAAAGCTCTTAGTAGGACATAGTCGAACCATCTCGTGCCACCTCATTTTTATCCTCTGTGTGTTACTTGAACCATATTAATAATCATTTCTAATCTAATCCAATTTCAAATGAGTGTACAACATAGTTGAACCATCTCATGTGACCTCACTTTATCCTCTATGGGTGTTACTTGAACCATATTAACAATCATTTCTAATCACATCCAATTTGAATGATTGCACATTCATCTCAACATTGCATTTCCACGACACCCCTCTTCAGGATTTGTTGCACCCACATAACATTGTTGGTCTGACAATCGTGCTACGAGACTTTTCTTCAAAGTGCATTGCACTCCTGTAACACTCCCATTTAAGTTACCTTATCTTGATTCTAAGGAATTCATCTTTCCCTGTCATTCTATTTTCCAAGAAGATTAAGCCTGTACATCTAAATTATATGCATTTAGGCAGCATAATCTCATACAAATCAATTCAGTTTCGTTCATTCAATGAAGGCTAAACTTGCATTGCATATGTTCTCTTACTTTTACTTGTCAAAAAACTTTATTCTCTAGAGTGTTTCTCATGATCTCCATGAGTCCAAATTTGATAGAATCCCCACTACAATTTCGTCTAGTAGTGCAACATCATTTGCAAATGGCATACATTACCTCACCCTATGTACAATCAGTTAAGTTATCAATAACTAAGGCAAACAAATATGGCTGAAAGAATATCTCTAGTGTAACCCATGATGTGGGGAACTCCCTTGTATCTCCTCCTATTCTCGCACTTATGATCACTCGCTTGGTTACTTGTACATACTCTTTCTGTTATTTTTATACATGAATTTATTTCTTCTTTTTTTCCATCGATAATTTTTTCTTCTCAAGCACCCAAAAAAGAGCTTGTTCATACATCAATCATATACTTTTTAGGTACTATCAACATTCAGCAAAATGTAACCTTTGTAGTAGATTTACCATGCATAAATCCCAATTAGTTTTCTGTCACCATTGCAACAACTGTATGTTTATGTTCTTATCATTCTTCCCAAAGATTCATTTGCATGAATCAAAAGTTCATTACACCTACCGTTTACATAGTTTTGAATATCCATTCTGTTCTAATATTATCTGAACCAAGATATTCTGTCTTCACTCATTTGACAATTTTTCACTTCTTAACATAAGATTACATAGCTTGGTTAGAGAAAATAGTACAAAACATGGTTGGTATTAAATGATAACACACCAGTCTTCCCTGTGCTTCTTTATAAACCAAGCGATAGGTGCATTGTGCTTGAAAGTTGTAACCCAGGAGCTATTTGTACTACCCTTTCAAGTTAGCAAATAGACAAAAACACGCATTAACGGGTATTTTGTGCTTGAAACCCAAACGAGCCTCACGCACTATATCAATTTCAAGTTCGCTAATATACAAACTTAGTAGTGCATGCACCAGACACATATGCACACAAAGTGCACACCCAATTCCATCAGTAGAAAAGCATTTTTTTGTTCTTGGTTAATTAGAAAAGTAAATTTTCTCACATAGAAGAGGAGAATAACCTAGAATCACTGTGGAGTGGCTTAAAAGCAATGTTGCTCTAAGTCTTCAAAAATGTCAACAGGTGTGTCGGATTCGCCAAAAGTAATGTGTTTTTGGAGAATTCGACACAGGTGCAAAATCAAAAGTGAAGAGTCCGCGCAACTAAGCTTAAAACCAAATAGATGCACAACCTGACTCTTCAAATAAGGTTGTAGAGTGATCACAAACTGGGAAGGATCAGAAGCTGGTGCACATAGAGTAGGATCAACAACACAAAAGGCATGCAAGAGCCTCATGTATGGTAGCATAAGCACCTCTCCTTCTCCCGTATTCATCTCTGTCACCTGGAAGAAGAAGAAGATACTTGAACATTCTATTTACAAAAAAGAGGTATAAACATTTAAGAGGCACCATCCTACAAATCAAATACCTGCAGTATTTTCTCAAGTAAGCACTTGCACATCAACTCGCAGCGCCTACGGACTGAGGCAAGGGATGCGGGGTTGATACCGACAGCTTTAGCAGATTGTGAAAAGAAATCAAGGGCTAAGTTGCGTTTAATCACAGTTACAAGAAGTTGAAGACTGGGCATCCTTCTCAGCATCTGAACAATTTGCTCTGTTTTCTTAGCCACCTCAAGTGGAACAGAACTTCCATCTCCGAAATAATGATGTTGTGAACCAGAAGGTTCTTCAAACCAAAACTCATAAAATGTCTTGCAGACCAGGTCCTACATGTAAGAAAACAAAAAAGAATCTAAGGATTCCTTGTATGCTTCTGGACTCTGGCCAAATAAAATTGTCCACATCAAGATATAGAAAGGTGTCATTCTTTTCAGCTATAAACAAAAGGTTGTCATATAAAATGGAACATGAAGTAATAATCTGAGGTTCTAATTTCACACTAATATAACCCAAGCTTTTACTAATTTTCAACTGTTACTATATTAAAGACTTCTTCAGTCCTTAACTCTAAAATAAGTTTGAATACTTGAATCTTGTTAAATAAATCAAAGTTCAAAATTATTTTAAAGAATCCTGCCAACTACCCAGTCCATCCAACTGGAGCATTTGTGGGCAGGACTGGGCCCCTACCCCATGCAGAATGACTGGCTTGGGACTGGCCTATAAATCGCACCAAGAATCGTGTGCCTTGCTCTAAGTCAGCCACTTGTCAGGTCTAAAGTGTAACGATGATTATGGTCGATCATCATAAGAACCTTACACGTTCTACATTCATCTGGGGCAGATATTGTTATGGTCAGGGTGCTTGTATCACTATTTAACAAAGGAGAGGACAGATGACCAAAGAGAATCAGCTCAAATGTTAAAATGGTAAGGAAATTGATTTGACTACTTCTACCTGTACACTGGATTCCTCATCATTTACTCGGGAAATAATTTCAACGCAAGCAGTAGTTAACTCTGAGAAGTTAGAATTTGAAGTGCACATGTCCCGTATGATTTTGATAGCACGCTTTCGCACGCTTACTCCAGTATCCTTTATTCTCTCCGCCAACTTCTCAAAGTACTGCACAACCAATAGACGCGTTACGAGGACAAATATAGCCATCCAGAAAAAGGTGTCACCACAAGCATGTTGGATCAATAGATCTAAATTCAATACCTTCAGACCAACATCAGGATATGAAGCAATATGCCTGCCTACAAGTTCCAACGCAGCTTCTCGGGCAGAAATAGCAGAGTCACAAAACCTCCCTTCCACTGCTGTTTGGACGAGCTTATCACCCAAAACCTCTGGATCAGCCTCAACAATGATACTAACCTGCTCTCATTATGACACAAATAAGTAGAGCAGAAACTAAGTACTCCAGAAGTTGGAACAGAAGAAATCTAAATTTTAGAATGTCTATGCAACCCACTTACTGCTCGCAATGCCTTTGCACGAATGATTGGAGAATTCTCCCGCAAACTTGCCTGTAAAGCATCTTATAATGAGTATAAAATTCTATGTGCTCGAGTAAAAGTGGGGAAGTGTAATTTCACCAACCAGAAGCACTTGCAGAATCTTGTCAAACCCTCTAGAGAAAGAACTATTTTGTCCCAATGCTAAAGTTATCTTTTTTGCCGACTCTCTTGTCATTAGCGAAGAAAGAGAACCAGAGTCACACACAATTGCTTGCGACTTTAATCGTGCAACATAATACATGAACTTTTGCTCTGAATTAGGGTCATCTTTGTACCAAAGACAAAGATAGAACCTGCAATTGTTTTTCTTGGCAAGGTTATCAAAAACAGAAAGAAAAAAATTAATAGCATTAAAATATCAATTCACAGAAGCACTGACCAGCGAGTAAATAGATGTAAATCATCCACAGTTGCAGTATCATGGAGATAATTCAGTAGTAGCTGCTGAACAATCTCCAAATTTGTGATTGCCTCAGTAACTTGTGAAGTTTTTCCTGAGTTAGTACGGTTATTTCGCCCAGCATCATTTGACTGAGACTCGCATAGTGATTTCAGTACAAGAAGTTGCTTCTTGGAGAAACACATCTGGCAATGAAAGCCGCGATTCAGAATATCATGACCCCTGATTCCTGTACAGTTAAGATGAAATAGTCTCTGACAACCATGGCATTGAACAAGTGATTTGTCAATCCTGGTATCCGAACAAACAGAACATGCATCCTTGGGAGGATTCCAGTCAATCATTTCCCCACTTCTCAACTCCTTTACTATCCAGAATTTCTCCTCCCTACAGCGGACTGCATCTTGTTTCAGCCTTGCAGCAATTGTGCCAAGAAGGTCAATGGCCATTGAACGAACAGAAATATCTTTAGATTTCAACCCAGCATTTTGAAGGAGTAAAACACAAAGAACCTGCATATAAGTGTGTCTTTAATATATAGCCAATAAAGAGGATTCAGAAATATAACCATATCTCTAATACCTCCAGAAGAGGAGCAGAGGCTGGATATTCAGGCAAATTCAAAGTAGTTAACAGATCAATGACAAGATTCTCAATCATTGTCTTCAACTCAGCTGCCTCCTGATTTTTTGTGTTTGTTAGACGTTGAAGAACACGACTCCAGAAAAGACAGCAAGCTTCCGTGACTGACTCAAAAGATTTGGTAGGGTAACTGGCATCAATTGAGACTCCTAGAGAAGGACTGTCAGATGATTCCCTCAAAACATCTGGAAGGTTTGAACTGCTGTGAACTATTTGAATTAAAAGAGCAGTGATAAACTGGATTTGCCTCTGCTCTTCATCAGGTAGAGGATAAGTTCTGGGCATGCGCTTAGAAGAGGGTAATTTCAAAAGAATCTGAAGTGCCTCATCCATTATAGAAGCACGATGCTGTGTGTATGCATAAAATATCTGCAAACTCAACAACATATACACAACTAAGTTCCACAGTAGTTATGATTCTTTTAGACTAAAAGGACAAACTTCAAGTAAATGAAGCTTCATTACCCCACTTATTAAGCTTATTGATTTCATTTGCAAAAGCTGGATGTTTTCAACCACAAATGTTGTGAAACAAGTCTTAATAAGTTGAATAATGCAACTGTCTGGTAGACGCTCTATAGTGCACAACTCCTTAAGAAAACCAAGAATCACATCAAGCTTCTGAAGTATATTACTAACAGCAGAAGAAACCCTACAAAGTTGATTATACCAGCATGAGGTTATAGGACCATTTCATATAAGAGACAAAAAACACATTATCAAGGACACCAATATACAATCATACTTGTTTGATGTTGATTTCCTTGGTTTCACACTCCTAGTAGATCTCTTCTTCCTAATTGGTGAAACAAAATCCCCATTGACCTCTTCATCTTCTTCACCTGGAAGCATATGAAAACATATATATAGTCTTAAGTAAAGGACTGGACTATATCTAGCATATACAAAAATAGGTTTAATTTATAAGCCAATTCACAGAGACGAAACTGAACCCTTGTACCTATCAGACAAACGGGAATCAGAATTCACAGTTTGAAAACTACAAGATAGACCAGTGTCATAAAGAAGGGAGTATAGTAATTGATAAAGCTAAAATGTTTTACTACCCCAGTGATGATCCAAGCCATACTCAACCAATAAACACTAGAACTATTCCACAGGTTAACCCCTTCATATCTTCGCAATTTTAGACTACAAGTCTACAACAACTAAGCCTCGGTCCCAAACAAGTTGGGCTCAGGAACGAATGGTCACTATTCCATTTAAGCTCAACTCATGTCATCATTACGCCAAATAAAAAAAAAAAGAGAAATAATAGGCTAAATATATTCAAATAAATATAACAATAATGTAATAATATTAGAGGTCATCTAAAAGACTAAAACCTATTCCCAACTAGTGGATATCATCTATCTGGATCTTTTTCCTTGGTTGTGCCCTATCTTTACCTAAGTTTGCATTAATTCCAAGAAACTAAGCCAATTTTAGGCTGATCTAATTAAGTACTCATCAACACAAAATGATTCCAGAACCATCGGATAGTTTTGTCACTTTCTTAGAAAGATTGTAAACAGTGAAAGCAAAGATTGGAAAGGTAGAGTGATGAGAAAAAAGGACCGGCAATAGTAATGGGCAGAATAGAAGTTCAAAATATGGACTGAAGGAAAGGTAAAATACTTCAGACTGAGGATTGATGGTTAGATCTAATTTAATATACTGTATCTCCATCCTTTTTTAAGTTAGGAAAACTTCAAACTCCTTTCTAGAGTTCCCAACCTATATTTTAGCTCTGCAAAGATTCTTTAAACGATCTCCAATTAACACAAAGGCAAACAATTTAATTCTAGACACCAGCAAGAAGTTTCAAAATCTTAAGATACCATTGCACTAACATTAGCTTTAACTTTCCTACATTTAGTATTTTGTTCAACAAGAACGCCTAGGGGTAAACACTTCTAAATTCTACTTCCTATGTATTCTGCAAGCTATAGAATTTCTCTCCATGTCATTTTTTAATTCAATCTGATTCTTTCGTTTACCTGACTTCACAATCATCGAGAAGTCAATTTTCTAATGGCTTCAATAAATGTTCAAATAGAGTCCTAGTACACTAATAATCAATAATCTAGTACTCAGAATTCTACCTTCAGGAATCCCTATCTCGGATGGTTTGTGCAGTGCACGGTACACGGGATCACTACCAAAGATAACATCCATAACTTGGTGCCGGGAGAACTCCACGATTCTTTCAATGATCTGGTACCAAAGACCAAGGTCAGCTTAAAAGTTAACAAACTTAAAAGAGATGTGCAAAGATACCAACACAAGAATCAAAATGAAATCTGTATTTGTAATTTACAAGATATATTCAGTATAGGAAAAAACAAAAGAGAGTTAAGAGCATACTTCTTCTTTATACAATTGCTTAGGCATCCCATTGTAAGCCATTATAGCTAAAGCTGCATGAATGGACTCTATAGCACAGAAAATCGATGACACAACCTCTGCATCCATCTGCATAACATGGGAAAACCAAAACCTTATTATTGACTATGGCCATGACAATGTCATTATGATCGTTAACAAATTTAAAAGTGTGGCATGTTGACAAGAGCCATTATTTCCAGACAGTGGCATGACCCACTACCCGCCCATAGGTAACAAATAGAAAAAGGTCAGTTACAAGAAAATAATGGAAGCCAAAGTCCTGGAAAGAGAATTATATAAGAAACCAAAGAGGAATTATCTGTACTGTAAGCTAAAGAATAACATGAAATGCATAATTGCTAACTTACATGTTCACAATCATTAATTGATAAACCTTCTGCTCGATGAATCTGGTGATCTAAGACCCTAAGAAATCTCACTAGATTATCAACTGGAATCGAATTCAGTGCTTTCTTTGCTCGGATAGATGTGATCTCCCTCAGAACAACTTTAAGATCTGCCACAGACACTACTAAAAATTCTCTTTCCTCCCGCTCATCACAAAAAATTTCTGCCCTGCCACAAAAATCTTCCAACATCTCACAAAAACCTGCTGCAACTGCATCTAATGACAGGAAATATTCCCAATTCATTGAATAGCCATCTAGAGGTAAGGAAAAAAAAAGTGCAGTGACGAAAAGGGAACCTTGACATTCAGAAGCATCAGGGCCACTTGATAGTAAGGTGCTCTCCCTTCCTTTCTTCTTGACTTTTGGTTTCCTAGAAGATGCAGTAACATCCTGCAATCAATTGCTTGATTTTAGTAAACAGAATGACTTAGCCACTGGATCGGCCGTTTTCAAACTTACACTAATAACATGGTCGTGCTGATAATTGTGGATCTCTCCAGTGCCTTGTTGTGGAAGTTGGACAGCAGGTATACTCTCAAGAGAATTTGAATTAGCCTTGCAACTTCGTGCAGTCTCCTTAATGGGGCCTGAGAAACTTGAACAATGTGATATATAGTAAACTCAAGTAACATCAAATACTTGATGAAACATATCACTCAAATGCCTAAATAGAGAAACACTTCGACAGAACCCAAGACAATAACATGTTCTAAAGTAAATCCCATGAATAGCTTTTCTCTGGATGCTGATTATCTGTTTACCAGTGTTGGAACAACCATAATTGGAATGTAAACTTTAGAAGACAATTCTTTGACAAGGATATACAATGGCCAAGTTGCTTCATATTTTGGAAGAAGTATCTTTGAAACTACAGATTCTCTGTTAGGAGGGACAAATACAGGAAGCTTTATCTGTTTTCTTGCTACATATGGCTAAGCAGAAAAGAAACAATTCCCAGAATTGGTTTGGATGAAAATATGCAAATCAAAAGCACCACCACACAAAGTGGCAGTTTTTGCAGCAATTGGCACATGACTCTTGCTTCATGAGGGGAATCACATTATGCGATAGATGCTACTTATGCAGCAATCAGGAACAAAAGGAAGCCACTTTTCCTACACTGCTGTGTTGCCAATCAACTTTGGAGCATGTTCCCAAGTCTGTTCAAAGTGAATTTTCTGATGCCTCACTCTATAATGAGCTACTGCTATGTTGACACTCAACGGAAGAAACAAATCACTAAGAGTATTATGGAAGACTACCCAGCTGGCATGGATTGGGTACTATGGAGAGGAACTCCAGATGCTTGAGGGAAAGGCAACTACTGTACCGGAGCTGAAATTCAGATGTTTATGTATGCTGGCACCATGGTGTAAGCTCCAAGATGTGGATGATAGATACAAAACGCTAGATTTCATTACTTCATCATGGGACTAGAACCAACTTTTAACAGAGGTTTTCCCTCCTTTCTTTTGGGCAGGGGACTAGTACTCTTATAAATCACCATCCTGGTGTCCGAGTCCTGATACTGTTAATAAGATCTCTCGCTTACTGATCAAAACAAAAAGGTAAATCCCAGGAGTAAAAGTTAAAATCAAAATCTTGTTACTGAGAAAGAATTCGAACAACCAAGCCAAACCTTTACGTAATGGGTGGATCTGCATAAATTGTTTTGGAAACAGTTACACTTTTATGAGATACTAACATTCAATGGAAACGTGATGACTTTAGATGGGAGTCTATCATTATGAGCAAGGAAGCACGAAGTATCGAATTGATTTCAACATAGCATTTCAAAAATTCTTGTCACCAAATACAACACGATTTTCTTCAAGTACAAACTTAAATCATCTAAAACACGTAAACAACTTGACCAAGATTTAGCCCTTGCAAAAGAATGAAGAAAAATATGGGTAAATATTAGTTGGTGCCACAAATCGGATTAGCAAAAGGATGCTTGTACCATAAGCACAGTCAAAATGTTATGTATAATTCAAATAAGAGAAAGAACTTGTACTTCCGCACAAAATTCAATCGAGCCAATTGGAAATGTAAAAATCCAACACATAAGATAGATAACAATGAAATCAGCTTTATAGACCTTGTTTACCTGCATTTATTAGAGCAAAGGCTTCAGAGTTACATGTAAGCACTTCATTATGCAGGTCAAGGTGTCCCACAAAGCCATGAGATTGAGGACTTGCATCAGCTCTAAGGTTCCTGCATATAAGGATTGATAAAGTCAAAGATACACAGTGGAAAGTTTTTTCCTTCTATGATCTACTTTTAAGGTGGGAAGCTGTGGAGTACACAAATTAGGGTAGAAGGTTAGTACTCCCTCTGTCCCTAATTACTTGTACACTTTTCCTTTTTTTAGTTGTCCCTAATTACTTGTTCATTTTGACAAATCAAGGACAAACTTTTTTTACCTATTATACCCTCAATTAATTACTTTGAAAAAGGTAGAAATTTTTGAAAATCTTAAGTTTTTAATTCATCTACTTCATAATTAATAGGGGTAAAATTGTAAACTCACTATGTCAATAATTGTTTTCTTAATAGGTGTGTCAATTCAAAAGTGGACAAATAATTAGGGACAGAGGGAGTAAGTAGGAGTGCATCTATAATAGTAGGTAGAAGTGTATCGTCTTGTTGCCCTTGCTAGTAGGCCTATACTACTCTTGTAGTTTCTTGTTCTTCTATTTATGTTGCTATCTGTTGTTTTGTGTAGTTTGATTATACGATTTTTCAGTGTGAAAACCAACAAAAAGCGCGAAGCGTGGCAAGGAGCAAGGAATGCGCTTTTATGCTCTGCAATGAGGCGCTGCTAAAAAAACGAGCGGTTCACCTACTGAAGCAAGAAGCACGAATAAAGCAAAGGCGACAAAAAGTGTGCTTAAGCGTTTTTAGTTTTTTTTGTAACTTCTATATAACACACTTGTCTGCTGCAACTCAAACATTTCCCTCTTCCTCTTCTCTGACTCAAACATCTCAACATATGTTGCTGCGACTCACATGATAAGTTCTTTCTCTCTTTTCTTCTTCTCCTCTGGACTCTCTTTCAAGCTTTCAGCGACCACTTCTAGGGTTTTCTTTCCCCTGTTATGATTTGTTTTTCTTTACTTATTTGGTTTTGCTGTTTGCATTTGCTTAATATGTTATGAAGATTATTGACCGTCTTTTATTTACTTTTTAATTTAAGAATCAAAAGATTTTCTTAATATGTTATTTCTATTCAGTTCTTGGTTATTTATATATGCATATTTAATATTTTTTATTTTTGTACTAATTAACGCTTTAGTAGAAAAAAAAGTGTGAGCTTCGCTTCACGCTTTGGTGAAGCAAGCCCTCGTCGCTATTTTCCGCTTCTCACTCTCCAAAATACTGAGATTTTTGTTGTAATAATGTTCTATTACTATTTGTTTTTTTGGTTATTATCTATTGTCTCTTGTACTTCCATTACGTCTTTCTCTAAAAAAATATTCCTTGAACCAAGTGTCTATTGTAAACAGCCTCTCTACCTCACTTCTTAGGTAGAAGTAAGGTCTATGTAGACTTTACCCTCTCCAAACCCCACTCTATGGGACTACACTGGTATGTTGTTGCTGTTGGTGGTGGTGGTCTACTTTAAGGTAGGATGAAGACCTAACATATTCAACTGCAATGATGTCTTCCCATTCTTTGATCCCGTATAGATTGGCTTAAAAAAGTAGCTTTTAAGTCAAAAATAAAAAGTAGGGAAGACTTATTTTTGGTTTTTAAATTTTTTTAAAGTCATTTTTAACTTATTTTAAGTTATTTTTAACATTGCCAAACACATCCAAAAGCCAAAAGCTAAAAATGACTTACAAGTAGGTTTGACCAACTTTTAAGCCAATCCAAACAGGCTTTTTATCTTCTCCTCTGCTAGATGGTTGGGCAATTGATACAAAATAGCTTGTGCTTCTGAAATTAATTCTTCCTACATTTCAATTTACTTTTTCTACTTCCCTTCTTAGTCCGTTTCAAAAAGAATATCTCTTTCTTTTTTTTAGCAACTCTTTAATTCCAACTATTCACATGACATGTTTAAGGCCACAAGATTCAAAAGTCCTCTTTACTTTCTTAAACTCAAGTCAAAATAGGACAAACAAATTAAAACCGTGGGAGTAACTAGTAAGCAACTGCAATTTTGAGTTCACATATAATCTCTTATTCTCATTTGTCCCACTCCAGGGCCTTCAAGTTTTTGGACGTCTCATATTTCAGTCCAGCTAAAACGATGCAGTTTTTAATAAGTATTCCTTTGCAGCCATCAAAAAAAAAGGTTTAGAAAAAATAAATTCTACTTCATCTGCAACTAGTTCTCCCACCCTTTAACCTGGTCGTGAAATCTTTCTGGACAACATAAGTGGATGGGAAAATAGAGAAACTGAGTTGAGCAACCCAAACTAATTACAACTTGGCAAGAAGAAGAGGTTGCTCAAACTAGGATAATTAACTAACTTGATCATTTGCTCATAATTATCAAATGATACAGCAGAGCATCTTGATACTTTAGATAAAGAAAGCTTACAGATATAATAAACTACCTACAGACCAAATACCTTTCCGGCTATGCATGAATCCTAAAATGAGGTCAAAATTTGTTTGTTAAGCGACAGAACATGCAAGGCATTTGGTTTTTCACTTTTAGAATTAGGGTGTGTTTGGGTTGAAGGAAAATATTTTCCATGGAAAAAAATGTTCTCCTCCATACCGAGCACACCCTTAATATAGAAGAAAAGCACACTAGAAAGTTAAATATGAGGTCCATCAAATATTTCTAATGCAATTCCATTTCTGCCTATTGGCCAATTCCTGTAACTCCATTTCCTATTTTCTCTGATTGGAAAATGATTGATTTACCACAAAATATTTAAGAAATTGACATCACTTCCTAATTGCAACCCTGTAAGTTAGGATGTGAAAGTTCCAAACACTCCAAAAGTTATATGGAGAATATGAAATAATTAATTCCTTAAAGGCGGAGTCGTTCAAACTTTAAGATTTTAGATGAATAATTCTAGAGGAGTGTCACATAGATCATTTTACAGCTACTGACAACGACGATTGAAGAAATTCATCTGCACGTGAATTATCACTTGACACACAAACTGAGTTTGTACATGATAGGCAATCAATCTATTACATATCCATCATCTGCAACACTTATAACATGTAACTCTATCAAGACAATGTGGCAAAGCCTAACCCCCCCCCCCCTCCCCAAATTGATCAACCCATAGAATAGAATAGAATCAACTTGACTGAATTGGGCCAAAAGGAAAAAACTCAACGTGTAATTCTACCAAATCAATGTTGCAAAGCCTAAAAATTAAGCAATTTCTAAAGCCAGATAAAAGAAGAAGCGTTGAGCATGAGTAAAATTTAGACCAAAAATATCTTCAGAAATATGTATACATGACTTGTATTGTGTAATTAAACTAGGTCAATATTCCAAAAGGTAAATAAATTTATCAAAAAGAAAAGAAATTACTCACAAATAAGAAACGTCTGTATTGTGAAGCAGATCAGCAATTTTGTTAGCGTGAATGAGTATGTCACTCCGATTCAACGATCTGGATTCACTCCGCTCGTCGAACAACCTAAGTTCGTGATCGAGTGCGCCGCAGAAGACAGGAAGTGACGGCAAAGGCAAAGACGGGGCAATTTCAGAGTGCACTGTATTCGATAAACTTATACCTTGAGGAACACCACTACTGCCACTTGAATTCGCCATTGGAATCAATCACCGAAGCTCCGCAAACACGGCTTACACACAGTGAAGTAATAGAGAACTGAAAATCGGAGAAATTGAGATTTGAGAGTATGAACCTAAGGTTTTTCAAATTTGAGGAAAAGCAGAAAGCCCTAATCGGATAAACAAATGGCGGGGAAAGAGAATAGTAGAAAATTTTGGGATTTTTTCAGCTCAAGTAGTAGTATATACAAGAAGAAAAAATAGTCTAGGTTGTCAAGTTACGAAAATATCCTTTCGGTGTGCACATAAACGTTGTTACTGTGTTTGGTACCATTTCTTTTCCTTTCACGGAATTTTAGTACTAATTTGTTGGCAAAGAGGACTTTTGCAGTAGTAATTACAATATTAATATCCGTTGGATCAAAGGAAAAAGTACAGTGCAGATTTGGAAAGAAAAAGTGCTTCTGTTTGGATGGTCTTACCCATTCTACTTTTAGATCTATCTATGATTCGGTAACACCAAAAATCTTATTTTATATAATATATAGTTGATTTAGTTTGATCATGTCTTTACTTTATATTTTCTTTTCATTTTGTCTTTATTTACCTCTTCATTTTCAAAAAATGGTCTAGCTTCCTTTTTAGCATATTTAAAAAGAATGATCCATTTCTTTTTTTCAAAACACTTTAACTTCAATTTTCCACGTGATATGTTTAAGGCCACAAGATTAAAGGACATTTTGGTACATTTGACATAATTTTAGTTTATAACCACAAGATTTAAAAGTATTTTTTCTTTTTTTAAACTCCATTCCAAGTCAAACTAGATCATTCTTTTTTAAATGAAGGAAGTATTTAATAATCTTATTTTGTTATTTTCCTTTTTTTATAGTAGTTCTACTTCATACCCTACTTTTCTCAATAATTTATCATTTACATTGTTGATTTTTAACATTATGTAACATAACGAAAGAACAATACAATATCTCCAATTATTATATTCATTAAAACATTACAGTACAATACGTACGATACATCATAAGATAATATGTAACAACCATCCAAACATAGTGTTAAAAGATTTTAAAAAATCAAAGGACTGGGGAAGTTAAATTGTAGTAATGAGAACACTAACGATTAAGTTCACACTTTTCATGTTGGAAATTCTTCATCAATATAATTAAGTAAATTATATGATTTAATGGTATTTATAAATTATGCAACTCTTATTTTTTGAAAAATATTTTTAAATTAAAATATGCTTAAAATGAATATAATCGGTAAAATTTCATATAGTTGGATCGAGCTTGCTTGGATTTAAGGCAAAATAATTATTATTTTATGTAAATTGATTATTTAAAAGTAAGTAGGTCAAAATAATACCACGGTTATCTTATTGACACGGTGAACGTCAAACTATTTATCTTTAAAATTTATAGACATGTATGAAGATGATCAAAATACAAGGTTTGCATATGCTAACTTGTTTTGTAAATGCAAATAAAATTAAAAATTAGTTAATACAATATCAAAGTAAAATAATAAGATAGGAAAATAGAATGACTCCGATCAGTCCAATATTAATAGTTGATGGTGTCATGAAAAAAGTTTGATTTCATTACTCTTTAGAACTCTTGATCTTAAAAGATCACAAAATACGAATAGTGGAAATCATATGGTTTATAACAACTAAATGAAATTTTATTTATAGTTATACCCTGGGATCATCATTCCGAAAAAAATAGGCCCCACAAAGACATATATTTACTTACGTATGTGTTGTTACATAACAGCTAAGGAAGATAATGCAAAATCGATCAATTATGACAAACACTACTATATATTGCATGAAAAAACAACTTGGTGAAAACATTTGGATAAAAAATATAAAAAGGAATGTCTATGAAAGTTGTAAATCTAAGTGGAAAACATTCAATTATCAATTGTTGAAAAACATATGCACAACGAAAGCATTAGAAATCATATGACTTATATGAATAATAAAATAACACTTATGGTTATGCTAGAACATATACGAGTATGCTACAATATATAAATTGCTGAAATTTAATTTAAGAATTACTACTTATAGTGTTAATAGTTATCTTAAATTAAATTTGCCTCTAGTTTTGCAGTCCTAAAGTGATCTTGTGGGAAATGGAAGGAATTTCGGGTTTCTAAAGTTCGTTTTATGGTTGACCAATACGGGTCGTAGGTCCAAACTGTATAAGTCATCCAAGAGTTATTCTTAAGGATATTTTGGTCTTTTCTTATGCATTTAATACATATACTATGTCGTTTTGACTCTAATTCTAATACCTATAACTACCTTCCACTCTTAATTCTACCCAGACCCTTTCATTCTCTCAAATCCCCAACTTTCATCCAAGTTCATCCTCTTCAAACTCTTTCAAGCTTCAAAAAAGAAATCTAGGGTTCAAGCTTCAAGTATAATTTTTCCTCCATTGCTTTTGGGCTTTGTTTATCAAGGTATATGGGATTTCACTATTGAATTTCATTCATCCAATGGGTCCCAAAGGATTTCTAAGTTTCCAACTCATTTTCACCTAAATTGCTTAGGGTTTCATGTGCTCTCCATGGGTCTTAATTGATGTTGATTTAATTGTTTAATTTTAATCTTCCTATGCATGTTTTGATTGAACTATATGATTTCCAATTGATTTTTATAAGTCTCGGGCATTATTCATGATTTTGACTATGAATTTATGAAGAGAACCATGAAGTTGTGAATACAAATTATGAAAGTTATGTATCTTCTTATGAAAGAGATGTTTATGATCTAAGGTTGTTTTTGAGATAAACATCATCAAATTGTTAAATGTTTTCTCACATACTTAGATAATCATGATTGGTGAACGGATTTCCCACATATGCATGAATCATGGTTTAAAGGAGTTACTCTTATAAGACTTTATGAGTTGGATTGGTATTATGATTATTGTCTTTCCCAATGTGATGTTTTGATGATTGACTTTACCTATTATGTTGGGATTTAACTTAGCATCCAGAGAACTTTGAGGCAGAGTCCTAAATAAGATAGGCTCTAGTAGCAACCTTTATTTTCAAACTCCGTATCTCCGTAGAATTGTCTCAAATTACTTAGCTAGTGGATCCACAAATAGCATATGAATGAATAATACATAGTTCTACCTTGGTAAGTAGACTCTCCCTTGTCAGTGTGGAGTTACATCAAATTCCATGTTGCAGCTCGCATGGTCTTTTGTTGGTTAACTAATATCCCACAAAATGAATTAAGTTACTTCAAAGGTCTTATAAAGCTTTTATTATGATTTTAAGATGCATTGACCATACTCATGACTTATGATTCTTCTTTCAACGTTTTACTATTTTTTAGCTTGGTTATGCATATCATGTTTTCCCTTATGTCTCCTTCTAATTATGTCTCGTGTTTTTATGCATATCACTCATACTTAGTACATTTCATGCACTAATGCATACTTGTACATCTCATAGTGTATCTTTCCAAACTCACACCCGCACACTAGTTCCTATATTTTTGCATTTTTAGAGTATTTTTAGTGCTGATTTGTGCTCGGAATTGGATTACATTGCTACCTAGCATTGCAATCTTCTCTTTATCGACACCAAATGTTGATTTTCAATGCCCCGAGTTTATTTTATCAAAAATTATACTCATTTGCAATAGCCTGATCTTGTTGAAGTGTTTTGATCCTGCATGATAGGATTAGATTGTTTACATGCATGATTGAATTGATAATCTTGCTCGAGTAGTTGTGATTGTTGAATTCCCATAATTGTATGCCTTAACAGGATTAAAATTCGAAGGGTTGTGTTTGGGTGTTGTGGGTCCCACCTTAATTGTACTAGTGCATGCTTTCATTTTGTTTTCGAGGTTGCAGGGTTGAATTCGAGAAGTTGGATTGAAAATAGGCATGTTGAGCCAAACAACTCGGCGTCTCTCCTAATGTCCCCATCTCGCCATTGATTTCATGCTCTATTTGATGATTGATTCTGTAACCTTCGGCAAGAAGCTTGATGTCGCCAAAAGCACTCGGTGACTCGTCAAAAGGCTTTTCTTTCACCCTTTTTCTGCACCCCTAGACCTTTATGCACTGGAATTTTCGGTGTGCCTATCATTGTTCCTCGAAAGCTATCGATGACACACCAAGTGGTTCCCCCATCGCCTACTTATTGTAGTTTTAGAGCAAATTCCTTCAACGAGCCCGATCTAGCTCGCCCAAGAAATTCAGCGATTCGCCCTCTGGTTTGGCGAGCCTGTCTGAAATTATTCTGATGTGCTTTTGTTTAAGTTTTTCTAACTTCTCTTCGAGATTTTGCAAACATGACTAAATCAAAAGTTGCTAAAAGAATAACATCAGCCCAAGAGAAGTCCAAAGGGATTGCGATAAATGAGGATGAAGCTGCGTCGAAAGGCAAAGCTACGAAACTACCCACAACCACTGGGAAAGGCAAGGGCAAGAGTCCCACTTTTGCTAGGAAGACCATTACCAATATTCCTTCGTGGGCCTGGGGAGTCTACAGAGCGGTGCATGTCTTTTTGGCAGACTCACACTCAACAGGACTTGGTGAATTTGGCACTATTGTTCCTCCTGAGGTGACTCCAGGCACTGATGCCCAAGTCCAGAATGCTACTCCAGGCACTGAGGCCTAGACAGATGGAGTGACTTCATAGACAGGATCCCTTATTTACCTCCCTCTCTATCTTTCTTTATTTTAAATTCTAGATATAATGTTATTTGCATTTGAGGACAAATGGTTTTTATTTGTGGTGGGGTAAGGTCCACCTTTTGTGTGAATATTGATGTTCGTGTTTTGTTGATATATTTGGGTCATTGTGTTTTATACTGCTTTTCGTGGATGTTTGAGCTTATGGCTCCTTGGTTTTAAATTGAAAATGATTTTTGACCCTTCTGAAATTTTTTGCCACCTCTTGTATGCACTTGAATGTGGCAGTTCTTTAGCAATTTCGAGTCTCGATTTAGATCAATATCGAGTTCATAATCGAATGAACATGAATGTGCGGCTAAAATGAGACCAAATGAAATTGCATAGACAATATGTGAACTCTTCGCATCTCGTTGTGACTAGCCAACTATCAAGTTGATTCTCTTGTCATGAACGTTGCACACTAGCGAAAGTGTGGAGTCTTGTTTGACTTTGGTGTCGATGCCTTGTGTGATGAGCTTACTGTGAATCATGCATGATAACACCTAGAATTTGCCCCGTTGGTCCGGTCGACTCAGTAAGGCTATCTCTTGATATGATCTTAGGCAACTTCGAAGAGTGTGAGCCAATTTGACATATACCTTTTTTGTGGCCTACCTTGTGAGTGTGTGAACCTCTGTTGAACGACCCTTGAGCCTTACTTGTCTTTGGAAGAAACTTGATGAAAACATTACCTTTCTTAATCCACTACCTATAATCCTCTTGAATTGTGGTTGATCGAATAGCCAACTTAGGCCCAAAGCCTAAGTTGGGGGTGTGGTGAAAAGAGAAGGCAAGTCAAGAAGTGCAAGAAAAGTCCCCTTCAACCCATGGGGTTGAGAAAAATGGAACTCCTCCATACAAAAAAGAAAAAGAAGAGAGAAGAAAAGAAAAAATTGTGAAATAAAGTTATGAGAAAGAAAGGGGGTTCCAAACAATCCATGGAAGTGAATAATGGGATGACTTATGAGCACTAAAGAAAATGATGAAAGAAGAGGAAAGGGAGTGTTGAAAGCACCACATTTCATGAGGATAAAAGTCACTGAGCCTAAATGACCATACCATTGCACTCAGCCCCATTACAAGCCTTGAAAAGACTTTTTTGATCTCGAGTGACCTGAAACAATTGTTGATTGGAAAATATGGGCAAACCTATGGGTGAAAGCATGCATTGTGTTCTTCTTTGTAAGTGTGAGCGTTGCATTTGATTCCGTAACTTTAAATGATTAAACAATTGTGTGTGAATATGGAATCATTCTTTGTGCGAGGGCATTTGAATACCTTTGTTGAGCTCGAACTTGCATTTGAAGCAAGTATAGTGAGCTTGAGAATCTTTGATAATGGAATGTTACAACTTGAGTCTTTGAGTATACAATTGATCCTTACATGAGTAAGTTGAGCCTTGTTGTGTACATTCATGATTAAGTCTTGTGTAACCCTGTTTGAAACATACTTTTTGAACTGCTGAACTTGAGTTTTACTTGAGGACAAGCAAAATTTTAAGTTGGGAGTGTTGATGAGTCCAAAATTTGGACTCATTTAGGGCTATATTTTAATAGAATTAGTGTCCTCAAATGCATATTTTGTCTCAATAACTGATGTAAACCCTTAAGTTTCAGGTATTTGGATTGAGAGACAAAACTTGGACACTATCAAGCAAAAAGGTAAAAAGCGGCTGAAAGAACGGAGAAAATACTTCTTGAGGATCGCCTAAACTATTATGTGAGTCACCGAAAGGTCCTAAATCTCACCGAATGTTCCAGTGTGATGAACCCTGAAGGAGAGGGTCAAGTTTGCGATGAAAAGGAGTCGGCGCATCGCTGAGCAGTTCCGCGAAGCAACACTCTATCGCCCAATGCCTCAAAACACAAGAATGTTGAAGGTAAAAGTAGAAAGGCGATGAACCAGACCAAAGGGAGGATCGCCGAGTGTGTTGACGATCTCGACTAACTACATCGAGTGATCCTCTGCAGCCCAAATTTTCAAACACTATAAATACTTGTTTAAATTGTTAGCTTAGTATCAGACTTTGGACAAAAAAAAAATTTAGAGACTAAGAATATTTCAGTTTTAGTTCTTAGAGTTTTTGGAGACATTGTGCTTGAACTTGAAGATTTGAAGATTTTCAATTCCAAGAAATTGGAAGTGGGTCTTGAAGAATCTTCATCCTTGACGTGTTTAAAGACTTTATTCATCGTACCCACTTGATGGAAACACTTGTTGGTATCGATTTCTATTTCTTTTTCATGTCTAGCTAAAACCCTAATTCTTGGGGTGTGATTTTGTGAATATAGGTTAAATTTATTGTTGGGTGTTGCTTATTGTTTGTATATCCGTTGTTTAAATGTGATTTCGTTTAGTAGTTGTGTTTGAACTTAATGAGATTATAGTTGCAAATACAATTTCATCTTAGTGTTTTTGGCTTGCTTGAGAGAGAGGTTTTAAAACTAAGACTACTAAATCGATAGCCGGTGGTTGTTGGTTCATATTGGGTTCAGCTCGAGAGAGTAAATCCTAGGCCCTCTCCCATACTTTCAGCTCGAGAGAGTGAATGGGCTAAGGCGGAGGCTGTGCTTAAATGCGGCAACTCGGTGTTCAAGTGAAACAGAGTTGATTCGGGGTAAGTTGCTCGAGAGAGAATTTAACCCCACTAAAGTCTAGTTACAAATATTCAGCGTGTACTATCAAAAGCATCTACCCGATAGTGTCTTTTATCCCATATTCCTATCACATCCTAAGAATCCCGCTCCCTATTTCGTTTCCTTATATTTTTGTCGTTTTAGTTGTTAATCACTACAAACCCCTATTTATAATTGAAATTCATTTCAAGCCCTTAATTAGTATGTTTTTATTCGTTAATATTTACATCTATGATTGATTAGAACTTGATTTTACTTTTCTATTAATTCTCAAAACCACTCCCTGTGGGAACGATCCCAACCCTTGGTTGGGTTATATCACTACACGTGATTGTTGGCACTTGAACCAAATAATGTCCTAATACGTGAAGTCACCTGTATAACTAAATATATCACTCTTTTCTATTTTATTTATGATTTAATGCAGAGAGTACAAAGCATTTTATGAAAAAACTAAAAAAAAGATATATAGTACCACTGTTCAAGTAAAGTGCACACTATTCTTCTAATTCTAAGGTTGGTTTAAATAGCTTTTGCACTTTTAAGGAAAACCCAAGGGTATTTCATACAATCAAGGATTTGTAGGAATTCCTTGCTTGAGTGTAATTTGGGGGAATATTGATATCATGTCCATATAAGATATTTTCATGATATTCTTCTTTCCTTTTCAAATTCCTTGACATGTGAAGCCTTGTCCGTTAGTGTGCCTTGAATGCCGAGGATCTTCCTATCTGATTTTGGAGTATCCTTTCACTTCATGAGATTTTTCTTCCCTTTCTTGGTTTCTTGATATGTTGGTCTTTATCTGTCAAACGTGTCTTTATTGCACAAACTTGTATATTAATTTGATGCTTCCTATTAATTGGATCATCGATGATATTGGTCTGATTTCAGGGGCTTAAATCAGATATATATTTATTTCTTCCTTATTTATTTGATTGTACTGCAATCAGAAATAGTGTCATTGATCAAAATTCATAAGTATTCGAGAAGCTAGCAATCTTTTTTTTTAATAATGACAATTAATCCAACAAAAATGTATATGACAATGAGGGACATAATGAAGTATAACGAGACTTCCCTAAAGCTCCCCTATTTGGTTGCAAAGATCCCCATGTTTGTATGCCGCCTATCCCTGCTATTTTTGTAGGGCAAAAATCTCCCCCTTTGGCATAATAAAAAACACACATATATACAACAAAGACATGTTGTAACACCTAGGATTCAAGTAGACAGAAAAATTTTCAATTTTAAGAAATCTGGTGCCCATGCATGGCCCGTGGAACGACCCACGGACTGTAGGTCAGGTCCTTGGTTGGCCAGTCATTTTCTCCAAAAATGTCAAGTTCCAGTACTCTTTCAACGGTTCACTAGGATGGTCCATCGTCCAATGCATATGTCATAAATAGGTTTTGTAGGTGAATCCTAGACTTAGTGAGATTTTGAGGTGGAAAGTTGAGGACCACAGTTGGGACCCCGGCTCATCGATTGGACCACGGCCCGTGGGTGGGTCCTTGTCACGACCCAGGGTTACCCCTTAGAGGTAACATGGCGTAGTTGACCCCGAAGGGGTCGCATACAAGCCCTTAGCATAATCATACACATAATGTCATAAGAAATAATGCAGAAATTAAAACTTTTTCTTCAACAAACGAAGTCAATTTTTTTCAAAATAGAAAGGTGTCTAAACATTGTCTCATTGGCCATCTATACAATCGAATACTTAGACATATAGGGATACAACGCTTACATAGTTCTAAAATGAAACTAATAAAAGAAACTACTAAGATATCTACTAAGTAAGATGTTGGTCCCCGAACTTGAACCAAAACTACCATCTCCATGAACCAACCCCCTACATTGTAGAAAACATAGAAATATGGGTTAGCACAAAAATGTACCAAGTATGTTATCTATGCACAAAATCATTAAAACATGCATGAAAAGGGACATTTCATTTGAAATCATGCTTTATGCCATTTTTGAACATCATCTTTGAAATAGTTGGAGAATGCAACCAATAAGGCAACTCACATACATTTTATTATAACCTGAGAAGTATCATTATAACAACAAGCATAGTCTCCAATATCAATATAATACACATCCCAATCTTCACAATACATAGCCTCCAATTATACAAGAATAAATGGTTAAATACCAAGACCATCACATCATGAAGTAATCCTCACATAAGCAACCTCTAAAACACACTAGTGCAATGTATGGTAACTAACATGTATTTACAATGTCCAACACAAATCCAATATCACATTCATACTCATTTTATGGTAAAGCCATTACCTTAGTAACCTCTAGGAAACACTTGTGCAATGTGGGGTTAGCATCCCATAATACCAACCCTACTAAGTACTCCTTTGAATCTACGTTAGTGATGCATTACATCTTTAGACTTCATTATATGCAATATTCACAAATTAAGGAAATAGTCATGTACATTACTTGAATACAAGGAAAGTCATACATATCCATTCAATATACATACATGCATTCAAATCTCATCATAATGTAAAGGAGCCATCCCATGACATCCTACTAAGTCTACTTGTGCAATGTGGAAGTAAAGTCCCATACCCCCACTCCTACTAAGTAAACTCACCAAGAAGTCATAATATAGTTTATGTCTCATTCATTAACTTCATTATTATAGGGAAAAGTTGCCATAACCAACATAGACCATGTGAGCTACATGGAATCCGGTGTCATATAAACCCACACCCAAAGAAGGTGTTCTTACTTGCCAAAGGTAGAACTAATTATATTTAGCTTCTAAGTGGATCCACTAGCTAAGTCCTATGTTTGGCACATAGTTATGGGATAGGGAGATTTCTACTAGAAACCTAACCTATTGCATTAGTGGAGGAGCTTCCATCTCATGAGTTTACTATAGATGACCCAACCTATTGCATTAGCGGAGGGGCCTTTTCCTTATCGTCCATATCCACTTGGTACTAAGCATTATTTCCCAATTATACATAATTAGTATGGAATTGTATCTACATGTGTGAAGGCATACTTTACCCTTCGTTCAATACAACTTACTAAATAGCTCATAGATTCATTTAAAGGTGAGAACTAACTTTCAACCTTAGAATCATCATTAGTATGTGAGTATAGCTTTCACACTAAGATCATGTGTTCTCATGAGAATGGACTTTCAATCAACACTATAGGATCATCATGGTCATGTACATTTCATGCATAACAATGAGTAAAGGTGCATATGATAACTATACTTTCAATTAACACTATTGATACATCATATTCATGTTTATGCATGAAGTGTGTGCGCGCGCATGATTGCCCTCACAACAGGACAACAACAACAACATTGTCATCATAGACATCTCCCTTCTCAAGGGTCACAACATGTACATAATATCCGAACTCATGCACGATTCACATATATTGCATTTAAGGATCTTAGACCATGTAAATCAATATATCTAATTTTCATTACAATAGATATGGATACATTCATCATAGAAACACCATCATGATCATAACGTAACATTCATATTCATATCGTATCATACTTAGTCATATCTAGGGTTGTGGGGGAGAGGGACCTTATCTCAACACTATAATACATATGGCAAGTAAGCACCTCCACCATAAGTGGATCAACAATTAATAATTAGAATACTTGACAAGTAAACACCCCCACCATAAGTGGATCAATCCATTCATATATAATAACTTCACATAACATACCTTCATAGATTGCCTTTTAAGGCCAAGAGTCGAGATCAAGTCTAACATCTTAGATTTGGCACAATAGATAGAAGAACATCATAATCCAACAACATAACCTATATGATCATTTTCAAGGTAATTCATATCTACAAGATTCTATCATATTCCATTCATGTCTAGGTGATCTAAACTAAGGCCATTCATCAAGAAATTCATCAACCCTAGAAGATCACATCTAACCTCTCAATTTGTCTCTTTCATAATATTACCCTAGACCAAGTCAAATTCATCTTAGATTCATAAGGTAATCAAGAATACATGTAAAACTATACTTAGATCATGTAATTACATCATAAACAACTCTAATTCAATCAATTAAATCAACTTCTAACAACATTTATTGTGTAGAGAAAATCCATAGCTAGGGTTGGGGGAAAACTCATGGATTCTTTAGATTTAAAGTTAAAACCATCTAAAATCAGTAGTATTACCAATAATAAACATAGTTCAATATTTAAGAACAACTTATAAAGGAATCCATGGGGTTGATTTGAAACCCTAGCTTTTGAGGATTTCTAGAATTGAATTAAAAACTTTTGAGAGGGCTCTATGGGTGATAGCTATCCATGGATGAAAACCACCATACCTTAGGTGTAAAAACCCATGAAAATCCTAAGAGAAACCTTCCATCTTCAAGCCCCTAGTTTGGTTTCTTCATTGGTCTTCAATGGTGTTCTTGGAGAGAAGACTTTGGGAGAGAAAGGGAATTGGGTTTTGATTGGGGGGTCTTTAGTTGAAGTGAATTAATGAATTAGTTTAGGGTCCTATAAGTTTTATAAGTCATTAATTAACCACCTAATTGACCTCCCTTAACCCCCACTTAATTAACTAATTAAAACACTAAACCTCAACTTAACTGAAAAGCTGTCAAAAATAGTCCAACCTACGGCTAGCCTTCCACGAACCGTAGATCAATCTACTGGCCGTGGTTGGCTTCCGTGGTTTAGGATTGTGGCTCTAAATGTTGTAGGCTCCAAGAAAAACTAATTATGGACCTACGCCCCTCATCCACGGACCGTGGTCTGGTCTACGGGGCGTGGAAGGCATCCGTAGGCCACCACTTAGTGATCAAACCTAACTTTCTAGGCACCCTTGGGGGACTGTTTTGGGGTCCTCCTCAAGGACCCCTAGAGTGGTCTTAGGGGACTCGTACCCAGATGTTTAACCCCTAAACATGATTTTCTAAGTATGGGAGTCACTTCTACAAGTTTTCACCCTCATACAACACTCCAAACATCAACGACAAGACCCTTAGAACTCACTAGTTCAAATGATTAGTTTTCGGACGTTATTGTCGTTTCTTGATGTTTGACCTCAAATCTCCTCAAACTAAACTAGAAAATCCAAATTACATTATTTAATCAAGTTTACAACTTCAACTCACATGTGAGGCTCTAGTTTCACCCATTAGATTACGTCAAGCTTCAGTTAGTTCTTACTAGTTTCTACGGGGTGTTACAGTTGTGTCATTGGAGATCCTAGTTTTTGAGTCTCTGACACCAAATGATGGATGAAAAGGACGGTCCTTGGTGGAATCACGGACCGTAGGTCATCACCGTCGATGGTGTCAGTAGTTATTTTTCTAGGGGCTTTTGGGTCTTTTCCTAATTATTCTAGCTTAATAATATGCCATTTTAACTTCACCTAAATACCTATATAAGTGTTTTAACCCCCGAATTTCCCAATTGAAATCATTCTCTCAAATTTACAAAAGAAGAACAAGTCTTCCTCTCAAAATATGTCTTTTTCTAAAAAGCTTGAAGAAGAAGGGATCAACTTAGGGTTTCGATCCAATTCTCCAATCCACCATTGATGTCAAGATTTTGGCAATGAGGTATGATAGTTTTCATCCATGGAGGCTTTTTCTCCATGGAGTTCCCAAATTCTCCAATTTATGAAGATAAAATTCCCCAATTGAGTTAGGGTTTTCTTCCATGTCATGGGTTCCTTTAATTATGGATTTATTTAATTGTTTTATGATCTATCAAGCATGAATTGACATAATCACATATTTTTATGATGAATTTTTATGAACCCATGCTTAGCCCATGTTTTCTAGATTATGAGGATTTAAAGTGAGTTTTGAACTATGAAAGGTATATTATGGAATTATGCATGTTCTTATGAAGTTGATGTAAATGTTTTAAGGATGATTTGAGAGTGAAGTATTAATGATGTTGTTATAATTGTGTTGTTGAATATATTTCTCACATACACATGAAAGTCTGATTGTGAAAGGTTTTTCTCACATAATAAGGGTTCTTAGGATTGAAAGGTCTTCTCAACTAAAATGAACCAATGTTAAGGAGCTATTCTAATGTTAAGGCAAGAGAAGATTACCCATCTCACATGATGTAAGGACAAAAGGTGATTGTCGATGTTCCTTTAAAGATAAGATGAATATGATTGACAACTATTCCGTGGAAGTTAAGCTTGAAACTGAGTGGAAAAGTGGCAATTACCTGTGTCCCATAAACTATGTTCCAACATAGGATTGTCTAGATATTCATTATCTAATGGATCCACATAAGCTAGAAGTTCATGATCCTTACTTCTGCAAGGAGGACAGCCCTTTTTCAGTGTGGGGCGGACATTGGATTCCATGATAATAACTCTCATTGTCATATATGTCGGTTAAGGATACTTCCCATAAGTATGCTATGATGGACTAAGGTTACTTTAAGAAAGTATCTCATACATGTTTAAGATGATAACTATAAGCATTGACCATGTTTTATGACTCATGTTTTCTAACTCTTTATCTCATGTTTTAGCTTGTTCATTGCATCTCATGAAAGTATTGCTTTTAAGTATGTTTTCAAATATTTTATGTATGGTGATCATACTCGGTACATATTTTGTACTAACGCATACTCTTGCCTATATTTCCCCAAACGTAGGGTCCGACAGTCAGGGTTCCAGTTTCGTGGATAGAGTTTGTTGAGGAGATTTCGATCTTTGGTGAGTCCTCATGTTTCGAGGGCCAGGCATTTATAGTATTCAGTCTTTTCTTACTTTCAATTTTGAAACATGATGTACGGGCTACGCCTAGATTCATTCTTATGCACTAGATGTCTTTGAGACGATGTTTAGATTTGTGCTATGCTCTATAAGACTTTGTTATATCGAACTGTCTTTTGGATCTCTTTATTCTATTTCTTGTATGATGAAAGCTAAGTGGCTTGTATGGGGCCTATCGGGGTCTTATACGCCATGTTATGCCTAAGGGCTACCTTGGGTCGTGACACATGTTGTCACAACCCAAATTACACCTTAGACGTGACATGAAATATATAAGACCCCGAGAGGCCCTACAAAGCCACTTAGCATGCATTATACACGATAATAGAAACAAAAGAGTTTAAAAAGTAGCATTTCATACAAAAGAGGTTGGCAAAAGCGAAAGTCTAAACATAAGTCTCAAAGCTTTCTATTACGTCGTAAGGAAAGTGATTGAGACGTAACCCATACATCACATACAAAGTCGGGAAATGGAAAGGATATGAAAGCAATAAAAGACTCTTAACCCTCAGATCATGAGGACTCACCAATTGTCAAAAAGCCTAAATGAATCAACTTGCCATGAGTATGGGGAATAGGAGTGTCGGAGCCTACACAAGTGAAACAATGTAGGCATAAGTACGCATTAATAAATGGAACGTACTAAGTATGAGGTAATATGCATAAACATAGGCAGGATAACAGAAGTAACTTAAAATACGCTAGTAGGCATGATCAAAATGGGACATTTAAAAGCTTTAAAGAAGAGATGACATGAAAATCATGAAAGCATGATCAAGTATATTAACATAAAGGACATAAGAAAAGCTTTGGAAAACATAATTATTTTGTGGGATATTAGCTTTAACCTACAATAAGACTATGAGAGCTATACATGAAATCTGGTATATCCCTCATACTGAAAGAAAGGGAAACTACTTACCATGGTAAAATCCATACATATCATGATTTTCTAAAGTGAATCCACTAGCTAGGTCATTTATGACAATCCTACGGGGGTACGTAGTTTGAGACTAGAGGTTGCTACTAGAGACTAACTTATTTGAGCCACCACCTCAAAACCCTCTCGGTGCTAAGTCTAAATCTCAATGAAATGGATAAAAGTCAAACACCATTTTAACATAGGAAACACAATGATCAATACCAATCCAAATATTTCAAGATTAAAACATAGAATAACTCCTTAAACATAATTCAACATAGAAAAGAAAACCTTTCAACAATGTGAATTCATTTGTGAGAAATACCTTTCACAATCTTGATCATCATAGTAAGTGAAAAGTCCTTTCACAATAACATCCATATTTCCTTTCAAAGTATCATTAACATTTACAATAACTTCATGAAAATATGCATATCTTCATAGCTTTATAGTTCATAGTTCATAGGTTCATCATAGAATCATGGTTTAAAAGCATAATTTAGGCATGGGTAAATGAAATTTCAACTAAATATCATAGATTAACATAAAATAGTGCATTAAATACTCAATTAATCATAATTGCCCACATTCATTGAATTGAAACCCTAATTTGATCAATTGAAAATTGAATGGGGAAATTGAAATACTTAGGAACCCCGTGGAGGAAAGTACTCCATGGGTGAATACACACACACACCATGATCCTTTAAGCCAAAGAAAATGAAGAATTTGGAGACTTGAATGGAACCCTAAGCATTCTTTTTCTTCCTTAGACCTGAGAGGATGAATTGAGGTCAAGTTTAGGGAATTTAGGAGAATGAGTTGAAATGGGTAAATTTGAGGCTTAAACCGTTTACATAAGGTTTAGGGTAGTTGGTAAAATGACATAGTTTAAGGTCAGATCATTTCGGAAAGGATCCAAAAAGCCTTTAAAAATATTATCAAGCCTTACCTATGATTTGGATCTACAGTCCGTAGGTTGTTCTACGGACCGTACCGGTCAACTGTAGATAGGTTCAAAAAATTTATTTTTGACCAACTTTTGATGGAACCCATGTACGGCTTGTAGTTCTTCCTATGATTAGTACATGCCAACCATAAAAACCAATTTTACCCCTTAAAATTTTACTAAGTTTGGGATTCACCTATGAGACTGACCCACGATTTGTATAATGGTTGACGGATCATCCTGGTGACCCATAAAAAGGGTATTGGGACTTGGTTTTAGAAAATTATTTTTCCCACTTCCTACGGTTGCTATCTACAGCCCATAGAAGCTCTAATGGTCCATAGATGGTACCTGTAAACCAAACTTCAGTTGAGAAATTTATTTTCCTCCTTTTTCCAAGTTTCAAGGTGTTACAATATCGCCCCCTTGAGATGATGGTGACAAAGGTACTTGAATTCATCAAATTTCATCAAGGAAATGTAAGTGTGATGGAGTATGTCTTGAAGTTCACGCAATTGTCTAGATATACTCCTTGTATGGTTGCCAATCCTAGTGCAAGGATGAGTAAGTTTGTTTTGGCAGTGTTTGATATGGTGGTTAAAGAATGTCGTATCGCCATGCTCATTAATGATATGGAAATTTCTTGTCTTATGGTTCATGTTCAAAAAATAGAAGAGGAGAAACTAAAGGAAATATCTAGGGAGGCAAAGAAGGCAAGGACCGGTGATGGTGACTTTTCACTTTCGAGGTCCAATGGACATGGTCGTTCTAAGTTTCGATAAAGTTTTTTCGGTCAAGGCTCCTCCAATGCTCTGGCTCCTAAATTCAACAAAGATAGAGTGTCTAACCCTAAGCCTCAAGGAGGAAATGGTTGTGGATCTTCATTGTTTACTTGTGTTAGATGTGGAAGAAAGCATGAGGGTAAATGC
The DNA here is from genome assembly GCA_037074985.1 of Solanum bulbocastanum. Taxonomy (NCBI): domain Eukaryota; kingdom Viridiplantae; phylum Streptophyta; class Magnoliopsida; order Solanales; family Solanaceae; genus Solanum; species Solanum bulbocastanum. The sequence goes on from CM073599.1 coordinate 17,625,056, forward strand.
CTAGTCGTTTCCATGTTTTGGTTGTGGTAAGAAGGATCATAAGATAAGGGATTGTCCCTCAGTTGCAAAGAATTAATGAGATAATAATCGACAGGCTCAACCTTACCCTTTGTTAGTTCATAGTGGGAGTTAGTACCAAAACATATTTTATGCGCTTCAAACTCGTCATGAGCAAGAGGGTTCTCCCAATGTGGTTAGTATGTTGAAAATATTTCATCTTGATGTTTTTGCTTTGTTTGATCCTGGTGCTACCTTGTCTTTTGTGACACCATATATGGCTAAGAGGTTTAATGTTCTTCTGGATGTGCTGATAAACTCTTTCTCTATGTCTACTCCTATTGGTGAATCTATTGTGGCTAAGAAAGTCTATAGAATTTGTCCCGTCTCCTTATCTTACAGAGTAACTCATGTTAATCTAGTAGAGATTTATATGTTAGATTTTGATGTTATTCTTGGTATGGATTGGCTCTATTCTTATTATGCTTCTATTGATTGTAGGACTCGAGTGGTCAAGTTTTAATTTCCTAATGAGCCCGTCCTAGAGTAGAGAGGGGAAATTCTATGCCTAAGGGTCATTTTTTTTTAAATATCTTAAAGCTAGAAAAATGTTTTCTAAGGGTTGCATAGATCATCTTGTTTGGGTTAGTGATATAGATTTTGAAACCCCTACTCTTGAGTAAGTCCTCATTGTTGATGAGTTTCCAGAAGTATATTCCAATGATTTACTCAGTGTTCATCCCAAAAGGGAAATAGACTTCGGTATTAACCTCCTCCCAGATACACAGCCAATCTCTGGGTGGAGGAAAATACCAAAGTCTATTTCCCTTTCAAGATGAACATTGGGTAAATCATCAGGATACACTTCCAGAAACTCATTAATAATGTGAACCGACTTAAAGATAGGGGTTTCAAAATCCATAACCGTAACCCGAACAAGATGATATATGCAACCTTTAGAAATCATCTTTCTAGCTTTAATACAAGAAAATAACTGACCCTTAGGCATAAAATTTTTGCCTTTCCACTCTAGGAGAGGCTCATTGGGAAATTGAAACTTTACCACTCAGGTTCTACAATGAACAGAAGCATAAAAAGAATGGAGCCAGTCAATACTAAGAATAACATCAAACCTCATAGACACATAAGGTGTCATAAAAGACAAGGTAACACTGGAATGAAGCAAAGCATAAAATCAAGACGAAAGACTTTCAACATACCGGTAACCATATTAGGAGAACCCTCTTGGTCATGATGAGTTTGAAGTGCATAAAATCAGTTTTGTTTAGAGCACTTGAACCCGAACCACTAGATGGAGCTTTCCTATCATCTTTTCCCTTGTCAAGTGTATAGGGATAATCCCTCAAGTGGTGAACACTCTTTCCACAACCAAAATAATTATCATTACCCATCAAGCATTTTCTCGAATGAGTCTTGCAACACTTTTGATATTCGGGAACTGAATAATCATTTCCATCACCATTTCCTCCTTGAGGCTTAGGGTTAGAAACCCTTTCCTTGTTGAACTTAGGAGCTGGATCCTTAAAGGAACCTTGACTAGAAAACCTCTATCGGAACTTAGAACGACCATGTTCATCGGACCTTGAATATGAAAAATCACCATTACTAATCTTTCCCTTATTTGCCTCACTTGACTTTTCCTTCAATTTCTCCTCTTTGATTTGCTGAGCATGAATCATTAGACGAGAAATTTCCATTTCCTTAATGAGTATGGTGGTATGACATTCCTTCACCACCATTTCGGACACACCCGAGATGAACTTGTACTTCTTTGTCCTAGAGTCGACAAGCATAGTAGGAGCATACCTAGACAGTTATGTGAACTTAAAGGCGTACTCCTTCACACTCATAGTTCCTTGAAAAAGGATAATGAATTCAAGTACCTTCACCTCCCTCATCTCCAAGGGAAAGAACCTATCAAAGAAAGCACCTTTAAAATTTTCCCAATCAAGAGTACCCGTATCAACTACCACCTCTTCCTTGCATTAGTTGAACCAAACATGAGCAAAACCCTTAAGTTGATAAGATGCCAATTCCACCTTTTCCAACGGCATCACTTTCATGATCATCAACATCTTGTATAAGTCATCAATGAACTCTTGAGGATCTTCCTCAACCTTGGACCCATGAAACTCTAGATGATTCATCCTAGTGAACTCCCTGACTCTGGTTACCGCTGTACCCACATTTGGGTTCATAGGGACCATAACCTTCCTATTGGCTTAGGCCGTCATGGGTTGAGCCAATACTTGAAAAGCAGCCCTAAACTCCACATTACTCACTTGTTCAGCCAAAGGATTAGCCCGACTTGTACAGCTTCTTGAGGAGCTTCTCGTTCCATATTATCACCCACATTCCTTCTGAAGTATGCTTTTCGAGGGGCCATACCAGAAAAACATCATAAGGATTAAAAGTGAGACATATAGTGTAAACTCTATCACACGACTTTAGGGTGATGAAAGAAGTGGAGTTTCCTAACCACCTTATAGCCTCTCATTCATAAATGTGCCACACTTCACACTCATGAACAAGACAATACACGACGTGGCTTATGAGACATCCTAGGACCTTTCTAAGCCATATGCTCTGAATACCAATTTTGTCATGACCCAAAGTATAGCCTAGACATGACATGGTGTATAAAACCCTGTAACACCCCGTATCCAAATAAGGGTAATGAACTAGAAATTCAGAACCTACAGGTGCCATCCATGAGGGCCGACCCACGGACCATAGGTGTGGTCCATGATTGGATCCCCCAAAATAGGAATTTTTGACAAGGATCGATGGTCCATCAATATGGGCCGTGGGTCAGACCACGGTCCATCGATTGGGGTTCGTGGATGAATGCCTCAGGAACCGTCCAAGCATGGACCACGATTGGACCTACGGACCGTAGGTGGGTCCACAGTCCGTGGTCCAATGTCCATAGGTCAAGTCCAAAATCTCTGACCACCAACCAAGGTTCTCTAGGACGGACCGTAGGTCCATCCATAATCTATCGACTGGGCCCGTCGATTGGTAAGTCGGTAGCAGCTAACAGTTAACTTAGGGGTAGTTGTGTCTTTTCCTAATTAATTATTTCCTATACTATGTCATTTTACCTACATTTAGAACTCCTATATAAGTATTTTTACCCCAAATTCACCCCATTTAATTCATTTTACCTAAATCCCAAAAGAAAACCAATTCCTCTCAAATATTCTCTCTAGAACTTGAAGAAGAAGAAGAAGAAGATTTCACCTAGGGTTTCAAGTTAAAGATACAGATTATCCATTGAATCTTAGAATTGGGCTTTGTTGTTAAGGTATGATAGCTTTCATCCATGTACACTTTTGCATCCATGGAGTTCTTTAAAAAATTCAATTTCAAAAGAAAGATAGAAATCTCCTATTGTTAGGGTTTAATTCAAAAGTCATGGGTTCCTTTCAAACTTGATTCTAATGGTTGAATTGTGTTATTGATGATTTCCTATGGTTTTTATGATGTATTCTCAAGAACCCATGAAATTCCCATATTTCTCAATTGTGATCTTATAATGTGGGTCTTTGTTGATGAAAGAGGAATTTTATGAATTGATGCATGAAGTAATAGAACCACATGATTTATAATGAAATTCATGCCTAATGCTTGAATTTTAAATGTGATGGTTGAAAGTAGGCTATGAACCTTAAAAATGTAAAGTATGAGATTATGCATGTTTTTATGAAATCCAAGTAAATGCTTTAGGGACACTTGAGAGTAAAGTGTCAATGATTATGATAATGTTATTGTGTTAATTAAAAGGACATTCTCATGAACACATAATGAATGAACATGATGTGAAAAAATTTTCTCACATAATGACGATTCTAAGGTTGAAAGGCTTTCTCACCTAATTGAATCTATGATTTACATGTGGACATGGATGGTGAAAAGTTTTCTCACACATGATCTAATGAGTTATCCTAATGAAATAACTTGGATTGATTGTTAAGTACATCCTTCCATGAGACATGAGTTAAGTAACACATAATAAGTACTCCATGGGATTTATTCTTAGAACTGAGTGGATATTGAAATGAGATGGAAGTCTTTTACGTCAGTTGAGTCCGGGCTTCCCATGTATGTCTCATGAGATGGAAACCTTTTACGTTAGTTGAGTCAGGGTTTCTAGTAGCAATCTTTGTATCCCATAAACTATGTGCCCCTATAGGTTATCTAGCTAGTGGATCCACTTAAGTTAAGAGTTTGTGGTCTTGCCTTAGGCAAGTAGGACAACCCTTTTTGGTGTGGGTAACACTGGGTGATCATGTTTTAGCTCACATGGTATCATGTCAGTTCAGGCTTATCTCCCACAACAAGAACGTGAATGATGAACTAAGGTTACTTTAAGAAGTATTGTACATGAGTGCAAGGGTTTCAAAGATGATGTTGACTTATGTTGTCCATGTTTATGACTTATGATTCCTAATCCTTTATGATGATGTTTAAACTGGGTAAATTGCATGCTTTGAAATGAAATGTTCCTTTTTGCATCTTTTAAATGTTTTGATGCATAGTTATCATACTTAGTGCATTTTTGTACTAACGCATACTCTTGCCTACATTTTCCCCAAATGTAGGGTCTGACAAACAGGGTTTCCATTCTAATGGCTAGAGCTTGGACTTTGATTTCTTTTCGAGCTTGGTGAGTCCTCATGGTTCGAGGATGGACTTCTCCTTATTATAGTTTCCATTTCTTGTATTTCCTTTTTGATATGATGTATGGGTTAGGCCCAATTTCATTCAATATTGTGATAGATGGCTATGATGAGACAAGTGTCTAGACTTCTGCTTTCCTTTATGAAAAACTTTTTAGACTTGAAATGTGTTTTACTCTCAATTGTTCTATTTCTTATGTTATCAGAACTAAGTGGATTATATGGAGTCCTTCAGGGTTCTATACACCATGTTACATCTAGGGGGTACCCTTGGGTCGGACAAACTTGGTATCTGAGGACAAGGTTGCAAATGATCCTAAGATGATGTTTCATAAGCCACGTCTGTAGAGTCTTTTTGATGAGTGTAAAGCGCGCCACATTGAATGAGAGGATACAAGATGTTTAGGAAATTTTACCTCTTCATTACTCTTAAGTCGTGCCTTAGAGTTTAACTCTAAAAGATCTCTATCCTAATCCTTGTCCTATGTACTTCAGGATATGACTACTCAAAGGGCTGCTATAGGGTGACAATGTGCAACAAGGAGCTCCTCCCCAAGCTCTGGTAAATCCTTTGGCTGAGAATATGACTAATGCAGAGGTTAGGTTAATTTTTCAAATGTTGGCCTAAGCTATGACGGTATAAGCCAATCGAGAGGTGGTAGCTCCCGTGAACCCAAATATGGGTACGATGACTTCGGGAGTGATGGATTTTATAGAGATGAACCCTCCAGAATTTTATGGCTCCAAAGTTGAGAAAGACCCTCAAGAGTTTGTCGATGAGGTCCATAAGGCACTTGATATTATGGGGGTGACTCTGGTAGAGAAAGCAGAATTGGCCTCAAATATGGTATGATAAGTGGAAAGAGGCAAGGTCGATTGGAGTGCGTCCCGTAGAGTGGGAAATGTTTAAATCAGCATTTCTTGATATGTTCTTTCCCCCTGAATTGAAGGAAGCAAAGGTGCAAAAATTCATTAACCTTTGTCAAGGAAGTATAAGTGCGAAGGAGTATGCCTTAAAATTCCCCCAAATGTGTTGGTATGGTCCAACAATGGTCACAGATCCTAGAGCTAAGATGAGTAAGTTATTGACGGGTATATCCAATATGGTGGTCAAAGAGTGCCATACCACCATGCTCATTGGTGACATGGACATAACTCGTCCTATGGTCCATGCACAACAAATTTAGGAGGAGAAACTTAAGGAAAAGTCTAGAGAGGTGAAAAGGGCTAGGACTGGTGATGGAAACTTCTATAATGCAAAGTCCGAGGGACAAGGTCGGCCTAAATTTTGACAAAGGTTTTCTAGTAAAGATTCCTATAATGCTCCTCCTAAGTCTAATATGGAAAGGGTTTCTAACCCTAAACCTCAAGGAGGAAATGGAGGTGTTTCTTCTTTTGCTAGATCTACTTATGTGAAGTGTGGAAAGAAACATCATGGGAAGTGCCTAGCTAGCATGGATGGTTGCTATGGTTGTGGCAAGAGTGGCCACAAGGTGAGAGATTTCCCTATGCTCAAGGTTAAGGGGAGAGAGGGCAAGCAAACCCCTCCTAGAGGTTCAAACTCCAATGCTCTGAAGCAAAATAATTTTTATGCTCTCTAATCCCGAGATGACCAACGAGAATCCCCGAATGTAGTCACCTTTATGTTAAAAGTTTTTCATCATGATGTGTATGCTTTTCTAGATCCTGGTGCTACTTTATCTTTTGTGACGCCATATGTGGTGATAAGGTTTGATGTTCTGCTGGAAGTGTTATTTGAACCTTTTTTTGTCTCTACTCCTGTTTCTGATTCTGTGGTGGCTAAGAGGGTCTATAGAAGATGTCCTGTTTCCCTATCCTATAGAGTTACTCTTGTGGACTTAGTAGAGCTTGATATGTTAGACTTTGATGTGATTCTTGGAATGGATTTATTGCATTTATGGTATGCCTCTATTGATGGTAGGACTCGAGCGGTTAGATTCCAATTTCCAAATTAGCCTATCCTAGAGTGTAAGTGGGAAAAATCTATGCCTAAGGGTCGGTTTGTCTCTTGTCTTAAAGCTAAGAAGATGATTTCTAAAGGGTGTATTTACCATCTTATTAGGGTGAGGGATGTAGATTTTGAAACCCCTACTCTTGAGTCGGTCCCAATAGTTAATGAATTCTCGGAGGTTTTCCCCGATGATTTACCCGATAATCCTCTTGAGCAGAAAATAGATTTTGGTATTGACCTTCTCCCGAATACGCAACCTATCTATATTCCTCCTTATAGAATGACTCTGACGGAGTTAAAAGCGTTGAAAAAGGAACTAAATGATTTGTTGGATAAAGGTTTCATCCGATCGAGTATCTCTTCATGGGTGCTCCCGTGTTGTTTGTTAGAAAGAAAGATGGGTCTCTTCGAATGTGCATTGATTATCGTCAATTGAATAAAGTGACCATTAAGAATAAGTATCCTCTTCCAAGTATAGATGACTTATTTGACCAACTTCAAGAGGCTAGCTACTTCTGTAAGATTGATCTTCATTTGGGTTGTCACCAATTAAGGGTGAGAGGGGATGATATTCCAAAGACAACTTTTAGAGCCCGGTATGGTCATTATGATTTCATGGTAATGTCATTTGGGTTGACTAATTCTCTCGCGGCATTTATGGATTTGATGAATAGGGTGTTTAGACAATACCTTGATAAGTTCGTAATCGTGTTTATTGATGATATTTTGATCTATTCAAGAAGTGAGAATGAACATATTCACCATTTGAGGATTATGTTGCAAATTCTTAAGGACCAACAACTTTTTTCAAAGTTTAGAAAGTGTGAATTTTTGTTAAGGTGTGTACCTTTCCTGGGTCATATTGTGTCAAGCAAGGGTATTGAGGTCGATCCCAAGAAGACAAATGCGGTCAAAAGTTGGCCTCGACCTCTACCTCCTTTAGACATTAGAAACTTTTTGGGTTTTTCTGGTTACTATAGAAGGTTTGTTGAGGAATTTTCTTCCATTTCTTCTCCTTTGACGACTTTGACTCAAAAGAAGGCTAAGTTTGTGTGGTTGAAAGCTTGTGAGAAAATTTTTCAAGAGTTGAAAGATAGACTTACTTCTACTCTGGTGTTGACCTTACCGGAAGGTACAAATGTTTTGTGGTGTATTGTGATGCCTCTAGAGTCGGATTGGGATGTGTGCTTATGAAAAATGGTAATGTGATTGCCTATGCTTCAAGGCAACTTATAGTCCATGCGAAGAATTTTCCTACCCATGATCTTAAGTTAGCGAAAGTTGTTTTTGCCTTAAAAATATAGAGTAATTATTTGTATGGGGTTCATGTTGATGTTTTCACTAATCACAAAACTCTACAATATGTGTTTAGTCAAAAGGATTGGAATCTTCACCAAAGAAGGTGGCTAGAACTCTTGAAGGATTATGACATGAGTGTCCTTTATCACCCCGGTAAAGTTAATGTGGTAGCGGATGCTCTTAGTAGATTGCCAATGGGTAGTGTGGCTCATGTAGATAAAGAAAAGAAAGTGTTGGTTCTTGATGTTCATGGTTTGGCCTGATTAGGTGTTCAACTAGTGGATTCTACCGAGGGTGGTGTCACGGTCCATAATGGTTCTGAATCGTCCTTTGTGATGGATGCAAAGGCTAAGCAAGGTCTTGATCCCATTTTGGTTGAGTTGAAAGAGGTTTTGCTTAATAAATCTGTTGAGGCTTTCTCCTAAGGGGGAGATGGTGTGCTTAGATATCAAGGCCGTTTATATGTTTGGAATGTCAATGACTTGAGGGAACGAATCCTAGAAGAAGCCCGTAGTTCGCGATATTCTATTCACCCAGGATAACCAAGATGTACCGTGACCTACGGGAAGTCTATTGGTGGAATGGGATGAAGAAAAATATTGCGGAATTTGTGGCCAAGCGTCCTAATTGTCAACAAGTGAAAGTTGAGCACCAAAGGCAGGGAGGTTTATCCCAAGACATTGCTATTCCTACTTTGAAGTGGGAAGACTTGAATATGGACTTTATAGTTGGTTTGCCTTGCACCCAGCGACAACATGATTCAATATGGGTAATAGTAGATCGAATGAAGAAGTCATCTCATTTCCTTCCCGTCAAGATTTCATATTCAACGGACGACTATGCCAAGACGTACTTGAGAGAGATCGTAAGATTACATGTTGTGAATTTGTCTATCATTTACGATTGTGGTACCAAATTCACTTCTCAATTTTGGAAGTCATTTCAAAAGGGTCTTGGCACCAAGGTTAAGCTTAACACGACTTTTCATCCCCAAACCAATGGGCAAGCGGAGCGTACTATCCAAACTTTGGAAGAAATTGGAATGACCATTTTCCATTGATGGAATTTGCCTATAATAATAGCTACCATTCAAATATAGGTATGGCTCCGTTTGAGGCTCTTTATGGTAGGAGGTGTAGGTCTCCTAGAGGCTAGTTTGAGGTGGGTGAAGTTACTTTGATAGGTCCCGAGCTAGTTTATGAAGCTATTGAAAAAGTCCAGCTTCTTAGAAAAAGGTTGAAAACAGCTGAAAGTCGACAAAAGTCATATGTCGATGTTAGAAGAAGGGATCTTGAGTTCGAGGTTCATGATTGGGTTTACTCGAAAAATCTCAACCATAAAGAGTGTAATGAGGTTTGGTAAGAAAGGGAAGCTTAGTCCCCAATATGTAGGCCCATATCAAATTTTGAGATGTGTTGGGAAGGTTGCCTATGAGTTAGATTTGCCAAATGAGTTGGCATTGGTGCATCCGGTTTTCCATGTCTCTAAGCTTAAGAAGTGTGTTGGAGATCCGACATCCATAATTTCCCTAGAAGGGTTTGGAGTTGATGAAAGTCTCTTTTATGAGGAAGATACGATTGAGATTTTGGACTGGCAAGTTAAGAAGCTAAGGAACAAGAAAGTTGCTTCTGTAAAAGTGTTCTGGAGGAATCACTTAGTTGAGGGTGATACTTGGGAGGCCGAGGCCGATATGATGTCTCGATATCCTCATCTCTTTCCTTCTACTCCTACTCTAGCTTGAGGTAATAAGTTCCTCTTGGTTTGCTCTATGTTTTGGAGTCATGTATTTTATGTGTCCTATGATCAACTTAAGTTATGAGTATTCATGAATGCTTATATTTAGAAAGAAATTGAATTATATGATTGATTTCCCTCATGTTGTTGTGCATAAAGTATGAGTTTCCTATATGCTTCATGAGATAATTGTTGAACATGTTTTAGGTATGCTTTTTGAGAGTAAATTGCATATTGACTTCATGAGATTGTATTGAGCATGCTTTTGAGCTTGGAGAAGGTAATTCCTCCTAGAACATGAGAAATGTTGAAAGTTTTATGCATAATGGGCTGTTTAATGTGGTTCTTACTTCCTTATGATGCATTGAATGTGATTAGTATGGAGTTGATGTTTCCTATTTTGTTTTGTGCATTGTTATGATGTTGCATGCATGATGGGTTGCTAGTCTTTAGTCTTGACTCCCGTAAGGTGTATAGAGCATCATTCGAATAGTCCCAATAGGGAGATATTGTAACACCTTGTATCTGAATAGCGGTAATGAACCAATAATTCAAATCCTACTAGTGCCATCCACGAGGACCATAGATGGTCCGTAGGTTGAACCACGGACCATAGGTGTGGTCCATGGTTAGAGCCCCCAAGATAGGATTTTCTTACCAGGATCGATGGTCCACCAGGACTAGCCGTGGGTCAGACCACAGTCCGTCGACTGGGGTGCATAAATGGGTGCCTCAGAATTGTCTAAACATTGATCACAGTTGCCCTACGGACTATAGGTGGGTCTACGACCCGTGGTCAGGTCTAAAATCTCTGACCACCAACCACGATTCACCAGGACAGACCGTAGGTCCATTCATGGTCCGTCAACTGGGTCCATCGGTTGGTAAGTCGGTGGAAGCTAACAATTAACTCAGGGGTCGTTGGGTGTTTTCCTAATTAATTAGTTCCTATACTATGTCATTTTACCTACATTTAGAACCCCCCCACCTCCCCCACCCCCATTTAATTCATTCTACCTAAATCCCAAAAGAAAATCAACTTCTCTCAAATATTCTCACTCTAGAACTTGAAGAAGAAGAAGATTTCACCAAGGGTTTTAAACTAAGGATCCAAATTCTCCATTGAATCTTAGCATTGGGATTTGTTGTTAAGGTATGATTGCTTTCATCCATGGACACCTTGCATCCATGGAGTTCCTTCAAAAATTCAATTTCAAAAGAAAGATAGAAATCTCCCATTGTTAGGGTTTGATTCAAAAGTCATGGTTCCTTTCAAACTTGATTCTAATGGTTGAATTATGTTATTATAAGTGTGAATTGATGATTTCCTATTGTTTTTATGATGTATTCCCAAGAACCCATGAAATCCCCATATTTCTCAATTGTGATCTCATAATGTGGGTCTTTGTTGATGAAAGAGAAATTTTATGAATTGATGCATGAGTTGATAGAATCACATGATTTATAATGAAATCCATGTCTAATGCTTAAATTATAGATGTGATGGTTGAAAGTAGGTTATGAACCTTTGATACACTCAAATTACACCTCCCTAAAGAAGTATAAAGGATCGTCGTTGTAATGACCCTAAAAACGAACTAGTGAAACTAGAGCCTAATGTATGTGCATTTGAGTTTGGTGTGAGTGTGTCTTGAGTTTTGAAGTGGTTTAAGGTTGTCTCGAGCCATGGTTGAGGTGTTTAGGGTTAGACGTCAAGGTACCACCCCCCAAGGACCACCCTAAGGGTCCTTGAGGAGGAACCTAAGTCTAAACCCCAAGACCCCAAGGAAACCATGGGGCTGCCCAAAATGGGGTGACCTACGTACGGAAGGGGTCCACGCCCCGTAGGTCCATCCACGCCCCGTGGATGGCCTCCGTAGGTCATGGAACCCTAAAAAAAGCCATAACCTCAATTGACGAAGGGACAGTACGGCCCGTGACCCCATCCACGGACTATGGATGGGGGTTTCGTGAACCAAGTCTGCAATCTGTCATTAGGCACGACCAAGTGTAAGGTGAAGTGGTAAATTCACCCTTTGCTTAGTTAAGTGTTTGGACGCTTATTTTGTGTTTATTAACATATTTTAAGAGTATTAAAACATTAAAATGCTATTTTATATTTCATTATTTCTAAACCCCAAATCAAAACCCTTCCCTCCCAAAAAGTCTTCTATCTAGAAACTCCATTGGAGATCAAGGTCAAGATCAAGCTAGGGTTAGGGATTCCAAGGTTTTTCTTTTTCAATTCTCATGGGGAATCAATAGCAAGGTATGGTAGTCTTGATCCTTGTCTAATTTTCCATTCAAGGAGCCAATTCAAAGAAGATTTCAAATCATGAAAATCTAGGTTTTTCACTCAATCTCAGGGGTTCTTTCATCAAATGTTTTCAAATGGTTTCTAATGAAAAATTATGATTGTGTTGATGTTTAATTGATGATTTATGATGAAAATACTCTATGAACCCATGAATTCTCTCAATTCCTAAATTGTACCTTTTGAAGTGGGTTTGATGATCATGAATGAATGTTGATGGATTATGCCTAAATTGATTTAGATTGTTGAATTGAATCACTATTCATGCCTAATTATATTACTTAAAGGTTTTTTTGGTGACTTATGATCATGGCCTTGAAAGGTCAAGTGATGACCTAATTTCATGTTGAGTTAGAATTATGCTTGAGCTATTGATCCACATCAAAGGTGGAGCTGTTTACTTACTTTGTATTTTGATCCACTTGAAAGTTGGAGGTGTTTACTTATTATGTACATTGTGATCATGGCCTTGAAGGCATAGTGTGAGTAATTGAAGTATTATCATGATGTTGTATATATGAATGTGATGTGAAGGATGTGCATGGGAGTTCAATGATAGAATGATGATTTTGTCTAGAATGTAAATGTGTTATTATTGAACGACTGTTTCTCAATTTGACACTCATGAATGAATGAATGGTTAATGTATGAATATGATGAGAATTATATTTTTGTGGTCCTTATGAATGCATTATAATCATGTTTAGAAGGCAATTGTATGAATGATGAGGCTATATTTGAAAGGCTGTTCTCACATATTCACACACACTCATGAATGACTAATGAATGAAGATCTATGATAATGTTAATGAATTTTGAGTCTATTGAAAGCCTGTTCTCAATTGTACTCTAATAAATGAAAAGACATGTTGTGAAAGGACTTTCTCACAATATGGGATTCCTAAGTGAAAGGCTATTCTCATCTTTGATTCTATGAGTTTTCCAATGAATGAATGTTGGGATGGGATGGATACTCATACGGGAGTTGAGGCGGAGTATCTAGTAACAATCCCTATCCCATTTTAGTGAATGTTGGGTTTGGGATGGATGCTCAACCATGAGTTGAGGTGGGGTATCTAGTAGCAATCCCTTATCCGATAATGAACTAATGTAGTGAATGTAAAGTACTCTGTAGTGAATGTAAAGTACTCTGTGGGGAATAATGCTAAGCACAAAGTGGATATGGTTAGAGCTTGGTGCTCATCCATGAGTTGAGGCGTGGTATCTAGTAGCAATCTCCCTATCCCTTAAGTATGTGCCCATATAGGTCTAGCTAGTGGATCCACTTAAGCTAAAGAACAATGGTCCTACCTTAGACAAGTAGGAATCCCTTATTCGGTGAGGGTGACACCGGGATTCCATGAATTGCTCACATGGTCTATGTTGGTTAAGGCTTACCCCCACAAAGAATGTTAATGAACTATGGATTCTTAAGAATGCACTACTTAGTGTGGGTGTTGGTATGGGACTCCATCTATGCATTGCACAAGTAGGCTTTGAGAGGGGTCATGGTGTGTTCCTTATAGTGTTAATGAAATGAATGGACTCTTATGGTCATGTTAATGAATAATGTTGATCTTATGTCTTAATGAATGAAGGTATTCTTAATGAAGTTAATGAATGAGTGACTCAGATGCTTGTATGTGTAATGAAAGAATGCACACTATACTTGGATTATATATATGAGTACTTCCTTGTCATGACTTGTTGAGTATAAATGTGCCTAGTCTATGGTGACTTCAAAGGAGCACTTAGTGAGAGTAGTAGTATGGGATGCTACTCCCACATTGCACAAGTGTGACTTAGAGTTGTCTTAGGCAATGATGTTTATGTGATGATCATGTCTTATGAAATGTTTATATCTTCATGAATGAGTATTGTTGAAGATGGAAAGGTTGAATGGCAAGTTCACTTGTGGTGACCTTAGGGTGGTGCCTTGGTGTGGATGGTGGTATGGGACGCTATCCATGCATTGCACAAGGTATAGCCTAAGGCTTACTTGAAGTGAAAGTTTAGATGAAGGTAGTAAGTAATATGTATATCTATTGTGATAAATGACTTGTATGTTGATCATGTTTGAATATTATGTCTCTTATGTTTATATTCATGAAGGTTTTATCAAAATGGCATGAATGCATGACTCTCAAGCAAATGTCCTTTTTAAGCATGTTTTGGCATGGCTTCCATACTTAGTTTGTCTAATGTGCTAACTCATAATTCTTTTTCCTTTTTACCAAAGTGTAGGGTTTGGAGATATTGGTGTTTTATGCTTGAGGAGTAAGTTTCTAAGCTACTTGAAGATGAAGACTTGGTGAGTCCTCATAGTTTCGAGGACAATACCCACTTTGTTCCTTTATGTCATTTATTTTATGTTAAAGCTTCTGTATGGGCTAAGTACCAATGTTGTATTCAAAGTATTAGATGGTTTGAGACGTAGTATATAAAGTCTAGAAAGTCTTCCGCTTGCTTTTAATGAAAGATGTTTTCGATTGTAAAGAAAAGTTTTAAATTCTTCTCTACTTTCCTATGTTCTTATGTTCAAGAATGCTACGAGGCTTGCATTAGACCCCTTCGGAGTCGAGTGCACCGTGTTATGACTAGGGGGTGCTCTCAAGTCATGACAATTGTCAAATAAAGAACCCAACTTGTAGGTTGGGGTCGATCCCATGAGGAATATGGTTTAGACTTAACTTTAACTTACGATTATATTCGTATATTCAACGTATTTTCGATATAAGTAAGTAAAAGAGGGGGGGGGGGGTTTGTGTAACAAATAACTGATTGTATTTTAGAGAACAAGTGGGCAATATTCGAACTTTAGTTGGTATCAATGACAGAAAGAAACTAGGGTGTATGTGTTCCCTATAAGTTCATAACGTGGTAATCCTTTTCTAGTGTATCACATGCAAAGTGGTAAGTTATGTATCCCTAAGTCCTTGGTCCGGCAAATAGATAATTTCAATTTGCACCTTGGTGCAGCTACGTGTGTATAATTTACTAACCCTTACCTTTACCTCATATTAGACATCATATCAATGTATGACTTAGTTTTCACCCTCACACCAATTAAGATTAGACTATTAGATAGTATCACACTAAATCTATGTTGATAATTCTTTTCTTATTAACTACCCTCCTTGGTTCGGCAAGTAGCAACAAGGCGAGTTGTAACGTTGGCCACCCTTAAAAAGACTTCTAAACGAAAGAATTATCAATGCATGCAACAACACTATTGAAGAAGTACTTAGTTACTATTCATACTTTGTTAATTGCTCATGGTTCCCGAAACCCTAGTTGTTTGTTTAGTTACTCATGCTAGCAAGAACACAATTCATATTTTTAGAAGAAGAATTCATGAACTTACATAATGAGTAGAAGAAACCCGTAATCTTCAATTGAAATTCATAGCAAGAATCTTTATAAACTGAAATTATGAAATCAAATTGCTATTGTTTGCAAGTTAATTCCCAAGAACACACCAAGAACTAAAGTTAAACAATAGTGGCTAACCCCCAAAAATGAGGTTTACATCCCTTATTTATAGAAATACTTGTCCCAAATAAAAAGGAAATGAAATAAGGAAATAAACTACATGATGCGGCTTCGATGGACGAGACTGACCTATGGATCGTGGATCGAACTACGGTCCGTAGGTCCATTTCATAGACCAAGACATAGAAATTTTCCACAGAGGTTGGAACCTTCAACTTTCTGATGCAAACGACGAATCGGCAGAATGGACCGTAGGTCGACCCACGGTCCATGGGTCCCTTCTCGTGGCTCCACACTTGAACTTTTCATAAGGTACTGGAACCCAAACTTTCTTATACAAATGACGGATGTGCAGGACAGCCCGTGGGTCGACCTACGCTCCGTCAATGGCTTCTGTAGTTCCACACTTGGACAAGACTTCCCTGATGCTCCATCTACGCCACCAACCTACAGAGCGTGACTAGGCCTACAGTCCGTAGGCCACCTCCGTAGATGGATCCTTCTGTTAAATTTCACCTGCTGTCTCTCTCGACCTCGTCCATGTCTATTTCCTACAAATATAGCACAATAAACATTAGTTCTAATACAAAATGGCCCTAGACACACACAAATCTTAAGTGAAATGTATTAAAAATGCCATAAACTCACGGTAGATCAACACGCTCGACTTAAATTCATTGTTTTTCCTCAAGCGACACACTAAGACTCTAAACGACACTTATGTAGAAACATACATTCAAGCTCAAGCAATCATATGGCTTTCTATCCCAACTCTCTTTTCTAGTGCAAATTGTTTTCTCTTCGACTCAGCAAGCTAACTCATGCGGGTCAAAATATGACAAAAATAGACCAATAGTCACACAACATACACTTTTTTTCACAATCACAAAGGTACCAATCCTTTGACAATGTAAGTAGTGCCCTCACTTCAAACGAAATCCTTTCCACACAGAAGATAAGAATATAGAGTTTTAGGATTCTTTCAACAACCATGCTTTGAAGTGACTTCAATTACAGTTAGTGCTCAATACCACAAGCTTTCCCTTATTTTCACGCCTTAGACTCTCCAAAATAGTTGCTAGGATCACTATAGGACTTTCTTAGCTTGTAACGTAGGCTCAAGGTTAGGTGTGGTACATTTGGGTACTTTTTAGTGACTTTCTACCATCCTTGACATTACATTGGCTATTTACCTCTTCCTTGATCTATTTTTGGCACCTTTTCATTCTACATTCTTTCCCTTAACTCTTTTCAACATGGATGTGACTTTTGACTTTGTGAAACTTATTTTTTTTCTCTTGATGCTTTTTCTTTCACTTTATTTTTTTCTTTATTTTTTCACACTTTCAGTTATCACATTTTTGTTCTTTTCGCACAAAGTCACACTCTTTTTCTTTCTTTTTGTCTTTTCAACACTAAACTCTTTTCATACCCTTTTTCCATTTTGTTTCCTCTTTCGTAGCCACCCTCAACTTATGCATTTTGCATTAGTTGAGGTGCACATTGTCCGGTGTTGGACCAGGGCCAAGATCCAGGTCACTTTTGAATTAGCCACCCTCAACTTAGGCTTTTGGCCTAAGTCAAAGTGCACATGTCCAAGGGGGACCGGGGCCAAGACAATATTTTAAGGGAAGGTGAGTTAGGTGAATCAAAAGAAATGGTCAATTTTAGGCTCAAATATTTGGATCAAAAGGGAACAATGCTACCATTTGGTTAGATCATTTTAGGCTTAAGTGGAATAATTTGAACAATGGCCTATGATCACTTCCCAACTTTTAGCCTAGATTATCATAGCATGACCAACAGGGAAAGTTCTAGATTGACACAAAACTATCTAAACATTCAACTATCCTCACACACTCTTGGCACCTTGTTTCATTATCAGATTATCAGATTACCTAGTTCAAGTTTTTAGCTTAAGTCATGCGGTCAAATCCATTCTTTATCATGTCATACTCAAAGCCAACACATTCAACTCATTCAAGCCTATAATTTTAGCATATATCACAACTTTTGGATGGGTATCATATTTCTTTCTTAAACATGCCATCATGCTTTATTCTTTCTCATGCTTCTATACCTACAATCCAGCACATGCCGGTTCAATAGAAATTAAAAATAGTCTCTTGGGGGAAAACAACACAGGCAAGAAAACCCTAAGAAAGGATTATGAGTTGGGTTACTCAGACTTCACCTTATCATTCACAATCCATTTACCCCACCCCAACAAATAGAGTGCAATTGTCCCCAATGCACAAAAAGGAAAGAGTAAATGAGCAGTTGAAAGACCTATCAACAAACGGGTGGGTCTGGTTTCCCGGAGCCCATTGGATCAATAATAGAGTCACCCTCAGTAATGCCCGCATCAACTTTCTTAGAACCCTCAGTAGTGCTAACATCTACTCTCGCCGAACCATCAGTGGTGCTCACACTATTAGAGGCACCAACACCAACCTTTCTAGCCCGCTGTCGGTATGTCGCCTCATCAACTATAGACACCCTCCGAGCCTCCTCAAATTGCTGGCTCTCCCTCTTGTGAGCTCTCTCAGCATCAGTGTCCTCAGAAGCCCGACTAGAGCGGGGGCACTTCCCAGCACGACGGGAAGAAGAAGGTTGAGGCATCTCATCTCCAAATAGAGCATCTAACACCGTATCATCAATCAATGCTGTGGGCCCTGACTTGGGCTCAGTCTCTAGTGGAGCTAGGAAAATGTCAAGATCAGCCTAGAGACCAGTTAACTCCTTCTGTAAGGTAGAAACATTGGTGATGGGGGCAGGCTGCTCCAAGACACGCAACTCAAAAGCATCAAGGTGCTGATGGAATGCCTGAACCTTACGGTCCATCATCTACTCCACCCTAGTCACCGACTCCTCAATTGCTCGTTGCATTTACTGCCTTACATGTTGCAGTAGTGTGGCTATCTGAGCCTCTATCTTCTGAACACGAGCTAGAGGCACTGCCGCAGACCCTGAACAGTGAGTGGCTCTGGAGGCTGTAGGGGCCTTACTGGTGGCCAGAGAATGAGAAGTCGGGGTATCCTCAGTAGGGGCTGGAGGGGAAGGATCCTCACTCTGCATCTGCTCCACACCAGTAACTAAGTCTACTCCCAGTGGTGGCTCCTTAACCTATGGATCTCTGCGCAGTGCAGCCACTTTGGCCTTATCTTGAATTAAGACTATATCCAGCATCTTGGTTGCCTGAATCAATTTATCATAATGCTAAACCGGCACTCTAGAGTCCCTGGACAACTGAAAAATGAGGCATGGGAATGGGTAAGTGGTGGTGGCCTTTAAGGTCTTCTTATGTATCTCCGCAATAATCATACGGGTAAAATCCATCTCAAACCCAACAAATAGGGATGCTACCATGACTGTGCGGTCCCAAGTAAGAACATTATCTGCCTGCATAGGAGACACTCTATTTCGTACCAATTTCCAGAAGAATTTTGCCACAAAAGTCAAAGTGGCCTTCTTGATGCCTCCACTTGGGTTGTTGAACCACTTAGTGCGCTCTCCATCTGTAGCAAGGTGATGGGCCAACCAGTGCAATAAAGTCTCCCTCTGCTCTACATTCCTCTTGAATGCCCTGCTCCTCATGATGTCCCAATGATAATCAAACTCACTCGTGCTGATCATTAAAGTGTGGCCCAGGCCGTAGAGGAATCTGCGTATAGTAGCCTCCAACTGAGAACCCACAAACTAGTGTAGCCCTGAGTGGAGGCTGGGCTGCGGGCTTGGCTCGTCTGTCAATGGAACCTCAGAGAGTGGCTGCGTAGGAAGCATAGAACTCCCTCATGATCTCCTCAATGTAAGTCCCTGGGATACGAGCCATCCACTCACACCTATGCCTCTGAAAGAGTGCTTAGATGTCACACATATTATAAAGGCTGCCTATAAGAGTCCGATGCTCCTTGGTAATCAATCGAGCCATCCTCTCTTTCTCATTCACCATCCGAGCATCCTTGTATATTTTCCATTGACCAGTTACACACCACTGGTTTGGCTCCTCAGCAGCTATAGCAGGCTTGGTTTTTGGTGGTACTGGAATGTCCCCCGCACTAGTAGCCTTATTAGACGAGCCAGTCCTCCCCATGTGAACTAGATTCGGATGTGGAATCGGAATTAGAGCCGGAGCCAGTAACAAACTAAGAGCCAGAGTCAGTAGCAGACTCAGAGCCGAAAGCAGAACCAGTCGGTGAACTGATCAGTGTATCCCCCCATCAAATTGGGGAGCAATGACCACGTCAGAAGTAACCTTTTGGGATTGATTTTGGGTGGTGCGAGGTGCTGTGGGGATGTCCTGGTGGCAAGTGGAACATATGCTGGATCAGTCTCTGCATCAGTATCTTCATTAATTTGCCAAAAAGTCAGTGCCAGGAATTTAGACTTTCCCTTTGGTGTGTAAGTCGGTGCTTTCTTAGGAGCCATGGGTACCTATGGAGGCTTAGTTAGTACCAAAATAGACCAATGACACAATCAAAATTTTTTTAGAACAAAGAATGAACTAAAACAAAAAACAAAAAATAAATTGAGACAACAACTCTAGTGGCCACCTACGGTGGGTACCTATGGTCTGTAGGTTGACCTACAGCCCGTGGGTCCTCTCCGTAGGTCAGAGGTCCCAAAAAGTTGGGCTCTGATGGGAACCACAGATGTTCAGAACGGTCCATAGATTGACCTACGAATCGTAGTCCACCTCCGTGGTTCCACACTTGATGGATTCTTCATGTGCACCAGACCCACAGACTTGATCTACGGTCCGTAGGTTGACCTACGATTCTTAGACGGGGTCACGTGGGTCAAATCTATGCCAGGTATCAGACATGCTTCATATGTAAACCATTTTTTCAATTATTCAAATAATCACCCTAAGTCTAGTCATGCATTTCAACATAATTTATGATAGTTTGTCATCCCTAGGGTTCCGATCACTCATTATTTAACATTTATTGCATACGAAACTAGGATACCTAAGTCGAAACTTCTATTTAGACTATTTTACCCAGATTTATTTGATTAGAAAGACAACACAACCATATTCTATCATCCCAAGGGTGTTTATAACTATAGTTTTTCATGGATTTTCATACAAAAACAACCTAAGGTGAAGATCCACTTCATGACTTCATATATTAAACAATGAATAACGAAATTCAGAGTTAAGTTGAAATCGTTTACCTTACAAGTAATTGAAGTGGGTGATTGTGAGATGCTACAACTCCTTAGACCTTTTTGACACCGAACCCTGACCTTGAACTCTTTTTGTGATGGAGAATGGGAGTGATTAGATTTTGGGTGAAGGAGGAATGGAATTTTGGGATAGGAGAAGATGGTTTTGGGAAGAAAGAGTGATTTGGGGGATTTATGAGGGAGTTGTGGGATTTTAATGGGTTAGAAACGGTTAAGATGGAATAGGGGATGAATTTAAATATGAAGAGTTTTATTAGAAAGGGGTTTGGGTCGGGGTAGGCAAACCCTGAGTTTGGACCCACGACACATCGTCTACGGGCTGTGGGTCGACCTACGGATCGTAGGTATGGTTTGTAGGTGACTTTTACACTTAGAAAAATTTAGGGCTTACCTGGGGGTCTATGAACACCATTCATGGTCCGTGGATGGACCCACAAACCATCGATAGGGTTCGTAGACCTCTACACAGACCTTTTTCTGTGGATTTTACTTTTTATCCCTGCATATGTAGCAACCATTAGGCCTTTCTTTTTACATTGTTTGGACACTTTTTAGACACAGACCCTATGCTATATCTAGCCAACACTAAAACAAAAATAAAATACCAATCTAAAAATTATAGAAAATCAACTAAGCAAAAAAAAAAAAAAAAAAATCGTAAATTGAAAAGGAAAACCTATAGTTGGCTAGATTGTACATCTTGTGTTGCCTCCCAAGCAACGCTTGATTTAACGTTGCGGCATGATACAAGCTCTTGATTACTCAAACTTCATCAAGATAGTAGGGCTCAACCACCTCTTGCACATTCTCCTCTTTGCCCATGTAGACCTTGATCATTTGCCCGTTTACCTTGAACCTTGTTCCCTCATTGTTCTCGAGCTCGAACGCTCCATGTGGGAACACTTGAGTGACTATGAATGGCCCGATCCACTTGGACTTGATATTGCCAGGAAAAAAGCGCAACCTAGAGTTGAATAGAAGCATCAGATCACCCACAACAAATTCACGCTTTTCAGTCTTTTGATCATGATACTTCTTCATCTTCTCTTTGTATAAGGCTAAACTTTCATAAGCTCGTAGGTGAAATTCATCAAGCTCATTCATGTCACTTAGCTTTGACTCGTTGTGGCGCCCCAATCCAAATTCAACTTCTTTAGCGCCCACATAGCCTTATGATCTAGCTCTACCGGCAGATGGCAAGACTTCCCATATACAAGTTGGTAGGGGGACATGCCTATGGGAGTCTTGAATGCGGTGCGATAGGCCCATAGTGCATCATCAAGCCTCCTAGACCAATCGGTTCTATTAGCATTCATAGTCTTAGTAAGGATTTGCTTGATTTCTCTATTGGACACTTCAACTTTCCCACTAGACTGTGGATGGTAAGGAGTGGCTACATTGTGGCGGACGCCATATTTCTCAAGTAGCTCCTTGAACAACTTATTATAGAACTGAGAACCTCCATTGCTAATAATCGCCCTAGGTGTACCAAATCTGGAGAAGATATTCTTTTTCAGGAATGCGGTGACACTTTTACCTTCATTGTTGCAAAGCAAATTGCTTCCACTCACTTTGACACATATTCAACCACAATAAGAATATACTTCATCCCATGCAAGCTTACAAATAGACCCATAAAATTAATGCCCCAAACATCAAACAACTCAATTACCAAAATTGGATTCATAAGTAGCTCTTGCGTCTTTGAAATTCCTACTTCTCTTTGGCAATGATCACAAGACTTGGAAAAATCATGAGCATCTTGGTGGATGGTAGGCCAATAATATCTAGACTGTAAAATCTTATGCGCAGTACGAATATCACTATGATGCCCACCAATAGGCGAATAATGACACGCTTCTAGTACACTCATCATCTAAACCTCGGACACACAACAACGAATAATCCCATCATCACAAATACAGAACAAATAAGGTTCATCCTAAAAGAACTTCTTCACATCATGCATAAACTTCTTCCTTTGTTGAAACGACAAATCCGATAGAACCAGATCACTTCCCAAGTAGTTATCAAAGTCTGCGAACCAAGGAATCATATCATGAGAATCAGCCAATACCTATTCATCTGGAAAAGCATCATCAATTTCAGCCCCATCTCCTAGCTTGAGCATAGCCTCTTCCTCTAATCTGGACAAATGATCGACAACATGATCTTCTGTCCCGTTTCTATCTTTCACCTCAAAATCAAAATCTTGCAGCAACAATACCCATCTATTCAACCTCAGTTTTGCATCCTTCTTAGCCATCAAATATCTCAATGCAGAATGGTCAATATGCACTATGACCTTAGTACCAAGCAAGTAGGATCGAAATTTCTCGAATACGAAAACCACATCAAGGAGTTCCTGTTTAGTCACTATATACTTCTTTTGAGCCACATTTAGAGCTTTTCTTGCATAGTAAATAGGAGGAAGAATCTTCTCTCGCCTCTGTCCCAATACCACACCAAGAAAAAAGTTTAGAAAATCCTCATCACAAAAATTGGGGCAATAATAATAATAATAATAATAATAATAATAATAATAATAATAATAATAATAATAATTATTATTATTATTATTATTATTATTATTATTATTATTATTATTTTATTTTATTTTTGCAAAAAAGAGTCGATTCCAAAAGTTGTAAGTCTTAACCCTATTACCGCAGTATCTTTGAGCTTTCATGCCAATCCTTTCTTTGAAGCCCTGTCCAAAAGTCACGTTACATTCAAAATAAAGACATTCTGATCAATATTTAACAATGACAAGTCAAGCAAGCTTTCAATGTTGATTATCATATAAGGAAACATGTCATTCCACTCACATAAGGATTAAAAAAATGAGAGAATCTTATCGATGAAAATCCTCGAAATCACTATAGGAGATCATTTGAGTTGAGAGAAAGTGAAAATGAGAGAGTCTTAATGGTGAAAATCCTCAGGGCACCGTAAGACGATAGTGAGTGAGAGAAAATAAAAAAGAGAGAGACTTGTCAATGAAAACCTTTTGAGGTACCACAAGTCAAGTGTTAGTCATAAATCTAGTGCAAAAGTTGGATTATAGAAGTCTGACTTCAAAGTTGAAAGTTTGACAAAGATGAAGTTTAGATTGATTGAACATACCATGCTATTTAATCCAACATGCATGTCAAGATCATTAGAATTGACAACCACTATCAATGAAGTCCATTTATTTTTATTTATTTTTTTTTCTCAAAAGGGTCAAATATTATTTCTTCTTATTTTGTGTCGCTCAATTCGATCTTGAGTTAGTCTTCATTAAGCAAGTAGAAAATGATTTCAAAATTGTTACCGTCTCTTCAATTGCACAAAAAAAAGTTTGGTCAGCACAATAATCATGACATGATTCAAGAAATAGTTATGTGCATAGTAACTTGTCAACAATTGACAATTTTTGAGAATTTATATGAATACAAGATTCAATTATTGTTGGAGTGTGGAAACAATATGACAAATCTCAAGTTTGAAATTATTGAACAATTAGAGTTGTTTTGAAGATTATGAAGATGGGCTGGCTAGCAAACGGAAACAGTCCGCCCCAGCTAAGATGGTTAAACATTGCAATAACAAGAGCAATCATCTTCAAAGCCAAGGCCACAATCGACCACCAATTTCAAACTCACAATTTTTTTTTTGAAACATGAGGCTTTCTTGGTGAAATAAACATTGTTTCACATGTTCAAATTGGATAACAGAGTTACAATAAAACCCTATCAACATTTTTTATTTTTAGACTTCCACAAATAGTTATTTTTATCTTCTCCTAGGATAAACACTTCCTAGTTTAAGACCTTTATTTTTATTTTCTCCTAGAATAAAAGTTTTATAGTCTAAGACCTTTATTTATCATTTTCTCTTAGGATAAACATTTCCTAGCTTGAGACTGTTATATTCATTTTCTCCTAGGATAAACACTTCCTAGTGTGAGACCGTTATTTTTCATTTTCTTAGGATAAGCACTTCCAAGTCTGAGATAATTTTTTTTTTCATTTTCTCCTAGGATAAACACTTCCTAGTCTGAGACCGTTATTTTTCATTTTCTCCTAGGATAAACACTTCCTAGTCTTAGGCTATTATTTTCATTTTCTCCTAGGATAAACACTTCCTAGTTTGAGACAGTTATTTTTCATTTTTAACCTAGGATAAACACTTCCTAGTCTTAGACTGTTATATTCATTTTCTCCTAGGATATAAACTTCCTAGTCTAAGACCGTTATTTTTCATTTTTCTCCTATGATAAACACTTCCTAGTCTGAGACTGTTATTTTCATTTTCTTCAAGGATAAACAATTTCTGAGACCCTTATTTTTTATTTTCTCCTAGGATAAACACTTCTTAGTCTTAGACCATTTTTTTTTCATTTTCTCCTAGGATAAACACTTCCTAGTCTGAGACTGTTATTTTTATTTTCTCCTAGGAAAAACACTTCCTAGTCTGAGACGTTATGTTTTATTAGGATAAACACTTAGGAGTCTAAGACTTTTTTTTTCCAAGGATAAATACTTCCTAGTCTTAAACTTTTTATTTTTCTCCTAGGATAAATACTTCCTAATCTGAGACCGTTATTTTTATTTTCTCCTAGGATAAACATTTCCTAGTTTGAGACGTTATTCTTTTTTTCTCCTAGGATAAACACTTTCTAGTTTGAGATGTTTTCTTATTTTTCAACTAGGATAAATGCTTCTTAGTCTGAGATGTTATTTTATTTTCTCCTAGACACTTCCTAGTCTGAGTTTTTTTTTTTTTTTGAAATTTACATTTGCTAATAACTCAAAATTTTTCCACTGAAAACTAGGGCAAAAAAATTGTTTACTTCTTTTGTTTGTGATGGTTTTCATGTTTCTTCAAGCGAAGCATGGATTTGAAATTCAAGAACAGAGTTTCAACTCTTTTCAGAATAATCAATCCCCATGATAGTAAGAATCAACTTCTTCAATGCATGTAGCAACCTGACCACCTAACACATGGTTCTATTCAGCTATTGATCAGAAAACATGCAATCATTCAAGAAAATTTTCAAATTATCATTTTGAAGAGTGTCAAAAGCTCACTCTAACTGGCAAGTTAAGCATCGAATCCATTCATGATCAAGATACTCACCAAAATCAAGGTGATATCTCAAATTCAAGACTCATGTGAAGACTCAAGAGAAGCTGCATTGATAGGAGCTTGTACTTTTATTTTTCTTTTGACTATTAGCTTTCATTTTTTTTATGTAAGGATAGTAGCTGCGACCAGGAGCCTCGATGGACCCTCATTCAACTTCCAACTCATCACCTCATCTCCTTGAAGTGCATGTTACCTGATTCCCTTATAACCCAGGATATGTAGGATGTCAAAAACCAAGACTCGGTCGCACAAATTTTTTCTTCTAATAAGAGTCAGGTCAAAATTTGCCGTATTGTCTACTTCTTTGTCTGAAAACTGTTCGTGTTTTCAGTCAAAGAGGGCAAACTTTAGACACATAATGTTTGACCGAACTTAAGTCTTACACCATTTTTAGTACATAAATATTTCTTTTAGATATAAATTAGATATTTTTCTTTTATATTAAATAATTGAAAACTACAAAAATAGAGTTGCACTATTAGTGTATGTTTTGCTATAAAGAAAATAAAATTTAAAAAAATATATATATTATTTTAATTTAGATTTAATAAATAAACTAGTTATATCATTAGTTCAAAATAATTAATATTTTTATTATAATAATTATATATATATTTAATTTATAAAAAATACCCATTATCCTCTCCTAAACTACCCTCACTACCACAACCCACCTATACTACACCACATTACCACACCGCATTACCACACCACATTACCCCAATTCCTCAACTCCACTCACCACCCTCACATCCCACACTACCAAAGACATCAACAAAACACACCCAAATATATATACAAAACACATAATAATAAACACACACACATCAGACGCACAACACACAAAAAGAAAAGCACAATAACACACATCAAAAAATATTTTTCTTTCTCCAAAACACACACGGTAAAAAACCCAAGAAGCAACACAACAAAAATACAACACACATCCACACACAAAAAAAGATTTGTGGGTGTTCTAATCAAGCTTCAGTCAAGATTTTACAGTAGTCAATTTATTTTGCAATATTTAACTCTAACTTATCTTTTTACTTTTATCTATGGAATGTGATGTAATTTTATGATACTTTTTTGTATATAGTTTTGTTTCATTCATAATTTGATTGAAATAAAATTGGAATTAAATATATTTGTTGTTATTTATTGTTGTACAATTTTGAAGCTTTGAATAAGTTTCTAGTTAATGTCATGTAGAATTTTATTGAATATGGAAAATTAATCAAGGATTTAGAGTTAGTGCATTGAGTTTTGTTTTATTTAAAATAATAAATTTTGGCTTAAGATGGATTGAATCATTAATTGAATTACTATTGCTATACAACTTTTATTGGTGTTAACATTTCCAAATTTTACTCTAAAGGAGCTTATATCATAAGTCATATAATTTTTCGTTTACTATTTAAATTTAACTCGTTGGATCTTATACAAATATAGTTGGAGTTGATAATAATTATTTGCTTTGAAGAAGTTGTTTTGGATTTATGAAGGAAAATAATTAGTTTTAACGTTAAACAAACTTTTATACACCTTTTAAAAATATTTGTCTCAATTAAGAATGTGGTTACACATCTTCTTTTTTTGAGACATTAAAAGAAACACAAGGATGCGGTTACGCACCTTGGCCAAATTATTTCAATAGTTAACTTTCATTAATTTAAATCAAGAGGTGTAAATAGAAATTATTAGGTGTGACATACTAGAGAGAAAAAGGGAGTTATGCCTCTAAATGTCAAGATCAAGAATGCGGTTACGCATCTAGGTTCAGTCTAATAAAAATTCAACAATAAAAAAAAAAGCAAACCATCGCCTGTAGACGCAATATATCCAAAAATAGTAAAAATAAGTATAAGTCAATAAAAGCGATCGTGCTAGAACCACGGGACTCGAGGGATGCCTAATACCTTCCCCTCGGTCAACAGAATTTCTTACTCGAATTTCTAGTTCGCACACCAAATAAAGAGTCATTTCCATTTGATTAGGGGTTAAGCAAAAATGTGACTTGGAACACCATAATTCAATTCCAAGTGGCGACTCTGAAAAAATTAAAATAATCCCTAAATCAATAATTTCACTTAAATTGGAAAAACCCTTCCGTCGTGCGCAAAAAAGGAGTGTGACAAGGACATTTTTGTAATATGCAAATACCAAGTTAAAACATGAGAGAAGAAGGTTAGAAATCATAAAACCTAATCATGATCAATGCAAATAAACCATCTTTTAATACATGTGAGATAGTTCTTAAAGTAACCTTAGTTCATTATTGTGGGAATTAGACTTAACCAACATAAAGACCATGTGAGATATAACATGATCCCCCGGTGTCTCCCACACCAAAAAGGGTTGTCCTACTTGCCAAGGTAGAACCATGAATCAGAGCTAAAGTGGATCCACTAGCTAATGTATATTTAGACAATCATCCTATGGGGGCACATGTGTAAGGGATAAGGAGATTTCTTCTAGACACCCAATCTCTACTCACGGGAGAGCTTCCATCTCAATATCCTCTTAGTGCTAAGCATAAATCCCATGGAGTAGTCATTTTCTTAACTTGTTCTTATTATCCATGGAAGGGAATGTCATATTGCCAATCCAAGCTATGTCATGTATCATCCATGGAAAGGTATCATTCAATGACCAATCAAAGCTAAAGACATCATAGGATAGTCCCTTAGACAATTCGTGAGAAAACCTTTCACTGTCCATGATCTTTTCATAATAGTTTTTAAGGCCCATACTAATTCACTTCATTCAAGAGATACCCTACTAATACTAATGGAAATAGTTTTGAAATCATGGCCTATAATCAATAACGGCATATCCGGATATCATACTAATCAAGACCTAATTTAGGAAAATAGCCCGGAAAGCATTGATGGAAAATCTAGATGTCATTCATGTCATGTGGCCAAACTTCATAGAAAATATAGACAATCTCATCTATAAGCTTTCTTTTGTCATAAACATACTTTTATGAACATGCATTCTTTTCAATAATTCATAGGCTTCATAATAGTTTCAAAGTCAATGCATCTTCGAATTCATTTACATCTATTTCATAAAGAGAAAACATACATATTTTCATAAATTCATCATTCACAGTTCAAGACCTACATTATATCAACATAGCTTAGAACACATGGGTTATGCATGAGTTCATGGGAAATCAACTTAAAAACATGCAATTTCTTCAATTCACGCATTAAAGTTCATAAATCAATCAAATAAATAAACATTGAAAGGAACTCATGACATGGAAGAAAACCCTAACTTCAATTTGAGATTTCTAACTCGAAAATTGGAGAATTTGGGAACTCCATGGAGGAAATGGCTCCATAGATGAAAACTATCCTACTTTGATGCCAAAATCTTGGAAGAAATGGAGGATTTGGAGGCTTGATCTTGAAACCCTAGCTTTCTTCTTCAACTTCTAGAGAGAGAAATATTTGGAGAGGAAGAGCTTGATCAACTTTTGGAAATTTAAGAGAATGAATTTAATTTGGGTGAGTTAGGGGGTTTAAAATCATTAAATAGGTCTTTAGGTGAAGGATAAATTTACATAGTATTGAAATAAAATAATCTGAAAAAAGACCCAGAAGACCCTGACTTAAAAATTGGAGCTCGATACAAGCCACTCAGCGACTCGTCAAATTAGTTCGCTGTAAGTTCTAGTGAGTCGGCTCATGGATTAAGCCAACTAGGCAATTGGGAATGCATTTTTGTGACTGGCCAAATGAAACGGCAAGGTCGATCTAGCTTGCCTAAAGTTCCAGAATAGCTGGGTACAGAAATCAAGACAAAAGGCGAGAAGTTCTACTCGGTGGATCGTCGAGTCGTTTGGCATTCTTGAATTACTTCACCAAATTGGTAACGAAATGAATATTTCCCTTCTCTGAATCTGAGGTGTTACATTATCTCCCCATTGGGAATGTTCGTCCTCAAATGGAACTGAAACTAGCACAGAGAGAGTAGGAGAGAAACTAACAATCCAATCATCAATGCAATTTCATCAAAATGCACATAACCAAGGAGGAACCTCGAATCCAAACTAAAACATGTTAGAAAAATCATAAGGAAGATAGGAACTAGAACTAGCAGCCCATCATGAATGCAATCACATAAATGCACATATTCGAGGAGGAAATTTCAACTCCAAGCTAAAGCATACTTTAAAAAAAAAAACATCTTTTTATAAGACAAATATGCAAGATCATACTCAAATGCACAAAGACATGAAGCAATCAATTAAACTAAATTATTTTTTTTGAAACATCAAATATTCCATGAGCATGCATGCATGAGGAACCATGAGGATGACTAAGACACCCGAATCCTAAAGAGTGAACCATGAGAAGCTAAGACCTCAAGCTAAACTCGAAGATAAAGGAAGGAGATAGGGATACTAAGAAATCACATTGCCTCCAAAATTTCACCCACCAAACCATTACAAGGAACCCTTCCAAAACCAACATAGTTCTACTCACATGCTAACCATGAAGCACACTATCTCCCCCTTAGGAACAAACCCCACTAGTCTTTTCAAATCCATCTCCCTCAACCCCAAACATAACACCAACGTCTTAAGCATCACTAAACCATTGAGACAAGTAAACACTTAAGAAGTTTCCACAGGGATTTTCAAGGACTACTCCAAACTCCATCTCCATACATGGAGTCTTACCATATCTAACGACACACTCAATATTAAGCAATACATAACCACAAGCTAAAAGATCGTGACTTACCAATTACTGCACCCTGGGAACCCTCATGATCTTGTCGAGTTTGAAGAGCATAGAACTTATCTTGTCTCCAACCACTACTAGGACCGGAGGAAGGGTAGGGTTAAGCGCGTCGGCGATTATCTCCTTCATTCCTAGAAACTATAGGACATTTTCCTTATCTTATGATCCATCTTACCGCAATCAAAGAAAGCATTAGAACCGGCTAGCCGTTTACCCTCATGTCTTCTCCCACACTCCCTACACTCGGGCCACATTTGTTCACTACCACCCTTACCTTTAGAATGATTTCCTCCATCGGACCTTAAATGTGAAGACTCACCATCATCCCTTCTTGCCCTCTTTGAATCCCTAGTTTTCTCCTTAAGATTTTCTTCTTCCATTTGTTGTGCTAGAACTATCACACGAGAAACATCCATCTCCTTAACAAGCTTGGAGGTTAGGCATTCTTTGACCACTAAGTCGGAAGCAACCGACACGAACTTACTCATTCTTGCCCTTGCATCGACAACCATAGTTGGAGCATATCTAGACAATTGTGTAAATTTCAAAGCATACTCTTTCACACACATATCTCCTTGGAGAAGGTTAATGAACATAAGTTCCTTTTCCTCTCACATCTCATGGGGAAAGAACCTATCAAGAAAAGAAAACTTAAATTTCTCCAATTCAAAAGGACCCTCATCTACCGCTCTCTCTTCTTTCCATTGGTTGAACCAAACTTGAGCAACACCCTTAAGTTGATAAGCGGCCAAGCTCTCCTTTTCTACCAGCGTCACTCCCATGATCGCTAACACCTTATACACCTCATCAATTAACTCTTGAGGATCTTCCTCAATGTTTTACCCATGAAATTCTGGAGGATTCATTCTAATAAAGTCCCTCACCTTTGTTATCGTCATACCCATCCTTGGGTTCATGGGAGCCACAACCTCTCTATTTGTTTTAGCCATCATAGCTTGGGCCTATGCATGAAATGCGGCTCGAAACTCATCATTCGTCACTTGCTTGTCCAAAGGGTTGACTGGCACTTGGAGAACCACTAGTCTCACATTTTCATGAACATTCTTGTTCCTTCTCACTAGATTCCTTCATGGAGGCATATTATGAAAAGAATAAATAGGGGTTAGGAGAGAAAGACACCTAGAGTTACACTCTATCGTACGACTTTTGAATAATGAAAGAAGGAAAACTTCCTAAACATCTCATAGCCTCTCATTCATAAATGTGGCACACTTCACACTGCTGAACAAGACTCTACTCGACGTGGCTTATGAGATATCCAGGACCTTTCTAAACCTTGTGCTCTGAATATCAAGTTTGTCACAACCCAAGGTAGCCCCTAGGCATAACATGGCGTACAAGACCCCGAAAACCCCCCTACAAGTCACTTAACATACATCATACAAAATAATAGAGTTTCAAAGATTTAAAAGATTCAACATATAAGAGTTTTATAGAGAAAAGCAAAAATCTTAAAATCATCTCAATGCCATCTAGTACATAAGAAGAAATTAGGACGTAACCAGTACATCTAGTCCAAAACTTAAATAAAAAGGCATAATTAAATAAAGGCTTGGTCCTTGAAACATGAGGCCTCACCAATCTTCAATCTTCACCTAATAAGAGATCTTAGCCACGGAGGAGCGAAGCAGAATCGTCGGACACTACATTTTGGGATATGAAATGTAGGAAAGAGTATGCGTTAGTAAGAAAATGCACCAAGTATGATAGCCATGCATAAAAGCATGAAATTATGCTAAAAAGGACATTTTTCGTGATATGCAAAGACCAAGTTAAAGCATAAGATAAGAAGGTTAGAAAACATGAAAATTAACACGGGACTCGAGGGAAGCCTAATACCTTCCCCTCAGTCAACATGATTCCTTACCCAAATTTTTAGTTCGCATACCAAATAAAGAGTCATTTTCTTTTGATTAGGGTTTAAGTAAAAAGGTGACTTGGAACACCATAATTCAATTCCAAGTGGTGACTCTGAAAAAATTAAAATAATCCCTAAATCAATAAATTCACTTAAATTGGAAATACCCTTCCATCGTGCGCAAAAAAACGGTGTGACAAGGACATTTTTCGTGATATGGAAAGACCAAGTTAAAACATAAGATAAGAAGGTTAGAAAACATAAAACCTAATCATGATCAAAGCAAGTAAATCGTCTTTTAACATATGTGAGATAGTTCTTAAAGTAACCTTAGTTCATTATTGTGGGAATTAGACTTAACCAACATAACTACCATATGAGCTATAACATGATCCCCTTGTGTCTCCCACACAAAAAAGGGTTGTCCTACTTGCCAAGGTAGAACCATGAATCAGAGATAAAGTGGATCCACTAGCTAATGTATATTTAGACAATCATCCTATGGGGGCACATGTGTAAGGGATAAGGAGATTTCTTCTAGACACCCAATCTCTACTCACGGGAGAGCTTCCATCTCAATATCCTCTTAGTGCTAAGCATAAATCCCATGTAGTAGTCATTTTCTTAACTTGTTCTTATTATCCATGGAAGGGAATGTCATATTGCCAATCCAAGCTATGTCATGTATCCTCCATGGAAAGGTATCATTCAATGACCAATCCAAGCTAAAGACATCATAGGATAGCTCCTTAGACCATGCGTGAGAAAACCTTTCACCATCCATGATCTTTTCATAATAGCTTTTAAAGCTTATAGTAAGTCACTTCATGCTATATATGCCCTACTAATACTAATGGAAATAGTTTTTAAATCGTGACCTATAATCATTGATGGCATATCCAGATACTATACTAATCAAGACCTAATTTAGGAAACTAGCCCGGAAAGCATTGAGGGCGAATCTAGATGTCATTCATGTCATGTGGCCAAGCTTCATAAAATATATAGACAATCTCATCTATAAGCTTCCTTGAGTCATAAACATACTTTCATGAACATGCATTCTTTTCAATAATTCATAGGCTTCATCATAGTTTCAAAGTCAATGCATCTTTAAATTCATTTACATCTATTTCTTAAAGAGAAAACATACATATTTTCATAAATTCATCTTTCATAGTTCAAGATACACATTATATCAACATAGCTTAGAACACATGGGTTATGCATGGGTTCATGGGAAATCAAATTAAAAACATTAATAAAAGTTCATAAATTAATCAAATAAATCAACATTGAAAGGAAACCATGACATGGAAGAAAACCCTAATTTCAATTGGAGATTTCTAACTTGAAAATTGGAGAATTTGGGAACTCCATGGAGGAAAGGGCTCCATGGATAAAAACTATCCTACCTTGATGCCAAAATCTTTGAAACAATAGAGGATTTGGAGGCTTGTTCTTGAAACCCTAGCTTTCTTCATCAACTTCTAGAGAGAGAAATATTTGGAGAGGAAGAGCTTGATAAAATTTTGGAAATTTAAGAGAATGAATTTAGTTTGGGTGATTTGGGGGTTTAAAATAATTATATATGTCTTTAGATGAAGGGTAAATTGACATGGTATTAAATTAAAATAATCTGAAAAGACCTAGAAGACCCTGACTTAAAAGTTGAAAACAAGCAATGCTGGAGCTCGGCAAAAGCCACTCGGCGACTGCCGAATGTTCCAATAAGTCAACTTATGGACTAAGCCAACTAGGCGATTAGGAATACATTTTGATGACTCGCCGAATGGTATGACGATCTCGATTGAACTCGCCTAAAGTTCCAGAACAACTGGGTTTAAAAATCAAGTCAAAAAGGTGAGAAGTTCTACTCAGCATATCGCTGAGTCTTTCGGCATTATCGAGTTACTTTGCCGAATCAGCTGTGAAATGAATACTATTCCCTTCTTTGAATCCCTGGAGTTACAAAGTTATATAATGGAATTCTATCGAAAGAAGGGGAAAATACTTGACAAGGTAGAATCTGTACATATCATCATTTGCTAAAGTGGATTTACTAGCTATGTCATTTAAGACAATTATATGGGGGCACATAGTTTGAGACTATAGTTTGCTACTAGAGACTACCCTATTAGAACCTCCACCTCAAATCCATCTCAGAGCTAAGTCTAAATCCTAAAGGAATGGATAAAAGTTAAATACAATTTTAACATAGGAAAGGCAATGATTAATACCAATCCACATATTTCAATATTAAAACATAGAATAGCTCCATAAACATAAGTCAACATAGATGAGAAAACCTTTTACCAATGTGAATTTATTTGTGAGAAACACCTTTCACAATCATGATCACCGTAGTAAGTGAGAAATCCTTTCACGATAAAATTCATACTTTCTTTCAAAGCATCATCAATTTATTTACAATAACTTTATGAAAACATGCATATCTTCATAACTTCATAATTCATAGTTCATAGATTCATCATAGAGTTATGGTTGAAAAAACATAATTTAGGCATGGGTAATGCAATTTCAACTAAATATCATAATTTAACATCAAAAAATGTATTAAGTTACTTAATTGATCTTAATTAATTATAATTAAATGAAACCCACATTCATTGAATTGAAACCCTAATTTGATCAATTGTAGATTGAAATACTTAGGAATTCCATGAAAGAAAGAACTCCATGGGTGAATACACACATACCTTGGTCCTTTAAGCCCAAGAAAATGGAGAATTTGGAGACTTGAATGAAACCCTAAATCTTTTTCTTCTTCTTTAGACATGAGAGAAATTAGAGGATTAGTTCAGCTAAGTTTAGGGAATTTAAGAGAAGGAGTTGAAATGGGTAAATTTGGGGCTTAAAACGTTTATATAGGGCTTAGTATTATAGGTAAAATGACATAGTTTTAGGTTAAATAATTTAGGAAAAGACCCAAAAACCCTTTAAATGTAACTGTCGAGCCTCTCCTACGGTTCGAACCTACCGTAGGTACTTCTACGGATGGTACTGGTCAATCGTAGATAGGTTCAGAAACTATTATTTTTGACTAACTTCTGATGGAACCCATGTACGACTTTTAGGTCTTCCTACGATCTGTACATGCCAACCACAGAAACCAACTTTACCCCTTAAAGTTTTACTAAGTCTAGGACTCACCTACGAGACCTACCTACGATTCGTAAATGGTTGGAGGACCGTCCTAGTGACCCGTAAAGAGGGTATTGGGACTTGATTTTAGAAAATTAATTTTCACACTTCTTACGATTGCCATCTATAGCCCCTAAAATCTCCCACAGTCCATAGATGGGACCCATAAACTAAACTTCAGTTCAAAAATTTAGTTTCCTCATTTATCCAGGTTCTGAGGTGTTACACATGCATAACATAAGCAAAAGAAACGCATTTAGAGGGGCATAGTGTACCCTTACGGTATAAAGCCAAGAAGTTTTAGGGACAGACCTCTACTTATGCAGAATTTTAAAACAAAATAAATAGAACAAGATATTCAATGATCTCCAAGAAAGTACTTGAGAGTGTTGAGAACGTTTCTGGTAAATGAGTTGTAGGAAAGCTCAACATTCTTGGAAAAAGTTGAGTGGGAGGTCTAAAACAAAAAACAATGGTCGGTATTGGATGGGATGAATCCAACTTTGAGAGAGTTGACTTGCTTGATCAGTTTGTTCACAATGGAGATATATCCCGCTTTAGGCTATTTAGAGCAAGGTGTAGCGTTCCAACATCTATATTGATTTCTTTGTTGAGACAAAGTTGTTTTTAGTGATGTCCTGGAGAGATTCTAATCCTTCTTCCAATGCCAATAGTTGGGTCTTAATCTCTCAATGTCCTTCATTAGCTGCGTAGTAGAGTCAATAGAGATCCTTGTTGGTGACAACTTTTGTCTTGGCTTTCACAGAATCCTTTTTGAGCCATGAATGTTTCAAGACACTTCATTTGATTCTAAGTGTTAATGATTGTAAGTCAGTATAAACCCAACTAACTGAGTTGGGGTCGATCCCATAGAGAGTAGCTTTCTTTTGAATTTAGTTATGAGATTATGATGGTGACCTTGTCAGCTGAACACACAAAACTCTTTGAAATTTGTGAACCAAACTCGAAAATGTCGGCACTAATCCAAATGAACAATTGTCGGACTACCAAACACTTCAAAAATCAACAGGGGACAATCAAATAAGGAGGTAATACTTGGGGGTATGACTAACCAACTGCCAAATTCAACTCAATAGGTGCAAATCCTTAACCAACTATGCTAATTTTTTATGGGTAGGATGAACTTTAGATAAGGCACTTTTCTCTCGAACAAATACCTTGTTTTCCCTGAGTTCTCTCGAACCTCAATGCATCCCATAAGAAGACCAGCCCACAATCTCATAAAATCTACTCTCATGAGCTAGATACAAAGGATGGATCTTGAGTTTCACTTTCTCAAGATGAAACCGTCAAGACCCACTAGCTAAGGATGCCAAGACCTTAGTTCTACACTTCTTTTTCAAGCAAGTGTAAATCCCTGAAATATATTACAATAAACCTACAATATGGATGCTAAACCACAGTAATAACCCATACCCATTTCAAACTAATACTGAAAGTCAATAGTTACTAGCACACATTTAGCTAAACAAAGCAGGTGGTTACATTGTCAAACCCCCAAGATTGGGGTTTTAGCCAATCATCATAAAAATACAAAATGCAATACCTACTACAAATTCCATAGCTGGGTATTTGAAAATCAAAAGTTTTCTATGGAGAATCTCTTTGCTATTACAATACCCAATTGAAAATAGTGCAAAAACTACTAAAAATCAACAATAATAGCGCTTTTCTCTCTTTCCTTTCCTTCCTCACAATTTTTGAATGATTTCTCTCTCTTCCAAAAATCAATTTATACTAATCTGAGGTATGGATTTTTGGGCCATTCGGCGAGGAAAGTCGGGCTTTGGCCCCCCCCCCCCCCCCCCCAATTCGGCGACTCGGCTATCATCCTCTCATCTTACCTTGTTTCTTCATATTTTCCTCTTCCAGCCACTGTAAATTTAGGAAATCCAGATCGGGATCACAGTTCCATTCCACAATGCGCCCTTTAATCTCTTAGCTTGTCAATCTACATTCACCTCGGTCTCCATCTGTACTGTTTGGTGACATGGTCGTCCTTTGCCGATGCAGTCGGCGATTCGCAGATAGGAGATGCAGTTCACTGAAATTTCTCCTACTTTAGGCTCAGTGGTTTGTAAATTAAGGCAATCCAGGAAAATTTTGGCGATTTGCCAAATTCTCTCGATGATCATTAGGTTTGTTTTTCCTCTCTTTTTTTCAGCTTGTGTTGTCCTTGCCTACTAATGTCCTAGCTTTGTTCCTCAACCCATGTACCTAAAACTCAAAGATTTCACATCAGTTATTGGCACAAATTAAGCATTTGAGGATACTAAATCTATGTAAACAAAGCCCTAAATGAGTCTAGATCTTGGACTCATCAACACCCCCAACTTAATCTTTTGTTTGTCCTCAAGTAAATTCAAATTCAACAGTTCAAAAGGGATGCCTCAAACAGTGCTACATAAGACTCAATCATGAATGCACACAATCAAGACTCAACTTACTCAGGCAAGGATCAATTGTGCACTCAATGATTCAAATTGTGACTTTCCATTATCAAAGATGCTCATGTTCACAATACTTGCTTCAAATGCAAGCTCAAGCTCAACAAATGTACTCAAATTCCCTGACAACAAGGATGATTCCATATTTGCACACTATTATTCAATAGTTTATAGCTCCAAAATTACGTACGACTCTCACACTCAAAAAGATGAACACATGCATGACTCCACCCATAGGTTTGCCGTTATTTTCCAATCATCATTCGTTCCAGCTCACCCAAGTTAAAAAGGTCTTTTCAATGCTTGTAACGGGGCTGAGTGTAAGGGTTTGATCATTTAGGCTCAGTGGCTGCTATCCTCATGAAATGTGGTCTAAACTTCACATTTCTTTCTTTTGTTCAATATTTTTACTTATGCTCAAAATTCACCCTATTATTCAACTTTCCGGATACCCCATTTCTTTTGCAACTTTCAACACTTTACTTCACAACTTTTTCATTCTTTTTCTTTTTCTTTATTTTCTTTCTCTCACATTCTTTTTATATGGAAGTGTTCCATCTTTTTCAAAATCATGGGTCAAAGGGGGCCTTCTTCACAAATATTAATTTACCTTCTCCTTTTCACCACACCCCAACTTAGTCTTTTGGCATAAGTTGGCTATTCAATCAAACCAGACCTCATGAGGATTATGGATGAATGGATAAAGATGGGTTACAATTACATCATGTTCCTTCCAAGAAAAGGATAAGGCTCAAACGGGTTCAAATAAAGTTCACACATCTCACACGGTTGGCCACAAAAGATGTATATTGTCAAATTGTTTCACCCTTCAAAATTGTTGCCTAAGATCATATCACGAGTTTGCATCACTTAGTCAACCAGACCAATGGGGCAAATTCTAGGTGTCATCACACAAGGTTCAAAGTAAGCTTATCACACAAGGTTCAAAGTAAGCTTATCACACAAGGCATTGGCAGCAATATCAAACGAGACTCCATACTTTTGCTAGTGTGTAATGTTCATCACAAGAGACTCCATTCGATAATTGGCTAATCACAATGAGATGCCAAAAGTTCACACAGTATCTATGCAACTTTATTTGGTCTCATCGTAGCCGCGTATTCATTTTCATTTGATTAAGAGCACTATTTAAGTCATCGGTATTGATCATGACTGGAAACTCAAATAACTTTTCAAACAAATAAAGGTCTAAATGACCAAACACCTACTACCCCCCACCAAAAGCATCCAACATTGTCCTCAATGTGAATAGAGAGCAAACAATAACAACTGTAAAAGTAAACTACTGACACTAAAATTAACAGAGTAGGGTGATAGGAAATCTTCACTAGATGCCTATTCAGTAAGGCCTGTTGTATTCACTGAATGGCTTGGTGATTCGCCGAACATTTAGGGGCTCGCCAAAATTTCCAAGATGCATCCATTCTATTATGGACAGAAGGGTGGACAAGAGCGAGTACGACGACTGGCTTTGGTGCATCGCCTAATGGGTGGAATCTTTGCCGACTGCTCTAAGATGCCGAGCTATCAAAACTAATGAAAAAAGGCGATGAATGTTGGGTCGCCCAATCACTTTGATGTTTCATCGAGTGATGGATATGTCCCACTTAATGTTCCAATGTCTCAGTCCAACATTTGATGCCAACAAGGCGATCAACATCGAGATCGCCTAATGGATTTGGTGATCCACCGATGGAACCTTCACCTCGCAAAGTTTCCTACACCTGCACATTCAACACACATTATTTGAAAAACTAACACTAAGGTTGCCTCCTAAGAAGCACCTTATTTAACGTCATGGCACGACGTGGAAATGCTTTCAAGCATCTTCCAAATACACCACCTCAATCACAAAAATTTCATGGCATTCTCCAAAATACAACTTCAAGTGCTGCCCATTCACCTTAAAGGCAGGGCCTTCTTTACCTTCGACTTCAATGACACCATTTGTGAACACCCGAGTTATACTATATGGACCTGACCATTTGGATTTGAGATTTTGTATAAAGAGTCGTAGTCTAGAGTTATATAGTAACACCCAATTTCCAACTCAGAACTCCCTCTTAAGGATTTGAGAATCATGCCACTTGTTCATCTTTTCTTTATAGATAACTGAACTTTCGTAAGCTCTAGCCCTGAATTAATTCAATTCATTTAGCTGGTCTGCTGTCCCTTTTGAAGTCTTTTCCTAGTCCATATTTAAAGCTTCAATGCCTATAATGCTTTGTGTTTCAATTCAACTAGTAAATGGCTAGATTTTTCAATGACTAGCTGATTTGGGGATAAATCGATTGATGTTTTGTAGGCGGTGCAATACGCCCACAAAACATCATCAAAATTTCAAGACCAATCAGTCCTATTTGCATTCACTATCTTGGCCAAGATACTCTTGATCTCCCAATTTGACGCTTCGACTTGGCCACTCGTTTGGGGATTATACGGAGTTGCTACTTTGTGTTTCACTCTATATTTGCTTAATGCGGATGCAAAAATGGGATCCCCCATTACTAGTAATAGCCTGAGAAGTACCAAATCTAGCAAAAATGTAGCATTTTAGGAATTGAACAACACTTCTCCCTTCATTGTTCTGTAGTGCGACAGCCTCCACCCATTTAGAAACATATTCTACTGCTACCAAAATGTACTAATAACCAAACGAACTCACAAATACGCCCATGAAATATATTCCCCAAATGTCAAATAGCTCAATCTCTAAAATAGACGTGAGAGGCAACTCATGTCTTTTAGACACTCCATATTGTTTCTTACATTGAGTGCACTTGTTAACAAATTCGTGAGCATCTTTGTAAAGGGATGACTAGTACTAACCAGTTTGTAAAACTTTAGCAGTTGTACGTACCCCACCATGCTGACCCCCAACCAGTGAAGCATGGCAAGCATGGAGAATTTCATTGGTTTCTTCCTTTGGAACATATCTCCTAATGATACGGTCTGCACACTCTCTAAATAAGTATGGTTCAATCCAAAAGTATTTCTTGGCATCGAACAAGAACCTCTTTTGTTGATAGAAGTTCAGTTCATCCAGCATTAACCCACACACCACATATTTAGCAAAATCAGCATACCACAGAGTTTGTTGGAGAGTTCCCGTGAATACCTGTTCATCGATAAAAGCATAATTTATTTCTATCTCCAGCTCATCCTATTCCTTGCCTTCCAATCTTGATAAGTGGTCAACCACCTAATTTTCACAACCTCTTCTATCTTTGACTTCAAAGTCAAATTCTTGCAACAATAGCACCCACCTTATCAATCTTGGTTTGGCATCCTTCTTTGCCATCAAATAACGTAGGGCAGGATGATCAGTGCGAGCAATCACTTTAGTTCCTAGCAAGTATGCCTGAAATTTCTCAAACACATATACTACCGCAAGCTATTCTTGTTTTGTAACAGTGTAGTTACATTGAGCACCATTTAGAGTTTTACTTACGTAGTAAATGGGGTGAAATAGTTTGTTGCGTTTGTGCCCGAACACGACACCTAATGCCGTGCCACTTACATCAAACAACACTTCGAAGGGTTCTAACCAATCGGGACTAATAAAAATGGGTGGGATATCAATTTTTCTTTCAAACACTTGAAAGCTACCATGCACGCATCATCAAAGTTGAACTTCCCCTCCTTCTCCAAAA
The DNA here is from genome assembly GCA_037074985.1 of Solanum bulbocastanum. Classification (NCBI taxonomy): domain Eukaryota; kingdom Viridiplantae; phylum Streptophyta; class Magnoliopsida; order Solanales; family Solanaceae; genus Solanum; species Solanum bulbocastanum. The sequence continues at coordinate 17,666,836 of CM073599.1, forward strand.
GTTTGCATAGAGAGTGAAATTTTTGAGAAGTATTTGACGAACCTTTGATAAAAGTCGGCATGCCCCATGAAACTACAAGTACCCTTCACCAAAATTGGTGGTGGTAGCTTCTAAATCACTTCAATATTTGCTTTATCAACCCCAACCCTTTTTGTGACACTTTGTGACCAAGAACTATACCTTCCCTAACCATGAAGTGGCATTTTTCCCAATTTATGACCAAATTTGTCTCTGATACATCATTGAAGAACTTGTCCTAAGTGTTTTAAACATGATTCAAAAGTGTCACCCACAACTGCGAAGTCATGCATGAATACTTCCATTGAATCCTCCACCATATCAGCGAAATAGATAACATGCAATGTTGAAATGTTGCTGGAGCATTTCATAACCCGAACGACATCTATTTGAAGGCACAAGTTTCATATGGGCAGGTGAAGGTAGTTTTATCTTGGTCTTCCGAAGCAATGGAGATTTGATTATAACCTGAGTACCCACCAAGAAGGAATATGAGTACTCATCGAAGAATGAATACCATCCTCTTTTTGAAAGTCGATCAAGCATTTGATCCATAAAAGGCATGGGAAAATGATCTTTTTTGGTTCATGAGTTAAATTTCTGGTAGTCCATGCATACTCGCCATCCGGTCACCGATCTCATAGAAACAAGATCTCCCTTTTCATTTGGAACTACCGTGATGCCTTCCTTTTTTGGTACACATTGGACCAGACTCACCCACTTACTATCTGTAATAGGGTAAATCACTTCCGCATCTAACCACTTATAATCTCTTTTTTCACCACCTCTTGCATGAGCAGGTTTAATCTCCTTTGGTGTTCAACACTTGGCTTACATTCACTATCAAGCTGGATCTTGTGAGTGCAAATGTCGAGTGGAATGCCCACAATGTTAGCAATCGTCCATCTAATGGCTTTGATGTATCTTTTCAATACTTCCAGGAGAAACTTCACCCGCCATTCAAGCAATAATACTCAAACGGATGGTCAAGCGAAACGCACCGTTCAAACCTTAGAGGACATGTTGAGGGCTTGTGTTATTGACTTTAAGGGTAATTGGGATTTCCATCTACTGTTGATAGAGTTTGCCTACAATAATAGTTACCACTCAAGTAGTGCTATGGTTCCATTTGAAGCACTATATGGGAGAAGGTGTAGGTCTCCGGTGGGTTGGTTTGAAGTAGGTGAATTTGCCCTTATTGGTCCCGAGATAGTTTGTGAAGCCATCAAAAAAGTTTGACTTATTAGAGATAGGTTGAAGATGGCTCAAAGTCAGCAAAAGTCCTATGCCGATAATAGAAAGATAGATCTAGAGTTTTGAGGTAGGTGATTGGGTCTACTTGAAGATCTCACCTATGAAAGGGGTAATGAGGTTTGGTAGAAAGGGGAAGCTTAGTCCCCGGTATGTGGGCCCTTATGAGATCTTGAAACGTGTTTGAAATGTTGCTTAAGAATTGAACTTGCCTAGTAAATCGGCTCCGGTTCACCCAGTGTTCCATGTATCAATGCTGAAGAGGTGCATTGGTGATTTGATGTCCATTTTTCCATTAAAAGGTCTAGGGGTTGATGCGAACCTTTCTTATGAAGAGGTCCTAGTTGAGATTTTGGAACAACAAGTGTAGAGGTTGAGGAATAAAAAGGTAGCTTCTGTTAAGGTTCTATGGGGGAATCACTTAGTTAAGAGTGCTACATGGGAGGCCGAGGCCGATATGAAATCCCATTATCCTCATCTTTTTCCTTCTACTCCTAGCCAAAGTTGAGGTTAGTAGTTCCTCTTAGTTTCTTGTAAATTGGGAGTCATGTGTATTGCTGAACTTTTCATGGTTTCCTTTATGTGTGCATGTTCTTGTGAGAATTCATGTTTAATGTTTCTTGAGTTTTCATGATTTCTATGTTCCTCATGGTTGGATTGCACTATAGTATGATGGTGGTGTATTTGACTTCATGAGATGTTGTATTGAACATGCTTAGTTATGTTTTGATAAAAATGGCATATTGGATCTTTAATAATTATGCTGAGCTCATTTGAGTCGCGTAAGGGCCGCTTGCTTAATATTATTTATATAATAATAATAATAAATCTATAAACAAAAATAAAAAACAAAAATCTTTATTTTTCGAAAATTCTTCATTCCTATGTTGGAGAAGGTAGTTCCTCGTAAGATGATATGAAATGATGAATTTGGTGCATATTGGGGTGTGTATGTAGTTCCTACTTCCTTGTGTTGCATTGTTATGTTCTTAGAATGGAGTTAATATTTCCTCCTTGGTATTTTGCATTATTTTTGTGATTCTTTCTTGTTGGGCTGCTAGTCTTGAGTCTTTATTCCCCCTATAAGTGTTTAGTGTGTCATTCGGGGACGAATGTTTCTAAGGTGGAGATATTGTAACACTTTGGAAAATGCTAGGTCAAACTAAAGCCTAACGTATGAATCTTAAAAGCTTATGCATAAATGTGGATTTGTAAAATAGTCCAAATTTTGACCAAGTATATTTTCAAGAGAGGGTTCAAGGGAGGTGAAATAGTTCACTGTCCTTGAAAGGCCTCCTGAACTTTGCCTTAGCCTTTTTGGGCAAGTTGGCAGTTCAAGGGACTTGAAGCGGTCCACGACCCTTAAAAGGTCCCTTAAACAATTACTAGTCTTTTTTTTAGGGGCTTTACACGTGAGGGTATAAGGACAAAAGAGGGCCCCACCGAATGGAGACCACCACACGTGGGGGCTGCCCTAGTACACTAGGCAGTGCACGTGTGCATGTGGGTGCCCACTGTCGTGTACTCCCTTGTAGACTTATGCCTTAGCTTTAAAAAGCTAAAGGCAAGTCCAAGGGAGGGTTTAAGGAAGGTACATAAATTCAAGGGCCTTAAAAGCTCCCTTGGTAATTGCCTTAGTTTAATTTGGGTAATCCAAGAGAGGCAAAAAGGGGTAATTTCATAATTCCCTTTTTAGTTTAAATTAATGGGTATAGTCTATATTATTTTTTAAATAAATATATATATGGTATAAATAGGCCTTTTGAATACTCCCATGTATATTCCTTAGCTTTAAAAAGCCAAAGGCAAAGTCCAAGGGAGGGTCCAAGGCTAGTGGACCACTTCAAGGACCTTAAATGCTTCCTTAAACATTTCCTTAGTTTTTTTGGCTAAGTCCATGTGTGTAGGGGAATTTTCATAAATATTATTTTTAAGTTAAATTAGAAAGTGGGTATATTTTATTTTATTTATAAATAACTATATAAGAGATTTTATATTAAAATATCCCCAAAATTAATCACTTTCACAAACACCCACTTCAAAATAAAAAGGTCATCTCTTCTCCAATATTTCGCTCTCTACAAGTTCCTCCATTGAAGAACACCAAAACCTTCAAGATTAGGATTCAAGCTCCAAGGTTTTCACTCCAATTTTGTGGCAAAGCTTCCATTAAGGTATGGGAACCTTCACTCATGGAATTTCTTTCTCCATGAAGCCCTTCAACACTAATTTTCTGAATTGGGAGTTTCTTCAAAAACTAGGGTTTTGATTCTAGCCATTGGTTCTTCTTGAAAACGATTTCCTTATGTTAATTATCCTATATTATGTTGAATTTGATATTTATTGAGGGTTTTTATTGTGAAATTTCCCATGAACCCATGTGCTTCCCCATGACACCAACTTTATGAAATTGAGATGGGTTTGTTCATGCAATGTGAATACTTATAATAGTATCTATGTTAATTTAGTCAATTTGTCTTGTTTGATTCATGCTTAAAGTTGTAATTCTAAGTGTGATTGTAAGACATGATCTATGACCCTTGAAGGGTAAATTGTAAGTGTTGAATCTTGAAGTATAGCGTTGAAGGCAATGTATAAAGGTACTCTATCTTTAAGATTCTTATATATGAATGGATTGATCCACTTGAAAGGTGGAGGTGATTACTTTTCATGTATTTTTGTTTGAAGTTACGTTCCACTTTAATGGTGAAGACCCAATGACTAATGTGTGAATTATGGTATTGTTGAAAGACTATTTTCCTTTACTACTACACTTGATTATGTATGAATTGTCTTGGATGATTATATGATGATTCTAAGGTGAAAGGTAGTTCTCACCATGTTGAATCAATGAGCTATGTTATGAATTGGGTTGAATGAAGGGTAATGTACTCCTTCACATATGAAATTGTAATTCACCTTAACTACGTATAAAGTTGGAGAAAAATGCTTAACACCGAGTGGATATGGCAAATGAGGTAGAGAATCTCCCGCTAGTCTACATATGCTCTCATGAGATGGAAACTCTCCCACTAGTAAAATAGGCCAAGTTTCTAGAAGCAATCTCCCTATCCCATAACTATGTGCCTGCATAGGTATTAGCTAGTGGATGGACATTATAGCTATATATGTCTAGTTCTACCTTAGGCAAGTAGGAAGCCTTTTTTCGGTGTGGGGTTATATGACACCGGATTCCATGTAGGTCACGTGATCTATGTCGGTTAATGCACTTCTCCCTATGTTATAAGATAATGAATATATGACTTGAACTATACTTGTGATTTCTTGATAAGTTTACTTAGTAGGAGTGGGGTTATGGGGCTTCATTTTTACATAGCACAAGTAGTATTTTAAGGGGATTATGGGTTGGTTCTTATGCTATATTAAGACATGAAGGTACGTATGTATGATGAATGGATTGTTGTTAAGATATGACTTTCCTTACGTATATGTAATGAACATGATTGTTCCTTTATGTATGATTATGGATTATGATGAGGTCTAAAGTTGATATGTGTTACTAAGGTGCATCTAAATGGATACTTTGTGTAGTTGGTATTATGGGATGCCAACTATACATTGCACAAGTATGGTTTTAGGGTTACTAAGGTGATGGTTCCACTATGTTCTGAAGGTTTATGTGAAATATGATGTTACGACTTGTATTATGCCTTTATGTGCATAAATAGTCTTCTAACTTGATAAATGCATGATTTACACTAAAATGTCCTTTTTTTTTTAGCATGTTTAAGGATTTTTTTAAGCATGTTTCCATACTTAGTGCTTTTGTACTAACCCCTTCTCTTCTACATCTCCTATGAGTGTAGGTTCCGGCCGTTGAGGTACATTTAGTCCATTCTTAAAGAAAAATTGGGTTGGTATCTCCACGTTTTGGTAAGTCCACAAGTTTGAGGACAAGATACTATTGATTCTAATTTTAGTTTACTTTCCTTGTTAAAGACTATATTGTACTTTCTTATGATATGACTTTTCTAATGATGTAAGGGCAAAGTCCCAACTTTTGTATTCTTATGTTTAGATGGTGTAATGAGACAAAACTAGATCTCTATTTTCATATATGAAGAAAGTTGGACTTCTATTGTAAAAGTTTTAATTTTTCTTCATTATTCTATGTCTTATGTAATGATGATATGCTATGGGGTTGTATGAGACCCCTTCGGGGTAAAGTACACCGTGTCACTCCTAGGGGTTAGCTGCGAGTAGTGAAACCTTCTTTCAATGTGGGGTTACACGACACCGAATTCCATGTAGTGCTCATGGTCTATGTCGGTTAAGGTTATTATCCCTATATGATACAAATACAAGCTATGATAAGAACATGGACTCTAATTATGACTCCTTAAGAGATACTTCTTAGTATGAATGGGGGTATGGGACTTCACCCATACATTGTACAAGTTGACTTTAAGAGGGGTTGTGGTTAGGTTTTCTTATGTTATGAAGACTTATGAATTATGTATGTATGATATGAATGAATGATAAGGTTAACTTTACTTGTTACAAGTTATAATCATGAATATCTCCTTACTTATGTATCTTGATTATGGATGAACCAAAAGTAAGATATGTATGTTGTTGGTGGTTTAAATGTGATACTTAGCATTTGGTAGGGTTATGAGATCTTACCTTTGCATTGCGCTAGTATGAATTTGGGTTACTCATATGTTGGTATGAACTTATGTTATGCATGATCATGGTGGCTTATAAGTGGGACTTAGTGTAGATAGGATTATGGGATCCTAGCTATGCATTGCACAAGTATAGCTTAGGGTTGCTCATGTGATAGTTCTATTATGTTGAAATGATCTTGTTATGTACTTATGCATGTGAACTTGGAGTATGGATTATGTTGTGTTGGAGACTATTCTTGTAATTATGATTATATCCTATATGTTATGATGAATTGTGAATGGTTTGTCTTATGAGCTACATTCTCTAACTATTTCAAAGATGATGTTCAAAAGAGGCATGAGGCATGGTTTCAAACAAAATGTCCCTTTTATGCATGTTTTAAGGATTTTCTTGCATGACTTCCATACTTAGTACATTTTGTGCTAACCCATATTTCTACATTTTCTATAAGTGTAGGCTTTGGAGATGTTGGATTCCATCCTCGTGGCTAAGACTCTAGTAGATCAAGAAGAAGAAGATTGATGAGTCCTCATAGTATTCGAGGGCTTGATCACATGTCCCTTATATCTTTCTTTAAGGTTTTAGTTTTGTGTAAGGGCCATGTCCCTAAGTTCGTATTAACTAGTTTTAATTCTAATGTTATAGATGGTTTGAGACATAGTGTCATAGACTCTCTTTCATTTTTATAAAGAAATTCTGTTGTAAAGAAAAGTTTTAAATTTCGTACTATTTGACTATGCTCTTATGCTTAAGTTATGCTATGAGGCTTGTATAAGACCCCTTCGGGGTCGAGTAAGCCGTGTTACATCTAGAGGGTACTCCTAGGTCGTGACAGATAATGTCTATTTATATGGCTGATGTGAGCATATTCACACTTTCCTATTGAATCTTAAACACGTACCACTCCCTGTGGGATTCGACCCCAACTCATTTAGTTGGGTATATACAAACTAGCAATCATTGACACTTAGAATTGGATGAAGTGTCTATGAAACGTTAATCAAAATGGCGCCACTGCCGGGGAGTGGTGTTGGTTAATATTCTTTGGTCAAGTTGAATTTTGTTCTTGTTAGTCATAGTTGAATCTACTTACTTTTAAATTCGGTTTGAGTGTTGCTGTTTTGAATATAGGAAATGAGTGTGAATAGAAGCAATGGTAGCCAAGTGGACCACTAAGATGACATCGGCAACCTCAACGATGCCAATGAGCCTAATGTTAATGACCCTTATCTAATGGGTGGAATTGGTGCCATTCTCTTGCCTCCGGCTGAAGGGAACGTTATGTTTTTATTACAAGTACTATGTTGCAGCTCTTACAATTAAAAGGGTTGTTTGGTGGGCTGGCTCATGAGGATCCCCATGAGCATATTAGAAACTTTGTTGATGTTTGTGGGCCGTTCTCCTTCAAGAACATATCCCAAGATTCTGTCTGGTTGAGGTTGTTCCAATTTTCTTTAATAGGAGAGCCATGTAAGTGGCTGGCTGAATTGCCATAAGACTCAATCACTTCGTAGAAAGAGCTTGTCACTGCATTTGAAGTGGGGTTTTTCCCTCTTTCGAAGATGATGACACTTCGAAACAACATCCAAAGCTTCATGCATTTAGAGGGTGAGCCAATTCGAGAGACTTCGCTACGATTCAACAAGTTGGTACTGCAGTGCCCAACTTATGGTTTTCCCGACAAGGTTTTGCTGCAATATTTTTACCAAAGCCTTGATTCAGTGTACAGGGCTTAGCTGACCAACTTTCTTTGGGAAGTTTGATGCAACAACCTTACATTATAGCAGCCCAACTTTTGGATGGTATGACCACAATTAATCGGGTTTGATACACTCATGAAGATCAGGTCTCCACTCTCACGTTTAAATTGACCAAGGAGCATCTTGACAAAGATCAATAGAGGGACCTAAACATGGCAAAGATCATGACCTAACTTGACATTCTGTTCAAAAATGTCATGGGAGCGGGTGCTAGGACTGTCAATGTTGTGGATGTTGGGTGTGTTAATCCTGATAAGGCCAAGTTTGAAGCATTGTACAACGAAGAGGTGAACTTTCTAGCCAACCAAAGAGGTAGTTATCGTTCAAACTACCCGAGGTAGGGTGGTAGCCATGGTTGGAACATAGATGAAAGCTGGAAAGATTGTGATAGAGAGTGGAGGGAATGTAATTCCACTTGGAAATAAAGGGATGGGGAGAAGGACAGGTACATTCCTCCCCACGAGCGTGAAAAGCTAAAGGATTCTCTAAGGGTGGTCGGTCAGAGGATATGCTGTCTCGTAGTCCCAACGAGGTTGAGGGGTCTGATAAAATTTTGAAAGAGATGAAAGAATATGTGTTGACCCTTAGCTAGACGATTACTTGTCACTCCGTCTCTATCAAACAGTTGGAGACCCAGAAGGGTCAGATTTTGTCTTATTTAATCATGAGACAACAAGGGGTTTGCCTAGTAACACTATGGCCAACCCAAAGAATGTGGTTTGAGGGAGGACTTACGTCGTGCCACAACGTTAACTAAGGCACTTCTTGGGAGGCAACCCAAGTTTTATTTGCTTTTTTTTTGTTTTTGAAATAATCATGTGTTGATTTTATAGGTGAAATTGTGGTATGTGTTTGAAAAGTGCAGATTGGTGAGCAAAAGGTCCAGTCGGCGAGTCACCGAAGAGGTTGGCAAACCTGACTTGGACCACAGTTGGACTCAAGTAATTTTGAAATTAAAGTCTCTAAAGCATAGCGAGCCTAGAAGCAAATCGGCATGTCACCGAACAAGTCGGTGTCATGACCCAAGGGTACCCCTAGACGTAACACGATCTACTTGACCCCGAAGGGGTCTCATACAAGACCTTAGCATATCATGACATAAGAACAGAGGGAAAATGCGGAAAATTTTAAACTTTTCTTTACAATCAAAGTATTTTATAAAATGAGAGAGTCTGTAACATTATGTCTCAAACTATCTATAATACTTGGTTGAAAAACTCTTGTATACAATCTTGGGTGCATAGTCCTTGCATAAGTCTAAAACATAAAGGACATATGGTCAAGCCCTCGAATACTATGAGGACTCACCAATCTTCTTCTTCTAAATCTACTATGGTCCTAGCCTCGAGGGTAGAATTCGATATCACCAAACCCTACACTTATAGAAAATGTAGAAATATGGGTTAGCACAAAATGTACCAAGTATGGAAGCCATGAATAAAAATCCTTAACACATGCATAAAAGAGAAATTTTATTTGAAATCATGCAATATGCCACTTTTGAACATCATCTTTGAAATAGTTGGAGAATGTAGCTCACAAGACAAATCATGCGCAATTTATCATAGCTTTTCAGTCAACACAACAACGTTATCATAGTCCTAGACAATTCGTGCATAGTCATGTATAAGGGTAAGGGGAGAATGAACTTTCAACAACTACCACAATTACACAATAGTCATAGGATCTTCACTTTCTAAGTGGATCATGAGTTAATACATAATTCTTGTCAACATGTACAAATCTTCATAATTATCCCTTCAAGGGCTATGAATCAACTCAACCCAAACATCTAGAATTAGTGCATTAGATAACAGGAATATCAAGATTCAATAATGCAATCAACATCTTAGTCATATCTTAGTCATGTTCATGCATGGGTGTGTGTGTGATTGTCCTTCCAATGACACAACAACAACATTATCATCATAGACACTTTACTCTCAAAGTATTCATAAACATGCACATAATATCATAATCATACATACTCTTCATGTCTTGGATTAAAGGATCATAGATCATGTTAAGTCAAAACATCTAGCATTCATTATATTAGACTTGGATAGAATCATGACTAAACTAGATGATTTGCTTCATGCATAAACTCATGTTATCTTATTATAGGTCATGTGGGTGAAGTCTTTTCACAATAATGCCATATGCAACTCAATATACATAATAACTTCTTTTTTAAAACCTTAACATCCTTAGTTTATTCATTTTAGCTTTTACTCTTAAAGCCATAGGAGGCATCTTGATGTTACAAGCCTTACTCTCAAGCAATGCCTCACATGTTCATCATGTATACCTAGTTCTCAAGGTAACCTAACCACATGCTTCATTATTGATCAATTATAGTCATATAGGAGACATATAAACTCAATCTCTATACTACACAACCACGATCCCTCATATAAGCCCTAATCAAATGAATTCATGTCTTGAAGCTTTACCCTTTAGCCATCCATGTCTAGCTCATCTAATCTAAGGCAATTTATAAAGAAGTTCATCATCCTTATTAGGTCACATCTTACGCTCAATTTGCCTCTTTCATGACATGACAGTAGACTAAATCAATTTCATTGTAGACCCTTAGGTTAATCAAGGATACATGTTTGATTATACTAGAATCATGTAATTACACCAAGAACAATCATTAATCACATAATTGGGCCAATATTCAACAATTCCCACATCATGAAGTCAATTAGTAAAGTGGGGGAAATCATGGGTCTATGGGGAATTTTCATCATAAAACCATCAATCCAATCTTAATTTATCATAATCAACCATAATAAACCATAAATCAACAATTGAAATCGTTTTGGAAGAAGACTTATGTCGTCGATTGAGACCATAGGTTTTTGGTGGATTTTGGAAACTTGAAATCATCTTTTGAAAGGGCTCCTTGAATGGAACTTAATCAAGGATGAAGACTATCATACCTTGAGTATAGAATCCAACCAAATTCGAATGAATTAGCTCCCCTATTCAAGCTCTAACTTTATCTCTTTCTTTGTTCTTCAATGGAGGTTTCTAGAGAGAAGATTTTTGGAGAGGAGGGGTGGTGATAATTTGGGGTCTTGAGATATAATGAGTTATTAGGGTGTTTTATGACTTAAAATACTTTATATATATATATATATATATATATATATATTATGTTAAACAACCCCTACTTAAAACCAATTAAAAATGAATTACCTAACTGACCCCTTGATTTGTCCCAGTCTTGGACAACAAGTGCAGGCATGACCTACGCCTGGGACCTACGGTTCGTAGGTCAGCCTACTGGGCATGCTGCAGGTCCGTAGGTTATGGCTTGCGGCTTGAGTTGGATGGCTTGACTCACGCCCAAGAGCTACGGAGTGTGGATGGACCTTTGCCCCATAGGTGCCATCCGTAGCTCACACTTTGGGCAGTCTTAGGGCACATTTGGGGGACTGTTTTGGGTTCCTCCTCAAGGACCCCTTTTGTTGGTCCTTGGGGAGTCTTACCTTGACGTTTAACCCCTAAAGCCCCCAGCCTAACCTAAGGAGGTCAATTTACACTTCTAAACCCCACATCCAACTTAACAACACACTCGTAAGGCTCTAGTACCACCTACTAGTTTTATGAGTTGTTACATTATCTCCCCCTTAGGAACATTCGTCCTCCAAAGACACTTTAAACACTTTTACAAAACTAAAGACTCAAGACTAGAAGCCCATCATGCATGAAACATCAAAATGCACATAAACAAGGAGGAAACATCACTCTGTCTCAATATACTTAATGCAACACAAGGAAGTATGAATTACATCTAACAACCCATTTATGCATGAGATTCTCATAACTAGTCATGTTGAAGGAGGAATTTCCAACTCCTAGTCATAATATGCTCAACATACTCTCATGGAGCTCATATGCAATCACTTCTCAAAAGCATTTTTATTCAAAGAGGAATTTCTCAACTCCTAACTAAAACATGCTCATATATTCTTCTAAAGAAGTACAATAGGCAAATCTTACTAAAAGCACTACAACATGAGGGAAACAATGCACATAAACTCATTTTCTTGCAAACATACAAGTTTTCATGAATATGCATTATATAAAGAAGTCATGGCAACACATAAGCACATAACAACAATGTTCGTTGGCACATCATCTCCCCCTTGGGAGTGAGCCTATACAAACTCATCTAAACATCACCAATCATATAATCATAGGAGGAACTATCTTTTCCAACTAAAAGCGAGTTCAACACAACATTATGGAGCCAATATGCCATTTCATCAAAAGTAAAACAAAGCATGTCCATCAAGTCATCTCATGAAGTCAAATATGCCATCGTCATTCTAAAATTTACAACAATATTAGGAACATGTGAATTATGAAAACTCATTTTTCTTATACAAAACAATATTTTTTCTCAAGAACATGCTAATATGAGGAGGTCATGGTAATTTTTCTACGACATTCATGACTCCAAACATAAAACAAGCCCAAAAATGGAACTCTTGGTCTCAAGCTAGAATAGGAACAGAAGAAAGGGATGAGGATATCGGGACTCTCAATCAATTTTGCTATCTAAGCACATGATCTCCGCCTTGGGTGTAAGCTTACTTACTAAACCTCAAATACTAATCCTTTCAAACAAACCCAAAGCATTAAAAAGACTCATTATAAACTTATCGGGTTGTAGAAACAATAGAGGTCTATCAACCATGTACCCAAACATTACTAATATTAATAAGAGTAACCTATGGGACAAGGAAATCATGGAACACATATAACATCCAAGACTCTACAATCATGAAATGAGTCAAGGAGGACTTATCATCATAATCTAGAGGAGGAACAGAAGGGAACATAAGGATATCGGGACATCTCATTGGCCCTTACCCTTACTAAATTACCACTCCTCAACATTCTCAAGGAAGCACTTCCTTATTCTTCTATTTCTTAACTTGTCGGTCTAAGATCCCAATTGGTACTTCAAAATTAGAGAGGTTCTCATTTAAGCACTCTTGATCACAAGCAACCTTACCAACACCACTCAAAGTCTCATATGAGCCTACTGAACCGGGACAAAACTCCTCAAACTCACTACACCTTTTAAGGTGAGAATTTCGAGCCAATCTAAATTATGAACATCTAGAACACTCAACGACCTTGCTATCTAAGCATATTTCTTTAAATTCTAAGGTCAGAGCAAGTTACCAGTCAACTTTCAGATCTCTCACACAAGGTGATTCTAAGACATGGAGAATTACACTTCTATCCTCTTTTAAAAGAGTCTATTCACTCAATATCTTTAGGCATCACTTACACACCACTATTCATCAAATCTTCCAATGCATCATAAAACTCATTATGGCTAAGTTGGGTTCTACCAACAAACACAAATAACCACAATTAACCCATGTATACTAAGGACAACATAAAAGCTCATCATGTCCAATTTATCAAGTCATAAAAGACAAGTAGTACCGGAATAGAATAAGCATCAAACACATATTGAGAGAAACATTAGGAGTACACTCTTATTCACCTCTAGCTTGAAGAGCATCAGACCTAATTTTCTTCCTTTCTTTTCCCCTAATAGTAAGTATCGGGAAATTTCTTATATTGCGTTCACTTCTACCACAACCATAACAACCTTTCATACCGGCTAAACACTTACCATCATGATTCTTTTCACACCTAGCACAAGTAGGCCTAATCACATAAGACCCACAACAAATCACTCCTAGAGATTTTGGGGGTAAAAGCCCTCTTTTGGTTAAACTTAGGGGGAACCTTGGAAGATCTTTGACCATAAGATCTTTCTTGAGAGGAGTTATCATTATAAAATCTACACCTCTTTGTTCCTCTAGACCTTTCTTCAAGTTTCTCCCTTTCAAACCTTTGAGCATGAATCACAAGATGATTAATAGTCATATCATTCTCAAGAATAACCATACTACATTCTTTTGCGATCAAGTCGGATACATCCGACACAAACTTACTCATCCTCATCTTAGGGTCGGCCACTATGGATCGAGCATATTTGGACAACCTAGTGAACACCCAAGCATACTCCTTAACACTCATCCTACCTTGACGAAGGTTAATAAACTCAAGTATCTTAGCTTCTCTCGTCGCTAAAGGGCAAAAATCTATCAAGGAACCCATTCTTAAATCTTTCCCATTCCATAGGGCCCGCTTCTACCAACCTCATTTCTTTCCATTCACTAAACCATATTAGAGAAACATCCTTCAATTGGTAAGAGGACAAATCCACCTTCTCTACCGAATTTAATCCCACAAAGTTCAACACCCTAGAGACCTCGTTTATAAACTCTAGAGGATCTTCCTCCATTTTTGACCCATAGAACTCCAGAATCTCTATCCCGACTTGTGTCAACAATTGAAAACCATACCTAATCTTATCATTAGACACATAATCCCCCATAGGGCACACATTAGGAGAAAGACCTAATAAAGCTAAACTCTAGGGTACGATTTAGAGAATGAAGAAGCAATGTTTTCCGAACATCCTATTCATAAATGTGACGCGCTTCACATTTATGAACAAGACTCTACTAGACGTGGTTTAAGACATCCTAAAACTATCCAAAAATCTTGTGCTCGATACTAAGTTTATCACGACCCAGGGGTACTCCTTAGACATAACACGACATTCTTGACCTCAAAGGCGTCTCAAACAAGCCCTTAGCATATCATGACATAAGAACATAGGAAAAAATGTGGAAAGTTTAAAACTTTTCTTTATAATCGAAGTCTTTTATAAAATGAGAGAGTCTATAACACCATGTCTCAAACCATCTATAATACTTTTGGATTAAAAACTCTTGTATACAATTGTAGGGACATAGCCCTTGCATAAGTCTAAAACATAAAAGAATGTCTTAAAGGACATATGGTCAAGCCCTCGAACACTGTGCGACTCATGATCACCAATCTTTTTCTTCTTGATCTACTATGGTCCTAGTCATGAAGGTAGAGTCCGATATCACCAAACCCTACACTTATTGAAAATATAGAAATATGGGTTAGCACAAGAAGTACTAAGTATGGATGCCATGCATAAAAATCCTTAAAACACGCATAAAAGGGACATTTTATTTGAAACCATGCTATAAGCCACTTTTGAACATCATCTTTGAAATAGTTGGAGAATGTAGCTTGTAAGACAAATCATGCACAATTCATCATAGCATAAAGGATATCATCATAATCACTAGCATAGTCTACAACACAACATTATGCATACTCCAATCTTCACAATACATAGTACACATGCATAATTAAATACCAAGATCATCCCATCATAATAGAACCATCACATAAGTAACCTTAAGCTCTACTTGTGCAATGCATATATAGGCTCCCATAATCCTATCTACACTAAGTATCACTTCTAGGACACCATGATCATGCATAACATACCTTGTCCTTATCCATAGCCAACACTCATAGAATAGGAGACATTCACATTCATGTCTTGTTGTAAGTATAGTTACTCACAGCAAACATCCATATCATGCATACATAAGTTCATATATATTCATAGCATAAGGAAAACACATCATAACCTCTTTATATTTCCACTTGTGCAATGTATAAGTGAAGTACCATATCCCCACTCATACTAAGTAAAGCTCATTAAGGATTCATAAGTATAGTTCATGTTCATATTCATGTTCATGTTCATAATTCATATAAAGCATGCATTAACTCATAATCATCATGTAATAAGGGAGAACCTACCATGCCCACTCTTAAAGCCTACTTGTGCAATGCATGAATGAAGTCCCATACCCCCATTCATATTAAGTAGAACCTCTTGAGCAACCATAGTAAATAACCCATGTTCTTGTTCATAGTTCATATTCGTGTTCTTGATCATGTCATGGTTAATGTTCTTGTTCATGTAGGGAAATAGCCTTCACCGACATAGACCATGTGAGCTACATGGAATCTGGTGTCATTCCCCACACTGAAAAGAGGTGTCCTACTTGCCTAAGGTAGAACTAACATGTTTATCTTTTAGGTGGATCCACTTGCAAAAAACCTATGTGGGCACATAGTTATAGGATAAGGAGATTGCTACTAAAAACCTAGACTGACTGACGTGAAAGGTTTCCATCTCAAGAGATAACTGTTTTGGGAGCCCGGACTGACTGACGTAAAAGGAACCCACTGGGAAGCCAGACTAACTAGTGTAAAAGATTCCATCTCATATTCATATCCACTCGGTGCTAAGCATAATTTCCTTTTAAGTTCATGTTAAGTCTTTACTTAAGTTCATGTTTATGGAAGGGTGACTTAACACTCAATCCAATACAACATCATGATATAGCTCATAGATTCATTAGATGAAAATTGCCTTTCAACATTAGAATCATTAATATGTGAGTAAACCTTTCACATCAAGTTCATACTATTAATGAAAATAGCCTTTCAGTCAACACAACAACTTTATCATAGTCCTAGACAGTTCGTGCATAATCATGTATAAGGGTAAGGGGAGAATGAACTTTCAACAACTACCACAATTACACAATACTCATAGGATCTTCACTTTCTAAGTGGATCATGAGTTAATACATAATTCTTGTCAACATGTACAAATCTTCATAATTATCCCTTCAAGGGCTATAATCAACTCAACCCAAACATCTAGAATTAGCGCATTAGATAATGAGAATAACAAGATTCAATAATACAATCAACATCTTAGTCATGTTCATTCATGGGGGTGTGTGTGTGATTGTCCTTTCAATGACACCACAAGAACATTATCATCATAGACACTGTACTCTTAAAGTATTCATAAACATGCACATAATATCATAATCATACATACTCTTCATATCTTGCATTTAAGGATCATAGATAATGTTAAGTCAACACATCTAGCATACATTACATTAGACATGGATAGAATCATGACTCAAGTAGATCATTTACTTCATTCATAAAATCATGTGATCATATTATAGGTCATGTGGGTGAAGTCTTTTTACAATAATTCTATATGCAACTCAACATACATAATAGCTTCTTTCTTAAAACCTTAACATCCTTAGTTTATTCATTTTAGCTTTTACCCTTAAAGTCGTAAGATTCATCTTCATGTTACAAGCCTTACTCTCAACAATGCCTCAGATGCTCATCATGTATACCTAGTTCTCAAGGTAACTAACCACATGCATCATTCTTGATCAATTATAGTCATATATGAGACGTATAAACTCAATCTCAATACTACCCAACCACGATCCCTCATATAAGCCCTAATCAAATGACTTCATGTCTTGAAGCTTTACCCTTTAGCAATCCATGTCTAGCTCATCTAATCTAAGGCAATATATAAAGAAGTTCATCATCCTTAGATGGTCATATCTAACCCTCAATTTGCCTCTTTCATGACATGACAATAGACTAAATTGATTTCACTATAGACCCTTGGGTTAATCAAGGATACATTTTTAATTATACTAGAATCATGTAATTACACCAAGAACAACCATTAATCACATAATTGGGCCAATATTGAACAATTTCCACATCATGAAGTCAATTTGGTAAAGTGGAGGAAATCATGGGTCTATGGGGAATTTTCATCATAAAACCATTAGTCCAGTCTTAATTCATCATAATCAACCATAATAAAACTTAAATCAACAATTGAAATCATTTTGGAAAAAGACCCACCACATAGATTGAAACTCTATGCTTTGGGGGGATTTTGGAAACTTGAAATCATCTTTTGAAAGGGCTCCTTGAATGAAACTTAATCAAGGATGAAGACTAGCATACCTTAGGTGTAGAATCCATACAAATTCGAATGAAAAAGCTCCCTTCTTCAAGCTCTACCTTGATCTCTTTCTTTGTTCTTCAATGGAGATTTCTAGAGAGAAGATATTTGGAGAGAAGGGGTAGTTATAATTTGGGATCTTGAGATATAATGAGTTAATAGGGTGTTTTATGACTTCAAATACTTTATATATATGTATAAATACTATATTAAACAATCTCTACTTAAAATTAATTAAAAACGAATTACCTAAATGACCCCTTGATTTGGCTGAGTCTTGGACAACAAGTGCAGGCATGACCTACGCCTAGGACCTACGATCCATAGGTCAGTCTACTGGTTGTGCTACTGGTCCATAGGTCAGGACTTGCTTCTTAAGTTGAATGGCTTGACTCACGTCCAAGAGCTATGGAGCATGGATGGACCTAAGCCCCGTAGGTGCCATCCGTAGCTCACACTTTGGGCAATCTTAGGGAAGATTTGGGGGACTGTTTTGGGGTCATCCTCAAGGACCCTTTTTGTTGGTCCTTGGGGAGTCGCACCTTGCATTTAACCCTTAAATCTCTCAACCTAAGCTCGAGAAGTCATTTTACACTTCTAAACCTCACATCCAACTTAACAACACACTCGTAAGGCTCTAGTTCTACCTACTAGTTTATAGTCAACGATCATGACTTAGTCCACCGTTTGGACCCCCATATTAATTGGAGGTCTTGTAAAACTCAGTGAGGTAAGTACTCACTTGGCGTGTCGCTAAGTGGGTCGGCGAACAAAATTAATATCGCTGAATAGGCAAGAACTGGACGATTTTTAAAGGTCAAAGGTTTAAACTTTCAAATTCTTTCACATTCCCTCACTTTCTAACTTTCCAAACTCACACCCAAACTATATCTTTCTATATTTTCATGTTTTTACTACTTTCTAGTCGTCAATCTTGTGTTTGGAGATAGATATCTTTGTCGCCTATCACTTCAACTTATTTATTCGGCATAAAAGATTAGTTTTCCGAACCCCAAACTTAAAATTAGAAATTTTTACTCATTTTCACTTGAATTTATCTTAGTGATATGTGTTGGGCCTCTCTAAATCATGATTGTATGCTTGTGTGTGCCTGTTTTAATTTGAAAATAATTCCTATATTGCCCAGTTGTTGAATTCCCAAATTTCGTGTAGTAAAATGGATAAAAAAATTATTGGGTTGTGCAAATTTGTTATTGGGTCTAGTAGGGTAGCGTCTGAGTAACCCACATTTGTGCCTAATGACGTGCTTTGACAAATGATGGAGCGGTTGACGTCATTCTTAAGGGCTAAAGTTGTCAAATGGCCAAACTTGGCCAAACCAGGAGAAGTTTGAGTATCCCGAGGGCTTAGGACATATGGGTCTGAGTCTAGTTGGTTCAGTGTATGGTTTGATTTTGTTTTCGAGGGTTGTGGGGTTGAATTTAGAAGTTGGGGTTGAAAGTAGGCACGTTGGGTAGTTTGGCAAGCTGAGTCGAGCAGGCCGAACCACTCGGTGGTTCACCGAATCCCCCTAGATTGCCTTTAGTTTCAAGCAATTTTTAAGTTTGGATTATCTAACTTTTGGTGAGAAACCTGAGTTCACTGGAAGTCTTCTTTGATTGCCCTTTCTACGCCCCTAACCCTTAAAATACATTGTAACTTATGGCAGGCTTTTTTTGTTTGCCGAATGTTGTCAGCAATTCGCCAAAAGGCCCCTCCCATCATTGACATGCCAATTTTTATGAGAAATTTTGAGCCAATCCTTTCGGTGAGCCCAATTTGGCTTGCCAAAATGATTCGGCTACTCACCGATAGGTTCGGCAAGTCTGTCTGCAACTGTTTTTTCTGCAACTTTTTTTGAACTATTTCTTACATTCTATGATATGTTTGTAGATATGGCTAGACCAAAAGTGGCTGGTAGAGACATGCCTCCCAGCAAGAGGGACAAAGGAATAACAATCAACGAGTATGCAGCTGCATCTAGGGTAAAGGTTACTAAACTGCCCACCACAGGTGGGAAAGGAAAGGGAAAAGGCAAGGCATATACTCCTGCATCACCAAAGGCCAGCTTCGACAATGACGGGATCTATACCACTCACCTCACTACTTCTGAGAGTAAGGGTGAGAACTTGGATCCTCGGGCTACCACTTTTGAGCCCGAGGATGATGAGCTACAAGCAGCCCAGAGGGCAGAGCTGCGATCCAAGAGTATGAATGATTTTTCTAGGATTAGGACTCTCTAGGTCACCACTACTCATTCTGCTCCAGCACAGAAAGTGGTCCTAGTACCACCAGTACATGATCCTCCTCCTTGTATGAACAAACTAAAGACTGATGGGCTGAGGACCATTATAGAGGAGAAGAGGTTGTCCACTGATAGAGTCATAGACAGATATCAAAAGATCATGAGTTGCATGAGGTCTCATAAGTTTCAGCTGTTTACTAGACCCCAAGGCCCTTATATCCCAAATTGGGTCCGAGAGTTCTACACTGCTTATGGAGCCCTAGTGCTACAAGGGAAGAAGCCGGCAACCAAATTCAACCTGGTAGACTATGTTGTTATCAGGGGTAGAAAAGTGAAGTATGATAGTGATGTTATCAATGCAGTCTTGGAATGTTCAATGAGAATTGAGAATGACTCTCAATATAAGATCAGGACAAAAGCATCAGAAAATATGAAGAAGTGGTTGGCTCCTTTGATATCAGATGGTACTCCCAAGTGGCTTGAGGTTAGAGCACCAATTGAAAAGAAGGATCTAAATATAGTAGCAAGGTTATTGTTTGACTTCATCAACAGTACTGTCATGTCATCCCAGAAAGAGTTGATTCTCCACCACGGAAAAGCAGCTTGTCTTGGTTTCCTCATCTCTGGAACAAGGCAGAACTTGGGGTTGATCATTGCATAGGAGATGATCACGAGGGTCAGGCAGTGCCAAACTTCTCTCCCCTTTTAAGTGTTGATCACAGAGTTGTGTAGATGGGCTTAGGTGCCTAGAGATAAGAAGAAGGATGTGGAAGTGATTACCATATCTATAACTGACATTAGTAGGATTGAGGCGGAGTACTTGAATGATGAGGAAGAAAAGAAGAAGGTAGCCCCAGTGGACTATTCCCTAGTTGTTGATATTCAGACACTACCTACAGAGGCAGTATTGCCTACTCTAGCCCCTGGGGTTCAAGTAGATCTAGTGCTATTCCTTCAGTTACTCCCAGTTCCTCCACTACTTCTTTGCCTCCTAGATCTTGTACTACTGCTGTTGCTGGCCGACCCCTGTTCACCTAAGCTACATTAGTACGAATAGGGCAAGTTGCTCATTTTGTGGATAGATATGCCTCCAGACTTGAGGCCACCATTCCTGGCATGATAGAGAGAGACCTTGCCAATGCTGTGAAACCTCTGAGTTCTACAATTGATGCCCTTGTGGCAAGGATAGTTGTGTGCGAGCATGGTCAATGGGCTATTGAGGAGGTGACAACTTTAAAGGTCTCTATTGTTGAGTTGAGAAGATATGTGGACCAACTAAAGTCCACCGACATGTCGATGAATTTTGAGACAGTGGAGATCCCTGATATGCCAGTTGATCCAAATATGCCTCCGGCTACCACCGAAGATGAGGTTTGAATAGAGGAGGTAGCTTTTCCAGATTCTGAGGCTGAGATTGATAAGGAGCAGCTGAGTGTTGATGAGGAGGCTTCTTATGAGGGCCTTACAGAGATTTAGGAGGCCTTGGTAGGGTTAGTTGTGCAGATCTCTTTGGCAGACACGCCATTGGTTGATCCTAGTAGTACTAGTGTTGTTGAAGCTACATTGGGCTCTGATGCCCCAACAAATGAAGCGACTGCGTAGATAGTACCCTTCTTTACCTCCCTCTTTGTCCTTTTTATTGACTTTTTGGATATTTTATTGCATTTGAGGACAAATTATTTTTTGTTTATGGTGGGGTGAAATATTTCCATACCTACCTCTTGTGATTATTGTTTTTGTTTATACATTGGGTTTTTTTTTTTATGTTTTGGCACTGTTTTATTGATGTTTGAGCTTATGGCTCCTTATTTTGAATGTAAATGATTTTTGGTTCCTTCTGGAAAATTTTGCCACCTCTTGTGTATTTAATTATGGCTATTCTTATGCAAATTTGAGTGTCGGTCATGATCAATACCGATGACTTAAATAGTGCTCTCAATCGAACAAAAATGAATGTGCGGCTACAATGAGGCCAAATAAAGTTGCATAGGCGAGATGTGAACTTTTTGCATCTCGTTGTGACTTGCCGGTTATCGAATTGAGTCTCTTGTGATGAACATTGCACACTAGCGAAAATATGGAGTCTTATTTGATATTGGTGCCAATGTCTTGTGTGATGAGCTTACCGTGAACCATGTGTGATGACACCTACAATTTTCTCCATTGGTACGGTTGATTAAGTGATGCAAGCTCTTGAAATGATCTTAGGCAACAATTTTGAAGAGTGAAACAATTTGGCATTATACCTCTTTTGTGGCCTGGCCTGTGAGTGTGTGAACTTTTCTTGAACACCCTTTGATCCTTACCCTTTTCTTGGAAGAAACTTGAGCAATTGTGACCTTTCTTTACCCCTTCACTGATAATCATCAAGAAATGTTGTTTGCTTGAATAGCCAACTTAGGCCAAAAGCATAAGTTGGGTGTGTGGTGAAAAGAGAAGGTAAATCAAGAAGTGTGAAGAAAAGCCCTTTTACCATGGTTTTGAAAAAGATGGAACCCCTCCATACAAAAAAAAAAAAAAAAAAAGAGAAAGAAAAGAAGAAGGAAAAAGAAAAAGAACGAAAAATTTGTGAAAGTTGCAAAAGAAATGGAGTTTTCGGCATTCCATGGAAAGTGAATAAGGGTTTGACTTTTGATTATGAATGAAAATGTTGAAGAAAAGGGAAGAAAGTGTTGTTCATACCACATTTCATGAGGATAGCAACCTCTGAGCCTAAATGACCATATCTTTATACTCTACCCCGTTACAAGCCTTGAAAAGACCTTTTTGATCTTGAGTGAGCTGAAACAAGTGTTGATTCGCAAAATAAGGGCAAACCTACGGGTGAATTCATGCATGGGTTCATCTTTGTGAGTGTGACAGTTGCATATGATTCTGGAATTAATCTTACCCAATTGATGGAAACTCAATTTGGTAACAATTTTTATCTTTTTATGATGACTAGCTATAAACCCGATTGTTGGGGTGTGATTATGTGTTTATGGGCTGATTTAGTTTATGTGTATTGCTAATTGTTAGTTTAAATGTAGTTTAGAAGTGATTTCAATCATTAATTGTAGTTTAATTTAAAGAATTGTAGTTGGAAATGTAGTTCTACTTTCGTGTTTTTGGCTTGCTCGAGAGAAAGGTTTTAAAACCAAGATTATTGATTAATGTTGTGTGGGTATTGGGTTATCATGGGTTCAACGCAAGAGAATGAATCCTAAACCTTTTTCCGTACATTCATCTCGAGAGAGTGAATGGACTAAGGCATAGGTTGTTCTTATTTTACAGGCTTGTTAATGTTCGAGAGAAATCAACCTGATTCGGGGTAAATTGTTCGAAAGAAAGTTTACCTCCTCTATAGTCTAGCTTATTCACTAATATTCAACTATTTATTAACAGTTGCAATTACCCATTTGTCTACATTAGCCTATAATCGAATCATATCCCAAGAACCCGTCTTATTATTGTTATTTCGTGTTGTTTGTTGTTGTTGTAGTTGATAATTTCAAAACCAAGCCCCTTATTTGACATTCGTGTCACCCCCTAATTTAAATTATGTTTTTATTCGATAATGTCTATTCATATGGCTGATTTGAGCATTTTCACACTTTCCTATTGAATCTTAAACATGTACCACTCCATTTGGGATTTGAACCCAACTCATTTAGTTGGGTTATATACTGACTAGCGATCGTTGATACTTCGAATTAGATAAAGTGTCCTTGAAACATTAATCAATCGCCGACCAAATCGGTGATGCGCCAAGTATGCTTTGCCATCGCCCTTTTTGCCTGCCCCTTTATCACTTCCTCACTATAACTTTAGGAGATTAGAATTGCCATCGCCTATCCATCCGATGCTTCGCCATGTTGCACTTTTCATCGCCGAGTTAGTTTTCTACTAGGGCTGGACTTCTGGAATATTTGGGGAGCTAAAGGACACTTGGATGTTCACTGAGCTTCTTGGCGATCATCAACTTTGCTCTTCTTCAGCTTCTTCAGCTTTTTCGCTCCTTTTTGCCTCATAATCTCCTTGCCTTGCTCTTTTGCCTTCATTACTGCAAATCAACACTTTAATAGCAGTTTGGAGCATAAAGTATGCATTGAGGACAATAAAACTATGAATATTAAGCCCCAAATGAGTCGAAAACCCTGACTAATCAAGGCCAAAAAGAGGATAGATTGACAAGATCACAGTTTCGAAGATAATTAGGCAATAGGGTTGACTGGCGAAACCATTCAGATCCTTAACACTTTCTAGCATATACTATTTAAACCACATGGCCTAATTAATTTTATACCATTTAAGAGAACAATTAAGAACAAATACATCCTGAGTTGAGATATTATTGAGGGATCATTCCTTAGGAACAAGTGTCATTACGACAATTTAAGCAAGAATGCAATTATCAAAACACAAGATAAGGGGAAAAAATTAGAAAGATCGAAGCCGGGTTTAGCCACGGTTGCCTTTGCACCTTTCAGTGAGGCTTCAAAATCATCAGGCCATACCCCATTTATATAGGGAATATAGTCAACATAGAACCAACCACATCTTCCAATAACCG
Organism: Solanum bulbocastanum; assembly: GCA_037074985.1. Classification (NCBI taxonomy): domain Eukaryota; kingdom Viridiplantae; phylum Streptophyta; class Magnoliopsida; order Solanales; family Solanaceae; genus Solanum; species Solanum bulbocastanum. The sequence continues at coordinate 17,691,126 of CM073599.1, forward strand.
CTCATTCACAATAATTCGACTCCTCATAACAAGGGTTTACGTTCCCCCTCCATCATTAGAGACACATATATTTGCATAAAAAAAGAAAAAACATCTTGATATAACTCATTTCCATAGAGACATAGAAATAAAGATAATTTCTGGGCTTTTAAAAAGGTACTTATAGTGCACTGAGAGTTCTTCAGTTGACTTAGATTAATGGCACTCCTAGAAATAATGAGTCTACTAATGAAAGCATTAAATCTATATCTCTGTTAAATTACAGAAGGTCTACATGTCCTCATCTAATAGAGACTAAGAAGTAGTAGGACGGGATTTCTTGGAGTCTTTTTTTTTGGAGGATGAATGACCTTTTTTGGTGGTGGTAGAAGGTGAACCAAGAGCGTCTTCATAGGAGTCTGAAGAAAGAGAGAGATGGTGTCGTCAGTAAAGGTATATGAGTGGTTTTCTAAGCCGATTTAAAGCAAAGCCATCAACCATATTATAGTCATTAATAGAGGAAAAAGAAAAGAAAAGGATGAAGATATGAGGAGGAGAAGGAAAAGGAGAAGGAGAAAAGGATTTGTTAAATCTGAGAGAGATAAAGAAGAATATAGAAGGTTTTCTAAAATAGAAGGGCCTAAAGGAAACACTGAAGGGACTAAAGATGCAAGGTTTCATAAAAGAATGGAGGATAAAAGTAATGTTGCACACACAAAACGTAAAGAATTTAAAGCAAGTAATCATTTAAACAAGGTAGGGGATAAATTAATTGTCAAAACTTGTAATACCGAGGTAGTTTCAAAAGAAACAAAATCTCTCTTTGAGAAGAGGCTTAGTAAAAGTATGTCTAAATGTTTTTCATAATCAATAAATTCTAAAACAAAATCTCCATTTTCAACGTGATCTCTAATAAAATGATGCTTGTTATCTATATGTTTAGCCCTAGAATGATGCACAATGTATTTTGACAGAGTGATAGCACTGGTATTATCACAAAAAATGGGCACAACTTCATACGATAAATCTTAGTCAAGTTTTGATACATCATCCATAAAATTTGATTACCACAATTTCCCACTTCTAAATATTTAGACTCTGTGGTGGATAATGCAACATAGGTTTGCTTTTTACCATGCCATGAGGTCAGGGATTGTCGTAAGATTTGACATGTTCCGCTTATACTCTTGCAATCATTTTTGTCACCTACAAAATCATTATCTGAGTATCCAATTAAATCAAAATTTGAAGAGTGTGGATACCATTGACCAAGATCAAATGTTTCGACTAGATAGTGGATGATCCTTTTGAGAGCAGTGAGATAGGATTCTTTTGGAGAAAATTGGAATCGAGCGCATTTGCAGACACTATACATAATGTCCGATTGACTGGCAGTTAAGTATGATAAAGATCCAATTAGTTTCTATACAAGTTGATGGGCTCATAGGTGTACCAAACACTTCACCTTTTTCAAACCTGAACCATTTATGAGTTCTTGGGTGTATTTATTCTGACTAATGAAAGTGTCGTCTGCTTAATTTGTAGTTCGAGGAAGAATGTAAATTCTCCCATGAGACTCATTTAAAATTCTCTTTTCATAAGATTTGTAAATTGCTTGCACAGAGAAGAGTTAGAGCTTTCAAAGATAATATCATCAACATAAATTTGTGCTATAAGAATACTAGAAGAAGATCTTTGAATAAAGAGAGTTGTATCTATGTTTTCTCTTTGAAAATTATTATTTAGTAAGAAAGTACTAAGTCTTCCATACCATGCCTTGTGGGATTGTTTCAATCTCTAAAGAGATTTAGATATTTTAAAACATAATCAGGACAAGATGGATTTTAGAAACCAGGGGGTTGTTTGACAAAAACCTCTTCTTTAATAAAACCATTTAAAAACACTTTTCACATCCATTTGAAAAATTTAAAATGTTTAAAAGATTCATATGCAAGAAGAATTTGAATTGACTCTAACTTTGCAACAAGGACAGAGGTTTCATCGTAGTCAATACCTTCGTGTTGAGAATATACTTGGGCTACTAGCCTTGCCTTATTTCTTATGACTTTTCCATCCTCGTTTAGCTTGATTCGAAAGACCCATTCAATTCCAAATTTGGGGAAGTTCTTTGGTCTTTCTGTAAGGGTCCATAATTCATTTCTCTCAAGATGATCAAGTTCTTCTTTCATTGCTTGTCTCAAGGATTCACTTTCCATTGTTTCGTTTATTCGTTTGGGCTCCAGTTGATAGACAAGTGCTACTGATGCTTGCTTTTTCAATGTTGCTGTAGTCTATAGTTTATCCTCTAGATTTACCATGAGAAATTGTTTGGATAACTTGTGTTATTTATCCATTCCCTTGGAACGACAATTTTATCTATAATGATAGTTGACTTAGACCGGTAGGAGCTGACTCTTTTGCACTAGTTTGGACGAATACTTTTTGAAGTTTTTTTGAGAATTTTTGGAGGAGATAAGTTCATCATCACCATTCTCATTTTCCTATAATCCTGGTTTGTCTCATAAAAAACAACATGAATGGATTCTTTAGCGCTTAAGGTTCTTTTGCTAAAAACTCGAAAGGCACGACTAAAAGGTGCATAGCCAAGAAATATTCCTTTGTCACTTCTTGGATCAAACTTACCAAGGTTGTTCTTATGATTATTATGGACAAAACATTTATATTAGAATGAATGAAGTAGCTCATGCTAGGCTTCTTTCCTTTCCACAATTCGTAAGAAGCTTTCTTTAAAATAGCCATGATGGACACTTGTTCAAAATATGAAAAGCAATACTAACAACTTCTGCCCAGAAATGGTCAGGAAGATTATGGTGAAGAAGCATTGTTTTAGCTATGTCTTGTAAAGAACGATTTTTCCTTTCTACCACGACGTTTTGTTGGGGTTATCTGTTGAGAGGAAGTGTTGGATAAAGCCATGTTGAGCATAAAATTCCTCTAAGGATTTATTCTTAAATTTTCCACCATGATCACTATGAATGGTGGAGATAAAATAACCTACATTTCTATGAACTTTTCTACAAAAGACTTAACAATTAGCAAATGCCTCATTCTTATGAGATAGAAAGACAACCCAAATAAACCTTGAGATGTCATCAGCAATCACAAAAGCATATCTTTTATCCCCAATGCTAGAAGTATGAGTTGGACTGAAGTGATCTATGTGAAGAAGTTGAAGATGTTAAGTGGTACTTACAATGTCCTTGGCTTTGAATGAGTTATGAGTTTTCTTACCAAGTTGACATGCATCACAATGTGATCTTTCTCAAATTTTATTTTTGGCAAACCAAAAAAAAATTCGAGCCGAAACAGTTTTTCAAGAGCATGCTTACTGACATGTCCAAGTTTTTTGTTCCATAGACAAGGATTGTAGGAGACAAAAGTAAGGCAGGTGAGAGTTGATAGATCAACATTTTTTAGAATGTAGATGTTGTCAATCCATTTTTAAAAGATGGCAATATCTTTAGTTTGGTGTTTGATAGATCAACATTTTTTAGAATGTAGATATTGGGGGGGGGGGGGGGGGTTGAATTAAAAAACACCTTAGTAGACGATATGTATCAGATAGTTGAATCACCTATAGATTAGTAATACAATAAAAATATAGTATAAAAAGCTTAAGGTAAATAACTTAGAGAATTTTATACTAGTTTGGATAACCAGTGTATTGCCTACTCTAGTCTCCTTAGGTTTCAGGTGTTTCCTTAAGAGCTTTGAAATGTATGGGATTACAATAACATTGAAGAACCTAATCCTTAACAAACTTATGATCCCTTGACACAACCTCTACTTGTATAACTAAAGCTATCAGTCAATTCTCCTTTCTTTATGATTCAATATAGAGTGTACAAAGAGTTTTATGAAAGCTAAAAGAAAGATAGTACAATTTTTCAATTGAAGTGCATACTCTTCTTCTAATTCTAAGGTTGGTTTAAATAGCTTTTTCTATTTTCAAAAAATTCAAGAGTGTTTTATTCAATCAAGAATTTGTAGGGATTTCTTTATTGAGTCTAATTTTAAGGAAGGTTGATATCTTGTCCATATAATATATGTTGATGGTATTCTTCCTTCCTTTCCAAATCCCTTGACATGTGAATCTTTGTCTAATAGTATGCCATGATTGTCAAGGATTTGTCCATCAGTCTGATTTTGGAGTATCCCTTGACTTGATGAGATTTGTCTTCCATTTCTTAGTTTCTTGATATGTTGGTTTTATCTGTCAAACAACTTGATTGCACAAACTTGTCCTTAGATTTTATTCTTCTTGTTAATAGGACCGTGGGTGATACTGGTATGATTTTAGGGGCTTAAATCAGATGTATGTGTTTCTTCCTTCCTTATTTGATTGTATTGTAATCACAAATAGTGTAACTGTTATTGATTAAAATTTGTAAGTATTTGGGAAGCTAACAAAGGATTGTCTTTTGCAAGCTAGTAAGGGTCAAGATGGTTAGGAAGTTCAGCCTAGCAATTCTGGTTCAAGTTCTCCTTGTCAGAATATATTCTATGTACTTCAAACCTGACATGATCACAAGGGTTATCTAGATGTTGTGATCAGTATGTTGAAAGTTTTATTTTTATGTGTTTTCTTTACTTGATTTGGGTACTATGTTATCATTTGTTACTCCTTATGTGGCCATGAGATTCGATGTAGGTCTTGAATCCTTTCATGTCTCTACTCTCGTTTGTGATTCTATTGTTGCTAAGAGAGTTTATAAAAATCATTATATTTGCATATCTTATAGAGTCACTTATGTTGATATTGTAAATCTTGATATGTTAGATTTTGATATCATTCTTGTGATGGATTGGCTTCATCCATGATATACTTTGGTAGACCTGATTGGTCACATTCAAGGTTCTGAATGAACCTATCATGTATGGGAAGGGGGAAATTATCTTCTTAAGGGTCAGTTCGTATATTGCTAAAAGCTAGGAAAATGATTTATATGGATTGTATTTATCATCTTGTTCGAGTTAGGAATACATATTTTGAAACCCTTACTCTTTAGTCAGTTCTGATTGTAAATGAGTTTCTAGAAATGTTTCCCAATGATCATCTTGATATTTTTTTGAAAGGGAAATGTACTTTGATATTGACCTTCTTCCAAATACACATCTTATCTCGACTCCTCTTTATAGAATGACCGCAGTAGAACTTAAGGAATTAAAGGATTAGTTGAAAGATCAACTGGATAAATGATTTATTAGGATGAGGATCTCACCATGGGGTGCTCCATTTTTATTTGTTCGAAAGAAGGATGGTTCCTATTTGAATATGCATTGACTATCAACAACTGAATAAGCTCATAATAAAGAAAACGTATCCTATTATAAGGATAGATGACTTGTTTGATCAAATCCAAGGATCGATTACTTCTCTAAGATTAACCTTTGGTCGGGTTATAACTAATTGAGGGTGAAGGAAAATGACATTTCAAAGACTGCTTTTTGAACCCGATATGGTCATTATGAGTTGTTGGTGATGTCTTTTGGTTTGAATAATGCCTTGGTTGCATTTATGGATTTGATGAATAAGGTTTCAAGCAATATTTTTATTTTTTCGTGAGAGTTTTTATTGATGATATTGTGGTTTACTCACAAAGTGAGTATGAACACGTTGAGCATATGAGTGTTGTGTTGGAAATACTCAAGGATCATAAATTGTATGCCTTAGTATTGCGAATTTTGGTTGAGGTCCATTGCTTTCCTTGGCTATATTGTCTCTGGTGAAGGTATTCAAGTTGATCATAAGAAGACGAGGTGGTTAAGAATTTCCCTAGATATTTGTTCTCTTAATAAATACAGAGTTTCTTGGGTTTGGACAGTCATTATACAAGGTTTGTGGAAGGATTTTACTCTATTTCTTTGCCTTTGACAATATTGACTCAAAAGAAGGTGGAATTCCTATGGTCAGAAGTTTGTGAGAGTAGTTTCCAAAAGATGAAAGATAGACTCATTTTAGCCCCTATTTTGACATTACCGGAAGTGTAAAATGGCTTTGTAGTATATTGTGGTGCTTCACAGATTGAACTTGATTATGTTTTGATGCAACATCGGGAAGTCACTACCTATGCTTTAAGGTAATTAAAGGCGCATGAGAAAAATTATCCCACTCGTGATTTGGAGCTACCGACGTTGGTGTTTGCTCTAAAGATTTGATGGCATTACCTATATTGTGTTAATGTAGATGTGTTTACTGACCAAAATTTTTGAAATTTGTGTTCACTCAAAAGTATTTGAATCTTCACCAAAAAATATGAGTTAAGTTATTGAAGTTATGAAATGAGTGTTCTCTATCATCCGGGTTAAACAAATGTAGTGGTGGGTGCTTTTAGCTGATTAACGATGGATAGTGTTTCTTATGTTGAGAATGGTAAGAAAGATTTTGTTGGAGATGTTCATACATTTGTCTAATTGGGTGTTCATTTGGTTTATTCCAATGAAGGTGGAGTTATTGTCCAAAATGGTTGGGAATTATTTCTTGTATCAGATGTAAAAGTTAAACAAGATCTTGTTCTAGTAATGGTTGATTTGTTGAAGTTGGTTTCTGGAAAAGACATTGAGGGTTTGTACCAAGGGGAAGATGGTATCCTTCGATATCAAGGTCAACTGTGTGTTCTGAATTTTGATGACTTATGAAATCATATTTTGATGGAAGCTCACACTTCTCAGTATTCTATTCACTTGGGATCCTGTAAGATGTGTTGTGAATTGCATAAAGTCTATTAGTGGAAAAGAATGAAGAAGGATATTGCGGAATTTATGGCTATATGTATGAATGGTCAACAAGTGACAGTTGATCATCAGAAAATGGGTGGTTTGACTCAAAATATTAGTATTCCTACATAGAAGTGGAAAGATTTGAATATGGACTTCATTCGGGTTTTCCTTGTACATGTCGCTAGTATGACTTGATTTGGGTTATTGTGGACCAAATAAGAAAATCGGTTCACTTTCATCTCGTAATGACTTCATTTTCAGTGGAAGAGTACTCCAATATTTATATTCATGAAATAGTGAGGTTGCATGATGTGCCCTTGTCTATTATATCTGATTGTGGTACTCAGTTTTTGTTCAGTTGTGGGATTCATTTTAAAAGGGTCTTAGTACTTAAGTGAAACTTAGCACGACTTTCCACCCTCCAATTGAGGGATAAATAGAGCGTACTATCCATACCTTAGAAGATATGTTAAGATCTTGCGTGATTGACTTCAAGGGTAATTGGGATAACCATTTACCTTTAACCAAGTTTGCTTATAATAATAGCTACCATTCTTATATTAGCATGGTTCTTCTTGAGGCACTTTATGGTAGGAGGTGTAGGTATTCTATTGGTTGATTTGAATTTGGTGAGGTCTCTTTGATAGTTCATGAGTTGGTGCATGAGACTATGGAAATGGTTCGACTTATTCGTGAAAGGTTAAAAACAAGTCAAAGTCGATAAATGTCTCATGTCGATGCTAGAAGAAGAGAACTTAATTTTGAAGTGGATGATTGGGCTTACTTGAAAATTTCACCCACGAAAGGTGTAATGAGATTTGGAAAGAAATGGAAGCCTAGTCCCCGTTATCTAGGCCCATATCAAGTTTTGAGGTGCATTGGCAAGGTTGCTTATGAATTGGAGCTACCTAATGATTTAACATTGATACATCCACTATTCAATGTCTGTTGCTATAAAAGTGTGTTGGATATCCTACATCTATTATACCTTTAGAAGGTTTGGGAGTTAAAAAGAATCTTTATGATGAAAAGGTTATCTGGTGGAGATATAGACTAACAAGTTAAAAAGTTGAGAAATAAAGATGTTGTTTTTGTGAAAGTCCTTTCGAGGAATCTATTTGTTGAGGGTGCTACTTGGGAGGTCGAAGTCGATATGATAACCCGGTATCCTCATCGCTTTCCCTCCACTCCTATTCTAGCTTGAGGTATTAGTTCCTCATGGTTCATTCTTTCAGATTCGTGCATTTTAGTCATTCTCATGTTTCCATATGCATGCATGTACATGAAAAATTGATTTTTATATTATGATTTAGTTTGGAGTGATTTTCCATTCTAATATGCATTATGATGAGATTTTATGTTGGGTTGATAGTTTCTCTCCTACTCTATTCATGCTAGCTTAAGTCCCATTCAAGGATGAATGTTCCCAAGGGGAGACTACTGTAACACCTTGGAAATTAAAAAGTTGAAAGCAAAGAAAAAGTTCAAATATTTAGCACTGAGGCAGCGACTATGAGTCCTATCTACAAACCGTAGGAAGTCATATGGCTTATGGGCAATAGAAGGGAAGTCGTAGGAGTTTGGACAGGCTATAAATGACACTCGTAGAATTGAACTAGTCTTAGTGAAATCATGGACTTGAACTTGAGTTCTGTAGAATAGGTCTATAGATCGTAGAGTGAATGATGAATCGTAGATTGATCTCATGGAAAGTGAAAGGAATTTTTGGTTTCTGAAATTGGTTTATGATTGACCAGCGTGGATCGTAGGAAATCCTATGAACCATAGGTCCAATTGGTAAAAGCAATCCAAAAGTTATTCTTTAGGGTATTTGGCTCTTTTTGTCTACATTTAATACCGATACTATGTCGTGTTCACCCTAACTATAAGACCTATAACTACCTTCGAACTCCTAACTCTACACAAACATTTTTGATTCTCTGTAATCCTCGATTTCCATCCAAGTTCATCCTCTTCAAACTCTCTCAAGCTCCAAGGAAGAAATCTACGTTTCAAGTTTCAAGTCTCATATTTGCTATATTAATTTTGTGCTTTGTTTTTCAGGGTATGTGGGATTTCACCATTGGATTTCATTCATCCAATGGGTCCCAAAGGATTTCTAAGTTTCCAATTAAATTTCACCTAACTTGCTTACAGTTTAATGTGATCTCAATGGATCTTTATTGATGTTGATTTAATTATTCAATTTTAATCTTCCTATGCATGTTTTGATTAAAGTACATGATTTCCAATTGATTTCTATATGTAACACCTAGGGTTTGGAAAAGAAGGAAATTTTTGTTTTGGTTTGGTGTTTGTCTCTACGGGTCCTACCTACGGACCGTAGAAGCCTCTACGCGCCGTAGGTGGCAATAGTAGGTAGTGCGAAAATATTTTTTTCAAATTAAATCCCAGTACATTTTTACGGTTCAATAGGACGGTCCATTGTTCCTCTTACGAGTCGTAGGTAGGTCTCATAGGTCACCACCTGACTGTCACGACCCAAGGGTGCCCCCTAGACTTAACACGGCGTACTTGACCCCGAAGGGGTCGTATACAAGCCTCATAGCATAACCTGAACATAAGAGCATAAGAAAATAGTGCGGAATTTAAAACTTTTCTTTACAATCGAAGTCTCTTATAAAATGTAAGAGAATCTATGACACTATATCTCAAACCATCTATTATACTTGGAATAAAACTCTTGAAATACAATCTTAGGGGCATAGCCCTTACAACCAAAGTCTAAAACATGAAAGAAAAAAAGACAATAAAGGACATATGGTTGAGCCCTAGAATACAATGAGGACTCACCAATCTTCTTCTTCTTGATCTCCTATGAATCTAGCCACGAGGATGGAATCCAATATCTCCAAAGCCTACACTTATGGAAAATGTAGAAAGATGTGGTTAGCACAAAAAGTACTAAGTATGGAAGCCATGCACAAAAGCATTATAACATGCATAAAAAGGAACATTTCATTTGAAATCATGCTATATGCCATTTTTGAACATCATCTTTGAAGTAGTTAGAGAATGCAACCAATAAGGCAACTCACATACATTTCATTATAACATACGAGATATCATTATAATAAAAAGCATAGTCTCCAACATCAACATAATACATTTCCCAAATCTTCAAAATAAATAGCCTCCAATCATAAAATAATACAAAGTCAAATACCAAGATCATCTCATCACAAAGTAATTATCACATAAGCAACCCATAAGAAACACTTGTGCAATGTATGGTTGGCATCCCATAATACCAATTCTACTAAGTACTCCTTTGCAGCTACCTTAGTTATGCACTTCATTCTTAGACCTCATCATAAGCAATGACCACAAATAAGGAAATAGTCATGTACATTACTTGAATTAAAAGGAAAGTCATTCATAACAACTATCTATTCAATATACATGAATACATTAAAATCTCATCATAATATAAAGGAGCCATCCCATGACATCCTACTAAGTCTACTTGTGCAATGTGGAAATGAAGTTCCATACCCCCACTGCTACTAAGTAAAACTCAGCAAGAAGTCATAGTATAGTTCAAGTCTCATTCATTATCTTTATTATACAGGAAAAAGAAGCCACAACCAACATAGAACATGTGAGCCACATGGAATCCAGTGTCGTGTAACCTCACACTGAAAAAAGGTGTCCTACTTGCCTAAGGTAGAACTAAATGTATAGCTATAAGGTGGATCCACTAGCTAAGGTCCTATGTTGGCACATAGTTATGGGATAGGGAGATTTCTTCTAGAAACCCGACCTCTTGCATTGGTGGAGGAGCTTCCATCTCATGAGTTTACTTTAGATGACCCAACCTCTTGCATTGGTGGAAGGGCCTTTACCTCATTTTCCATATCCACTCAGTACTAAGCATTATTTCCCAAATTAGACATCATTATTCTTGAATTATATTTACATGTGTGAAGGAATGCTCTACCCTTCATTCAATACAATTCATCAAAATATCTCACAGATTCATTAAAATGAGAATGTACTTTCAACTTTAGAATCATAATAGTATGTGAGAATAACTTTCACACCAAGATCATGTGTTCTCATGAGAATGGACTTTCAATCAACACAATAGGATCACCATGGTTATGTACATTTTATGCATAATAATGTGTAAAGGTGCATATGAGAATTATACTTTCAATTAATTCCATTGATACATCATAATCATGTTTATGCATAGAGTGTGTGTGTGTGTAATTGTCCTTGCAATGACATAACAACAACATTATCATCATCCTAGACAATTCATACAGTATCAAGTATAAGGGTAAGGGAAGAATGGTCTTTCAACAATACCACAATATACACAATAGTCATAAGTTCACACAAAATCTTGTCAACATGTACAAACCTTCACAATATTCCCTTTAAGGGCTATGGACCAACTCATCCCAAACATGTAGCAATAGCACATTAGATAAGGAAGTACCATGATCCAACAACTCATCAATACCTTAATCTCAAAATGATTGGAACTTTATACTTCAAATATTCATAAATATGCATATAATATCATGATCAAGTATATTCATGTTTAGAAGAATTACCCTAAACCAATTCAAGTCTAGGTGATCTAATCTAAGGCATTACATGATGAAATTCATCATTCTTGGAGGATCACATTAAACCTCAACTAAGACTATATCAATTCACCTGAAAAATCTTAGGTTAATCAAGTATACATATAAAAACACACTTAGATCATGCAATTACACCATAATTAACTCACATACAATCAATTGGACCAACTTGCAAAACCATCACATAATGTAAAGAATAACCATAGCTAGGGTTGGGGGCCTCAAGGATTCTTGAAGGATTTTGAGTTAAAGTCATATAAAATCAATCATACATTCATAAACAAACATCATTCAACCTTAAAAATCAACTTTAAAAGGAATCCATGGAGTTGAGTTGAAACCCTAGCTAATTGAGTTTTCTAGAATTGAGTTACAAGCTTTTGAAAGGGCTCCTTGGGTGATAGCTTCCCAAGGATGAATAAATCCCATAACTTAGGTGTATAATACTTCCAAATTCATATTGAAAAGCTCTTTAGTTCATGCTTTCCTTGATCTCTTTCTTTGTTCTTCAATGGAGGTTCTAGAGAGAAGATTCATGGAGAAAAGAGTAGTTGGGTTTTGATTTGGGGTCTTGGGTTATAATGAATTAATGAGGTGTTTATGGACTTAAAATACTTTATATACATGTATAATTACCATGTTAAATAACCCCTAATGGAAACTAATTAAAAAGGAATTAGTTGGAATTTACTTACCTTGGCCAAGATGTTTGGACAGTTTACAAGTGCACGCCACGAGACCCCCATCCACGGACCGTGGATGGGACCACGCCCCATACTATGGGGTCCTGGTCTACAGCATGGACTTGGTGGCCTTGACCTACGGAGCAAGACCACAAGCCGTGGATCAATCCATTGGCCGTGGATTGCATTCGTAGATCACAAGATTCTAGCAACTTTTGTGAACTTAGGCAGCATTGGGGGTTAGACTTTAGGGTCCTCCCCAAGGACCCTTGGTTGTTCTTTGGGGGATAGTACCTTGATGTTTAACCCCTAGAATCCCCAACCTAAGCTCGGGAACTAAATATACAGCCTAAAACCAAACATCAAACTTAAAAGCTCACACGTTAGGCTTTAGTTTCACCTACTAGTTTCCATTAGACTCTAGCTTGGTCTTACTAGATTTCCTGGTTGTTACACTAACTTAGTGAAATTGTAAAGCTTAAAGTTTCTTTCTACTGTTGGCATGTACAGACTGTAGGAAGACCTACAAGCTGTACATGGGTTCCTTCAATTTTTGGCCAAATATATAGTCTCTGATCTCTAAGGTTGACTAGTATTGTCCATAGAAGCACTTACAGACCATAAGTCCAACCATAGATGTTGGTAGGCAGTTATTTTTAAAGGGCTTTTTGGTCTTTTACCTAATTTATTTGGGCCTTAACTATGTCGTTTTAATCCTAATCATAGACCTATATAAGTCTTTTAAGCCTAAAATCTAACTACTCTAAATCATTTTTCGAATTTTCCCAATCGAAGTTAGGCTTTATTTTATCTCATGGGTTCTTTTCAATTACGATCCAATTAATTGATTTATGACTTTTTCTACATGAATTCGAATAATTGCATATTTTTTAGTTGAATTCACCTAAACCCATGCATGATCCATGATTTCTAAATTTTGATCATATGATGACACTTTTGAGTTATGAAGGATGAAATTATGAAGATATGCATGTTTCTTTATGAAATTTGTGTAAATGATTAAGGGTTTCTTTGAGAGTGAAGAGATATTGATGTTGTTGTTGTGATTGTGAAAGGAATTTCTCACATAAAGGATTCATAAGGTTGAAAGGTTTTCTCACTTAAGTTGAATCTAGATTTAGGAGTTATTCTAATGAACTATAGCTTGAATTGACTACTTGAGTGTTCCCTTCCATGGATAATATTACATGTTAATATTAATGGCTATTCCGTGGGATTTATGCTTAGAACCGAGTTGAAAAGCGGAGACTACACATGTCCAATAACTATGTGCCACCATAGGTTTGTCTTAGATAGACATTAACGTTTGTCTTAGATAAGAATTAGCTAGTTGATCCACCTAAGGTAGAAGCTTCTTCGCAAGTAAGGACATCTCTTTTTGTTGTGGGATAGACACCAGATTCCATGTTATAGCTTACATGGTCTATGTCAGTTAAAGGTAATCTCAAATGTGTTCTAAAAATGTCCAGTTTGCATTGCCCATGGTTATGACTTATTTTTTCTAACATGTTATTTTATGCATTGCTATCATACTAACGTATACTTGTGCCTACATTGTTTCATTAATATAGGATGTAACGCTCCTACCTCCCATACTCATGGCTAGTGGTCCTTTATAGACATTGGATATTGGTGAGTTCTCATGCTTTGAGGACCAAGCCTCTTTTATTACTTTCATGTCTTTTTATATAAGATTTTGTATGTGATGAATGGGCTACGTATCAATCATTTCCTTATGATGTAATAGATGGCTTTGAGACTTATGTTAGACTTCCGCTACTTTTTTTAAAACTCTTTTATATGAAATGATACTTTTAAATTCTTTGTTCTATTACCTTGTATGATGTATGCTAAGTTGCTTGTGTAGGGCCTCTCGGTGTCTTATACTTCATATCATGTCTTCGGTGTATTTTGAGTAGTGACATTATAAGACCTTCTTTTTACTATGAATGTATGAAGAAATCCATGAATTTATGAATATGAATTCAAATTTATGCATCTTCTTATGAGAAATATGTTTATGATCTAAGGTTTCTTTTTAGATAAGAATCATCAAATTATGTAAGGTCTTCTCACATACTTAGATAATCATGATTAGGGAAAGGATTTATCACATTTGTATGAATCAAAGTTTAAATGAGCTAATCTTATAATAGTTTATGATTTAAATTGGTATTAAAACACCTCTGTATTAGAAAGGATTAATTTTAGAAAGAACTAAATTAGAAATAGCCAATTTGAGATTTGTGCAAGTTAGTCTTCAATTGTGAGTTTTTGGTCAACTTTAAAAGACCATAACTTTCACCACAAAATGAGTTAGGTGGCCCATGAGATATCAAATGAAAGATCTTGAGGTCCTCATTCCAACGCCACCAATTTTCCTAAATTTCATGTTCGGATAAATGAGATATGCCCATTTTAGTACAATCTGTCTAGTTAAAACATTTCATCCATTTTAAGGAGGGGTATTTTGGTGTTTTCCTTACCCCCACTAGCCCCACAGGTTTTTTTACTCAATTAGGAGTCAAAGATGATTAAATTCAGTTTATGCTAAAGTCTAAAAATGTTTGGAAGGTTAGGGAAATGGTCAAGAGGAGAAAAGGGAGAAAAGATTCCTGCGTTCAAGATTTCTTGCGATCTTTGAGGCATTTCGCCAAGGATTTGATCCTTTATAGGTATGTTAGTTTTCATAGTGATGGGTTAGTTCACCCTAACTCCAATCATGAGTTTTCCATTGGAATTCGTTCATAAGATTTCGTATATTTGAGTTTTTGATGAGTTTTCTTGAAGTTTCGTTCTTAAATCTTAATTATTGGAGTTTGATGAATTCTTGAGGTGAGGGTTATGATTTTGAGGGTTGTTCTTGAGGAAGTTGAGTATAATTTCGTTTACTTATGTTGGTTTTACAAGTCTAAGGAAGTTTGGAAGAAATCAATTGATTCTAGGTAAATTAGGACCAAAAATCAAGAAGAAAAATTTGTCATACTATTCTTAGGAAGGGGTGGCGTGGCACGCCTCAGATGTGGCAGAGGGACTGGCTGCGGTGCACTAGAATTTACCCTCTGAAGTTGAGGGGTTTGCTCCCTGTGCCAGGAATGCGCCAAGGTCGCCTTCCCTATTTTTCTTCTGTCTTTCATTTCGTCTGAGTTCTTTTAAAATGTATATTCGTTCTCGTCTTAATAATTACTAAATAAACTACATCTAATCATTGAGAAATCCTATATATCCTAATCATAATTCTTGAATTCACATTTGAAATTCAAGATTGAGTTAAGCGTAATGCTCGAGGGAGTCCTTTAAGTCATTATGAGAAGTCTTTTAAGTATTCTAAAACTTGTTTTAAGACTTGAATACCTGCATATGCGGATGAGGAGAGTCAAGCTTCATTTTTCAAAATGATTATAAGGGAACTAAGTATTCCCAAGAGTATATACATTTACATTTAACACGTGAGGGAACCTTGATTTCTAAATGAGTTCATGAGAAGTTTTGAGCATAATCTCTTTTAAGAGAACCTTTTGAGCAATAATCTAAAAGTTTGAGGATAAGGTATTTTTTTTAATAAACATATGAGCACGAGTTATATTATTGGGAGTAGATTTGAGCACTGATATGGGGATGATTGCTTATTGCTTTTTAAGCATAGCTTAGTGGATCCACTTAGTTGAGGATGTCCTATACTCTGGCAAGGTATATCACTCTTCTGGCAGTGTGGGCGAGACGCTGTATCATAACATAACTCATAGTAATTGTTGTCAGTTAAAGAATCTCCCAAATAAGAGTGGAGAGTTTAATGTTGTATTTTGTATATACATTGACTTATTATCTATTGTTTTTAAAAATTTTCTTTATACAACATCTTTATTGTTACTTTTATATTGAATTGATTTGAGTATTTCTGAATTGAGTATCCTTGAGTTGAGTTGAGTTAAGCCGAGGTGAGTATGTTCTTCCTTTTATCAGTTCAAGCTTATGTCTATGCTTTAAAGGTCCCCTTACATGGTCATACATTCAATGTATCAACGCCATTTGGCCTGAATCTTTTCATGATTCAGATATAGGTATTCAAGGTTATCAACAGGCACTCTTTTGATACCACTTACAATCCCAGTTAGCTTTGGTGAGTCCTTACTTCGGAGGTTCCACATTTACTTTAAGTCTTTTTAAGATGTCGTGGATCTTGTCCTGACTTATATCATAGTTATTAGAGGCTTCAAAGAGAATAGTGTTTTGAGACGTGTTTTCTATTTTCTCATGTGTCAATATTCAAGACTTGAGTTGCCTCTTTTGGCTAATTGAATATTTTTCTAAATATTCTGAGTTATTTACTTTGAGACTCTTGAGAAACCTTTACTTTTGAGTTCATATATTATTGAGTAAGTCTTCCGCTAAGTAATTAGTCAGGCCAAGGCTTCTCTTGGGGACAAGCAATAGTTCTCAAGTGCTGGCTACGTCAAGGGTGTAGGCTTAGGGCATGAAAAACTTGATATCAAAGCACAAAGTTGAAGAGTCCTACGGTGTCGATAAAGCCGCGTTTGTAGAGTCCTGGTTATTAGTGTGAAGACAACCACATCTATAATAAGGAGGATGCAACATTTAGGAAAAATTCCACTTCTTTCATACTTTTTCGTGCAATACAGTTGAACTCTATAAAAGTTTCTTTCTAATTCATGCTTGCACGTATCTTTTAGATCATGCCTCCACGAAGAGTTGTTCGAGGTCTTACTACTAGGAGGAATGTTGTTCCTTAGGATTAAGGAGTACCCAATGAACCAGAAGTGCAACCCCTAGGAGAGATCACTAATGCTTAGTTTAGGGATGCTATCTAGATGTTAAGTCAAGTTGGGCAACATAGAGGGATTCGTCTGGAGTTTGCTGATACATCCAGGATCCGTGAGTTCTTAAGAACAGACTTCATAGAGTCAAGTATCATTGAGGATTCGAAAAAACATAGCTAAAGATTGTTCAAGGACGAACAAAGGTATAAGTTTGGGTGGTGATCATAGGCATATTTATATGCCAAAGTTGCCAATATTTGCCCATGATGAGATTAAATTAACGAATAATCTTGAGTATATTAGCTCAATTTTTGTTAACTTGTGATGATTGCACACTAAACCACATGATTCGTTGTTTTAGGAACTTCCAAGGAAATCAAAGTCAATTTGAAGAAAGGAGAAGCAAAGACGTGCGAGAATAAACTAAGTATGCAAGAAGCTAGGAGTGGTGTACTGCCTAGCGCGCGCGCTAAGGCATGAAACACAGAAGCCTCCCTCATGATGCACTGATGGGCGGGAGGTGCCACATACCTCACTACAGCTGCACATGCCACATGCACTGCCTGGCACGGCACACCACAAGTGAAACCACAATCTTGGCCTAGCGCGATGGCTCGTGCGGTGCCCCAACCATATTCCAACTTTTCCAGCGAAAATAGATTAAAATAGGATTCCTTGTTGAATTAGACTTTGACCCTAGTTTTCCCAACTTCTATAGATAGACCCTAAGGGCTATTTTGTAGGGGGTTCAACATTATTTTGGTGTGCAAGAGAAAGTTCAACGTTTGTAATAGGTTTTGATTTTCTATTCTTCTTATTTCCAAAAATTGCATGAACAATTATTCTTTGTGGTTTATGAATATTATGAGTGGCTAAATACCCTAGTTCTGGGGTTGTAGCTACGAATTGATTGTTGAGTATTAACGATTTTTGAATTAATTCTTGGTTATTGTTTAAGTTACTTTTATGTTCTTGTTTTAGTATTTCTTGACTGCCATCTAGAGATAAATATATTGTCTATTCTTAAAATTGAGAGAGGATAAAGTAGATAGACTAAAGAATATAGAAAGCTCAATCTTCAATTGAGTTGATTTGTGTTCAAAAGTAACGCCCAGATGAACAACTTGCTTTGTTAGGAAACAGGATGAATTATAAATGCTTGCCAGTTAGACATTCTATCCCTGCTCAACAATGTAGTTAGACATCTAACTTGAGTAGGCTACTAGAGTTCGAGACACCCAACTCATACAATTAACCCTGTAAATCAGTAACTTATAACCGAAATCGGTTCATTGCCTGAGATACGATGCATGAAACACATTGCATGCTGCAACCCTGGAATTTGTCTTTTACTTGCTTGAAACATCAAATTTGAAGTTTTTCACATTAGTTACTTTTAGTTATTGCAATAATCGTAGTAGTAGTTAATAATCATCAAACTCTTTTAAACGTTTACTTTTGTTTAATTGTGGAACTAAGTCCTAAATATAAGTCGATCACAAGTCCCTTGGGAAAGACAACTCGTTTCTAAAATAAACTATATTACTTGAGCAACCACGTACACTTACGTGTGCAATTGGGAGCAACAACATACTTTGACTTGGAATGGAGTTTAAGAAAAGAAAGAAGACTTTTAAATTTTGTGGTTCTAAATTAAAGTTATATCAAATGTACCAAAATGTCTTGTGGCCTTAAACATGTCATGTGGATAGTTGAAGTTAATCTTGTGGCCTTAAACATGTCATGTGGATAGTTGAAGTTAAAGTGTAGCCAAAAAGGAAAGGGATCATTCTTTTTTAAATAGACTAAAAAAAACGAGGGAATTTTTTTTTAAGACAAAGGGAGTACAACAAATGGATGATTATAATTACGAGTTTGACTATAACTCTTTCAAACTAGAGTTATGATTTTTTACGTCATTGGGATTTTACTTTTTCTTAGAGAAAGGACAAAATATTTTTTTGGGGTGGGGGTGGGGTTGGGGGGGAGGTTGGCCTTTTATGAATTTGAGGATTTCTCCCTCCATATAATAATGTAATAGCGCGCATCCATAGTATAGTCATTAAATCATTTTTAATTTAGGAGAGATTATTCCCTTCATAGTTTTTTATACTATTTTTTATAGTATTTATTTTATCATTTCTTGAAATAAGATCTATGCATATTTTATTTTCTTTAAGTTTCGTTTATACATTAAATATTTTGTTGTTATGGTAAGTCACAAACTATATTAAACATTATGCTTTGCTAGTATATTTCTTTTTGTTATTTGTTTTTTTATAGATCAAAATTGTGTAATTACTAATTTTTTTTATGACGCTTGATTATTTCGATTCTAGTAATTGCAATGCCTATTTAGTTTATGAAGTATGTACATAATGTGAAATGGAACAAAAAGTCCTACACCATTATTTATATACCTTTGTTTGACAAGTTGGCTTTATTTTTTGATTTATTGAATTGTTTATTGGACTAACCACATTCAGGTTTCTTAAAAGTTCACGTGAATGGTAACCCCTCTCTCTTAATTACTTTAAAATGATATTGACCTTCTTCCCTTTGTGTGTTATTAAATCATAATTTACGATCTTGTCGTACATGATGTAAACATATTTTGTCAAGGAGACGAACGTTCAATGTATGATTATTATAATTAAAAATTTATCATTAAAAAGACCTATTTTAGTAAAAGGTAAATATATTGTTATATCAAAAAAAATATATAGCTATAAAAATGAGATTAAATATTGTCTACTAACAGTGGATAAGAAAAATTTACACTGTTAGTTCATATTTAAAAATACTTATTTCTCTTAGTTTAATTATTATATTTTGCACTTCCAAGATTTTTTTGTTGAAATGGTCCAAAAGGCTGAAAATCTGGGTGCGTATAAATGTGATTTTTAAAATGAGTTTTGAGGAGTTTCGAAAGTTAAGACACATTTTTACTCTGGGGTTTTGATCCAAACACTTTTCTTAGTAGTTTTTGAGTAGAATTTTGAATTGGGTTTTGATTTTAAGTTGATTCCAAGCATTGTGAAGACTTGAATTTTGTTACCCAGCTGCTACATAATCTAGTTGGTGATACTTTATTACTTATATGATGTGTGGCTAAAACTCCCATTCTTGGGGGTGTGATTATGTGATTCATTGTTGTAATTAGCTTATGAGTGTTTTAATTTACTGATTTCAATGTTGATTTGAAGTGGGTTTGATTGATAGCTTTGTTTTAATCCATGAATTGTAGTTACACATGCAATTCTAACTTAGTATTCTAGGCTTGCTTGAGAAAGATGTTTTAGAATTAAATTTATTAATTGATGATTGCAGTGATTGAATTATCGTTGATTCATCTAAATTTGATCCTACCAATCTAGATCGAGAGAGTAGGTTAATTAAGGTCTTGGGCTGATCATAGTTTTATGCTTGTCGAGGTTCGAGAAAACTCACCTGAATCGTGTTAGTTGATCAAGAGATGGCTATCAAAGTCAAAGCCTAGCCTACCCACTAAGATTCAACGTTTGTTAGTAAATTAGAATCACACATATAGAGAAATTAGTAATTAATTGATCACATCCCCGAGAATCCAACTCTACTCGATTACTCCCCTGTTTTTTTGTAGTTGTTAATTGTCACTCTAAAACACCATTTGACACTAGTTGTCAACCCCTTCAATTTACTTTAATAGTTTCGATAATTTTTACTTCTACAAATGACTAGACCAAAATCTTTACTTTATAATTGAATTCCATTTCGTGTCACTCCCTGTGGGATCAACCCTATCTCTTCATCGGGTTTATACTTGATTGCGACCGTCTACACTTAGAATTGAATAAAGTGTAGTTGAGTGTTATCAAAAATGGTACTGCTGTTGGGGAGTGGTGTTTAGAATTATCTTATTGAAGTTTGGTTGTGATCTTATTCTGATGTAGTTGAACCCAATTTACTTTCTTGTTGTTTGTTGTCTTTGAACAGTTGATAAAATGAGTGTCAATGGAATCAACGCCAACCAACTTGGACACAATGACGACATTGGCAACTTGAACGCTGTAAATGAAGTCCAACTAGGTGGTATAGGTACCATTCGGATGCCTTCGGTCGTAGGACATACGGTTTTCCACGTGACTAGCACGATGTTGCAGCTATTGCAAATGAATAGTTTGTTTGGCGGGCTAGCTCATAAAGATGCCCATGACCACATCCGAAATTTTGTGGACGTCTGTGGTCCTTTCTCTTTCAAGAACATCTCCCAAGAGTTAGTCTGACTCCTATTGTTTCCTTTTTCTTTGATGGGAGAGGCTACTAAGTGTTTAGCCGATCTACCTTGGGAATAATCACCTCTTGGGAAGAACTCAATGAGGCATTCTACATAAGATTTTTCCCTCCCTCGAGGATGATGGCATTGATAGATAATATTCAAGGCTTCAAAAGATTGGATGGTGAACCAATTTAGGAGACGTGGTTACGTTTCTAGAAGTTTCTACTCCAATGTCTAACTCATGGAGTCCCGAACAACGTCTTGTTACAACATTTCTATCGGAGTCTAGATTCAGTCAACAAGGGTATGGCTGACCAACTCATCCAAAGAGGAATCATGTTGCAGCCATTTGAAATCGCATCTACTTTGCTTGATGGAATGACAAAAATCAATCGTGCTTGGTACACTAGAAAGATCAAGTGTCTCATTTGACTTTTAGGATGATAAAAGAGAAAATTGAAAAGGACCAAGAACAAGATCAAAACATGGCAAAGATAATGACCCAAATGGACTTGTTGTAAAAACATGTCATGGGTAGTGCTTCTAAAGGTGTGAATGTGGTTGGTGTTAGTGGGGTGAACCCCGATGATGCACATTTTGAGGCTTTATATGATGAGGAAGTGCATTTTCTGGAAAATCAAGAAGGAGGTTTCCGTCCGAATTATCCAAGGCCGGGTGGGCACCAAGGTTGGAATAATGAGTGTGATGATGGTTGGAAAGACCGTGATAGGGAATAGCGTGACCATGGATGTGACTAGAAGGGGTGAGACAGGGAGAAAGAGAGATATGCTTGCACCTATTCTCAATAAAGTAGAGGGGTCGCAAAAAGTGATAAAAGAAATGAAGGAAGACCTATGAACTCTAAATTAGACGGTTACTTGTCACTTAGTGTCCATTAAGCAGCTGGAAACACAAATGGGTCAAATCTCTACTCATTTGAATTAAAGGCCAAAAGGAGAATTACCGAGTGACACCATGGCCAACCCTAGGAATGAACCTTCAATGAGTATCCTTGTAGTGCAACAACATTAAATGAGGAATTTCTTTGGAAGCAACCCAAGCTTTTTTTGTTTATAATATTGTTGTTTGAATAACAGTTGTTGAATGTGCAGGTAGAAAATTTGAATATTTTGGAAAAAGAGCAGTTTGGCGAGCCTGGGCACCAATTGGTGACTCGCCAAACAAGTTGGCGAGCCTGATCTGGATCGTCGTTTGGGCCAACTAGTTAGCTAGAGCATCACTGAATGGTTAGCAACATAAGTGGACGTTGCTGACTGGTGTGCGAACTTCAGGGTCAAAATTGCCTAAAACCGTTTTAAATTCAAAAACCTCCCTCATTTCATATTTTTGGACTTTTACACTTTCACAACCACATTTTATATTTTCATACTTGTTGTTCTTGCATTTTTATATGGGATCAATTGCTCGGGGGTGGAATTTGGTATATTTTTCTTCTATCTCTTTAGCCTAGCTCTCTCCTACTCGATATCAAGGTTGGTTTTCCGAACCCCGCCTTTTAATTTTGGTAATTTCAGATGCATGCTTGTTGATTTATCGTTGTTAGTTGAGTAAAATTATTGGTTTGAATGCTTATTGGTAATGTATGCCCTTATCGTGTTTTATTTCATATTTTTAAATTGTAATTGTGAAATACCATGAGTGTGCTTAAATAAAATTACAGGCTGTGTTTCATATATATTGGGTTTAGTGTGGTTGAAGTCTGAGTAACCCTGATTGTGCCGATTATCTGATTTTTCCCAATGATAAAGCGGTTGATGTCATTTTTAAGAGCAAAATACATCGATTGGCCAATTTTTGTCAAGTTGGGAGAAGTCTGAGTACCCCAAGGTCATGGGTTGTATGGGTTTGGGCTTAATTGCATAGAATAGGTACTTAAGTTTGTATTTGTGGGCTGCTGGTTAGAAATTGAAGGTCGAGGTTAAAATCTGGCACGTTGGACTATTCGGAGAGCTAGGTCGAGCTCACCAAGTGGTTCTGCGGTTCGCCTAACAACCAACTGATGTTCTCTTTATCCTTTGAAATTGTGGGAATTATTATGTAACATTCGACGAGTCGCCGAGTAAAACTGTGCAAAACCCACTTTTTTTGAAAATATTTTATAACAATCGGTGAGCTACTTCTAGTTTGCCAAAAGGCCCTGAACATCGCCGACCTTTGATGAATTTTGAGAATTTTTGTTTTGGAACATTCAGCGAGCTTGAATTAGCTCGTCGAATGGGTTCGACGACTCGCCGAATGACTCGGCAAGCTTTCCTGCACAATTGTTCAACTTTGATATTTTTCATGGAGAGTCTAACGTATTCGATGTTTATTTGCAGGAATGGCTAGACCCAAGCTAGCTAGAAGGAATAAACCACGACACAAGCGTGCTAGAGTTATTGTGATTAATGAGGAGGTTGCACCCTCTCGGAATATACTGACAAAACTTCCTCCAACAAGGGAAAGGGAAACGGAAAAGGGACCGTAGTGCCAACACCAGTGGAGGAGAGCTCTAATAGTAATGGCATCTATGCCCCTCATCTCACCTCATCCGAGTCTGATGGTGAGGGCAACTCAAGAAATAGATCTCCGATCTCCTCTTCTGAGCCTAAAGAAGATCAGACTCTCCTGAATTGGAAAGCAGAGCTACGCTCCAAGTCTTTGAATGATCCAGCCAGGATCCCAGAGCCACCTACTCCTCCTCCACCTTCGGCTCCGACTGTAAGTTCCTCAAGTGCCACCAATTGAGGCACCCCCGCCCTGGTCATTGAATAGACTAAAAGCCAAGGGTTTGAGGAAATTTTAGAGGAGAAGCGATTGTCTACTAACTGAGTAATAGATTGATACCCCAAGGTGTGGAACACAATAAAGTTCTACAAGTTCCAAATATTTACCAAGCCCCGAGGCTTTTATATCTCTACTTGGGTCTGAAAGTTCTACGCAGAGTATCGAAAGTTGGTACCGAAAGAGAAAAAGAAGTCCAGCTCGTTCAAGCCAGTAGATCATGTATTGTTGCGGGGTCGAGAGGTTAAATGCAGCAACACTGATATAAATATGGTGCTTGGTTGTACTGTGAATATCATCCATTTCCTGAAGGGGTAGATACTGAAGAAGACCCTAGATAACTTGAAGGGTTGCTTAGCACTTCTGATTTCCAACACCACACCATAGTGGATTGAGGCTAGTGTCAAGAAGGAGCTGAATGTGGAAGCCCTGTATTGGTTTGTATTCCTCAATAGCACTTTGATGACATACTAGAATGAATCTATTCTCAGTCATCCGAAGGCTATTTTTTGGGTTGTATCATCGATTGGGAACGACTTAATCTCAATTTGATCATCAAGCAAGAGATGCCCATGAGGGAAAAATAGAGTCAGAACTCCCTCCCATTTTTGGTCATGATTACATAGTTGTGCTAGCGTGCTCGGGTACCGTTGGTTACAAAGATGGATGTGGAGGTGACCCACACTTCCTCTACGAACATCTGACAGATAGAGGCCGAGTACATGAGGGATGAGACTGAGAGGAAGAGAGTTGCAGTCGTGGATACTTCCCCGGTAGTTGATGTGGATATGTTATCGACAGAGGAAATTATTCCCTATCAGGATAGCGACCCAACATATATCCCTAGTACTTCAACTTCTGCCCCTTCTAGTTCTACTACGTCTCCCCCTCATACTGTTGTTGTTACTGCTTCTTCTAGACCCTTGAATAGCCAGGCATGTTGTACAAGATGGGCCATCTGGTTGACTCTGCTAATGTTAGTGCCTCCCGGATAGAGGTTGTAGTCCCTGGGATTATTGAGAGGACGATTGTTGCTGCCCTTGCCCCGATCAGGGTTGAGTTGAGAGAGCATCAAGAGAGGATCGATTCCTATGGACTTGTACTAGATGTCCTCACTATGAGAGTGGAGGCTTGTGATCAGGGACAGGGTGTCTCTGAGGATGTGACAGCCTTGAAGGCCGATATTGTGGGGCTTCAGCGAGATGTGGATGAGATAAAATCTACCAATCTATCAATGCTATTTTGCACAGTGACCCTTCATGAGGTTCTGAGTATAGAGTTCCCTGCCAGTTTTGATATTCCTCTGACTACTACAACTGGAGATGTTGCTAGAGATGATGTAGAGGCTGAGTCTGAGGTCGAGACCTATGGGAAGAGCTGGATGTTTGTGAGGTAGTTGTGTATGATGATCTAGAGGGGGTCATGGTATAGACAACTGTTGAGGCATCCTGAGGGACATATCTATGGTGGGCTCTAGTGGAGCTAAGGATGTGGTTGAGCTGGGCACTGATGCCCAAGCTGATAAAGTCTAATACGCAGAGTTCACCACTTTCTTAGCCTGCCAAGGGCCTTTGACTCTTTTCAGTTTTCTATTTAGACTTGTTTTAGTTGTTATTTTGCATTTGAGGACAATTGCTAGTTTTGTTTGGTGGGGTGAGGTATTTCCATACCTACCTTTTCTAGGCTTTTTTATGAATATTATATTTTTTTTTTTGTGCTTTTTTGATTGTTTGATCTTGATCTTGTTGGTATATATTTTTTTTATCCATTGGTATGCATGTTAATTTTGATCTATTATTTTATGTGAATGTTGGTTTTTGCCCATTTTAAAGATTTTTTTCACTGGTTTATGTTTATGAATGTGGCTATTCTCTTGCAATTTTGAGTGTCGGTTGTGACCAATAATGATGACTTTAATCGTGCTCTTCATTGAACAATATGTATGTGCAAATCTGGTGAGGCAAATTGAGTTGCATAAGTCATATGTGAACTCGTAGCATCTCATTGTGACTGAGTCAGTTACTTAGTTAACCTCTTGTGATGCTCGTTGCACGCAAGATGAGAATTGTAGAGTCTTTGATGATTGTGTTAAATGCCATGTGATTTTCTTGAAATGTGTGCTTGGTAATACCTAGAACTTGACCCGTTAGTCCAATTGACTGATGTAAGGGACTGATAGAGATGATCTTAGGCACAATTTGTAAACAGTGAACCAAAAATGCTTTTATACCTCTTTATAACCACTTTGTGAGAGTGTGGTCCTTTTCTTTGGATGAAACATGAACAACTTTGACCTCTTTGTACCATCACTTATAAACTTCATGAAGCATTGGATCGTTTGAATAGGAAAATTAAGCTAAAAGCCTAAGTTGAGGGTGTGGTGAAAAGGAGGAAAGTCAAAACGCTTAAGAAATTTGCCCTTGAATGATCTTGTTGAAAAAGATGGATGATGAGTCCGAGATTAAGGAACAAAGCAAGGACACTAACATGCAAAAAGGGATAAAAAAAAATGAAGAAATGAAGAAAGGCAAGCCTGGTGATTGCGAAGAGCACTTGGTGAATCGCCAAGTGGCTAATTTGACTGCCTAAAGTTCCAGTGTGCCAGCCAGAAAGGAAGAAACCAAATCGGTTACAAAAAAGGGCAGTCGGTGAAATGTTTGGGCAGTTCTATGATGCAAATAGAGATTGCCCAAATTTACAGGACTTGAGAATGCTAAAGGTCAAGGCAAAAATGCGATAGACAATAGCAATGGGCAGTTCGCCGAGTAGTTCGGTGAACTTGACTTTTTCGCCCAATGGCCCTTCGTGGCTTATTTTTGGCGACTATAAATTAGATTTTTAACAGTTAATTTAATCAGTTGACTTATGGTGAATTAGTTTAGAGTACTTTTCTCTTGTATTTTTTAGAGTTTCTCATTAGACTTGAAGAATTTTGGAGATTCGATTTGGAGATTTTGCAAGTGGTTTTCAAATTTTCTACAAATTGAAGCTTTGTAAAGACTAAACTACTCTTACCCAGCTGATGGCTAATCGATTTGGTAATCGTTTTTACTCTTTTATGATGTTTGGCTAAAACCCCAATTATTGAGGTGTGATCATGTGATTATGGGTTGAATTAGTTTATGGGTATTGTTAATTACTAGTTTAAATGCTAAATTAGAGTGGGTTTAATCATTAACTATGGTTCAATTTATGAATTGTAGTTGCAAATGCAATTCTAGTTTTGTGTTCTTAGCTTGCTCTAAAAAGATGTTTTAGAACTAAGATTATTGATTAATGATTTGTAGGTATTCGGTTGATCTAGGTTCAGTTACAAAGAGTGAATCCTAAACCCAATCCTACTCATCTAGCCTGATAGAGTGGATGAATTAAGGTATGAACTGTTCTTTGTTGTTATGCTTGTTGATGTTCGAAAGAGATCACCTGATTTGGGATAGCTGTTCGAGAGAAAGTGGGCTAACCTCTTGCACTGAATCTAGGTGAAGTAGTCTGCCCGTGTGAGAATTTGGTGTCTAAGGCAACAATCAACTTGTGATTTTGCCTTAAGTCGAAGTCGAAGTTAGGATAGAATTGTTATCCTAATGAGTGAGTTCCTTTGTATTGTTTCGTATATTCATATAAAGGTTGGGTTTACCCGTATTTTATGTGTGCATTTCATTGTTAAGTATTGAAAAATAATCAAAGGCAAACCAGAAAATGTCATTGAACATTAGGAAGAATAGGTTGCGAATAGGCTGAGTTAAGTGTGGGACTAGACAGCCACACCCCTTATAGTTTAGTTATTTAACATTTCAAGTACACCTCATCAAATTCTAGGTGTCAACGATCGTTAGTCAATATAACACCCAACAAATGAGTTGGGGTCGAATCCCATAGGGAGCGGTTCGTTAAAATTCAATTAGGAAGTGCAAACGTGGTCTAATCAGCCATAGGAATAGAAATTATCAAAAAAGAAATGAATCAAATTAGTGGGGTGACATGAATGTCAGATGAGGGTTTTGGTTTTCAATTAGCAACTACAAAGCAGTCACAAAAACTTTGAAATAATAAAAGGGAGAGGAATTCTCGAGACGTGATCGATTATAGGCGAATTTCAATATATGAGTAATTGACACTACTAGTAAACAACTAAATATCAGTGAGTATGCTAGACTATAAGAAATATAGCTTTGTCTCGAACAACTATCCTAAATCATGTGATTTCTTTCAAAAATCAACAAGCATAACAATGAAGAACAACCCACATCTTAATTCATCCACTCTTTCGAGCCAGATGGGTAGGATTGGGTTTAGGATTTGCTCTCTCGAGCTAAACCCAGCTCAACCCAAAACCTATAAATCATTAATCAATAATCTTAATTCTAAAACCTCTCTCTCGAGCAAGCTAAGAACACAAAATTGGAACTGCATTTGCAACAACAATTCATAAATTAAACCACAATTAATGATTAAACTCACTTCAATTTGGCATTTAAACTAGTAATTAATAATACCTATAAACTAATTCAACCCATAATCACATGATCACACCCCAAGAATTGGGTTTTAGCCAAACATCATAAATGAGTAAAAACGATTACCAACTCGATTAGCCATCAATTGGGAAAGAGAGATTTAGTCTTTACAATGCCCAATTTGCAGAATATTCGAAACCCACTTCCAAAATCTCCAAATTGAATCTCTAAAATTCTTCAAAACTATGAAAAACTACAGAGAAAAGTGTTCGAAACTAATTTTTCCTTGGTCCACTTTGTCCAACCTTTTAAAATAATTGTTCAAAATCTAATTTATAGTCACCAAAATTAAGCCACAAAGAGCCTTTTGGCGAAGTAAGTCGGGCTCGCCGAACTACTCGGCAAATCATCCATTGATCTCTTCCATCGCCTTTTCACCTTGGTACTCATCATCCTCAAGTTCCGTAACTTTGGGCGATCTCTCTTTGCATCGCAGAACTACTCGGTGTTTCGCTGACAGCTCCTTTATGTCGCCAACTTGGTTTATTCCCTCAGGGCTGGCATACTGGAACTAACACTGTAATACATGACTTGACGTATCCAGGTACTTCATCCAATACTAAGTGTCCACGGTCATTCAATAGTAATATAACCCAACTAGTGAGTTCGGGTCGAGTCCCAAGGGAGCGGCTTGTAACCGAGAATAAATAGAAAAGTAAAAATGTGTTCAAGTCATTTATAGCTATAAATATTTACGAAGAAAAACATATCAAATCAAAGAGTGATAGAAGTGTCAATTATCAAAGGAGATTTTGTAATCAATTATCAATTAAAATAATATAAAAAATGAAAATGCAAATAGGGAGACTAGATTCTTGGGATGTGATAGGAATATGGGCTAAAATAAACAACTGGGTAAATGCTATTGATAGTAAATCGCTGTAAATTGGTAACTAAGCTAGACTTTAGTGGTGGTAAATTTTCTCTCGAATAATTTACTCGGAATCAAATTGGTTTCTCTCGAACACAGATAAGCGGCAATGAAGCACAACATTTGCCGTAGTCCATTCACTGTCTCGAGCTGAATGTGTGGGAGAGGGTTTAGGATTCAATCTCTTGAGCTGAAC
This sequence comes from Solanum bulbocastanum, assembly GCA_037074985.1. Lineage (NCBI taxonomy): Eukaryota > Viridiplantae > Streptophyta > Magnoliopsida > Solanales > Solanaceae > Solanum > Solanum bulbocastanum. The sequence goes on from CM073599.1 coordinate 17,720,570, forward strand.
CCATGACATTCCAATAACCACAGACTATCGATTAGTATTTTTGGTTTTAAAACCTCTCTCTTGAGCAAGTCAAAAACATGAAGATAAAATTGTATTTGTAACTACAACCCCATTAAATTTAAACACAACTACTAACAAAATCATGTTTAAACTACAAAATAACTATTTATAAGCAATACCCAGCAGTAAATTCAACCCATATTCACATATTAACACCCAAGAATTGGGGTTTTAGCTAGACATAGTAAAGAGATAGAAATCGATACTGAAAAGTGTTTCCATGAAATGGGTATGATATATATTGTCTTTACACATGTCAAAGATGAAGAATCTTCAATACCCATTTCCAATTGCTTAGAAATGGAAACCTTCAAATATTCAAAGCTAAGGAACAAATTCTGCAAAACTCTAAGTTCTAAAAACTGAAATTAAAATTTGATACTGATAGCATCCAAAATCTCATTTTGAAGCTAAGAATTTAAACAAGTTTTTATAGTTGTCAAACCTTTCTGCATTGGCATTCAGCAAATTCAATTTTTGTAACATTGGGCGATGGAGTACTGCATCGCAAAATCGTTCGATGACTCACTAACTGCTCCCTAATCTCACTGACTCGATTTTCTCCTTCAGAGCTTGGCACACTGGAACATTAGGCGAGACCATAGTCTTTCAGCGACTTGCCTAATGGCTGAGGCGATCCTCAGGCTGTCTTTTATTCTTTCTTTTTAGCTACCTTGTTCCTTTCTGCCCAATAGTGTCTATGCTCTGTCTCTAATTCCAAATACCTGAAATTCAAGGATTTTTATCAGTCATTAAGAAAAAATATGCATTTGAGGACACTAAATCTATCAAAATAAAACCCTAAAAGAGTCCAAATCATGGACTCATAACACCCCCAACTTAAATTTTTGCTTGTCCTCAAGTAAAACTAAAGTTCAGTAGTTCAAAAAGGATGTCTCAAACAGTGCTACACAAGACTCAATCATGAATGCACACAAAAAGTCTCAACTTACTTGTGCAAGGATCAATTGTGCACTCAAAGATTCAAGTTGTGACCCACCACCAAAGAATCTCAAGCTCACTTGTTTCAAATGTAAGTTCAAGCTCAACAATGGTATTCAAATGCCCTCACAAAAAGAATGATTCCATATTTACTGAATGGTTTAATCAATTAAAATTTTGGAATTAAGATCAACACTCACACTCATAAAGATAAACACAATGCATATTTTCACCTATAGGTTTGCCCTTAGTTTTCAATCAAATTTTGCTTCAGCTCATTCAAGATCAAAAAGGTTTTTTCAAGGCTTGTAATAGGGTTTAGTGAAATGGTATAGTCATTTAGGCTTATAGGCTGAAATCCTCATGAAATGTAATGTGAACAACACCTTCTTTCGTTCTCTTTATCCTTTTCATTCAAGCTCAAAAGTCACCTCAAATTCATCTTCATGAGTTATTGGAAACCCTATTTTCTTTGTATTTCCATAACCCTATTTCACAACTTTGTTTTTTTTTCAATCCTTTCTTCTTTTCCTCTCTTTTTTCTTTATATGGACGGGTTCCATTTTTCTCAAAATACTTTGCATTTTCTTAATTTACATCTTCTTTTCACCCCACCCCCAACTTAGGCCCTAAGTTGGCTATTCACACAAATTACAAATCATGAGGATTATGGGTAATGGATTGATAAAAGGTCACGATGTTATCAAGTTTCTTCTAAGAAAAGGTTAAGGCTCAAAGGGTTCTCAAAAGAAGTTCACACATTCACAAGGTAAGCCACAAAAGAGGTATAATTTCAAATTGGTTCACACTCTTTAAAGTTGCCTAAGATCATCTCAAGAAATTGCACCACTTAGTCAACCGGACCAACGGGGTAAATTCTAGGTGTCAACACACATGGTTCATGATAAGCTCATCACAGAAGGCGTTGACACCAATGTCAAACAAGACTTCACACTTTCACTAGTGTGCAATGTTCATAGTCAAAATGAGGTGCATAGAGTTCACATACTGTCTATGCAACTTCAATTGGCCTCTCGTAGCCATGCATTCATTTATGTTCGATTATTAGCACTGTTCAAGTCATCGGTATTGATCAAAATCGGTACTCAAATTTGCAAGAGAACAACCATATTCAACTCATACAAGAGTTGTAAAATTTTTTCGAAAGGGTCAAAAATCATTTACAATTAAAAGCAAAGAGCCACAAGCTCAAGCATCCACAAAAGTAGTGTGAAAACACAATTTTTAGCTCAAAGCCCAAATTTAAACACAACAAGAATTACAAATGTCACACAAAAGGTGAGGCTCACCCTACCACAAATAAAAGAATTTGTCCTCAAATGCAAACAAAAATTATCCAAAAGTCAATCATGAAAGTAAGATAGAGAGGGAGGTAAAGAGGGGATCCTGTCTATGCATTCTCTTCATCTGTCTGCGCGTCAGTGCCCAGTGCAGCAGTCTGGTCTCGGGCAACAGTGCCTGGAGTTCCTTCAAAAGGAACAATAGCATCAAACTCACCAGGAGTTGCTGCTACATGTGTGTCCGCCAAGAATTTCCAAACAACTATATAAAGTCCCTGAGCCCATGAAGGAATAGAGAGGTCTCGGGGAGTATTCTTCCTATCAAAAATGGGCCTCTTGCCATTGCCTTTGTTTCTATATGAAGGTTCTTTCTTTCTCTCCTTGGGAAGCTTTGACTACCTTTCATTTATTTTGAAATTTTGTGCTCTTATCTCTTGGGGTGGCATGATTCTCCTAGCAACTTTTGGTCTAGCCATGTCTGCAAAGCATTGAGACAAAGGAAATATTCTAACAAAAGAACATAAAATCAATTTTAAAGTTATGGAAATTTGGTGAAGGGAATGATCATTCGGTGAATCGCCAGCAGCTTTCGGCGAGCAAAAATTAGCTCACTGAGAGTTACAATGCAAAAAGGATTCAGGGGTGCAGACAAAGAGCAATCAAGAAGACTTTTGGCGAGTCACCGATTGCGCTCAGTGAGCCCAGGCTTCTCGCAAAAGTTACAAAACCAGTCATCAAATAAAGCATAAAATTAAAGGCGAGATGGGGACATTAAGTGAACCGCTGAGTGGTTCGGCGATTTTGACTCAGCTTGCCAAACAACCCAACGTGCCTAATTTCAATCCATCATCTTGAATACAACCCCGCAACCCCCTTTGTTCTGGTTCATCGCCTTTCTGCATTGGCCTTCAGTAAATTCAAGTTCTATAATGTTGGGAGACAGAGTACTACATCGCGGAATCATTCGGCAACTCACCGACTTCTCCTTTATCTCGCCGACTCAATTTTCTCCTTCATAGCCTTGCAGTTTCGAACATTAGGCGAGACCATAGCCATTCGACGACTTTCCTAATGGCTTAGGCAGTCTTTTCTTCTTTGTTTTTAGTTGCCTTGTTCCTTTCTACCCAATAGTGTCCATGCTTTTTCACTAATTCCAAATACCTAAAACTCAAGGATTTTCATCAGTTATTGAGACAAAATATGCATTTAAGGACACTAAATCTATCAAAATAAAGCCATAAAAGAGTAGAAATCGTGGACTCATTAATACACCTCTTCATACTACTCCACCAATAGACTTGTCTCAACTCACGATACATCTTTGTGGAACCGGGATGGATAGAGTATTTGGAATTATGGGCTACTTCTACGATCTTTTCTTGGAGCTCATCCACCCTAGGAACACACAATCTACCTTGATACCTCAATACACCATCTCCCCCTTATTTAAAAATCATCACTTTCTTCTTATGAACATTTTCATTCAATTCAAGCAAAATACCGTCCTTGTCTTGTTTCTCTCACTTCTGCTAGTGATAATTCAACCACATTCATCACAACCACTCCACCTTCATTAGAATCTATCAATCGGACTCCCTTTCCTTCTTTCCTTCCTCAACATGGGTAGTACTACCCATAGATAATTTGTTTAAAGCATCATCAACCATATACGCCTTACCTGGGTGATAGAGAATACTCGTGTAATAATCCTTGAGTAACTCCAACCACCTCCTCTATATGAGATTAAGATTTTTCTTATTGAAATACATATTGTAGACTCTTGTGATTGGTGAACACATCTACATGAGCACCATAGTGACGCCATATTTTCAAGGCAAACACTACAACAGCCAACTCTAGATCATGGATTGGGTAGTTCTTTTCATAAATCTTAAGTTGTCTAAAGGCATAGTCTATAACCTTACTATTCTACATCAAAACACAACCCAGTCCAACTTTGGACACATCACAGTATACAATAAAGCCTTGTGTACACTTTGGTATGGTCAACATAATGTCAGTAGTCAACCACATTTTCCATTCTTGAAAGCTTTTCTCACAAGCCTCAGACCATTGAAACTTAACTATTTCTGAGTAACCTTGGTTGGTAGGGACGAAAAAGATGATAACCCCTTGACGAACCTTTATAATAACTATTCAAACCCTAAAAGCTCCTAATACCAGTTGGAGATATGGGTTTGGCCAGCTGTGTACTGCCTCAATCTTCTGAGTGTCAACTCAAATTCCTTGTCTAGATACAATGTGGCTTAAGAACGCCACTGACTCAAGCAAAAATTCACACTTGGAAAATTTAGTATACAATTCTCTATACTTAAGAGTTTAGAGAACTACTCACAGATGATTAGCATGATCATCCTAATTCCTAAAATAAATTAGAATGCCATTGATAAACAGACAACAAATATATCAAGATATCATTTAAACACTCCATTCATAAGGTCAATGAATGGTGTAAGAGCATTAGTCAAATCAAAAAACATAACTAGAAACTTATAATGACCATAACGAGTCCTGAATGTTGTCTTTGGGATGTCACTTTCCCTTACTCTCAAATATTGATAGCCAGATCTGAGGTCTTTCTTAGAAAAACAAGTGGCACCTTGATCAAAGAGATCATCAATTCTTGGAAAGGAATACTCATTCTTTCTGGTAACCTTGTTCAATTTGTAGTAATCAATACACATTCTAAGAGAACCATCATTCTTCCTAAAAATTAAGACCGGAGTGCCCCAAGGTGATACATTGGGTTGAATAAAAACTTTATCAAAAAGGTCTTTCAACTTCTCTTTTAACTCTTTCAACTCAGCTAGAGCCAATCTATATAGCGAAATAGAGACAGGTCGAGTATCAGGATGAATTTGTATCCTGAATTCTATTTCTCTCTCAAGAGGAACTTCAGGAATATAATCTGGAAAGACCACTGGAAACTGACTGAATAGGTGGTGTCTCAATGCTTGAGTCATTAACTCGGACGAAGTGACAGATGCACCTCTTGGAAACTAACTTTATGGCTTTAAGATACGAAATAAATAACCCTTAGGCATTGTCGAAATATTCCTCTACTCTATAACTGGCTCATTAGGAAACTGGAACATAACTACTCGAGTCCTACAATTAACTAAGGTATAACAAGCAAGAACCCATTCCATACGTAGAATAACATCAAAGTCCACTATGTCTAACTCGACAAAGTCAGCCATGGTGTCCTTGGGAATAATGGAGATGACACGCTCATGATAAACTCACTCAAATAGAATAGACTTAACAACAGCTGTGGAAATACTGAAGGGCTCAAGAAGTCACTCAAGAAGGATATCAAATCTCATAGCAATATGTAGAGTCACAAAACATAGAGTCGCACCTGGATCAAGCAATTCATATACATCAAAAGTAAAGACTTTGATCATACCAGTGACAACATCAGGTGAATTATCTTGCTCTTGGTGATTGGTAATAGCATACAGACAGTTTGCTCCTCCACCTGTCCTTGAAGTAGGTCCTCTAGGAGTAGCTCTGTCTGCTGGAGCCGCTGATGAAGAGTTTTCCCTATTTTCATACTTTGCTTATACTTATGGCACTCTATCATGAAGTGACATGTTTGACCACACCTGCAACAACCCATGGAGCCATCACAACACGTTCTTGGGTAGTTTCTACCACATTTAGAACATGTAGGGTCCAGTTGGCCCCTTGTGCCACACTACCCTGAGATTGTGTAGGTTTAGATCTAATGTTTTGCGAATTCTAATTCCTAAACTCACCTTTGTTCTTTGGTGCATGAGCACTAGTAGATGATGGAGCATGTTCGATTTGCTTTTGTTAAAAGGATGACTGGTTCGGATTACCCTTCTACTGCTCAGACTCATTACATGTTGTCTTAGACTTCTTGTTGCGGAACTCCTCCTTATCTCTCATTTTTTCCTCAACCTGCTGCATATGGAACATAAGCCTTGCTATGTCCATATCCCCTATCAACATCACATTCTTACCCTCTTTGCTTGAAAGACGAGACAACCTAGAAATAAACAGACTCATCCTGCTCCTCATATAAGCAACCATATCTGGAGCATAATGAAAAAGTTGAGTGAACTTGAGGTTGTACTCATCACACTCATGGACATCTGCTTAAGAGTGAGGAGTTCTCTTACATTTGTCTCTCAGATCACAGGGAAAGAAACACCCTATGAATGCACTTTCAAACACAACCCAGCTCCAATTGGTGCCCCGTAAGCTCTACTCTTCTTCCATTTGCCGAACCAAATTCTAGCAACACCTTTGAGTTGGTATGAAGCTAACTCCCCAAGCTCAGTATATGCAGCATGCATCACCTCAAATACTTTTTGCAGTTCCTCCACTATCAACTCTTTTTCCTAACCCTTGGGCTTATCAACCCACCTTAAAATCAACCAGACATATTTAATCATGATTTTGTAGTTCTTATTGGATGCAACACTTCCACAATTTCACTATATTATCATAATATACTAAGTTACAACACACATGCTCAAAGAATGACTCCTTTATTATTTTTTTGGGCTAGTACAAACTCATGTCAACACACCAATTAGACAAATCCAAACATGTTCCATGAATGACCTCACTCATTTGTTTTTAGTATACCTTTCACTCTAGCAATCATATTATAAACAAGGCCTATTTTTCAAACACTTAACTCACTCTCACAAATGAAGTTCTTACTTCTCTTAACATGCCATAAGCTTGCCCATAGTGTATTTTCACTTTCACATCATATTTCTCAAGGAATCAAGGACTTATATTTGGATGTAATGTTGTACATTCAATGTACTCTACGGATAGAGGAATACATAGAGTTGAACATAGTAAAATAAGAAATTGAAAGATTTTGTTGAAATTATTCATTTGGACCAGCTTAGGGTAAGAAGGGAATATTTTGGATTTCTTTAGTGACTACACCTCTCTAAAGCACATGTATTTGTTCCACCGGTTACACATCTTTCACTAGCTTTTCTTATCCTTTAACTACACACTTCATAAGTGTTATCCCTCTTCAATTTCAAGCTCTATCCAGTATTTTCCTTATTATTATCATCTTTTTCTCTTATATATATATATATATATGCCTTTACACAAGCTACCCTCAATTGAGGTGCACAATATCCTTGGTAGGACCATGGCCAATGTTTAAGCATACTTCTGAACTTGCCACCCTCAATTGAGTTGAGGTGCACATTGTCCATTAAGGACCAGGGCCACAACAAAGTTCTTCTATACTTTTATTTTCCACACAACATAGCATTTCCACCTTTTTTCCTAGTTCTCCAACATTTTCAACCTTTCTTCTCAACATAGTGCATTAAGGATTACATTGAGATAAAAGGGTTTCAGATTAATCATGCAGCTTAACAAACAACAAGGCTAAAGGCTCAATAGGGCTTACTAGGGGTAATTTCATTCGTAAACATACAATAGAGTAAAGAATTTGTCTTATTCAAACAAATGCCTTTATTATTTTCCCTAAGTCATAAAAGCTACTCATTCAACACACACATGGCAAGTTCTAAATATCAATTAAAGCAAGAACCAAACAATCACTCATCATACATGGAATCACGACACACATCATACTAGCATGCTTATACAACTTGAATTACAGTATTACTACTCAATTAAGCCCACTTAGATTCTTTCAAAGTCAAAACAACAAGCACATGTTTGTTTCAAGGTTACCATTCTTTTGTATTTTCCAATTATGACTACCTATGACATCATGCTAACTTTTTCGGACAAAGTTTCAAAGTACCAAGGTTGATTTCTCAATTCTACTCCTCTACGTGACTAATTTTCCCTTAAGACATTCGACATCCATCCATCATTGGGAACTGTCACTCCTAAGATGACTCAAACTCAATAAAAATAGTAAAACTAGTCCTAGTCAGTTCGAAGGAACTATCCTCAGGAAAAGTACTAAAAAGAAAAACAGAGGAACCCAAAATAAAAATAACATAAAAAATAAGACTCTATAAAGCATTAACTTATATACAAAAGAGAGTTATATCCTACCCCACACTTAAAAATTAGTACTGTCCTCAGTGCGCACAAATAAAACAAAGTACAGAGTTAGAGATACTCACTCAGCCTTTAGGCCTCATTGTCATCATCATGACCTCCATCGAACACCATAAAAGCATTTTCATCATCATCAACAGCATCCTCCTCATCCTTATCATCCATTTCTTCATCTACAGTGTGCTCATCATTATCAAGAAGCTCTTGAAATGCTTGGACAAATCCTAAAAAGGTAGGTTGCACTGTCTGTCAAAAGGTAGCACTCAGTCAAAGTTTCAATCTCATCATCAGTGATTGGACGACCCCCGATCCTGAACTGCAACTCTGCCATACCGATCATTCGAGCCATTACACTGTCATCTCTTGTATGCCGCTCCTGAGCTGATAAGACCGATCCATGGGATGTGTCGTGCGCCTTAGTTCGAGTGGCATCTCTCATATTTCATATCAAGTAGGGGGCCTTAGCAACATTCATATCTAATTTCTCTTCCTTAATACCGTCAGCCCTCAAAAACTGGGTGATCAATCCCTCATAACAAAACATCTACCTTATGTTATTTTGAAATTTCATCATATTTTGCCCTAAAGTTGCCCCAACATTAACGGGCATACCCTTCATAAGCATATAGACTAACACCACCATATCCCTCATTACATCCAAAGTGTGCTTTGCCGGTGAAAACACACTACACACAATCTTAAGCCAAACTCTCGCAACTTGGTTAAAATTGGCATAATGAAGAGTGGAATGCCTCACGGTGTCCTTACTCATGTCCCACCTAGAAGTGGACTCTACCCCACACAACGTATGACATATATCTCTATAAAGGGGTTTCCTTAAGCCTATTGTAATCATTAGCAGCACAATTAGGAGTACCCAAAAACAAATTTAACACCATAGAAGTAAAGCGCATATGTTTTCCCCAAATTGGAACCATTTTATTGAACTTATTTTTCGTGTTCCAATTGGCATAGAATTCCCTAACTAAAGTCAAATTGTAATCAACCTGGTCCTCAAACATAAACCGCATTGTATTATCAATTACCAAAAATTGGAATTGTAACCTTATCTCATTCACAAACTCGTCACCAAGGTATTTGGCCTCCTTTTGGCTCTTGAACTATTCATGCCCATACCGCTCCACATCTTTCTTTTCAGATTTTTGGAACGGGACTGGCTATCTAAAGATCTATCAGTCTCTCCCTTCCGATTACACTTAGAACCCACACCACTTTCTACATTCCTAGCTTTGGGTGCCATTAGAACTACTTGGTAGAATAAAAAGTGAGAACAAGAAAAGTTTCAAAACATTTGGAGAGGGGGTCAATTTGGGCAGTGGGGGAGGGGGGAAGCAAGAAGAAGAAAACTAGAGTAAAAGAGAGAGAAAGAGTTAGAGGGAAGAAATTGTGGGGAAGAAAGAATGAGGAATGGGGTTGAATTTTTATGGTGGAATTTGGAAGAAAAAAACATGAAGAAGATGGAGAGTTCGGGGAAATTTAGAGGGGTGGGTCTGTGAGAGTTTAGAGAGAGTAGGGGGGGATGAAAGGGTTTAGGGATTTAAAAAGGTGGATGGGGTTTGGGTCGTGTTTCGACCCATAAGAAACTGTTGCCTGAAATCTAGGCACTGGCACATTAGGGGCGCGATACACTGCCGGTGTGCCCGGCACTTCATTCTGTCGTAATGACCCTGGCTCGGTGCGCCACTCAATGTGCCAATCAACTACTTCTATAGTTTAAGCCCTGGCGTGGCGTGCCAGACAGTGCACCCGCACTATCTTTTTTTTTTTTTAACTATTACAAGCAAATTTACAAGTAATTGAAATTCTAATGAGCTAAACCTAAAAGAATAAAAATATTTCCTAGATCCTAAGAAATTAAACTATGCTAAAACAACAAAAAAATCAAAATTTAAATAAACTACCTATCTATTACAAATTGTTCATGGGTTGCGTCCCATGGAATGCATGGTTTAACACCGCGACTCGACTTATCTTAGATCATTCGTCATTCAGCTTAAGCGCCTCCCGATCACGATCCGAAACCTCACCAAAGTAATGTTTAACCCTTTACCCATACACTAATAATGTTAAACCTTTAAGCCCAACAGCACCATGTTATGTCATCCTTACCACTTCGAAGGGACCACTCAATTTAGACCTTAGCTTTCCGGGGAATAACCTTAGTTTTGAGTGAAAAAGTAGTACCTATTCTCCCGGAGAGGAAGTGCGAGGAACTATGTGCTTGTCATGCCACCTTTTCAGCTTTTCTTTGTAGAACTATGCATTCTCATATGCATGGAGCCTAAACTCCTCAAGTTCATCCACTCTCTTCCTACCAGCTAGCTCGGGGTTGAGATATAACTTTTTTATTGTGCAATATGCTTGGTGTTCTAATTCTTCCTGAAGATGACATGATTTTCCAAACACTATGTGATACGGAGAAGTCCCTATGGGTGTCTTATATGCAGTTCTATATTCCTACAATATAGTATCCAGCTTCTCAGACCAGTCCTTTCTTTGTGCATTAGATCAATCCTTTCTTTGTGCATTCACCCTTTTCTGTAAGATTTGCTTCACTTCTCTATTTGATACTTTCACTTGCCCACTTGTTTGAGGATTGTAAGATGTAGCAACCTTATGAGGAATACTATACTTAGCAAGAAGATTTTTCACTAAATGCTTACCTCAATCACCTATGATTGCCCTTGGAGTGCCAATACGAGTGACAATGTTCTTCTTGATGAACTTAATCACAACTTTTGAATCATTCGAGGGAAGAGTTACCGCCTCAACCTATTTGGACACATAATCAATAGCCACAAGAATATATTGGTTTCCATTCGATAGCAGGAAGGGACCCATGAAGTCAATATCCTACATATCAAAAATCTCAACCTCAAGAATGTTACTTAGTGTCAACTCATGTCTTCTTGATATAGTACCCAACATGTGCATTTATCACATCCCTTCACATAAGCAATAGAATCTTTAATTAAAGTGGGCCAAAAAGAAACCAGATTGTAGTACCTTATGATTCGTGTGCTCTCCTCCATGGTGTCCTCCATATGGGTTGGCATGACAACTTTCAAGCACTTTCTTTACCTCATACTCTAGAATGCATCTTCTGACCACCCGATCCACTCTTTGCTTGAATAAGAATGATTTATCCTAGATATAGAATTTAGCATCATGAGTTAGGTTTTTCTTTTGTTGGGTGGTTGCATCCGGAGGGTACTCTCCACTTACTATCAGACTCACTATGTCTGCATAGCAAGGCACTTGAGAGATATCTAATGGCATCAACTGTTCATTTGAAAACTCTTCCCAGATTCGTTCCCCTTCATGTACATGGGAAAAATCTTCCAACCTAGACAAATGATCTGCTATTTGATTCTTAGTACCCTTTCTATCTTTGATCTTAACATCAAATTCTTGGAGAAGCAATATCCACAGAATCAGCCTTGGTTTAGCATCCTTCTTATTGAATAAATACCTAATAGCTACATGGTAAGTATAAATAATCACTTTGGTACCTACAAAATACGATCTGAACTTGTCGAAGATGAGCACTAGAGCTAGCATCTCCTTCTTAATTAGTGTATAATTAGCTTGTACAGAATCGAGGGTCTTGCTTGCATAAAAGATTGAATGGAACACTTTATCTTTTCTTTATCCCTGTATTGCACCCACTGCTACATCGCTTCATCATACATGAGGTCAAATGGCGATTCCCAATTAGTAGCAATTAAGATGGGAGCTTCAATTAAGTTCCTCTTCAGCATCTCAAAATCTTTCAAACAGATCTCATCAAATTGAAATCTCACCTCCTTCTCCAAAAGACTACACATAGGTCTTACAATCTTGAAAAAATCCTTGATGAATCTTCGGTAAAAACCTGTGTGTCCAAGGAAACATTGCACTCCTTTTATAAATATAGGTTCAAAAACTTCCACCTTGGATTTATCTACCTCTAATCTCAATTTTGACACCTTATGGCCCAATACAATACCCTCTCGAACCAAGAAGTGACACTTTTCCCAATTTAGTACTAAATTGGTGTCTGCACATCTAGCAAGTACTTTTTAAAGATTCTGGGACATACCTCAAAAGACTTCCCAATACAGATAAATAATCCATGAACACCTCTACAAAGTCTTATACCATTTCATGAAAAATGGCCATCATACACCTTTGAAAGGTTGTCGGCATATTGAAAAGTCCAAATGGCATGCATTTGAAAGCATATGTACCACAAGGACATGTGAACATGGTATTTTCCTGATCCTCGGATGTAATCAAAATCTCATTATATTCAGAATACCTATCTAAGAAATAATAGTACTCCTTCCCTTCTAGTCGATCAAGCATCTAATCAACGAAGGCAACCCAATAGTGATCTTTTCGTATGGCCTCATTTAGCTTCCAGTAATCCATGCAAATTATCCATCTGGTCACTGTTCTAGTGGGAATCAACTCAGTTTTCTCATTCTTTACCACTTCATACCTCCTTTCTTGGGAACACACTACACAGGACTTACCCACTTACTATCAGAAATTAGGTACACGATTCCAGTATCTAACCATTTTATTACTTCCTTTCTCACCAATTCTTTCATCAAAGGACTTAGTCTACGTTGATGTTATGCACTCAATTTGTGATCCTCTTTCATATAGATTTTGTGCATACATAATGCCGGACTAATCCCATGAATATCAGCTATTTGCCATCCAATAGCTTTCTTCCTCCTCTTTAGGACTCTTAATGCCGCATCAACCAGTATTTCAGAAAATTCTGCAGAAAGTATTATGGGTAAAGTTTCATTAGTACCCAAATATGCATACCTTAGGTGAGCAGGCAAAGATTTCAATTCCAACTTAGGTGCTTCTTCAATTGATGGTTTGGGTGGAGGTCGTAGCTTACGATCCAATGGCTCTACTTTCTATCTGTGTATTTCTATCACTGTTTGATTCAAATAAGTCTCTATCTCTTCAGCTTCAGTATCTCCATCTACATCATTTCCCACTAACACTCTTTATAAGGGATCATCACATGCAATGAGTTGTGTTTCTACTGTGAGATCTACAACCGTAATAGCGGACAACTCTTCATAGATAGAAGGTAATTTCAAGGCGGGTAGACATCAAACACTTCAACCTTATCATGTTCCCTCATAGTTACCTGCCCAACCGCTACATCAATCAATGTCCGCCCTGTAGCCAAGAATAGATGCCCATAATGAATGGAACTTTAGGATTAGGCTCAAAGTTTAAGACCACAAAATCCATCGAAAAAATCAAGGAGCCCACTTGTACTAACACATCCTCTACTACCCCTTCTGTCCTAGAAATTGACCTATCAATGAGTTGGAGAATGACAATTGTCAATTTTGGACTATCTAACCCAAGTTTCTTATATAATGATGAAGGCATAAGATTAATACTCTCCCCCAAATCACATAACCCCCGGGCATGAGCATTTTGCCCAATTGTAATTTTCATAGTAAAACTACCCTGATCTTTTATCTTCTTGAGTAATCTATTCTGAATTCTAGGGTCGCACTCCTCAGTATGTGCTACCATTTCATACTCTATGAGCCTCCTCTTGTTATCCATGATCTCCTTCATATACTTATCATACTTTGGAATTCCCTAAAAAATGTCAAACAAAAGCAGGTTAATGTGAAACTATTTAAGAAGAGAAAGAAACTTACCAAAACATTAGTCTTCACTCTGCTTTTGAAGCTTTTATGGAAATAGAGGAGGTGGTTTCATTTGAGGAACGAACTTCTGAACATTGGAGTTCTTTCTGCTTTCTTTTCTTTACTGACTACCTCAGTATCTCTCTTTCTTAGACCTAGTTCCTCTAGTTGCAATCCACTTCTAGTACTCACCGCATTCAGTTGCTTAGGATTGAGTTTACTATCACCGGGCAAGCCTCCTTGAGGACGCAAGTTGAGTGCATTAGCTGCTTGCGCAACTTGATTTTCAAAACTCATCCGGGACATTTAGATGTTTCTTATGTTCTCATCCTACTTATCTATCCTAGCATTTACCTTTGTATCGATTTCTACCATAAGATTTTGGAGTAACTCTTCATTAGTCATTCCCTCCCTAGGTGCACTCGGATTTACGCCCTGGCTAGGATTTTGGTATTGTTGCCCTTACTTTGTAAGTGATATAGGTTAGACATTTGCACTTGGTTTTGGTTTTGGTTCCCACCCCATTAGAAGTTAAAATGGTTTCTCCAACTAGAGTTATATGTATTACCATAGTTTTGCTGACATCCACCTCTTTGTGAATTTCACACATAGTTTACGGAATCTAGATGTGCCTCACAAAGTTCAGTTTTCTGTGCTCCACTACCACAAAATCCACACCAACTTGTTGCCTGTTGTACAACATTCACTGGTGCTTGATTTAGGATATTTGTTTGAAGTGCATGTTCATGTTATGTTGCATCGCATCCAGTTTTGCAATTATTGTGGTGGCTTGATACACATCTAATATTCTCGCAGCCCTTTGTGTCGTGGCTCTTGGCATTTTCTCCTTCATAACCAGGGTTTCTTTCAGAGAATTTATATAGGAGATTGAAATAGTTCTTCACATGTTTTTGCTAACGTTTGTCCATCTTATGCACTATTAAGAAGTACCTTTACATTATAATCCTAACCCTCAAAGAAAGTGTGAGTAAGTAACTCATTAGTTTGGTAATGATGCGGACAAGCATTTATCATCTGTTTAAATCGACCCTATGTGTGGTACATATCCTCTCCATTTTTCTGTGTGAAGCTTGGTATTTTTCTCCTCAACCGTGCAGTTTTACTTGATGGAAAGAATAGACTCAAGAACTTCTTTGCTAGATAATCCCATGTAGTGATGGAATTTGGTGGCTCTTGGTCTACCCACTGCCTAGCGGCTCCCAATAACGAGATTGGAAACAACGCCGACCTCTAATAATCTGACGGCACTCTATTCGAGATGTATGTATGACTTGTATCTAAAAATTTCTGAATGTGGATTTGAGGATCCTCATGGGGGAGTCAGGTGAATTGCCCCATTGAGTGAATAAGATGTACCATGTTTTGTTTTAGTTCAAATAAGCCACCCGGTTGCGGTTTCCATATACTAGAGGCCACATTGGTTGTGAGTGGTACTGCCATGTCACAGGCTGGTCTTGCCGGTATGATTGGGGGTACCTCTGGTTCTTGGTTGTTCATGTTATCTTTTCTTTTACCCTCCATATTTTCTGGGAGGTCTAGATCCAATTCCTGTTGACGTCCTTGGTTTGCCAACTTTCTTCGTGGTCTTAAAACTCTTTAAGGTTCGTTATTGGGTTTGACAAGTTCTCTTTTATGAGCCATAAATATGAATCAAGTGCCTGCAATTTACAAGAGCTAAGATCAAGTTATTAACACTTGAACAATCTAATTGTAGACTTAAGAAAATCATCTATAAAGCAATTCCTAAGTCCCCGGCTGCGGCGCCAAAAACTTGTTGCTCCCAATTGCACACACAAGTGTACATGGTCGCTCAAATAATATAGGTTCTTTTAGAAACGAGTTTTCGTTCCCAAGGGACTTGTGATTGACTTATATTTAGGACTTAATTCCACAGTTAAACAAAAGTAACTGTTTAAAAGAGTTTCATGATTATTAACTACTTCTACGATTATTGCAATAACTAAAAGTAACTAATATGAACGACTCAAAATTTGATGTTTCAAGCAAGTAAAAGACAATTCCAAGGCCACAGCATGCAATGGCTTTCATGTATCGTATCTCAGGCAATGAACTAATTTTGGTTATCAAGTTACTGATTTATGGGGTTACTTGTATGAGTCAGGTCTCTCAACCTCTAGTTGCCTACTCCAATTAGCTGTCTAACTTCATTGTTGAGCGGGAATAGCAGGCCTAACTAGCGAGCATTTATAATTCATCATGTTTCATAACCAAGCAAGTTATTCATCCGGGTGTCATTCCTGAACACACACCAACTCAACAAAAGATCGAGCCTTCTATATTCGCTGATCTATCTACCTTATCCTCTCTCGATTTTAAGAATAGATAATATATTTATCTCTAGATGGTCAGTCAAGAAATACTAAAACAAGAATATAAAAGTAACTTAAATGATAACTAAGAATTAATTCAAAAAGCTTAAATACTCAACAATCAGTCCACAGCTATAACACCAAAGCTAGGGCATTTAGCCACTCATAATATTTGAAAAGCACAAAGTATAATTATTCATACGATTTCTGGAAATAAGAGGAGATAGAAAATCAAAACCTATTACAAACGTTCAACTTTCTCTTGCACACCAAAAGAATGTCGACCCCCATACAAAATTTTGTCTATAGAAGTTGGAAAAACTAGGGTCAAAGTCTAATTCAACAAGGAATCCAATTTTAATCTATTTTCGTTGGAAAATTGGAATATAGTTGGGGCGCCGTGCCAGCCAACCCACCAGGCCAAGACTCTGTGGTTTCACTTGTGGCACGCCACACCAAGCAATGCGCCTGGCAAGCTGTAGTGAGGGCTTTGGCGCCTCGCGCTCATTAGTGTGTCATGAAAGACGCTTCTGTGGTTCATGCCTTCGCGCGCCGCTCCAAGCAGTACACCACTCCTAGTTGCTTCTATACTTAGTTTATTCTCACACGTCCTTGCTTCTCCTTTCTTCGAATTGACTCTGATTTCCTTGGAAGTTCCTGAAATAACTAATCATGTAATTTAGTGTGCAATCATAACAAGTTGACAAAAATAAAGGTAATAGAGTTATCCGTTAATTTAATCTCATCATGGGCAAATATTGGCAACTTTGGCATACAAATATGCCTAAGATCATATGTCATTCTTTTTTAAAAGGAGGAAACAACATATTTTATTATAACATCTTGATTTTCTCCTTGATTAATTTTCATGTTATATTTTACTTCTTCTCTAACAATGTAGTACCTATAATAACAATAATATTCACTATAACAATACACTCTTATAAATTTACTCCTTTATAACAATTATATTTAAATATTATTTAATAATATTTTGAATGAAATATATTATGTATAAAATACACTAAAATATGTATGTAATTATTATTAATGTCATGCACAAAATAAATTTCAAATATATTACAAGAGGCATTGTACAAAAATTATCATTTACAATAGTTACTTTAATCACAATTGATATTAAGAAACGTTTGTCCGAATATTAAATGGTGGCAAAATTATTTTATTTTTTCAAGGGCAAAGAGGACTCATTTTTCCTTATTTTTGTAAAACCGTGAGAGGGGAGGGTATCTTAACCCATTTGGATAGTTTGAGGAGTATGTTTAAGCAAAAAATGTAACGATGAGGGTATTTTTTTACCCAAAAATGTAATGGAGGTAAATATTATTTTGAACAGTTCAAAAATATTTTTGATCCTTTTTACTAGTCTTAGTTTTCATTCACATTAACTTACATACAATGTTAGAGTAAAAGAAATTCTACATTGTGAAACTGTTGGGTATATAGTAAGAATTAATGGGAAATAAAGGAAAGATGAAAAGAGAGAATATGAAGTGATCACTTATGCTTTCGTATAAAACAATTTTCCATTTTCGGTGGTAGAAAGAAAATTTCAAGTATTTAAATAAGGAAACACTTCTACTAGTTGTGAAAAGGGTTGGAAAGAGGGACCTAGTCGCGTCGCTCGCTCGCTCGGCTAGGCTTCGGCATTGGAAAATGAGCGAGAGACTATTTTGGACAAAGTTTATTTTATTATTTAATTTAATTAATTATTAATTAAATAATTACCTAAGAGATTTTAAGTATTTAAATAATTTACCGAAATGCCCCAACCCAACTTGGATCGGCATGACTCGTGTTATAAATCGCCTTTCCATTTTATTTGAATTTCCCATCGCTTGAAATGACTGTCCTAAAAGGCTGTAACTTTCTGGAACAACCATGATAGTGCTGGAAGGTTGTAAACTTTCAAAAAATGGTTGTGTGGTTTCTGAAAGGTTGCAAACGTTTGGAAACAGTGTTTCTTGGCTATAAATACCTATGATTCCTCGGACCTTTCACTAACAAAATCTCTAAACTACTACTACTACTACTAGTTCTTCTTCTTCTTTTACACAATTAAATATTCGTGTACTTTACTCATGTTGAGTGACTCATTGGCACCATTTGTTTTTTGTATTAATACACTGGTGAATAAAATTGTTCTATCCTGAGAGGATTTATTCCTTTCAACCTCGGATACTAGAGGGAAATAATTTCCTTATGGGGACACTGTGCATTTAGTCAGCTCAATTTTCTTTTCTTTTTTTCTATTTCATACAATTGTTATAGTTTTTGTATGTTTTATGGTCATTAATTTATGTTGATGTTATTAATTTCTATTTTTTCGCTACATGATTTAAACTTTTTTGTTTATGTTTATGCAAGGTTATTGTTATCATTAGTATTGTTGTTTAATACATATTGTATAATAGAGTCCGCCTAAAAGATAACTATTTGTAAGTGTAAATAAGTGAAACTAGCATCCTGAAAAAGAAGACATAACTCTCTATAACATGTTAAATTTCACCCATGGACAAAAATTTCTTTACATGGTAATTATGATATATATAAGTTGAAACTATTTGTATGATGTGCAAAGAGAAAATAAGTGATCATATATCTGGCCAATGCACTTAAACATAATAATGTTAATTGTCTAGCAGATTGAAGTATTCTTTACGCATAATTTGCTACCAGAAATGGCCTTGAAAAGATGTATACAGATGAAGGGAATATGTGACGTTGAACATGTAATATAAACGGTTGCCCTGATTGAGTTGAATCTATATATCTCGATGCTAAAATCTACCAGTTACATGTAACTGAAAAAATTGTTATATAGTAGTGCATATCTGACCTTGCAGAGTTAGAGTGGTGTGTTACAAAAAAACAATTTTTAGTGTCAATACATAGACAAATCAATAAAGAGGGCTAAAGTCTTTATCAACATTAGTTAAGTGTCATTAGATCCAATGTCGCTAAAGGCTTTAGGGACATAGACAAAGATTGCATATTGTCGCTAAAACTACATATTTAACGACAATTGAGTTAATAAATTGCCGCTAAAGATCATTTTTGATATAGTGGAGGGCGCAATACAAGATAAGAATTAGTAATAGGTTCATCCTGGTGTTTTACAACAATGACAAGTTATAAAAATAATGATAGATTCAATTACCAATGTTGTGGTGTTGCTCCATCTGCCTGCAGAAGATGAAGGATTTCGTCCTCAAATGACCCGACCACATCCTTGTTGTGGATATCTCAGGCCAAATGAAATGTACCTGTCTTGATGAGGTCAAAAAACATACTTCATTCATGTCATGAAACTGGCTAGGCCTGCTTGGTGCCGAAAGATAATTCAAGATTCACCCACAAAGATAATCCTAATTTCCAGTTCCTCTCAATTCAGTCATTGTATACACGACAGGGAAACATATATATATATATACATATATATATCAGAGGCAAACAAGTGAAACATGAACACCAACTTTTCTCTGCTACTTTAGGCTGTGATTCTGATGATTTTTGTAGTTGTTGTATATCAGGTTGAAACTTTGGTTGAGGTTGAGACTCAGATTTTTCTACTTTCTCAAGTGCACTTTTTAGCGAGTTGCCTTTCCCACCATCATTTACTAGTCTGGAATGTAGAAAAAAAAATCAAATGTATTTCTTATACACCTGTACATATGTATTTGAACCAAAAAAATAAACACAATAAATGAAAATTCTATGTTACTTGATAATAAAATAAGTTGATGCTTTAATCTTATGTCCTAGATGTTAATTTGACAAAAGGGTAGCATATATCATAATTGCCAAGTATCCTCATATATACTGATAGGAAAGAATTGTTCGTGTACCATGCAAAAATCTATAGGTAATCTTGAAAAGAGATCGATCTTACACTGGGAAAAATTATTTGCTGCTGTTTCCACTAGCCTCGGAGTAGCAAGGTGAAGAAGCATGAATAGGTGACGAAATATGAGTTTCCTCAATTGGAGGAATAATTCTATCATCAGGCTTGTTTAAGTTGGTGGAAGTAGGCTCTTCAATGTCGATATTAGTAGGTGCTTTTTGTATGTTATTATTCATAGTTTTTTCCTCTTTGAGGTTCTTCTCTTGTATACCAGGACCTAATTCGGAAGGTCTTGTACTTTTTCCATCGTTATCTTCCATAAGAGGGTGGGGGGAAGATAAGCTCTTATTTTCATTGGATTTAATTTCAGATGTGTAATATGGATTGGCTGTTGAATTTTTCCATTCCTCAGGTGGGACTTCTCCTGATTTAGGTAACATGTAATTAGAATAATCTGTAGAGAAGCTACTGGCTCCCATCTGAATGCTAAACAATGACTCATTTGAAGTAGAACTCCAGTCTGTGGTCGTAGGCTTGCTCGAAAATATGGATTTAGGAATACGATTAGGATCATAACCTGTAGGATGATCTATAGATGCAGGGGATTTCATTGCCTCGACATTATGAGGAAATAACAGATTTCCTGTTTCTTCACGCAAAGATGAACTTATCATGCTCCATTGAGGTGCCTGAGAAGAAACACCAGGGGAAGACAAGGTTGTTGGAGTTGCAGACACAAAAACATCATCTTGTTCAGGCTTGGTAAATACAGACTCCTTTGGATGAGTACTTAGTTCTAGAGATGAATCAGAGGACGACGAAGCTGATAAATGAGAATCAGAATGCTGCCTTGCGCCTTTCACATTCTCCATTTTTTATTTTACAACTCTTCAATGGTATCGACAAGTCAAGCAAATCCTTCTCCTGTAAAATGATGACCATTCAACAAAACATGTATGATTATTATTCAATGCTATTTTTCTAGTTTCATCATTTTTCATAACTATGGTGCTCAAACAAGCTTGCATGCACTAGACCTACCCAATAGGTAATTGTTGCTTCCAAAAAAAACATGTACCGCATAACTCTATCAACCCAAGCTTTTAATTAGATGAGCAAAAACCACTTGTCTAGACTTAAACCCTGACTTTCAAAGGGTTTTCACTCAATTCATCGACTGTTAAGCTACAGCTTTGGGTGTGCCAGTTTCATACTAAGTCCCATAAAACGTACTAATTTCGTTTCACCAAAAATGGCAATTAGAAGGTGACTTTAACATTATATGGGAAAACATTAAATTACATAAAAGAAATTAACATTTTAATGGTTTTCCATTGCTCTTTCTACCTCTAAATCTCAAAATACGAGTACTCTAAATCATAATAAGCTATCATAAGATTGCCATATGGTAGACATGGAAGGCAGGAATAATGAATAATTTGATAAATTGAATATAACAAACCCCCCAACAATAATAATTGATAATAGTTATTTTGAAGATAATTATAAGATACTTATCTTTAAAATATTAGAAAAAATTAACCGAACCTAACTTAAGAAAACTAATATGGGAAAAATTAATAAAACACGAAGAAGAAGAAATAAATGAATTAATGAAACAAGAATGGATTAATGATATAAGACAAATAATACACGAATTATACGATAATACAGATTACTTAGACCTAATATACTCTTCAGATTATAACAGTGATTAAATTATGATAAATGAAGAATATTTCCAACTCTGGAAAGAAGTTACAATTGAAATAGATTCATGGGAACAAATTATAAAAACATATCTAGAAGTATATTTAAGAACATAAGAAATACAATACCTACATATGTTAATAGAAGGAACCTAAATACTTATAAAAAAGCATTTAATTAATATAAATTAATTATGCCACACCTAACCCCCCCCCCCCCACCCACTTTGGTATCAGAGCTAATCACTAAAAAACTAATAACAAAAATAAAACTAATGCCCAAAATAGAGATAATGACTAAATTAATAATAACTAGGAACCTAATAAGTGAATTAGGATGAGAAGACCTTATAAAAATACTCGCATATATAAACAAATAAAACATGACTTAACATATTTATATATAGAATATAAAAGCTTAAATAAACAAACAAATAAAACTTTAGACGATACCTATAAATTAGATACATTAATCACAAAAATATCATTATTGGAATACAAATTTATTATTCACCTAAAACAAAGAATAAAAATATAAAGAGAAATGAACAAAGAAGAATTTGCAATAAATGAAAAACATATGAAAATTATGATGGATTAAAAATAAAAATAGTTTTCTCAAATTTAGGCAGAAAATATAAAAAAATAGGAAATCAATTATATTTAATGTTAGAAAAAGAAGAATTAAAATTAGAAGATAGCATGATAGCTATGATAAGAATAGCAAAAAAAAATGAAGAAATAGATAGACAAAAAGAAATAGAAAAAATACAACAAATAACTGATATAAAAAATGATAGAATAAAAGAATTAGAAAAAGAATTACAAGTATTAAAAGAACTATATGAAAAACAATGCAAACAAAAAGAAGAAAGCAAATTACTAACAGAAATACAACAATATAAAGATAAACTTACAAAAGATCAAGAAAATATTGAAACAGAAAATAAAACTGAATTACATATAGAAACTATAGAAGAGGAAAATATGGAAATAGACCAAATTTCATAAATAAGTGAAACATATACAGAAATTATAGCTGATAAAAAACTAGTAGAAAATACAGAAGTAGAAATAAATTATGATGAAAAAATGAAAGAAACAGAACATTGTACTAGCACTTCAAGAATATATCCAAAACAGAAAAAACCACAAATATATACCCGAGATTATACAAGTTCAGATAGAAATGAAACTTTATGGAATAAAAGATTAAATATAACAAAATGAAATCCTAAACAAATAAATACACAGCCTGAATATTTAGATTTAGATTGCGTAATAGATATAAACAAAACTATACAATTATGGATAGGTTACATAGCAAAACAAATAATAGACAATAAAATTAATATAATAGAAGTACCAGGATACATAGAAAGAACATTAACAGGAGAAGTAAAATTATGGTTTTTAAATCTAGAAGAAGAAAGTAAAAAGACACTAAGATCAAATAAAGATATACAAGCTAAAGAAACAACATCAGTAATAGATATACTTTATAAATATGAAACAACTATAAGAAATGAATTTAGTAGCATGACAACAGAGGAAGAAGAACGAAATAGAGATAAAATTACAAATAGAAATTTAATGAACAAATTAGGAATATGTAATATGTGTTATGTAGATGAATATGCATGTGCATACAAAGAATATTATTATAAAAGAGTCTATAATAAACAAGAAAGTCCAGGAATAAGACACTTATATTTTACAAAATTACCAGAACCATTTAGTTCAAAAATAATAAAAGTATGGGAAGAAGCAAGATTACAAGATACATTAGGAGCTAGAATAAAATTTGTAAAACAATGGTATGCAAATATGTGTGAAAAATATAGAGAAGAAATGAAAATGGAAAAAACAATAATAAAAAACTTAGCATGTTGTAAAGATAAAATAGCACCACAATTTGGTTGTAATGATCAATATTATAAAAAATATAAAAAATTAAAACATAAATACAAGAATCCAAGAAAAAGATATTTTGCAAAATCTAAACGACCATATAGAAAAAAGAAAAGCATAAGTGAATGTAAATGTTATAATTGTGGAAAATTAGGACACTTAGCAAGAGACTATAAAGTACCAAAAAATATTAAGAAAAAACAAATATCAGAAATAATTATAGAAGAAGAAGTTTGCTTACAATTGGAATACATAGATTATGAATTAGAAAGTGATGATAGTATTTATGAAATATCTGATAATAAAGAAGAATATCAAACAGATAATGAAATAGAACAAATAGATGATTGAAAAAAATATACAACTAATACAAGAAGAATATACAACAGATGATTATTCTAAACAAAAAATAATTTTCGACAATAATATTTTTGAAAAAGTAAAAGGAAAAGAAATTGACTTAAGTGTAGAAAAAATATTTAATATGTCATTAATAAAAAACCCTTTTAAAAGAAATAAAGAAGAATTTTATATAATTAGTCAAAAAGAACATATTATAGATTGTAAATATGCCCAAGGAAAAGCTGAAGTACCAATTATAAATAAAAGAGAATTAAATAAAGAAGTACAAAAAATAAAAAGTAAAGATCAAATTAAATATGTACATCTAGGAGGAATAGAAATACTTATAATAGCCTGTTTTAAGGAAGGAATAGATACCCCAATAGAGATATATTTAGCAGATGATAGAATAATAGAACCTATAGAAAAAAGCGTAATAACAGCAATAAGAGGAAATTTAATTTACCAAAAATTTAAATTTACGGTTAATACTAATTATTCAGTTGCATTAACAGATCAGAATATAGATAAAGCATTAGTATTATATTGGAAAATTAATGGAATAACTTTAACTCCAGGAAGTAAAAAGCTCAATGCAGCCAAGAAGGCAAGAACTACATCTACAATCTCATTATGCATCAAAACTTTAACATTTTCATTTTATTGGAGGAACTTCCTTCTCCAAATCACATCATGCTCAACACAACATCATTAAGAATACTAAGCAATTACTCTCAAAAGTACAATACGCAACTCTTTCAAGAACACCTTTAAGCAACTTTTCAATATAGCACATTTATGCAATTTTTTTTCTCAAAAAAGCATATTATGCAACTTCTTCATAGAAACACATTTAGGCATGTTCAACATTTAACCTCATGAAGCATATAGAAAACTCAAACTAAATGCACATCAAAATGAGGAACAATAAATCATGAAAACTCATTTTCTCATCCAAACAAGAATTCTTCAAGAACACACGTAACATAAGGAGAAGATGGAAACTCAATGTCACACATTACTCCAAATCATGAAACAAGCCCAAAAGGAACTCTTGTTCTAAGTCTTTAATAGACATATAAAGAAAGAGGTTAGGATATCAGAACTCTCAAAAACCTTACTACTCAACATACTATGCCCCACTTAGGAATAAACCCAACTATGGTCAACATGAACACCACAAGGGAACCTTAATCAAGACATTCACAACTTAGTAGAAACCATCAACATACCGGAACTTTACTCTAGGAATGCCCTTATTAAGCACTCTTGCTCACAATCAACATTACCACATTACTCAAGGTCTCATATGAGTCTACCACACCGGGTCTAAACTCCTCAAACTCACTATACCTCTTAAGGTGAGAACCTCAATCAAGCCTAACTCATGAACATCAAGGACACTAAAAGGCCTTATCATTTAAGCACATTATTCCCTACTAAGGAGAAAGACTATACAACCTTTTCTAAGATTCACTTCTTTCAATTGTAAGGTCGGAGCAAAACATTACCAAACCTCCATACTCATCACACCTAGGCTTTCCTAAAATCACCACATTTCACTAACTCATTCAACATACCTCAAAACTCATCATAACATTCTACCAACATCACACATAACCATAAAGCAACCCATTCATACTAAATTCAACACCACAATATATCATCTCAATCTATCAAGTCACATAGCCATAGTTGGCATCACAACCTACCTTTTCTCTCCCTCAACCCTTTTAGCACACTCCTTTCAAGGGGATCACACTTTAAGGACCATCAAATAACGAATAACGAAAAGACATTATAGAGTTAAACTTTGTAGCACGACTTGAAGAATGAAGAAGTGAAACTTTATTAACACCCAATAGCCTCCTATTCATAATGTGGTGTAGTTCACATTATGAACAAGACTCTACTAGAAGTGGTTTGAGACATCCTAAGACCATTCCAAAATCTTGTGCTCTAATACCATGTTTGTCATGACCCGAGAGCACCCCCTAGTCGTAACATAGCGTACTCGACCCTGAAGGTGTCTAATACAAGCCTCATAACTCATTCGTTGCATAAGATACTTGAAAATATAGAAGAATTTAAAACTTTCTTTACAATCGAAGACATTTCATTAAAAAGCAAGAGGAAGACTTTCTAGATTTTATATACTCTGTCTCAAACCATCTACTACTTTGAATACAACATTGGGACTTAGCCCATACAAAACATTTAATTTCTTCTATCCTTCAAAGCTAAGGAAAATTATAGAGAAAATTGTCTCAAGATACTAAAAGATACTAATTGATCCTAAACTAAATGTTTAAAAATGTAATTATAGTCACCAAAAATGTGCTACGAATAGGCATTCGGTGAAGTAAGTTGGGCTCGCCAAACCACTCATGAACCGCCCTTTGATCTCTTGCATAGCCCTTTTCACCTTGTCATTCAACACCCTTGGACTTTGTAACGTTGGGCGATCTACCACTGCTTCGCAAAACTGCTCGGCGATACGCCGACTGCTCCTTCTTGTCGACGATTTGGTTTCATCCCTCAACGCTGGCACACTCGAAGTTTAGCTGGTGGAACTGGCAATTCGGCAATTTGCCAAACGCTCTTGGCTATCACCAGGCTCGCCTTTCTTGAATTCTTCACTTTATTTTGGCCCTTTTTGCATGTTAGTGTCCTTGCTTTGTTCCTCAATCCATATACTTGAAAATTAAGAATTTTTCATCAGTTTATGGCACTAATCAAGAATTTGGGGACACTAAATCTATATAAAAAAAGTTCCAAATGAGTCCAAATCTCTGACTCATCAATTGGTTATTGAATAATACCTTTCCATGGATGACTTATATCTTAGCTTCGATTGGAAAGATGATGTGACCTTTCATGGATAATAAGAACAAATAAGAAATGACTATTCCATAGGATCTAAACTTAACACCAAGAGGATATTGAGATGGAAGCTCTCCCATGAGTATAGGTCGGGTTTCTAGAATCAATATCCTTATCCCTTACCTATGTGCCCACATAGGATGATTTTCTATATAGAAATTAGCTAGTGATCCACTTAAGCTAGATATTCATAGTCCTTACCTTGGCAAGTAGGACAACCCTTTTCAGTGTGGGAGATACTAGGGGATCATGTTATAGATCACATCGTCTCTATGTCAGTTAAGGCTAATTCCCAGAAAATAATGACCTCAGGTTACTTCAAGGAGTATCTCATATGTTTTTAAAGGCTTAAAGATGTTAACTTGCATTGACCATGTTTTATGACTTATGTTTTCTAACTCTTCTTATATCATGTTTATCATGGTCAATTGTATGTCATGAAATATCCTATTTTAGCATGATTTAAATGTTTTATACATAGCTATCATACTTGGTACACTGTTTTGTACTAACGCATACTCTTGCCTACAGTTCTCCAAATGTAGGGTGCAACAGTCAGGGTTCTCAGTTTCATGGCTAGTGGTTGATTGCGAGCTTCTCAAGCTTTGATGAGTCCTCATGCTTCGAGGACGGATTTTCATTGTTACATTTCTTTCGTATTTTCAGTTATGGACATGATGTATGGGCAAGACCCAATTTCATTCTATTGTCTTTACCTCTAATGATTTATTTCTCATGTTATGAAAGCTAAATGGCTTGTATGGGGTCTCTCAGGTCCTATACGCCATGTTACATTTAGGGTGTACCCTTGGGTCATGAAATAAATATCTAGTTTTTGGATTTTTTATAATATAAGTTGTATGATTTAATTTGTATAATATAATTTGTATAACTATTTAAAGTTCATATATTTATTTTTGTATCAATTCGTTATTTACAGTTTTATCATATTTGTATAATTGCAAACTTTATATTACTCAATTATATAAAAATAGGTGAATTATACAAACGTACTCGTGAAATATACAAACAAGATGAGAATTATACAAATTATTGCCCTCGCTCGCCTCTCTCCTTCCTCTCACAATATTGCTACTCTCTCTCCTCCCTCTCCCAATCTCGCTTGCCTCTCTACTTTCTCTCCTAATCTTTCTACCCAGATTTAAAAATACATATGTATACCAGTTACATATATACAATTATCTAACCAATATACATATACAATTCACCTCTCTCCCACTCTCTGCTCTCTCTCACTCACATTTCTCCTCCCTCTCCCAATCTTGCTGGCTACTCTCCTCCCTATAACATGTAACTACGAATCGTCCATAAAAAAAATAATTTATTTTCTGGCTATGGATTTGTGGAACCTCATTAGTTTGAAGTTGCAAAATAGATTTCATGCAAATTGAACACCGAGCTTTTGGTATAGGTGTATCAAGGCTAATAATCTACGAAGAAAGGAGGGGAAAGACAGATCAACCGAAAATCCTGCTCCTCTTAGAAAGGAGAATAAATTATTTTTCCTATTTTTAATTTATTTTAAGGCCCCATAGACGAAAGAACGAATCGAAAAAAGTAAATAATTGCAAATCATAGCTATGGAGCGTATTTAAGCAATTTTTGAGTGACTATATTCGAAAGTTTTCCTTAATTATTTGAGGTGTTATGATGATAAAAATTTATGAAAACAATGAAAATAAGATCATTGAATTTTACATTAAAGAATATGAATGAATTAATTGACTTATTTATTATTCTTAATAAGCATAAAGAAGTAAGAAATTCATATAAAATACAAAAATAAAGAGAAATCATAGAAAAAACGTATGAAAAAAATTGCAACATCTAAGTCTTACTCATTATAGAATAGAAGAAATAAATTAAAAATTAATGCACAATCTTTCAAGCTCTTGTCTATATTCACCAGGAAATATAAATTATATTTGAATTTCTTAAAAAGGGTACCAACTTGATGACTTTCTAGATCAAAAGGTTATGGATAAAGATAAAGGATGAAAAAAACTAATTTTCAAACTTTAAATAAAGATTCTATCTCATAAAAACTTTTTCCTTACAATCATATTAAAATAAATAAACAATAACTTGGTAACAAAAGATTTCTACAGATTAAGAAAATAACATAAAAAAATTTAAAATTTTACCTGATATAAATCCTCTATTTGAATGTATTTTGTTGATTACTGCTGAAAGAATTTAAACAACATTTGGTAAATGATTTGTGTACCTTTGATTGTTCCAGCAGAATGAAATTTACAAACTGAATGATTTGCTCCAAATCCTTCTTTGAATTATTAGGAAACAAAGATAGTGTTTCAGAAACTAAATGTTCTTGTTGTTGTGTGTCTTTAATCTAAGAAGATTTTCTTATTAGTTTTTGAGTTTTTGTTGTTCTTCTTGTTTCACTCATCTGAAGCATAAAAGAAAAAAAACTTAATTTAAAAAGGAGAGCATATTAACGATAGTAACTGTTTCCACCCCCTTTTTAAATTAGTATTTACCTTCTTCTTTTTTTATTTAGAAAAAACAATCTTGGATTGGATCGGGTCGAGTCGGGTCGGTCCACATGGGTGACCGACAACCTTAAACTTACATCTCCCACTACGCACATGGTGGACAAGACCCAAGCCAACACAACATCAACTAAACACACAATTCATACGACAAATAGTTTGTGTGGCCTGTGAGCATCAAGATCTTACCTTTAAGGTTTTACAAGCCCTAGATAGGAATTCAATCACATTTGGAAAGAATTCATTATTATTAAAAAGGACATCATTACTCACAAACCCCAGACTTCATTCACTACTTCAATAGTTACTTATTCGATCCCTTATCCTCT
This sequence comes from Solanum bulbocastanum, assembly GCA_037074985.1. Taxonomy (NCBI): domain Eukaryota; kingdom Viridiplantae; phylum Streptophyta; class Magnoliopsida; order Solanales; family Solanaceae; genus Solanum; species Solanum bulbocastanum. The sequence continues at coordinate 17,750,565 of CM073599.1, forward strand.
TAAAGAGGTTAACTCGAGTTCATGTTTAACTTTATACACACAATTACACTCTATATGATTAATGCAATAGCCGGCTTGTGTATACAAGTTTATTATTCAATTAATCGTCTTTCCTATTTTCTCGAATCTATCAATTTCAATTCAACTGCTTTCCTAGACATATACTACATTGCCGAATCATTCATGGCTAATAGTAACATGCTAAAGTAGCAACATCCATTGAAACTTCAAGAAATAGCAAAAGGTCAAAGGGTATTTCATTGAAAAGTCATTTTAACTTTTCAGGGTCTCACACAATAAAGAAGCAGGGAACCATTCTTTCATTGACCCATTGATCTCTTGACACACGTGGTATGAAACACATGCTATGATTTTTTCACCTTATATAGGTGTATGTGTCTCATTCTTTTGATTATCCAACATCGTATAGAGCTTAGTCTAAACACCTCAAGATGTTTAATCCTAGTTTCTCTTTTTTCAGTGATCCTTAAATTTATTTTCTTAGAGAAACTTTTGTCTGGCTCATAAAACAAATCATCTGGTGAAAATCATCTCTTCATGTTCCCCAACGTAAGAGGTGATTGCTCGTTTGAGAGAGCCAATCTCGCGACTTGTTAGACACATTTTATTTGTTATAAATTATCACATGCAAATTATATTTGAATATAAATTCAGTAGTATTATATAGAAGAGAATATTATAACAATCAAGTTATTTTACAATACTAAATTATCATCATATTCTACGCAAACCTAGAGCCTTAACATGTTTTTCAAACAAGTCTTTAGAGATGGCCTTCGTACAAGGATCAGCTATCATTTCACATGTAGGAATGTATTTCAAAGTTATTTCTCCACTTGCCACTACGTCTCTCACAAAGTTATACTTGATGTCATTGTGTTTGGTCTTGCTATGATATTTAGGATCCTTTGTATATGCGATAGTCGCTTGACTATCACAATATAGAATCAAGGGACCCTTAGAATTCTTTGCAATACTCAAATGCTCAAAGAATCTCTTTAACCAAAAAGCTTATTGTACTATAGATGCAGAAGCCACGAATTCATATTTCATGGTTGAAATAGTTGTGCAAGTTTGCTTCTTACTTTTTCATGAAATAGCACCACCATTTAGTAAGAAAGCATAACCGAATGTTAATTTTCTATCATTCCAATCACTAGCCCAATCAGCATCTGTATAACCTCTTATGACTAAATCATATCCACTATAAAAAAAAAGTGTATGATATGCAGTTCCCTTTAAGTATTGGAATATTATCTTTACTTCTACCAATGATCCCTTCCAGGATTGGATTGATACCTACTAACTAGACTTACAGCATAACAAATGTCGGGGCGAGTACACATCATAACATACATCAAACTCCCGACAACACTAGAATAAGGAACACGAGATATGTCTTCATTTTATTTTTTAGTCATTGGACACATTTCAAGGCTTAAATTTTACCCCTTACTACAGGAGTATCCATGGATTTGCAACTATTCATTCAAAAACGTTTCAACATTTTATTTATATAAGTTTCTTGAGATTAACTTAAAAATTTTGTGGAACGATTTCTTTGGATCTTAACACCCAATATATAGTCTGCTTCAGCCATATCTTTTATATCAAATGATTTTGAAAGCCATGACTTGACAGGTTTCAGATACTCCAAAATATTTCCAACTAATAAAATATCATTGATTTCACGTATCAGACACTTCATCCAATACTAAGTGCCAACTATCGTTAGTCAGTAATATAAACCAACTAAATGAGTTGGGGCCGAATCCCACAATGAGTGGTACGTGTTGAAGATAAGTACGAATATGTTCAAGTCAATCATAGGTATAGGAAATACGAATAAAAACATAATTCAAATTAAAGGGTGTCACAAGTGTCAAATAATAGGGGGGTTTTGATTGTAATTATCAACTGCAACATCAGCAAATAACACGAATTAATAAGTAATGAGATGGGTTCTTGGGATGTGATTGGATTATAGGCTAAGGTAGACAAATGGGTACTTGCAATTGTTAGTAAATAGTTGTAAATCAGTGAATAAACTAGACTTTAGTGGGGATAAACTTTCTCTCAAACAATTCACCCTGAATCAAGTTGGTTTCTCTTGAACACCAACAAACAGCAATTACGAATAGCCTATGCTTTACTTGATTCACTCTCTTAAGCTAAATGTGTGGAAAAGGATTTAGGATTCACTTTCTCAAGCTAAACCCATGACAACCCAATACCCACAACCCAATACCCACAAACCATCAATTCAGTAATCATGGTTTTAAAACCTCTCTCTTGAGCAAGCCAAAAAGATGAAGGTAGAGTTGCATTTGTAACTATACCCCTTTAAATTAAGCCATAATTATTTGATTGAAATCACTTCTAAACAGCATTTAAACTATCAATTAGCAATACGCATAAGCTAAATTAACCCATAATCACACCCTAAGAATTGGGGTTTTAGCTAGACATCATAAAAAAAGAGAAATCGTTACCAAATTGTATTTTCATCAACTCGGTAAGATTAATTTCTTCTTTACAAAGGTCTAAATTAAAGAATCTCAAAAACCCACTTTCAATTTCTCAAAAATGAAAAACTTCAATTCTTCAAAGCTAAGGAAAAGTTTATCTCAAAACTCAGAGTTCTAACTCAAAAACTGATAAAAAATTTATATTATGAAAACTGATACTAAACTTAATATTTGAAAATATATTTATTGTCGCAAAAAATATGCTGCAAAGGACCATTTGGTGCAGTAAGTCGAGATCGCCGATCAGCTCAGCGATCCTCCCTTTGGTCAGTTCAATTGCATTTTTGCTTTGGCCTTCAACATCTTCAAGTTCTGTAATTTTGGGTGATCCAATCAGTACATTGAGGAACCGTTCAGTGACACGCCGACTACTCCTTTCTCTCACCGATTTGATTTTCTCCTTCAGGGCTTGGCACACTGGAACTTTAGGTAAGGTAATAGCCACGCGGCGACTTGCCCAATGGACTGGACGATCAATATGTCTTATTTTCTTCGTTCTTTCAGCTGCCTTGTTCCTTTTTTCCCATTAGTGTCCTTACTTTGTTCCTCAATCCAAATACCTAGAAAACAAGGATTTTACATCAATTATTGGAACAAAGTAAGCATTTGAGGACACTAAATCTATCCAAATAAAGCCCTAAATGAGTCCAAAATGTGGACTCATCAACACCCCCAACTTAAACGTTTGCTTGTCCTCAAGTAAAACTCAAGTTTAGTAGTTCAAAAAGGATGTCTCAAATAGTGTTACACAAGACTCAATCATGAATGCACACAAAAAGACTCGACTTACTCATGCAAGAATCAACTGTACACTTAAACATTCAAGTTGTGACTCATCAATATCAAAGATTCTCAAGTTCACAGTACTTTCTTCAAACGCAAGTTCAAGCTTAACAAAGGTACATAAATGCCCTCACACAAAGAATGATTCCATATTCATACACAATGGTTCAACAATTTATAGCTCTGGAATCACAATCAACACTCACACTCACAAAGATAAATACAATGCATGATTTGACCCATAGGTTTGCCCATATTTTCCAATCAACACTTGTTTCAACTCACTCAAGATCAAAAAGGTCTTTTCAAGGCTTGTAACGAGGCGAATGTAAAGGTATGGTCATTTAAGATCGATGGATGTAATCCTCATGAAATGTGGTATGAACAATTCTTTCTTCCCTTTTGTTGATCACTTTTCACTCATGCTCAAAGGTCACCCCATTATTCACTTTCCATAGACTGTTGGACACCCCATTTCTTTTTGCATTTTCACAACTTTAATATTCCACAACTTTTTCATTCATTTTCTTTTTCTTTCTTCTCTTCTTTTTCTCTTTTTTTTTTTTTTTTGTATGGAGGGGTTCGATATTTCTCAAAATAATGGATTAAGGGGGACTTCTTTGCACTTCTTGATTTACCTTCTCTTTTAACCACACCCCCAACTTAGGCTTTTGGCCTAAGTTGGCTATTCAAACAAACTACAAATCATGAGGGTTAAGGGTGAAGGGATAAACAAAGGTCACAATTTGCATCCAGTTTCTTCCAAGAAAAAGGGTAAGGCTCAAAAGGTGCTCAAGCAAGGATCACACACTCACAAGGTTGGCCACAAAAGAGGTATAATGTCAAATTGTTTCACACTCTTTAAAGTTTCCTAAGATCATTTCAAGAGATTGCATCACTTAGTCAACCGGACCAATGGGGCAAATTCTGGGTGTCATCACACATGGTTCACAGTAAGATCATCACACAAGGCATTGACACCAATGTCAAACAAGACTCCACACTTTTGCTAGAGTGCAATGTTTTTCATAAGAGACTCAATTTGATAATTGGCTAGTCACATTGAGATTCAAAAAGTTCACATATTGCCTATGCAACTTCATTTAGCCTCATCAGAGCTGCACATTCATTTTGTTCGATTATGAACACTATTCAAGTCATCGATATTGATCAAGATTGATACTCAAATTTACAAGAGAACAGTCACATTCAAACACAATCAAGAGGTGGCACAAAAATTTTCAGAAGGGTCTAAAAATCATTTACAATTAAACAAGGAGCCACAAGCTCAAACATCCACAAAATACAATAACAAAACACAACTTATAGCTCAAAAACCCAAATATATAGACAGAACAATAGTCACAAAAGGGTGGGTTTCACCCCACTACAAAACAAAAACAAGTTGTCCTCGAATGTAATAAAGTATCCAAAAAGTCAATAAAAGAAGACAGAGAGGTAGGTAAAGAGAAATCATGTCTAAACAGTCGCTCCATATGTCTGGGCATCAATGCCTGGTGCATCAATCTAAACCTAGATCTCAGCACCCAGTGTCACATCCATAGTATCACCAACTCCACTAAGGTCAGCCAAAGGTGTGTCTACTAAAGAGGTTTGCACAGCTGCATCTATCATGGCCTTATCAATCTCTATAAGGCCCTCGTAAGAAACCTCCTCAACAGCCTCAGGAATCTTCCCATCCGTCTCAGCCTCAGACTCAGGATCAGTTGTCTCCTCAACTCTAACATCATCTTAGGTGATAGCCAAATACATATTTGGCTTAACTGGCACATCTTGGATCTCCACCGTCCCAAAAATAATGGACGTGTTAGTTGACTTCATCTGGTCCATATCGCTCCTCAGCACAACAATACTGGCCTTTAGAGTTGTCACCTCCTCAGTGGCCCCTTGGCCACGCTCACACACCGCTATCCTAGTCGCAAGGGCATCAATGGTACCACTCAATGGTGTCACAGCATTAGCAAGGGTTTTCTAAATCATGCTTAGAATGAAGGCCTCAAGTCTGGCAGCACGAAGATCGACAGAATGGGCTAGCTGCACCATCTTGAATAATGAAGCCTGAGTGAGCGGGGGCCGAGAAATAGCAGCAGCAGTAGATTTGGGAGGAAATGTAGCAGCAGTGGAACTAGGTGTATCAAAAGGAACAATACTGGATGTACCTGAAGGCCTAGGGACCGTAGTAGGCAAAGGTTCTTCTGCAGGTAATGTGTGTGTATCCACAATCAGGGAAGAGTCCACCAGAGCTGCCTTCTTCCTCTCTGCTTTATCCTTCAAGTATTATGCCTCGATTCTCTAGATGTTAGTAGAAGATGTGGGAATCACTTCCATATCTTTATTCTCATCTATAGGCACCCGAGCTCGTCTGCACAACTCGATAATCAACACCAAACAGGGAAGGGAAGTTTGGCATTGCTTGGCCCTCATGACCATCTTATGTGACATAGTCATCCCCATACTTATCATTATCTCATCAATGATGCAACCCAGACAGGCTACCTTGGATAGGCAGAGAGTCAACTTGTTCTGCGATGGCAAGATAGTGTTGTTGATGAAGCCAAACCAGAACCTTGCAGTTATGTTTAGATCCTTCTTTTCAATAGGATCTCCTATCTCAAGCCACTTAGGAGTATTGTATGATATTAGCAGAGCCAACTAGTTCTTCATGTTTTCCAGTGTCTTTTTCCTGATTAGATGCTGGCAGTCATCATAAATACGTGTTGAAACACCCATGACTGCATTGATACTATCGCTATCACATTTCACCTTTCGGCCTCTAACAACCACATAGTCAACCAGCTTGAATTTGGTTGTTGGCTTCTTCCTTTGTGGTATCAAGGCACTGTAAGCACTGTAAGCACTGTAGAATTCTCTGACCCAACTCAGAATGTACGGGCCATGGAGCTTGGTTAAGAGCTGGAACTTGTGGAACTTCAGGTAGCTCTAATCTCTAAATACCTATCGATGACTCCATTAGTGGAAAACCTCTTTTCTTTAATGATTGTCCTTAACCCCTCAGTATTCAGTCTGTTCATAGACTTGGGATGAGGAACCTATACCAGTGGTGCTAAGATCACAGCTTGTGCTGGAGTAGGAGGAGAAGTAGCCTGAGGGTCCTGATCTTAGCGGATCATTCAGCTTCTTGGAATGCAGCTCTGCCCTTTGTGTTACTAGTGACTCATCCTTCTCAAGCTCAAAAGTGGCATCCTGATGCTCCTAGTTCTCACCCTCACTCTTAGATGTGGTGAGATGAGCAGCGTAGATACCGTCATTATCGAAGATGGCTTCCAATGACATAGGTGTCTTCCCTTTGCCCTTTCCTTTCCTACTAGTTATGGGAAGTTTGGTGACCTTGGCCCTGGATGCAGCTACATCCTCATTGATTTTTATCCCTTTGGACATCTTGCGGGGAGGCATGTCCTTACCATCAACCTTTGGTCTAGCCTTGTCCACAAAAACACAATAAGAGTTGAAACAATTCAAGCAAAATCATAGAGAAGTAGTTGTAGACAGACTCACTGAACCGTTCGACGAGTCGCCAAATCTCTTTGGCGAGCCAGATCGTGCTCGCTGAAAGGACTGGCTCAAAAATTCTAAGAAAAATTGTCATGTCAGTGAAGGGAAAGGCCTTTCAGTGAATCGCCGACAACATTTAGCGAGCAAGTCTTAGCCCGCCAAAATTTACTGTGCTTTTAGGGATTAGAGGCGCAGACAAAGGGCGATCAGGAAACACCTTCAACGAACTATGGCTTCTCGCCAAAAGTTACAGAACCTTTTTCAAGACTAAGCAAGAAATTAAAGGCGATAAGGGGCTCGGCGAACCGCCGAGTGGTTCGGCGAGCTTGATCGAGCTCGCCAAATGACCCAACTTGCCTACTTTCAACCCAACTTCCCAATTTCAACCCCACAGCCCCCGAAAATAAAATCAAAACTTGAATCTTACAATTAAGCTAAGACCCATTACACCCATGCCCCCTAGATACTCAGACTTCTCCCGGTTTGGACAAATTTAGCCATTTGACAACTTTTGCCCTTAAGAATGACGTCAACCGTTCCATCATTAGGTAAATTATATCATTTGGCATAAATATAGGTTACTTATATTTAACCCAACTAGATCCAACAATATGCAAGCACAACCCCACCATTTTAATCAATTTTAAAGTAAGAAAAACTCAAGAATTCAACAATATAAGCATTACAGGTAAGGAGTTCGACTCAAAACAAGCACACACATATAGAATTATTATTAGAGAGGCCCAGCACACATCATTAAGATCAAAATCATTGTAAATGAGTCAAAATCACTAAATAAAGATTTGGGATTTGGAAAACCAACCTTAGAAGCCCAATAGATACTTTGAAATGCTAGGCGGCAAAGAAATCCAACTCCGAACACAAATCTAATGACTAAAATGCGATAAAAACGCAACAAATATGGGAAATATTTTGTGGGTGTGAGTTTTGGAAGTTAAAAGTGAGGGAAAGAGAAAGAGTTTGAGAGTTTAAACCTTTGGCCTTTAAAAACCGTACAGTTCTTGCCCATTTGATGACATAAGTTTTGCTCGCTGACCCACTTGGCAACACGTCGAGTGGGTACTTACCTCACCGAGTTTTACAAGACCTCCAGTTAATGTGGGGGTCCAAACGGCGGACTAAGTCGTGATCACCGACATTGTTGGTAATTCGCCAATAAGCTCCTGGGCTCACCGAGGTTTATAGACTCCAATTTTAAAATGTCTTGAGTCCAACGGCGGTCCAAGTCGGGCTCACCGACCTCTTCAGCAAGTGGCCGACTGGACTTTTAGCTCGCCAACCTGTACTTTTCAAACACCTTCCACAGTTGACCTGCACAATCAACACACCATTATTTCAACTAAAAAAGAAAGCAAATAAAAACTTGGGTTGCATCTCAAGCAGTGCCATAGTTAACGTCGCGGCACGTCGCAAGTCCATGCTCAAACCTCATTCTTGGGGTTTGCCATATTATCACTAAGCAAATCCCCTTGTTGTCTCCGGTTTAAATAAGACGAGATATGACCCATTTGGGTCTCCAACTATTTGATCAATACTAAATGGGAGGTAGCCTCCTGGCTAAGGGTCGACACATCTTTCATTTCTTTCAAAATCTTGTCTGACTCCTCAACTTTGTTGAAGATACGAGAAAGCATATCCTTCGTCCGACCTCCCTCGAAATCCTTTGGCTTTTGGCACTCATGGGCAGGAACATATCTATCCTTCTCCCCGTCTCTCTCTTTCCAAGTGGGGTTACGGTCCCTCCACTCTCGATCAAGATCCTTCCAACCTTCATCCCTGTTCCAACCTTGGTTATCCCCCTGCCTTGGGTAGTTTGAACGATAACCACCACCTTGGTTGGCTAGGAAATTCACCTCTTCATTGTACAAAGCCTCAAACTTGGCCTCATCAGGATTAAAACACCCGACTCCCACGGCATTGAGACTTCGAGCACCTGCTCCCATGACATTTTTGGACAAAATGTCAATTTGTGTCATGATCTTGGCCATGTTTTGCTCCCTCTCTTGGTGTTTCTCTATCTGCTCCTTGGTCAATTTAAACGTGAGAGGGGAGAACCGATCTTCACGGGTGTACCAAGCCCGATTGATTGTGGCCATGCCATCCAAGAGCTAAGCTAGTATTACATAAGGTTGTTGCATAAAACCTCTAGGAGAAAGTTGGTCAGCAACACCCTTGTTTATCGAATCAAGACTTCGGTAAAAATACTATGGCAACACGTTGACAACCAAGCCATGAGTTGGGCATTGTAGCACCAACTTCTTAAATCGTAGCCAAGTTTCATGAATTGGTTCGCCCTCCAGACACTTGAAACTAAGAATGTTGTCCCAAAGAGGCATCATCTTCGAATGATGGAAAAATCGCACTTGAAATGCATTGACCAGCTCATCCCATGAAGTGATTGATTCACGTGGCAATTCAGCCAGCCATTTACATGCTTCTCCCATCAAAGAGAATGGGAACAACCTCAATCGGATTAACTCTTGGGATATGTTCTTGAAGGAAAACGGTTCATAAACATCTATGAAGTTTCTAATATGCTCATGGGTATCCTCATAAGCCAAACCACCAAACAACCCCTTCAATTGCAAGAGCTGCAACATAGTACCTGTGATATGGAACACCGCGTTCCCTTCGGCTAGAGGAAAGTGAATGGCACCAATTCTAGCCATAAGATTGGGGTCATTAGCATTAGGCTCGTTGACATCGTTGAGGTTTCCGATGTCATCTTTATGGTCCCTGTTTCAAAACACAAACAAGCAAAACAAAACTAAATTAAGTAAGTTCAAATATAACTAACAAGAACAAAATTCAACTTATCTAAAGAATTTTAACCAACATCACTCCCTGGCAACGGCGCCATTTTGATTTCACATATCAAGACACTTCATCCAATACTAAGTGCCAATGATTGTTAGTCAATAATATAACCCAAATCCCACAGGAAGTGGTACATGTTTAAGATTCAATAGCAAAGTACGAATATATTCAAGTCAATCATAGGTATAGACAAAATACAAATAAAAACATAATAGAAATTAAAGGGTGACACAAGTGTCAAATAACAGGGGGAGTTTGATTGTAATTATCAACTACAACATTAGCAAATGACACGAATTAACAAGTAATGAGACGAGTTCTTTGGATATGATTGGATTATAGGCTAAGGTAGACAAATGGGTAATTGCAATTGTTAGTAAATAGTTGTAAATCAATGAATAAGCTAGACTTCAGTGGGGATAAACTTTCTCTCAAACAATTTACCCTGAATCAAGTTGGTTTCTCTCGAACACCAACAAGCAGCAATTAAGAACAGTCTACGCTTTAGTCCATTCACTCTTTCGAGCAGAATGTGTGGAAAAGGATTTAGGATTCACTCTCTCGAGATAAACCCATGTCAACCTAATACCCACTGACCATCAATCCAAATGCTTAGTTTTAAAACCTTTCTCTCGAGCAAGCCAAAAACACGAGGGTAGAACTGTATTTGCAGCTACAGTTCTTAAATTAAACCACAATTAATGACTGAACTGACTTCTAAATAGCATTTAAACTAACAATTAGCAATACCTATAAACTGAATCAGCCCATAATCACATTATCACACCCCAAGAATTGGTTTTTTAGCTAGACATCATAAAAAGATAGAAATCGTTACCAAATTGTGTTTCAATCAACTAGGTAAGATTAATTTCTTCTTTACAAAGGTCCAAATTAAAGAATCTCAAAGACCCACTTCCAATTTCTCAAAAATGGAAACCTTCAATTCTTCAAAGCTAAGGAAAAGTTTATCTCAAAACTCAAAGTTCTAACTCAAAAACTGATAAAAATTCTATATTATGAAAACTGATACTAAACTTAATATTCAAAAATGTATTTATAGTCGCAAAAAATATGTTGCAAAGGATCATTTGGTGTAGTAAGTCGGGAACACCGATCAGGTCGGCGATCCGCCCTTTGGTCAATTCGATCGCCTTTTTGCTTTGGCCTTCAACATCTTCAAGTTTTGTAACTTTGGGCGATCCAATCACTGCATCATGGAACCGTTTGGCGACTCACCAACTGCTCCTTTCTCTCACCAACTTGATTTTCTCCTTTAGAGCTTAGCACACTTGAACTTTAGGTGAGGTAATAGTCACTCGGCAACTCGCCCAATGGATTAGGCGATCAACAGGCCTTCTTTTCTTCATTCTTTCAACTGCCTTGTTCCTTTTTGCCCATTAGAGTCCTTCCTTTGTTCCTTAATCCAAATATCTAGAAAACAATGATTTTACATCAGTTATTAGCACAAAATAAGCATTTGAATACACTAAATCTATCTAAATAAAGCCCTAAATGAGTCCAAAACATGGACTCTTCAATCATCTACATAAAGAGAAAGAATTACAAATTTTCCATTGGACTTTTTCACATAGATGCAATGGTCTTCATCGATCATGGTGAAATCAAATGACATCACCTCCTTATGAAATCTCAGGTACCACTGCCTTGAAGATTACTTTAGGACATAATATGATCTTTTTACTTTAAAAACTTTCTTTTCTTGACCTTTAACAATGAAATCTACTGGTTGTTCTATGTAGATTTCCTCGTTTAATTCTCCATTGAGAAAAGCGGTCTTCACATCCATTTGGTGCAATTCTAGATCTAAATGTGCAACAATATCCAAAAGTAATCATATGGAGGTAAACTTCACAACTGGTGAAAAATTTTCCTCATAGTCTATTCCAACTTCTCAAGTAATACCTTTTGACAACAATCGTGCTTTGTGTCTTTCTAGCGACCCATTCGATTTGCGTTTAACTTTGAGAATCCATTTATTCCGAATAGTTTTACAGTCCTTAGGAAGGTCAACTAGATCTCCGACTTTATTGGTTTTCATGGACTCTAATTCTTATTTCACCGCTTTTAATCATTCATCTCTTTTAGGGCTCGATAAGGCCTTAGTTACAGAATTAGGTTCATCTAATTCTATTGGAGATAATCCTCAATCTCATAAGATCGTTTAGGTACAACTTTTCTTGTACACTTACATATTTGAAGTTCAAATTCTTCTATAGTATTTTGGGATTCATAACTCCCACTTTGACAAGGAATCATTTCTTGATCTATTGAATTATCAAGTATGTCTAACAACATTACCTGATCTTCTGAATACAACATTTCATAGAGAGGCCCAACCTCATCTATTTCACCCTTTTTGAGAAAATCATTTTCCAAAAATCTGACATCTTGTGATACAATTTCAGTAATACTTCCATCGTCCAGTTCATCGATGAACATATACCCTTTGGAGCATTCAGAGTACGTTATAAAGATACATTTTTTTTCTTTTGTACTTAATTTACCAAACTCACCAAAGCGATCTTTAATATATGTTGCACAACCCCACAGTCGTAGCTTATTTAGGTTTGTTTTGTGACTAGTCAAAATTTCATAAGGAGTGGAAGAAACTGATTTAGAATGCAGTTTGTTCAATATGTAAGCCACAATCAATAGTGCATCTCCCCAGAAAGAGATAGACAAATTTGTCTGTGCCATCATTGATCTTGCCATGTCTAATAATGTTCTATTCCTTCTTTCAGCTACACCATTTTGTTGAGGTGTATAAGGAGCACTTAACTGTCTGATAATGTGCTTGTCAGCACATAATTCTAAAAAATTATTTTGATAAATATTCAAGTCCTGGGTTAGTTCTTAAAGCCTTTATGCTTTTATCTAATTGATTTTCAACTTCATTTGTACATTTTTTAAAGCACTCAAGTGCTTCAGATTTATGAGAAATCAAATAGACATTACCAAAGCTCGTGAAATCATCAATAAATGTAATGAAGTATGTAGCACTAGACCTTGCCTTCACATTCATTGGATCACAAATATCAGAATGAATTAATTGAAGTGGGAACTCAGCTCTTATAGCCTTCCCAAATGGTTTACGCATAATATTTCCAACAAAATATTTTTCACAAGTTGGCATATCAATTTTAGTGAAAGAACCTAAATGTCCTTCTTTTGCCAACACATTCATTCAATCTTGCCCTATATGACCTAATCTTGCATGCCATGTAATAACATAAATATCATTGTTACTTGAATAACATGTCATTACACAACGGTCAACATAATAGTCATAAGTTGAAGGATTGCAATCTAAAATGATAAAGCGGTCATAATGAAGTCCAAAACCATATAAAACATTATCTAGAGTTATTCTAACGCCATTGCGACTAAAAAAAAATCAACCAACATCTAAAAGAACAGACACATATACTAAATTTTGTCAAATCTTTAGAGCATATAGGAAGTTGTGCAGCTTCAAGGAACAGCCACCACACAAGTCTACTGACATACGTTTCAAACACGCCTCATCCAATTCTAGGTGTTCAACGATCATAAATCAGTATATAACCCAACTAAATGAGTTGGGGTTGAATCCCACAGGGAGCGGTACATGTTTGAGAGTCAATTTGGAAGTACGAATATGATCAAATCAGTCATAGGAATAAACATTATTGAATAAAAACATCATTCAAATCAAGGGGTGAAACGAATATCAAATGGGGGAATTTGGTTTTGATTATCTACTACAAACAGCGGCAATCAATACGAAATAACAATAATGAGATGAGTTCTTGGGATGTGATTCAATTATAGGATAATATAGACAAATGAGTAATTGTAACTATTAGAAAATATCTAGATATTAATGATTAAGCTAGACAATAGAGGAGGTAAACTGTCTCTCAAACAATTTATCCTCGAATCAAGTTGATTTCTCTCGAACATCAACAAGAATGCAAAATAAGGACAGCACACACCTTAGTCCATCCACTCTCTCGAGATAAATGTGTGGAATTGGGTTAAGGATTCACTCTCTCGAGATGAACCCATGTCAACCTAATACTCACTAACCATCAATCAAAATGCTTAGTTTTAAAATCTCTCTCTCGAGCAAGCCAAAAACACGAGTGTAGAACTGCATTTGCAGCTACAATTCTTAAATTAAACCATAATTAATGACTGAACTCACTTCTAAATTGAGTTTAAATTAACAATTAGAAATACCCATAAACTAAATAAGCCCATAATCACATTATCACACCCCAAGAATTAGGGTTTTAGCTAGACATTACAAAAAGATAAAAATCATTACCGAATTGAGTTTCCATCAACTGGGAAGATTGATTTTGTCTTTACAATCTTCCAATTCGAAGAATCTCAAAGACCCACTTCCAATTTCTCAAAAGTGAAAAACTTCAATTCTCCAAAGCTTAGGAAAACTAGAGAAAACTAGTCTCAAAGCTAAGAATATTCTCTACAATTCAGTTATTGTGATATTAGATACTAAACTTAAATGTTCAAAACTATATTTATAGTCATCAAAAATATGCTATGAAGAACCACTTGGCAAAGTAAGTCGGTCTCGCTGAACCACTCGGCGAGCTGCTCTTTGGTCATTTCCATCGCCCTTCTGCCTTGGCCTTTAGCATCCTTAAGGTCTGTAACTTTAGGCGATCCAACAGTACATCGCGAAACCACTCGGCTATCCACCGATTGCTTCCTTCTCTCGACAACTTGGTTCTTTCCTTCAGGGCTTGGAACACTGGAACTTTAGGCAGTCAAGTAGCCATTCGGCAATTCGCCAAGTGGTCTTGGTGATCACCAGACTTGCATTTCTTTATTCTTTCAGCTCGCTTTGTTCCTTTTTGCAAATTAGTGTCCTTGTTTTGTTCCTCAATCCATATACCTATAATTCAAGGGTTTTTATTTATTGTCCTTGCTTTTTGCAAATTGTGCACTCAAAGATTCAAGTTGTGACCCACCATCATCAAAGATTCTCAAGTTCACACTACTTGCTTCAAATGCAAGTTCAAGCTCAACAAAGGCACTCAAATTCTCTCACACAAGAATGAATCCATATTCACACACAATTGTTCAACACATTATAGTTCTGAAATCACATACAACCCTAACACACACAAGGATGAACACATGCATGACTTCACCCATAGGTTTGCCCTTATTTTCCAATCAACATTCACTTCAGCTCACTTAGGATCAAAAAGGTCTTTTAAGGCTTGTAATGAGGCTGAGTGTAAAGGTATGGTCATCTAGGCTCAGTGGTTGCTATCCTCATGAAATGTCATATGAACATCACTTTCTTTCCTTTTCTTTGACATTTTCACCCATGCGCAAAATTCACCCCATTGTTCATTTCTCATGAACTACCGGACACCCCATTTCTTTTGCAACCTTCACAACTTTATTTCTCACCTTTTTTCGTTGTTTTTCTTTTTCAATCTTCTTTTCTTTTTCCCTCTTTTATTTTTTTGTATGGAGGGGTTCCATCTTTCTCAATACCATGGATCAGGGGACTTCTTTGCACTTCTTGATTTACCTTCTCTTTTCACCACACCTCCAACTTAGAGTTGATGTTTCCTCCTAGTTGTGTGAATTTATATTGATGTTGCATGCATGATTGTGGGCTACTAGTCTTGAGTCTCTACCCCTTTATATGTTTTAAGTGTCATTTGAGGATGAATATTCCTAAGTGGGGGATAATGTAACGACACTAAAAACGAACTAGTGAAACTAAAGCCTAACGTGTGTGCATTTGTGTTCATCATGAGTTTTGATGTGGTTTAATGTTGTCTGGAGCCATGGTTGAGGTGTTTAGGGGTTAGACGTCAAGGTACGACTCCCCAAGGACCCCCCTAAGGGTCCTTGAGTAGGACCCTAAGTCTAAGCTCCTAGAACCCAAGGAAACCATCTAGTTGGCAAAAACATAGTGACCTATGTGAGTCAAGAGGCCTAAAACCAACTTGCAGCTCCAGATCACAAACCAGGAGCATGGTCCGTGAATGATCTTACGGTCCGTGAGTCAAGGGTGTGAATAGGCTCTATTTTTCTGCTGTAGTGTCGGGAAGGCTAGGGAGGAATTGTTAAATTCATCCCTTAGTCATAATTAATATATGGACAATTATTGTAATTGTTTTAAGGTATTTTAAGAGTATTAAAACATTGAAATCCTCATTTGGATTTAACCTCTCAAACCCTTCCCTCCTAAAATGTTCTCTCTAGAAACTCCATCGGAGATCAAGCTCAAAATCAAGCTAGGATTGGGGATTTAAAGGTTTTCATGTAGGGTTATTTGTCACCCTTGAGTCAATTTCGAAGGTGTTTTCAAGGATTTCAAGTTTCACCAAAAACCTAGATTTCACTCAAACTCATGGGTTTTTCCATCAAACATTTTCAAATGATAAAATATGATTATATTGATGTTTAATTGATGATTTAAGATGATTTTACTCTATGAACCCATGATTTCTCTAAATTCCTAAATTTCGACTTATGAAGTGGGTTTATTGATTAAGATTGAATGATGATGGATTTATGTGTAGATTGATTTAGATTATTGATTTGTATCATTATCTATGTCTAATTATGGTGAATTGACTATTTGTAATCATAGCCTTGAAAGGGAATGTTTGACCTAATTTCATGTAAAGTAGAATTGTTTTGAATTGTTGATCCACTTGAAAGGTGGAGGTGTTTACTTCCTATACAAGTTGTGATCATGCCCTTGAAGGCATACTGTGAGGAATTTAAGTTTTATGATGATGTTGTATATATGAATGTGATGTGAAACATGTGTGTGACCTCAATGAATTAATTCTGATATTGTCTAGATGCTAATTGTGTTAGGATTGAATGTTATAGCTCTATTAACACTCAAAAATGTTGATGATGGAATGTGAAGGATTCTTTAATATAATGTTGAATGAGATCTTCTGAAATAGTAGGCTTAGGAATCCTTTTCTTATAGGATAAATATATCTTGACTGAATATCTTAATGTCTTGAATTGGTTAATATTGGTAGCCTCTTCACAAATACATGAATGAATGAATGAGTTTAAAGAAAATTTTAATGAATGTTGAGTCTATTGAAAGACTATTCTCAATTGTACTCTATTTAATGCTAATGATGTGTTGATTGAAAGGACATTCTCGATCTTGCACTAATGAACGATAATGGGATTCTTAGATGAAAGGTTATTCTCATCTTTGAATCTAAGAGAAGTCCAATGAATGAATGTTGGGTTGAGATGGATGACCTCAGGTGAGTTGAGGTGGGTAGTCTAGTAACAATCTCTTATCCCTTAATGCAATGAATGTTAAAATACTATATGGGAATGTAGGCTTAGCACCGAGAGGATATTGTATGAGATGGAAGCCCTTACGTGAGTTGAGGCGGGGTTCCTAGTAGAAATCTCTTGATATGGATGCCCTCTCATGAGTTAAGGCAGGGTATCTAGTGGTAATCTCCTTGTCCCTCATCTATGTGCCCACGTAGGTCTAGCTAGTGGATCCACTTAAGCTAAATACCATATTACCTTAGGCAAGTAGACCAACCCTTACGATGTGGGATAGTACATCAGATTCCATGATCCAGCTCTCATGGTCTATGTCAGTTAAACGATTATTCTCATCATGTAGGTTATGCTTTATAGTTTCTTGAGGAGCTCTATGAAGTGTGGATAGTAATATGGGATGCTATCTAAACATGGAACGAGTAGGCTTCAAGAAGGCTATAGTGAGTTCTCTAATTCTTAAAGACTATTGTTTGAAAGTCCTCTACCTAAAGTTATTAAGTAATGTTGACTCTTAAATGCTTAAATGTAAAGATGCATTCTATACTTGGATTGTATTATGATTAACTTCCTTTTCATGTCTATTGTCTATGAATGTGCCATGTCTAGGGTGACTTCAAATAAGCACTTAGTGTGAGTAGTAGTATGGGATGCTACTTGGACATTTCACAAGTATGACTTAGAGTTGTCTTCGATGTTGGTCTTAATGTGATGATGTTATTCTTGCATTGTTTATGTCTCTCAAATGCTTTATTGTGTAAATATGGAAAGGATGAATAGTAAGTTCACTTTTGGTGACCTTAAGGTGGTACCTTAATGTGGGTGGTGGTATGGGACAGTATCCATATATTGCACAAGGTATAGCTTAAGGGTTGCTTGAGGTGAAGGTTCAAGGTGAAGGTAAAGGGTTATATATGTGATTTTGACTAAATAAGAATTATGTGACTTTGTATGTTGGTTGTGACTTATATTATGCCTCTTGTATAAATGTTCATTAAATTTTACGAAAAATGGCATAAAAGCATGGCTCTCAAATCAAATTTCCTTTTTAAGCATGTTTTTGCATGGTCATCATACTTAGTACATCTAATGTGCTAACCCCATTCTTTTCCCTTTTTACCAAATTGTAGGCTTTGGAGATGTTGGTGTCCTATGATGATGGTTAGGTTTCTAAGGTGCTTGAAGATGAAGACTTGGTGAGTCCTCATAGTTTCGAGGACAAAACCCATCATGTTCCTTTTATGTCTTTAGTTTGTGTTAAATGTTTTGTATGGGCTAAGTCCCAATGTTGTATTCAAAGTAGTAGATGGTTTGAGACAGAGTATATAAAATCTAGAAAGTCTTCCGCTTGCTTTTTAATGAAATGTCTTCGATTGTAAAGAAAGTTTTAAATTCTTCTATATTTTCAAGTATCTTATGCATTGAATGAGTTATGAGGCTTGTATTAGACCCCTTCAGGGTCGAATATGCCATGTTACAACTAAGGGGTGCTCTCGGTTCGTGAAAGGGGTGATAATGAAACACTCGAAAAATTGATAGGTGAAACTAGAGCTTAACATATGAATCTTAAAAGTTTTTGCATAAATTGGAGTTATGAAATAGTTCAAAAATTTTACTAAATATAAGTTTATGGAAGGGTTGAAGGAAGGCGAAAGGCTTCACTACCCTTAGAAACACTCTTGAACTTTGCCTTAGCCGTGCCAAAAAAATGTATTGTTCAAGGGAGGGTTCAAGGAATGTGAAAGCCTTACCCACCCTTAGTCGTATAGGTAAGGAGGCAAGTTCACGTGAAAGCCTTAAGGTGAAAGCCTCCTTGAACCAAGGTCTTAGCCATATAGGCAAGGAGGCGAGTTCACGTGAGTCTTTAAGGCCTATGAATGGCCTCCACTGGCCATATAAGTCCCTCATAGACTTTTCCTTAGCCAAATTTGGCAAGAGGGAAATCCACGTGAGGATCCATGGACAGTGGAGGACCCCAATACACGCGGAGCACCTCGCGTGGGGGCTGCCTTAGCGCGCCTAGGCAGTGTACGTGTGCAAGTGTGGGTCCACGACAGGTGGACATGTCCACTGCCCGTGTACACCCTTGTGAACATGCCTTAGCTTTAAAAATCATAAGGCACAAGTCCAAGGGAGGGTCTACGGCTGGTAGACCACTCCAAGGTCCTTCAAAGCTCCCTTGGACTATGCCTTAGTTTTATTCGCAAGTCCATGGGGGCAAGGGGTATTTTTGTAAATATTATTTTTAAGTCCTACTTTTAAATGAGTATATTTTATATTGTTTTTAAATAAATATATAAGGTACTTTAATTCATTAAACACCCAAACTAAATCACTTTCACAAAGACCAAAATCAAAATCAAAAGTTCATCTTCCTCACAATATTTCTCTCTCTAAGAACACAAGAAGAAGAAGAGTAAAATTGAAGCTTTGGCTGAAAGAATTCAAGGGTTTTTCATCAAATTCTTCAAGGATTCATCCTCAAGGTATGGTAGTTCTTATCTTTGGGTAGATTCCACCCAAATAGCCCCTTCAAAACTTGGTTTTCAAACATCAAATTGTCCCCAAATCAATGGATTTGGTTCGAACACATGGGTTCTCTTTAGAGGTGATTTTTATGAATGAATTGTGCTGGGTGATGATTTAATTGATGATTTATGGTTGAGTTTTGGTGAAATTCCCCCAAGATCCCATGTATCCCCCTCTATTGCTAAATTGTGATCTTAATGGAATTTAAAAGCATGTAATTGGGACTTCTATGAATGAATTGAATTGATTGAGTAATGTATTACCCCATCTAATGTAGAATTTCTAGAATGTTGGATTGAATATTATTCATGGTTTATGATGGGTAAATTATGAGAAATTGTACATGAATGTGAAAATTATGCATGTACTTCAAGATTTATGTTGAGACTGAAGATTCTATGACTGTGGTGTAATTATGGTATTGATTGGAAAGGTTATTCTCCCCAATACCCTTACACATTACTATATATGAACTAATATGTAATGATCCAGAAAATTAGTAAGTGAAACTAGAGCCTAACGAGTTTGTTTTTGAGTTTGTAATGGGGTTTAAAGTGGTAAAATGAGTTCCCAAGCCTTGGTTGAGGGCTTTAGGGATTAAACGTCAAGGTGCGACCCCCCAAGGACCAACCAAGGGTTCTTGAGGCAGACCCTAAAGACTAACCCCCATGACCTCCAAAGCTGCCAAATCTGCCCAAAAGAGGGCCACATATGGATGGCGATCTATGGCCAGTAGGTTGACCCACACCCATGTATGTGGGGGTTTTGGGTCAGGCCCCAAAACGTCATGTTCCAGCCCTAAACCACAGACCTTTACGATGGGGCGTGAGCCCACCTATGGTCTGTAGGACATGGGGCATAGCTCACACCTATAATTTGCCCCAATTCGGCCAACTGTAGGGGTGGTTTGGTAAATTCATTTTTAAGTTAGATGAATTAAGGGACGGTTATTATTAATTAATTAAAGTATTTTAAGGCTTTTAAAGGTATTAAAACTGATTTTCCAATTCATTACTTCAAATCACAAAATAGAATCCTCCCACCTTCTTCCAAATATTCTCTCTCTAGAAACCACCATTGGAGAAGAAGGATTCAAGCTCTCAAGATCAAGATTTCACCTTTTTGTCTCAATTTTCTTCTAGATCTTCCTTAATAAGTATGGTAGTTTTCATCCTTGATTAGGTTTCATTCAAGGAGCCCTATCAAAAGATGATTTCAAGTTTCCAAAATCCCCCCAAAACCTAGGGTTTTCAATCTATGCATGGGTTCAATTCCAAAACGTTTTCAAAGGTTTATATATGATGGAATATGAATGGATTGTTGAATAAATGATGAATTATGGTGAATTTCTCCTATGAACCCATGTTTTCCCCAAAATCCTAGGTTGTGAATTGTGATTGGGAATTGATTGATCATGAAAGTGTGTATTGTGTACATATGTGAAATATACTATTATAAGTGATTGGGGAGGAAATCATTTGATTATAGGCTAATTAGGGTAAAAAAATGAAGAACAAAATTCATCAGGTTTTCTGGGAAGGAGGCTGGAGCACCACGCTAGAATTGTACAAGAGAAGAGGTTTTGTAGTTCAAGGGATGGCGCCCTGTGCCACTTAGTGTGCCAGGGTCGCCTGCCCCCACTTGTTCTCCGTCGTTTAAGCTCTCTGAGTTCTTTCAAAGGGTTAATTTACTAAACATCGATTCTAACTACTCTAAACTACTTTTAAACATCAAGAGGTCATTCGTAACATTAATCACAAACCTTGAATCCATAATTCAAATCAAGGAAAGAGTTAAGAATCAAGTCTTGAGAGTTCTTCGAGTCATTTTAAGAAGTCTTTTACAAATTGTTTTAAAACTTGCTTTAAAAGAATTGATCACTAAGTTGAGGAAGAGTAGAGCTGAGTTCATTTTCTTCAAAATGATATACGGGAACTAAGTATTCTCAAGAGAAAATGTTTTTACATTTAAGATGACAAGAAACATCGATTTCCAAAGAGTTCATGAACAGTTTTCAGTATTATCTCTTTTTAGAGAAACCTTTTGAATAATAATCTCAAAAATGAGGAATAGGAACTTTAAAATATAATGCACTATGTTACATTTTTGAAATAGTACTGAGCACTGATTTGGGGAAGAGTTCTAACATCTCACAGTCTTCATAAACCATATAGCCAATGTGGGTTGAAAGGGTCATACTTTTTAGATGATTCCTTATTGATTTTTAGCATTGACTAGTGGATCCACTTAGTTTAGGAGTTTTATACCCCTGAAAAGTATAGGAAAGTTCTAGTAGTATGGGCTAGACGTTGTATCATCGCATAGCTCATAGTGACGGTTGTCAGTTAGAAAATCTTCCAACCAGAGTTTACTTTGATTTTTTCATACAAACTGAGTTTATATTGTATTTTTTAATACAGTGAGTTGTTATCTACATATTTAAAATCTTTTCTTTCTACTGAATTATTTCTATTGCTTTATATTGAAATAAGGTTGAATTGAGTTGAGATGAGGTAAGTGGTATATTCAACTCCAGCTCAAGCTTATGGCATGTTTAGATTTCCCATCACGTGCTTGTATATTCCATGTACTAATCCATTTGTCCTGAAACTTTTATGATGCAAATACAGGTAACCACGATCATCAACCAATGTGTTATTGATCCAGTTAAGCTCCACAGTTGTTGGTCAGCCTCCTTGCTTGCGGAGGATTACTTATTTACTTTCAGTATTTCATTTTGTTATTTAGATGTCGTGGGTCTTGTTCTGACGTCCATCTCAGTTAGTAGAGACTACATAGATAGATAGACGTTAGTTTATAAGTCTTGTTCATTTTTGTTGTTATTTTCTAGACTTGAGTTGCCCTTGAGGCCACTTTGAATATTTATCTTTAAATATTTTGACTTTGATTATGAGACATTGAGTAAAGTTATGTTGTTGAGTTCATACTAATTATGAGTAAGTCTTTCGCTAAGAGTTAAGTTAGGCCAAGGGTTCAATTGGGGCTAGCAATGGTTTTCAACTGTCGGTCACGTCCACGATGTAGGCTCGAGGAGTGACAAACTTTGTATCAGAACATAGAGTTCAAGAGTCCTAGGGCATCTATAAAGTCGTGTCTATAGAGTCCTAGTTATTGGTGTGAAGTGCACCATATGTATAATTAGGAGGATGGGATATTTAGGAACTATCTCACTTCTTTCATACTTTTTTCGTGTGATAAAATTCATCTCTATAAAATTTTCTTCTAATTCATGCTTGAGTGTATCTTTCAGATCATGCCTCCGGGAAGAGCTGTCTGAGGTCGTCCTTCTAGGAGAAATATTGAGGATCAAGGGGTACCTAATGCACGGAAAATGTAACCCCAAGAAGATGTCACTAATGATAAGTTTCAGGATGTTATTTGGATGTTTATTCAAGTGGTGGCCAGCCAAGCTGGTCAGCAAAGAAGGGATCAATACGATTTGGCTGACACATCCAGAGTATGTGAATTTTCAAGGATGAATCCTCCAAACTTCACCGATTTAAGTATCACTGAGGATCTAGAAAACTTTGTTTAGGAATTGCAGAAAGTGTTTGAGGTGATGCATGTTGTTGATGCTGAGTGAGTGGATCTAGCAGCATACCAATTGAAGGGTGTTGCTAGGGTGGGGTTTGACCAATTGCAAAAAAGTAGAGCTGAGGGTGCACCAATTGTGAGTTGGGCTGTATTTGAGAGTGCCTTTATGGGGCGTTTATTTCCTCGTGAGCTAAGAAAGGCAAAGGTAAGAGAATTCTTCAATCTTAAGCAGGAATCTATGAGTGTGTATGATTACAACCTTAACTTCACCCAACTTTCCCGCTATGGTCTAAAAATGGTTGTTGATATGAGGAACATAATGCATTTATTTGTTTTTGGGCTGTCTCATCTATGAAGAAAAAAGGGTAAGGAAACTATGTTGATAGGAGACATGGAGATAGCAAGACTTATGATCCATGTGCAGTAGGTTAATGAAGATAAGTTGAGGGATAGGGAAGAGTTCTGTAACAAGAATGCAAAAACAATTAGGAATGAGGATGGACAGCTGAAGAGTAATGTGAACCGGTCATCTTATGAACAAAAGCAAAATGGACCTGCTCCATCGTCTGCTAGTGCACCTGCACCATGGAACGAAGGTGAGTTCAAGAATCATAATTCATAGAGTTTCAAGCTAGATGTGCACAGTCTCAAGGTAGTGTGTCGCAAGGTGGAAATGGGACTCCTGCATGTGCTAAGTATGGAAGGACCCACTCAAGAGTGTGTTGTGATGGTTCCATTGGTTGCTTCAAGTCTGGTTAGAATTGTCACTTCCTGAGAGAGTGCCCAAATAACAGGAAAAGTAGTAGTAATGGAGGCAATAAAGCCCAATCTTGTTCATTGGCACCACCAGACAGAGCTGTACCTAGAAGGGCTACTTTAGGAAAAAGAAGAGTAGCAAACCATTTATGTACGATCACCAATAGCCAAGATCATGAGAATTCACCAGATGTTGTCATTAGTATGATCAAAGCCTTTACTTTTGATTTATATGCTTTGCTAGATCCAGGAGTGAGTTTATCTTCTGTGACTCCTTACAGTGCCATGAATTTTGATATTCTTCCTGAGCATTTTCTTGAGCCTTTCAGTGTTTCTACACCTGTCGGTGAGTATATTCTAGCTGTAAGAGTTTATAATGGTTATAGCATTTCTATTAATCATAAGAACACCATGGCTGACTTAGTCAAGTTAGACATGGTAGATTTGACGTTATTCTGGGGATGGATTGTATTCATGTCTGTTATGCCTTAGTTGGTAGTAGAACTCGAGTAGTTAAGTTCCAGTTTCCTAATAAGCCAGTTATAGAGTGGAGGAGTAGTTCAATAGTGCCTAAGGGTCATTTTATTTCGTACCTTAAGGCCAGAAATTTAGTTTCGAAGGGGTGCATCGATCACTTAATCCGAGTTAATGATCCTAGTGTTGAGACATCACCTATTCAGTCAGTTCCAGTTGTAAGTGAGTTCAAATAGGTCTTTTCAGATGATCTTCCCGGAGTCCGTCCTGAGAGAAAAATAGAATTTGATATAGATATTCTTCCTCATACTCATCCTATCTATATTCCACCATATAGAATGACTCCAGATTAGTTGAAAAGTTAAAAGAGTAGTTGGATGACCTACTTGAGAAAGGTTTCATTCGACCAAGTGTCTCACCATGGGGCACTCTGATTTTACATTTCAAGCACACCTCATCCAACTTTAGGTGCTCAACGATCGTAAATCAGTACTAAATGAGTTGGGGTCGAATCCCACAAGGAGCGGTACGTGTTTTAGATTCAATAGGAAAGTATAAGTGTGGTCAAATCAGTCATAGGAATAAAAATTATTGAATAAAGACATAATTCAAATCAATGGGTGATACAAATGTCAATGGGGGATTTTAGTATTGATTAACAACTAAAAATAATCACAAACAATATTCAATTATAGAGATGGATACTTGGGATGTAATTGATTATACACTAATATAGACATATGGGTAGTTGCAAATATTAGAAAATAGCTAGATATTAGTGAGTAGTCTGGACTATAAGGGAGGTAATTTTCTCCTGAACAATTACCCTGAATCAAGTCATTCCTCTCGAACATCAACAAACATGAAAATTAAGAATAGCCCGCTCCTTAATCCATTCACTATTTCAAGCTAAATGTGTGGGATTCGGTTTAGGATTTATTCTCTCGAGCTAAACCCAGATCAACCCAATACCCACAAACCATCAATCAAAAACCTTAGTTCTGGAATCCCTCTATCGAACAAACCAAGAACATAAACATAGAACTGCAATTCTTAAGTTAAACCACAATTAATGATTGGAATGACATTTAAATAGCATTTAAACTAACAATTAGCAATACCTATAAGCTAAATCAACCCATAATCATATAATCACACCCTAAGAATTGGGGGTTTAGCTAGACATTATGAAAAAGTAAAAACAGTTACCGAATTGATTATCCATCAACTTGGTAAGAGTGATTTCGTCTTTACAATGTTCCAATTTGATGAATCTCAAAGACCCACTTCCAATTTCGCAAAAGTGAATTTCTTATATCCCTCAAAGCTAAGGGAAAAACTAGAGAAACTCTCTCAAGATGCTAAAATCTTAATAATAATGTCTTAGATGTAAAAAAATATATCAAGTGGAATGTTTGAAAACATATTATAGTCACTACAAATGTGCTACGAAGAGTCAATTGGTGAGGTAAGTCGGGCTCGCCAAACCACTCGGTGAGCTGCCCTTTGGTCTCTTCCATCACCCATTCGTCTTGGCATTTACCATCCTTGAGGTCTGTACCTTTGGGCGATCTATCTTAGCATTGCAAAATCGCTCGGCGATCCACCGACTATTTTTCTTTGTTGCCAACTTGGTTCATTCCTTCAGAGCTTGGTACACTGGAACCTTAGGCGGGCTGTTGAGCCACTCGCGACACGTCGAGTGGTCTTGGCATTGCTTTGGCTCGTCCATCTTCATTTCTTCAGCCTGTTTTGTTCTTTTTTACTTGTTATTGTCCTTGCTTTGTTTCTCAATCCATATTCCTGAAAATCAAGGATTTAACATAAGTTAGTGGCACAAATTAAGCATTTGAGGACACTAAATCTATATAAACAAAGCCCTAAATAAGTCCAAATCTCAGACTCATCACACTCCAGTCTTATTTGTGAGGAAGAAAGATGGTTCTCTTAGAATGTGTATAGATTACCGTTAGTTGAACAAGGTTACGATCAAGAATAAATATCCTCTTCCAAGAATTGATGATATTTTCAATCAACTTCAGGGTGCCATATGTTTTGTATGATCGACCTCAGATCTGGCTATCATCAGTTAAGAGTAAAGGATAGTGGTATTTATAAGATAACATTTACGACCTAATGGTCATTATGAGTTTCTAGTCATGTAATTTGGATTGAGTAATGCTCCTACAATGTTCATGGACTTATGAATAGAGTGTTAAGCTATATCTAGATATGTTTGTTATCGTATTCATTGATGACATTCTAATCTATTCAAGGAATGAGGAAGATCATGCTATTCATGTCAGAGTAGTTCTCCAAACTCTTAAGGATAAAGAGTTGTACGCTAAATTTTCTATGTGTGAAGTTTGGCTTAAGTCTGTGGCATTCTCAGGCCACAATTTTTCTGGTCATGGGATTAGAGTTGATACTCAGAATATTGAGGCAATGCAAAACTGGCACATCTCCAATAGATATTAGGAGCTTCTTGGGATTGGCTGGTTATTATAGAAGGTTTGTCGAGGGGTTTTTATCTATTTCATCCCTTCTGACTAAGTTGACTCAAAATATAATTATGTTTTAATGGTCTAAAGCTTGTGAGAAAAACTTTCAAGAATTGAAAACTAGGTAAGCCACTGCTCTAGTGTTGACCTTACCAGAGGGTACACAAAGCTTTGTGGTATATTGTGATGTGTCCAGAGTTGGGTTAAGTTGTGTATTGATGCATAATGGAAAAGGTATAGGTTATGACTCCAGACAGCTTAAGACTCACGAGAGAAATCACCCAACCCATGATCTAGAGTTGGCTATTGTAGCTTTCACTTTGAAAATATGGCGTAAATATCATTATAGTGTTCAGGTAGATGTGTTCACTGATCACAATAGTCTTCAGTATGTTTTTAGTCAGAGAGAGCTTAATCTCAAATAGAGAAAGTGGTTGGAGTTACTCAAGGATTCCGATATGAGTATTTACTATCACCCAGGTAAGGCCAATGTTATTGCTAATGCATTGAGTAGGTTGTCTATAGGAAATACTTCCCATGCTGAGGAAAACAAGAAAGAGTTAGCCAAAGATGTGTACACACTTGCACAATTGGGAGTTCGGATAATGAATTCCAATGAAGGAGGAGTAGTGGTGATGAATGGGGTGAATCATCATTAGTGTCTGAAGTGAAAGAGAAACAAAATAAAGATCCCATTTTACTTGAATTAAAGGCAAATGTTCATAAGCAGGAAGTGATGGCTTTTGAACAATGGGGAGTGGAGTGTTGACGTATTAAGGTAGATTGTGTGTACCAAAGGTGGATGGACTTCAAGATAGGATTATGGAGGAAACTCAAAGCTCCAGATATTCTATCCATAAGGGTTCAACAAATATGTATCGCAACTTGAGAGAAGTATATTGGTGGAGTATTATAAAGAGGGGCATTGCAGAATTCATTGCTAATAGTTCGAATTGCCAACAAGTCAAGGTATAGCAACAGAGGCCTGGTTGTATGGCTCAGAATATAGAGCTTCCAAAATGAAAGTGGGAGATAATCAATATGGATTTTATTACTAGTTTACCACGGTCTCGCATGCAGCATGATTCGATTTCGGTGATTGTAGATGGAATGACTAAATCATCCCATTTCTTATCGGTAAGGACCACATTTTCATAAGAGGATCATTCTAAGTTATATATTCAAGAGGTAGTCAGACTTCATGGAGTTCCGGTCTCCATTATTTCGGATAGAGGTGCGCAATTCACCACACAATTTTGGAAGTCTTTCCAGAAAGGTTTGGGTTCCAAGGTAAATTTGAGTACTGTTTTTCATCCTTAGACTGAAAGTCAAGAAGAACCTATAATTAAGACTTTAGAGGATATGTTGAGGACGTGTGTGATTGATTTGAAAGGTAATTGGTATGATCACTTACCTCTCATCAAGTTTGCTTACAATAACAATTATCACTCTAGCATCCAGATGGCTCCTTATGAGGCTCTATATGGGAAAAAGTGTCGATTTCCTATTAGATGGTTTGAGGTTGGTGAGGCTGGGTTGATAGGACCAAACTTGGTTCATCAAGCTATGGAGAAAGTGAAGAGTATTCAAGAAAGGTTGAAAACAACATAAAGTCATTAGAAATCCTATACAGATGTTAGGAGAAGAGACTTAGAGTTTGAGGTTGTTGATTGAGTTTATGCGAAGGTGTCATCCATGAAGGTTTTATGAGGTTTAGCAAGAAGGGGAAGATGAGTTCCCGATATATTAGTCCTTATAGATATCCAAAAGGATTGGCAATATAGCCTATGAGTTGGAGCTACCATCAACATTAGCAGTAGTCTATCCAGTGTTTCACATTTCAATGTTAAGAAAGTATAGGGGCGGTCCTTCACTTATTATATCAAATAAAGACACTGGTATTAAGGAAGCTTATCTAATGAGGAGATTCCCATTCAGATTAAGGATCGTTAGAATTGCAAGTTGAGAACCAAAGAGGTAGCATCAGTCATGATCTTATGGAGGAATCAGTTTGTTGAGGAAGTTACTTGGGAGGTTGAGGAAGATATGCAGAAGAGATACCCACATCTCTTTGAGTTAGGAGAAATTCCAAATTAATGTACTAATTCTTTTCTTGGAATTTACTTTTAGATTTAAATGTTGTTTTACTTTGCATATTGAGTGTTTAAGTTATGTATTAGACGTTACCACCCTTAGTCTATCTAGAGCAATCTCATTCGAAGACGAATGTTCCCAAGGAGGAGATATTGTAACACCTCGGTATTTGAAAGAGCTAAAAATAGAAAGAATTATATTGGAAATATCAAAAAAAATTTGAAGTTTTTCAAGTTATGCATAAGTTATGAGTTATGGATCAACTTGAAACAACCATAACTTTCAGTACAGGATGAGTTAGGTGGCCCATAACATATCAAATGAAAGGTCTTGGAATCCTCTTTCTAACGCCATCAAGTTTGCTAATTTTCAAGTTTGTATGAGGGGTTGTTCATTTAAGGAAAGTTACCTAAAAATATGAGGGGTATTTTGGTTTTTTCCTTACCCAATGAGATTAAAATGACTTTTCGTAATATTTAGGGGTCTAACCTTATTTGATTCAGTTTTATCAAATCCAATTTACACTTAGGGTTTTAGAAGTAAGTCCAATAAGAGCAAAGAGGAGAAATGAGCAAAGATTCAATGGGTTCGTTGGAATTTCTTGTGAATCGAGGATTGTTTTTCCAATTGTTCGATCACTAAGAGCTATGTGAGTTTGTTCACTCACATGCCAATCATATTATTTTCAACGCAATTTTTTTCTTGAAGTTGGAGGATTTGAGTTCTTGATGAGTTTTCTTTAAATATCCTTTATAATCTTGACTGTTGAAGCTTTGATAAGTTCTTGAGATAGAAATTAGTGATTTGAGGGTTGTTTTGATTAGATTATTGTGTATATACATTGATTATTCAATTATAAGTGATTGAGGAAGAAATCATTCTATTCTAGGTGGATTAGAATCAAAAAGCAAAGAACAAAGTTTGTTTGGTTTTCTGGGTAGCGGACTAGCGCACCATGCCAGCAGTGCGCAAGAGAAGAGGTTTTGTAGTTCAAGGGATGTCGCCCTATGCCACTCAGTGTGCCAAGGTTGCCTGGCCCACTCGTTCTCCGTCATTTAAGCTGTCTGAGTTCTCTCAAAGGGTTCCTTTGCTACCCATTGATTCTAACTACTCTATACTACTTCTAAATATCAAGAGATCTTTCATAACACGAATAACAAACCTTGAATCCATAATTCAAATTCAAGGAAAGAGTTAAGAGTCAAGTCTTGAGAGTTCTTCGAGTCATTTTAATAAGTCTTTTACAAATTGTTTTAAAACTTGCTTTAAATGAAATGAGCACTAAGTTGATGAAGAGTAGAGATGAGTTCATTTTCTTCAAAATGATATATGGGAACTAAGTATTCCCAAGAGCCAATGTTTTTACATTTAAGATGAGAGAAAACACCGATTTCCAAAGAGTTCATGAACAGATTTCAGTATTATCTCATTTTAGAGAAACCTTTTGAGTAATAATATCGAAATTAAGGAAGAAGAAATGTTTTTTTAAAAAATATAGTATGCTAAGTTATATTTTAGGAGTAGTACTGAGAACCGATATGGGGGAGAGTTCTAACAACTCATAGCCTCCATAACCCATGTAGCCAACATGGGTAGAAAGGGTCATACTTTTTAGATGGTTCCTTATTGATATTTAGCATAGACTAGTGGATCCACTTAGTTAAGGAGTTCTATACCTCAACAAAATATATGACAGTTCTGGTAGTGTGGGCTAGACGTTGTATCATCGCATAGCTCATACTGATAGTTGTTGGTTAGAAATCTTCAAACCAGAGTTTACTTTGTATTTTTTCGTACAAACTGAGTTTCTATTGTATTTTCTAATACATTGAGTTGTTATGTACATTTTAAAAATCTTTTATTTATACTACATTATTTCTATTGCTTTATATTGAACTGAGGTTGAGTTGATTGAGATGAGGTAAGTTGTTTATTCAATTCCAGTTCAAGATTATGGCATGTTTAGATTTCCCTTCACATGCTTGTCCATACCATGTAGTGACGCCATTTGGCTTGCATCTTTTCTGATGCAGATATAGGTAACCAGGATCATCATCCAGCGCTTTGTTGATCCAGTTGAGCTCCACAATTGTTGGTGAGCCTTCTTGTTTGCGGAGGATCAATTATTTACTTTCAGTATATCATTTTGTTATTTGGATGTCATGGTTCTTGTTCTGGCATCCGTCTTAGTTAGTAAAGGCTGCATAGATAGATAGATGTTAGTTCTTGAGTCTTGTTCATTTCTGTCGTTATGTTCTAGACTTGAGTTTCCCTTGAGGCCACTTCGAATGTTTATATTTAAATATTCTGAGTTTGATTATGTGAAACTGAGTAAAGTTGTGTTGTTGAGTTCATAGTAATTATGAGTAAGTCTTCCGCTAAGAGTTAAGTTAGGCCAAGGGTTCAATTAGGGCCAGCAATGGTTCTCGAGTGTCGGCACGTCCACGATGTAAGCTTGGAGGATGACAAACTTGGTAGCAGAACACAGAGTTCAAGAATCTTAGGGCATCTATAAAGTCATGTCTATAGAGTCCTAGTTATCGGTGTGAAGCGCGCTATGTTTATAAATAGGAGGCTGCGACATTTAGGAACTATCTCACTTCTTTCAAACTTTTTTCGTGTGATAGAGTTCATCTCTATGAAACTTCTTCTAATTCATGCTTGCGCATATCTTTTAGATCATACCTCCACAAAGAGCTGTCTAAGGTCATCCTTCAAGGAGGAATGTTAAGGATCAAGGAATACCTAATGCAATGGAAGTGCAACCCCAAGTAGAGGTCAATAATGCTGAGTTCCAGGAAGCTATCGGATGTTTAGTCAAGTGGTGGCCAGCCCAGCTGGTCAGTAGAGAGGGGATCGATTGAATGAGACTGATACATCCAAAGTTCGTGAATTCTTTAGGATGGATCCTTGAAACTTCGCCGGTTCTAGTATCACTGAGGATCTGGAAAACCTTATTGAGGAATTGCAGAAAGTGTTTGAGATGATGCATGTTGCTGATGCTAAGTGAGTGGATCTAGCTGCATACCAACTGAAGGGTATGGTGGGGTTTGACCAATTAAAAAAGAGTAGATCTGAGGGTGCACCAATTGTGAGTTGGGCTATGTTTGAGAGTGCCTTCATGGGGAGTTTATTTCCCCATGAGCTAAGAAAGGCAAAGGTAACATAATTCCTCACTCTGAAGTAGGAATCTATGAGTGTGAATGAGTACAACCTTAAGTTCACCCAACTTTCCCGCTATGCTCCAAAATGGTTGTTGATATGAGGAACAGGATGCACTTGTTTGTTTCTAGGTTGTCTCGTCTATCAAGAAAACATGGTAAGGCAGCTATGTTGATAGGAGACATGGAGATAGCAAGACTTATGATCCATGTCTAGTAGGTTAAGGGAGATAAGCTGAGGCATAGGGAAGAGTTCTAAAAAAAAAATGATAAAACAATTGGGAATGAGTCCAGATAGCTGAAGATTAATGTGAACCGATCGTCTTTCGAATAAAAGCAAAATGGACCTGCTCGATAGTCTTTTAGTGCGCCTGCACCAAGGAACAAAGTTGAGTTCAAGAATCATAATTCGTAGAATTTCAGAGCTAGACGTGCACAATCTTGGGGTAGTGTATCACAAGAAGGAAATAGGACTCATTCATATGCTAAGTGTGGAAGGACCCACTCAAGAGTGTGTCGTGATGGTTCCATTGGTTGCTTCAAGTCTGGTCAAAATTGTCACTTCATGAGAGATTACATAAAGAATAGGCAAGGTAGTGGTAATGGAGGAAATAAAGCCCAATCTTCTTCACTGGTGAGCTGCACCTAGAGGGGCTACTTCAGGCATAGGAAGAGGAGCATACCATCTATATGCGATCACTAGTAGCCAAGAGCAATAGAATTCACCAGATTTTGTCACCAATATGATCAAAGCCTTTACTTTTGATTTATATGCTTTGTTTGATCCAGGAGCGACTCTATCTTCTGTGACTCCTTATATTGCCATGAATTTTGATATTTTTCCTCAGCATTTTATTGAGCCTTTTAGTGTTTCTACACTTGTCGGTGAGTATATCATAGCTAAGAGAGTTTATCATGGTTGTAGCATTTTTGTTAATAACAAGGACACCATGGATGACTTAGTCGAGCTAGACATGGTAGGTTTTGACGTTATTCTGGGTATGGCTTGGCTTCATGCCTTTTATACCTTAGTTGATTGTAGAATTCGAGTAGTTAAGTTCCAGGTTCCTAATGTGCTAGTTATAAAGTGGACGAGTAGTTTAGCAGTGCGTAAGGGTCATTTTATTTTGTACCTTAAGACCAGAAAGTTAGTTTCGAATGGTTGCATCTATCACTTAATCTGAGTTAATGATCCTAGAGTTGAGACAACACCTATTTAGTCAGTTCCAGTTGTAAGTGAGTTTAAAGAGGTCTTTCAAGATGATCTTCCCGGAGTCCCTCCATAGAGAAAAATAAACTTTAGTATAGATATTCTTCCTCATACTCGTCCTATTGGTATTCCACCATATAGAATGACTCCAGATGAGTTGAAAAAGTTAAAAGAGTAGTTGAAAGACCTTCTTGAGAAATGTTTCATTTGACCAAATGTCTCACCTTGCGGCACTATGATTCAACATTTCAAGTACACCTCATCCAATTTTAGGTGTTCAAGGATCATAAATCAGTATAAAACCCAACTAAATGAGTTGGGGTCGAATCCCACTGGGAGCGCAACGTGTTTCAGATTCAATAGGAAAGTATAAAGATGGTCAAATCAATCATAGGAATAAAATTATTGAATAAAGACATCATTCAAATCAAAAGGTGACACGAATGTCAAATGGGGGATTTCGGTATTGACTAACAACTAAAAACAGTCACAAACACTACAAATTAACAATATAGAGATAGATTCTTGGGATGTGATCGATTATAGGCTAATATAGACATATGGGTAATTGCAACTATTAGTAAATAGCTAGATATTAGTGAGTAGTCAGAACTATAAGGGAGGTAATTTTATCTCAAACAATTACCCCGAATCAAGTGATTCCTTTCGAACATCAACAAGCATGCAAATTAAGAACAACTCGCTCCTTAATCTATTCACTCTTTCAAGCTAAATGTGTCGATTTGGTTTAGGATCACTACAACATTGTTGGCCTACGACCACACTAAATCTGGACAACAATTGTAAAATGTTGCCTAAAATATTTTTGGGAATACTTTTAAAGAGTAGCCCAAGTTTTTCACTTTTGGCATCTATAATATTGGCAACACTTGTAAGGTGTACTCTTTAATGGTATAGGCTACACTTTATAAGCGTTGTTACAGTATGAAATAAATGGCAACAACTATTTACATATATGGCCACACTTTTTAAACTTTCCTATTTTCATAATTATAAAAACAACACATTACAAGTGTGGCCTTAAAATTTTCACTAAAATATTATATTCCCTACAACTTTTTAAAATCTCCCTCCCATTTTATTGGCCAAAAAAAATAATTAATAAAACATTAATAAATCATAAAAAATTTTCTGTTTCTCCAGAACACGCTTTACTTTCTCCATAACACGCTTTTCTCTATAACTAAAGATCGAAGAACTGATCAAAAAGTGGAAGAACTGATCGAAGATCGCAGGACTTAAGAGCTGAGCTGAAAATTTCTCTAATACCTACAATTCTCTTCTCCAGAACACACTTTTCTTAGAGTTGAAGAGCTGAAGCTAAAGGACTGAAGATCGAAGAACTGAATAGTGGAAGTTGAAGAACTGAGCTGAAGATTTCTTCGATACCAATTTCATGAAGCGTAAGTTCTGATTTCGTCAAACAGAAGATTCAACAGCCTTCTCTACTAATCATCTAGCACTAAAAACAGTCTTCTTGTCAATTGATTGAATTTTATTTTTTTGTTTAGAAGGAATTGATTACTTTGTGGTTGTTACAGCTAACATTCCAAAGTAGGGGAAGAGAGTGCCGAAAGTCGTGAACGTCAAAGTGAGCTTTAGGCATATTTAGCAAACGAAAAAGAGGAAATTACTGCTTGGAAGCATTTCAGTTAGTTAGTATCTATCTTTGTTTTCCTATTGATTTCTTAAAAACATACTTAAGATGTTAGTTTCTCACACTGCCTAGAAAGGTTGGGATGAGAATTGCCTATGCAGAGAGGGGTAATTTCATTGTGGAATTTTTTCATATAAATAAGTACAATTGATTTCTTGTCGTATCTAATAAATGAACAATGAAGACCGATTTAGTAATGTAAGGTAAGTATACTTTAAAACATGTGTTCTTATTTACTAGTTCTGTAGAATAATGAGAATAACTACAAGAGTAATTTAGATTGAACTAACACTTGCCTTGAAGTTTTGACAAGGAATAAGTTATATTTATCATATAGCTGCTAACATACATTGTTGTTATGGGGGAGGGCTAACTCACACGGCTTTGGTCATAAAGTTCAATAAATAAAAAATGCAAGATGTTCAATAGTAGTATAGTACCATGTTAATGCATCAGAGTGAAGTGATTAAGTTGCTAGGTGTGTTGTGAAGTTATTGCATTATAGCCTGCATCATTTTTGTTGTTGATGCCTCAAGAATAACTGACCATACAATCATTTCATAATAGTACGTACTACTATGTGATCGATAAGGATGCAAATATCAAAGTTACTATGCAGAACATCTGGAAATGGTGCTTCACTATAAATAGGTTTCTGTTAATTCATAGACCTTTTTTAAAGTAATTTGGACATGTTCTTCTTTTATTAAATTTTATTGAAGTATGCATACACATGTTTGTGAAAGTCATTATCAGGGTTCAATTGGCTTCAAGGTTTCCAGTCTGCATGAATTTTTGTGTTACTAATGCAAGTTGGGAAAACAAGTTGCATAGCTGACTATTTGCAACCAAATAATGAATTGTTGACTAATCCTTAAACTCTCTGCAAATGATAATCAAATTAGAAGCATCTGATCTGGCTCAGGCTTGTAGAATTATTAAATTATACTTGCTGAATTTCATAAAATACTTTGACGAATGGTCTACTTATATGAACTTGAGTTTCTTGTGATATAGTTTTTGGTGTTGAATTAGATTCAAGTATCATTTTTTTATATTGGAGACGTTTTGAGTGAATGAATATACTGGTAAGATGATCGTATTCTAGGGCTACCGATTTGAGGTTTTACTTGTCTATGGAATGAGAAATCCTGGTGATTGATTCTTCTTTCTTTATTTTGGATATCTCATGAAAGTTCACCTAGTTAGTGAGTTTCTTTGTGTGTGGGTGTATTTATTGAGGTCCTCTAGGAGGATTTGGTGAATAACACATGGAAAGAGTAAAGAACTAAAAGTGTAAATTGAAACTGTGATTACTAAGAGCAAGCAATGCCTGTGTTGTAACTTTCAATGAACCTCTTTGAGGTTCATTTTTAGCATCAAAAACTTTGTAAATTACTTTTCTAATAAATGCTAGAATAGAAAAAATATGAATTAGATTTAATTGATCTGTTGAGATTTAGAATGTTCTGTACTTCATAAAATTAATAAAAACAGGACAATTATTAATATGATGATATTGTTTAGAAGTATAAAATTTCTAAGTCTCTCCGTCACACTTTTGGCAAGATGAACTGAAGCTAAGTCTCTCCATCATGCATTTCTCTCAGATTTCTCGCTTTCTCACTGAAGAACACGATTTTAGACAGATTTCTGCTGAAGAGCCGAAGAGCTATGTGTTTCGGGTTCTGGAAATGGGGTTGTAAAATCTGTTTGTTTACCTTTCTCTCCAACTGTGGCTCAGTTCTATTTTGAGCATATTTTAACTTAGTCGTTGTAGATCTCCGTCTGATTGTTCTCAAATGCTATCTGATACTATGAGGTTTCAAGTTCTAATGTTCAATTTGATAAAAAATAGTTTGTCTAGCTCCTGATTTTGTGTGAATTTATTTTAGTACAGTTTGAATAGGTAATGCCCAAACATTATTAGAAGTCCTCCAAGTATCCTACATTTAAAAGTTCATTAGTTTGAGATCAATTTATACTTCTATAAAGCAATGTATCTGTAATCATGAAGAGAAGTACACCGATTCAAGAGAAGGGAATTAAACTTTGTATGTACAACTTTAGGTTCCAAACGTCATCTAAGGAATGTGTAACTACTTCTGTACATGTGACTGGAACAACAATAGGTAATGGAGAGGAACAACATGATATTCAGGATCTACTAAGCTTTAAACAGGTGATAGAAGTAGCGCACAAGTTCTAAGAGGCAAGAATATTTCACATTCTTCAGGGTCAACTTACGATTTAGTTCTTCAAAAGGTATTTTGTTGGCTCCTTAAGGCTTTTCTTTCTCTTTCACTCCTTCATTGATGTATCAAATTGTGAAGATGGTTTTCTTGTTCTTCTTGGCTATTGGTTTGATCTTGCACAAAAAGATCATTATAGTTAATTTGTGTATGTAGTTGTGGCTTATTTGTGTGTGTAGTTGTGGCTCCAACTTACCTGCTAGGATCTTGTGTGTGCAGGTTCTAGAATCAGTGTATAGAATCAGTTTATATAGTGATGGAAATTCTGGAAAGAGTTGATAACTCAACTTTGTCGGTCTTTGTCCCATCTTGTACTTCTGTTAGAAAGAGAAGTGAATTTGTTGTATATTTTTTTTGATGGTGGACTCAAGAATACATAAAGGGGATACTATGGCTAACTTGTTAGTGTAACATGTTTAGTCATATGTCCATTGAGAAGCAACTTCAGATTTATGCAATTCTGGTGCATTAGTTGAATTGATTTTAGATTGCCGTTTTGTTCTGATCATATTTAGATATGCCAATTATATGTTATAATCATGGGAGGAATAAGTGCAAGTGGAATGTATGCTCATCATTTTAATGGTCTTGGATTATGTAATTGCGTGAATGTCTACATAAAACTTTTGTTTACACGTTCATCATGACCTCTCACAGAAATGTTAAATTGTTCCTTTGGACATAAATTAGATATTTTCTTATCATAATAATGTTAAATATTACTCACTATTTACAAATATAGAAATATATACAAAGTGTCAACATATTCCATTTCTTCCAAAGACTTTCCTTTAGTCTCAGGGCACATGAAATAGAAGAAAATCAAAGCCACCAAAGAAACTCCAGCAAAGGTGAAAAAAGCACCTCCAGTTGAAATTGATTCAGAAATGGACTGAAAAAAACTCATAGAAACAGTAGCATTCATCAACCTATTAACAGCAACACCAATACAAGAACCTAATGCCCTATACCTTAGAGGAAATATCTCAGAACTATAAACCCAAGTGACTTGACCAAACTAATGTTGAAAAAAATCACAATTGCATAAGTGTAAGTATACTAAGTACCAAAGCCCAAATGAGTGTCCCACCAGATTTCTTTGCAATTGTCAAGAAAAAACCAAGTCCAGCTAATGTCACTACCATACCACTTAAACTTGTTAACAAAAATTTTCTTCTCCAAACTCTGTTAATCAAGAAAGTAGATAGCATTATAAATGTAAATTTTGTTAGTCCAACTCCAACTGTGGCTAGTATTCGCTTCCTGGTGTCATCAACCCCTACTTTCGCAAAAATCTTGTGACTATACAATATAATAAGTGTTTTGGTGTCTGCAGTAGAGTGTCTTGGTATTGTTGGAGTTGAGTTACTCTTTTTCCATGCTTTGTTTGGTGTGACTGCTATCCTGATTAACTGGACCCCTCTGTCGATTTTTCTCCTTTTGCCTCCCTTTTTGGATTTGTCTACCTCATTCTATTAACAATGATAATGCAAGTGATGAAAATTATTTAGTCCTTATGGATGATAAAAATATGCCTAACTTGTCTATAAAAATTAATTTGGTATCGAACAATAACACAATTCATATACTGACTGATCAAGGGGAATCTTGTTCTTTGCAATCAAAACGAGTTGAATGAATCTATACTGTTCTAGGAGAGCTTTAATATATCATTTGATCATAGATATCATTTCTCAATACATATTTGGTTATAATAACTTAGTACTTTTATTATACTGCTGCAATCTGATTTGTTGTCAGTACAACAATTGTGTAATTGCTGCAATCTGATTTGTAACTGCTGCAATCTGATTTGTTGGTTTGTTTTGACTACTAATTTCATTTTAAATGTGTAGGGAAATGGAGGTGATCAAATTTGAAGGATCGCCACAAGTCAATTTGATCTCATTGAATCGGAAGTGGATGATGAAGAGTTTTTGAACTATTGTAAAAGTTTGAATACATTACATTTGATTTTGTGATATATATTCATTGCTAGAATATATTGAACTATTGTAACATTACTTTCTGAACTATTTACATGTACACATATATTTAGAATATTGCTTTATAAGTATGTGTATGTACCCAAGACATACTATCTTTTGACGTTTATTGCAAATCTATATATTTAAATTACTTATTAGCTAATTAGATGGTTGAGATTATTTATTGCAAAACAATATTGATGTTTTTAATTAGAAATTGTGGCATATAAATATTTTATGGCCAAAATAATATTACCACACTTAAAAGTGTTTCCATAGGACTGTAAATTGTGGTATGCACATGGGCAAGGACTACACTTCAAAGTGTTGTCATACATAAGATAGAAAAGGTAACACTTTAAAATCGTGGGCAATATGGAAGGAAAGGCCATGCTTGAAAGTGTAGCTGATAAGGCAACACTTTTAAGCGTAGCTGCAAAGCGTTGCCTTTTTGCCTTTTAGGCTATGCTTTTAAGCGTAGCTAATAAGGCACCACATTTAAGTGTAGCTGCAAAAGCATGTCCTTTTTACCTTTTAGGCTACGCTGTTAAGCATAGCTGATAAGGCAACACTTGAAAAGTATCGCCTAAACTCTAAGGTTACGCTTCTTTCGGCCACCCCCGAAAAAGCGTGGTTGAAAGTCAAAAAGTGTGGCCTTTTATTAAAGGCCAGACTTTTTCATAGTTTAGGCCACACTTTTCTAGGGTGGTTGTAGGCCTAAAATGTTGTAGTGGATTTACTCTCTCGAGCTAAACCTAGATCAATCCAGTACCCACAAACCATCAATCAAAAACCTTAGTTCTAAAACCTCTCACTCGAGCAAGCCAAGAACACAAACATAGAACTACATTTGCAACTACAATTCTTAAGTTAAACCACAATTAATGATTGAACTAAGTTTTAAATAGCATTTAAACTAACAATTATATATACCCATAAGCTAAATCAGCCCATAATCACATAATCACACCCCAAGAATTAAGGTTTTAGCTAGACATTACAAAAAGGTAAAAACAGTTACCAAATTGATTATCCATCAACTAGGTAAGAGTGATTTCGTCTTTACAATATTCCAATTTGAGGAATCTCAAAGTACTTTCAATTTCTCAAAAGTGAATTTCTTCAATCCCTCAAAGTTAAGGAAAAAACTAGAGAAACTCTCTCAAGAAGCTCAAAACATAATAATAATGACTTAGATGTAAAAAAAATATATCAAACAAAATTTTCAAAAACATATTTATAGTCGCTAAAAATGTATTGAGAAGAGTCAATCGGGAAAGTAAGTCGGGCTCGATGAACCATTCGGCGAGCCACCCTTTGGTCTCTTTCATCACCCTTTCACCTTTGCATTCAGCACCTCAAGGTCTGTAACTTTGGGTGATCTAACTTGGCATCGTTGAATCACTCAGTGATCCGTGGTTCCTTCCTTTAGAGCTTGGCACACTGGAAATTTAGGTGGGTTGTTGAGCCACTCACCGATATGCCGAGTGCTCTTTGCGATCCTCAAGCTAACCCATCTTTATTTCTTCAGCCTATATTGTTCTTTTTTGCAATATGTTAGTGTCCTTTCTTTATTCATCAATCCATATTCTTGAAAAATCAAGGATTAACATAAGTTATTAGCATAAATTAAGCATTTGAGGACACTAAATCTATATAAACAAAGCCCTAAATGAGTCCAAATCCCGGACTCATCAACACCCCCAACTTAAACTTTTTCTTTTCCTCACGTTAAACTCAAGTTCAGTAGTTCAAAAAGATGTCTCAAAGAGTGCTACATAAGACTCAATCATGCACACAACAAGAATCAACTTAATCATGCAAGGATCAATTGTGCACTTGAAGATTCAAATTGTGACTCACCATTATCAAAGATTCTCAAGTTCACAATACTTCTTCAAATGCAGGTTCAAGCTCAACAAATGTACTGAAATGCTCTCACAATAAAGACGATTCCATAGTCACACACTATTCTTCAACAATTTATAGTTTCGGACTCACATACAACTCTCACACTCACAAAGACGAACATATGCATGACGACTTCATCCATAGGTTTGCCCTTATTTTCCAATCAACATTCGTTTCAGCTTACTCAAGATAAAAAAAAAAGAAGGTATTTTCAAGTCATGCAATGGAGCTGTGTGTAAAAGTATGGTCATTTAGGCTCAGTGGTTGCTACACTCATGAAATGTGGTATGAACATCATTTTTCTTCCTTTTCTTAAGAATTTTTACTCAATCTCAAAATTCACCCCATTATTCAACTACCATTGGACTACCGGACACCTCATTTTTTTCACAACTTTCACAACTTTACTTCACAACTTTTTCATTCTTTTTCTTTCGCTTTCTTTTTTTCTTTCTCTCTCTTTTTTTATATGGAGGGGTTCCATATTTTTCAAGACCATGGCTCAAAGGGGAATTATTCACATTTCTTGATTTACCTTCTCTTTTCACCACACCCCCAATTTAGGCTTTTGGCCTAACATGGCTATTCAATCAAACCACACTTCATGACGATTATGGGTGAATGGATAAAGAGGGGTCACAATTGCTCAATTTTCTTCTAAGAAAAGGATAAAGCTCATAGGGGTTCAAGCAAGGTTCAAAGATTTCACAAGGTTGGCCACAAAAGAGGTATATTATCAAGTTGTTTCACTCATCAAAATTGTTGCGTAAGATAATTTCAAGAGCTTGCATCAAGTCAACCGGACCAACATGGAAAATTCTAGGTGTCATCAAACAAGGTACAAAGTAGGCTCATCACACAAGTCATTATCCCCAATATCAAACGATAGGCATTTGAGCTAGTGTGCAATGTTCATCATAAGAGACTCCATTCAATAACCAGCTAGTCACAATGAGATGCAAAAAGTCCACATATTGTATATGCAACTTCATTTGGCCTCATCGTAGCCGCATATTCATTTTTTGTTCGATTAAGTGAACTATTCAAGTCATCGGTATGCATCATAACCGACACTACAACCACAATTACACACAACATGATGTGGCAAAATTTTTCAAAATTGGTCAAAAACCATTTCCATTCATAACAAGGATCCACAAGCTGAAACATCCACAAGATAGAATAAACACAAAAACACAAAAAATCCAATATATATATATATATATATATATATATATATACACACACACAAAATATAGTCACAAGCGGTAGGTATGGAAAAACCTCACCCACTACAAAAAAAAAAAAGAAATTGTCCTCAAATGCAACAAAATAAATCAAAAGTCAATAAAACAACAGAGAGAGAAGTAAAGAAGGGTCCTGTCTACAAAGGGGTGCAGATGAAGGGCGAATAAGAAGACTTTCAGCGATTCGCCGAGTGCTTTTGGCAAACACATGCTTCTCGCTGAAAGGTTCAAAAACAAATCAAAACATATAACATGAAATTAAAGGTGAGATATGGTCATTAGGTGAGCCACAGAGTGGTTCGGTGAGCTCGACCCAGCTCGCCAAATGGCCCAACGTGCCTTCATGCAACCCACCTTCTCGAATTCAACCTCGAAACCTCTGAACACAAAATCAAGGCTTGCATAAATCAAGTTAGGCTTAGACCCAATAACACTCACGCACAACCCACTGTTTTTCATCTCCTTCAAGGTACAATTTTCAGAAATTAACTGTTTAACTTGGTACGGGAAAAATTAGTGAATATAATAGGCAAACAAAAAATTTTAATCCTACGAGAGAGGCCCAACACACATCAACAAGGTATTATCATTGCATTGAGTACAAAATCGATAGAAAGAACTCATAGATTGGGAACCAACCTTTCGTGCTGACTAAAATGGAATTGAATCGCTAGGTACCAATGTAATCCAAGTTCTGAGCACGTCTAAACAACTAAAAATACCCCAAAAATGTAAGAAATATGAAAACTAAAGTGCAGGTGTGAGTTTGGGAAGATGGAAAGGTAAGGGAAAGGGAATGAATTAACTTTTATACCTTTGGCTGGAAAAACTGTCCAGTTTTTGCCCATTCGGCGACATTAGTCAGGATCGCCAAACCGCTCGGAGTTTCGTCAAGTAGCCACTTGCCTCGTCGAATTTTATAGAACTTCCAGTTATTTTGGGAGTCTAAACGGCGATTTTAGTTAGGATCACCGATATGGTCGGCAATTCACTAATAATTTTTTGTGCTAGCCGAGTTTTATAGACTCCAATATAAGTTGGTCTTGAGTCTAACAACAGCCTTGTTGGGGTCACCGAATCGTTCGGTGATTCGCTGATTGGACTTTTTACTCACCAATCTACACTTTTCATTCACTCTCCATACTTTCATCTGTACAATCAACACACCATTATTTTACCAAATCAACATAAAGCAATAAAGGGTTTTGGGTTGTCTCCCAAACAATGACTTAGTTAACGTCGTGGAACGATGCAAGTCCACATTCAAACCTCATTTTTGGGGTTGACCACAGTGTCACTAGGCAAACCCCCATTTTGTCTCAAATTTAGGTGAGACAACATTTGACCTATTGGGGTCTCCAGCTACGTGATTGATACTTAATGGGAGGTGACAGTCTGGTTCAGGGTCGACACATCTTCCTTTATTTCTTTCAAGATCTTGTCTGACCCCTTAACTTTGTTGAGGATACGAGAAATCATATCCTCAGACCGACCACCTTGCGAATTATTCGGCTTTTGGCGCTCATGGGGAGGCACATACCTGTTCTTCTCCCCATCTTTCTAGTTAGGATTATGGTCCCTCCATTCTTTGTCGCGATCCTTCCAACCCTCTTCTCTTGCCCAACTTTGGTTACCACCCTGCCTCGGGTAGTTTGAACGATAAACACAGCTTTGGTTGGCTAGTAAATTTAGTTTCTCATTATACAAGGCTTTAAACTTCCTCTCCTCAGGATTTACACAACCGAACCCAACGACATTGACACTATGGGCACCATACCCCATGAATTGCTTGGATAAAATGTCAAGTTGTGACATGATCTTGGCCATGTTTTGGTCTCTCTCATGATCCTTTTCCATCTTCTCCTTTGATAGCTTGAATGTGAGAGGGGAGACCTGGTCCTCGCATGTGTACCATACTCTGTTGATGGTCCTCATGCCATCTATAAGTTGGGTTGCTATTGCATACAGTTGTTGCATCAAGATTCCAGGTCAAAGTTGGTCAGCAACACCTTTGTTTATCTAGTCCAAACTCTAGTAAAAGTATTGTAGTAGCACGTTATCCGACAGACCATGGGTTGGGCATTGAAGCACCAACTTTTTGAATCGTAGCCAAGTTTCGTGCAATGGCTCTCCTTGTAGACGCTTAAAGCTTTGGATACTGTCCCAATGAGTCATCATCTTTGAGGGATGGAAA
This sequence comes from Solanum bulbocastanum, assembly GCA_037074985.1. Lineage (NCBI taxonomy): Eukaryota > Viridiplantae > Streptophyta > Magnoliopsida > Solanales > Solanaceae > Solanum > Solanum bulbocastanum. The sequence continues at coordinate 17,795,151 of CM073599.1, forward strand.
AATTGCACATTAAATACGGTGACCAACTCCTCCCAAGAAGTGATGGATTTGCCTGGAAAATCTGCCAGCCATTTGCACGCTTTTCTCATCAATGAGAAAGGGAACAACCTTAACTGGACTGACTCCTAAGAGATGTTTTTGAAAGAGAATGGTACGCACACATCTACAAAGTTTCAAAGATACTTGTAAGGATTCTCATGCGCAATCCACTGAAAAGTCCTCTTAGTTACAACAGTTGCAACATAGTGTTCATTATATGGAACACTGCATTTTCTTTGGCTAGAGTTAAATGGATGGCCCCGATACCTCCCATGAGATGGGGGTCATTAATGTTGGGCTTCTAGATATCATTGAGATTTCCAATTTTGTCTTAGTGGCCCACCTGGCTGCCGTTGATACCATTAACACTCATGCTTCCTAAAATATTTACACAAACCAATGAAACAAAACTACAAATTAAGTAAGTAGAACTACAAATAAGAAGAACAAAACAAAACTTTTACTCAACTATAAATTCTTAATTAACACCACTCCCTGGCAGTGGCACCATTTTGATGTTTGTATAATCAAGACACAACTTCCAATTCGAGTGTCTACAACCGTACAATAGTAAAGTAACCCAACTAAGGGTTGGGGTCGAGTCCCAAGAAAGTGGTTTTGAGAATTAATAGAAAAATAAAATTTAGTTCTAATTAGTCATAGCTATAGACATTATCGAATATAAACATACTAAATCTAAAGGGGGTGACGTAAGCGTCAATTATCAATGGGGGGGGTGGGGGGTTGTATTAATTAACAACTATAAACAACAAAAATATACAAAAACTAGATAGAGAGACATGATTCTTGGGATCTGAAAGTTGAGTTATTTGATGTTTGGGGAATAGATATCATGGGTCAATTCGTGAGTTCATTTGGTAATAACTACATTTTGGTGGCGGTAGATTATGTCCCTAAATAGGTGGAAGTTGCGGAATTACCAAATAATGAAGGTAAAAGTGTTGTTCAGTTATTAAAGTGCTACATCTTTGCTAGGTTTGGCATCCCTTGAGCTATTATTTGTGATGGTGGATCCCATTTTTGCAACAGGCTTTTTGCATCCACATTGAGCAAATACGGGGTGCGACATAAAGTAGCAACACCATATCATCCTCAAACGAGTGGCTAAGTGGAGGTTTCGAATCGGGAGATCAAGAGTATCTTAGCTAAGACAGTGAATGCAAATAGGACTGATTGGTCTCGAAAGTTAGATGATTCTCTATGGGCATATCGCACTGCCTACAAGATGCCAATTGGTATGTTTTCATATCAGCTAGTTTTTTTGGAAATCTTACCATTTACCAGTTGAACTGGAGCACAAAGCATTATGGTTATTAAAGGTGTTGAATCTGGACTGGGTCAATTCTTCAAAAGGAAGAGTACATCAACTAAATGAATTGGATGAATTCAAGTTAAGGGTATATGGAACTTCAGCCCTCTACAATGAAAAGATGAAGAAGTGGCATGATTCTAAAATCCTTAGAAGGGAGTTTCGAGTTGGAGATTCGGTCTTGCTACACAATTCTTGACTGAGAATCTTTTTGGGAAAGCTCAAATCAAAATGGTTAGGCCTATTTAGAATAACGCGGGTGTTCACAAATGGAGCCATTGAAGTCGAAGGTGAAAAGTGCCCTATCTTCAAGGTGAATGGGCAACGCTAAAATTTTATTTTGGAGAATGCCATCAAATTTCAGTGATTGAGGTGGTGCACTTGGAAGATGCTTGAAAGAATTTCCACGTCGTGCTACGACATTAAATAAGGTGCTTATTGGGAGGCAACCCAAGTGTTGTATGTCATGAATGTGCCGGTGTGGGTGATTTTGCGAGGCTCAAACTCCTTCTATGATTCGACGAGTAGGTTATGCGATCACAAAGTTGAATGTATTTCTAGCGTCAACAGTGGGATGAGACATTGGAATATTACATAGAACACACACACCACTAAGCGATGCACCAAAATGATTGGGTGTGCCCGACTTTCTTCGCCCTTTTGCACCATCCTTAATAGATTGTAGTCTTGGATCTTTCGGCGAGGTTCTACATCCATTAGGAAATGCGCCAATGTTACTTGATGACATTCCCTTGTCCACCTTTCTTCCCCAAAATGGAGTAGTCAAATGCTGGATAATTAGACGAGATTCATGCCACTTGGCGGTTCACCGAGCGGTTTGGCGAATGCTGCCAGTCTTCGCCAAAAAGCCACCTAATGAAGATTCTTTTTCATCCTACTTTGTTTTAGTTCTAGTATTTTTATCTTTATTTTTGTTAATGTTTGTTCTCTGCTTGCTTTGAGGAGAATGTTGAATGCTTTTGGTGGGGGTGCTAGGAGTCTGTTGTTAAGACTGTTGTTCTATTGAAATTATTTGAGTATCAGTTGTGATCAATACCGATGACTCAATTAGTGTTGTTAATTGAAAGAAATGAATATGCGGCTACGATGAGGCTAATGAAGTTGCATAGATAATGTGTGAACTTTTAGCATCTCGTTGTGACTAGCCGGTTATCAAGTGAGCCTTTTGTGATGAACATTGCACACTAGATAGAAAGTGTGGAGTCTTGTTTGAGATTGGTCATATTGCCTTGTGTGATGAGATTACTTTGAACATTTTGTGTGATGACACCTAGAATTTTCCCCGTTGGTTCGGTTGACTAGGTGATGCAACACCCCCAACTTAAACTTTTGCTTGTCCTAAAGTAAAACTCAAGTTCAGCAATTCGAAAAGGATGTCTCAAACAGTGCTATAGAAGACTCAATCATGAATGTACAGACAAGACTGAACTTACCCATGCAAGGATCAATTGTGTACTCAAAGACTCAAGTTGTGACACACCATCATCAAAGATTCTCAAATTCACAACACTTGCTTCAAATGCAAGTTCAAGCTCAACAAAAGTGTTCAAATGCCCTCACACAAAGAATGTCCATTCTCACACACAATTGGTTTAATCATTTAAAGTTCCAGAATAAAATGCAACGCTCACACTCACAAAGATGAATATTATGCATGCTTTCACCTATAGGTTTGCCTATATTTTCCAATTGACAATTGCTTCATCTCTCTCAAGAACACAAAGGTCTTTTCAAGGCTAGTAATGGGGCTGAGTGTAAAGGTATGGTCATTTAGGCTCAGTGACTTTTATCCTCATAAAATGTGGTGCTCACAACACTTCCTTTCCTCTTCTTTCATCATTTTATTTAGTGATCATAAATCACCCCATTATTCACTTTCCATGGATTGTTTGGAAACCCTATGTCTTTTTGTATTTTCACGCTTTATCCCACAACTTTTTTTTAATATATAGAGGGGTCCCATTCGTGTTTTCATCAAGTTTCTTTCAAAGAAAGGTAAGACTCAAAGGGTGTTCAAAAAAGGTTCACACATACTCATAAGGTAGGGCACAAAAGAGCTATAACGTCAAATTGGCTTACACTATTCAAAGTTGCCTAAGATCATCTCATGAGATCACATCACTTCATCAATCGGACCAACGGGGAAAATTCTAGGTGTCACCATGCATGGTTCACGATAAGCTCATCACGTACGGCATTGACACCAAAGTCAGACAAGACTCTACACTTTTTCTACTGTGCAACGATCATTACTATAGAATAGATTTAATACTTGGCTAATCATAACGAGACACATAAAGTTCACATATTGTCTATGCAACTTCATTTGGTCTCATTGTGGTCGCACATTCATATTCGTTTGATTATGAGCACTATTCAAGTCATCGGTATTGATCAAAACAGAGACTCAAGTTAGCAAGAGAACAGCCACATTCAACACATATAAAAGGTGGCAAAATTTTTTTGGAAGGGTCAAAAATCATTTACAATTAAAAGCAAGGAGCCACAAGCTCAAACCTTCTGCAAAAAGTAGTCTATATCATGAATTTAGCTCAAAGCCCAATATATAAACAAAAATAATATGCACAAAGGTGGGCCTCACCCCACCACAAACAAAAATCATTTGTCCTCAAATACAATCGAAAATATCTAAAAGTAAAATCAAGTAAGAAAGAAAGGGAGGTAAAAAGGGGATCCTGTCTACACAGTCTCTCCAACTGTCTGGGCATTAGTGCCTGGTGCATTTGTCTGGTCTCGGGTCTCAGTACCTAGAGTCACCTCAGCAGGAACAGTGATAGCACTAGGAGCAGCCAAAGAGGTTTCAGTAAGTGATGTCTGTATCACCGACTACATACTCATCCACGCAAGATCCGAAAAGTCTCCATAGATGCTCTCCTCCTGTATATGTATCTACTCCTCGTTGGTCTCAGCATCTGACTCACTCACTTCGATCTGATCACGGTGTATATAGTCGGTGGTAGATGGAGGAATCTCAGGAACATCGATATCATCAGCATTCTTCAGTTATGAAGTGAAGTCGGTAGACTTCAGATAGTCTATGTCCTTCCTCAAGTCTACTACGTTGGCCTGCGAATTCCTAACATTGGAGGCCTCCCTCTGTCTGCTCTGACAAGATGTGACTCTCATAGCTAACTTATGAACAAAAATTTGGAGAGGGGTAAGCGCACCAAGGATGACACTCTCAATTATTCCTAAGACGGATCTCTTAAGTCGGGTTGCCCTCATATCAGCTGAATAGGCCAAGTGCCCCATCTTAAGGATCATGGCATGAGTAATCTTGACTGGCTGGAATGAGGGGTAGGTGCTTGGAACTTATGACGAAGTAAAAGGAGCAAAAGTACCAAAAGGCCCAGAGGCCGGAGTAGGAGAAGACACCTCTGTAAGTATCGAATCCATATCCACTTCTGAAGATGTGTCCATCGGAAATGCCCTTTTCCTATTAGCCTCCGCTCTAGTATACTCGGCCTCAATGCGACAGATGTCAGTGTAGGAGGATGGGGTAATATTAAGATCCCTATAAGCATCCCGTGGCATTCCAGCACGCCGACACAACTCTATGATCAGTTTGGGAAGGGCAAAGAGGTCTTCTTTTGCTTGACTCTCTGGCCATCTCCTACTTGATGATAAGGTCCAAGTTGAGCCACCTCATTGATACGATAGAGACCAGGTAGGATGTTTTTGCATGTCGGAGGATGGATTTGTTCTGTTAAAGCATAAGTGAACTACTGATGAATCCAAACCAATAATGGGTAGCTATATTCAAATCCTTCTTCACGATCTCAAATCCTACGTCAGTTCACCTAGGAGTTGTATTAGAAATAAGGGGGGCAAGCCAACCCTTTAGATCCTCTAGAATTTTTGTCGTAGGCAAACTGTCATATGAGAGTGAAAACCCTGGAGGCCTATCTAATACAACATTAATGTACTCCTTACTGTAGTTCACTTCTACACCTCGAACAGTGAACGACTTAATCGATTTGAATTCTCTGGCCTTTCTTTTAATCTTTGGCACTAGTTCACCATGTATTGTGTAGAACTCACAGACCTATAAAGGAATAAACGGACCTCAAGGTCTGGTGACAATCTAGAACTGGTGCCACTTTAATAACTCTTCTACACTGGGGTACTTGTCTTCCAGAACCTCGGTAGATAGTAGTTTCTCCTCAAGGATGGTGTGCAAACCATATCTTCTCAACCTGTTGAGGAGTCTAGGTGAAGGAATGATTGGTGGCATGGGAGCGATAGGAGGTGCCGGAGTTGGCAGTGATTCTACTGGTGTGGATGCATAAGAAACTCTAGTTGATGTGGGGTGAGATCTAGCTCGGAGCTCATTCCTTCAGAAATTCAAAGGCTGCTCGTCTTCAGGATGGATCATACAAATCAGCCCAGGTGTCAACTGCCACTCTCTTAGACGTGTGCTTTTTTCTTTTACCTTTGTCTCCCAGCGGGAGTTCTTGCCTTCTCTTCTTTAGAGGAATTGATTCCCTTTCATTTATAGTAATGCCCCGTGCTTTTTCTTAGGTGTCCCATCTAGAATTGTTCATACCATATCTACAAAACATCTGAGAGAAATTAATAAATATTCATATCAAAGCACAGAAAAGTAACTACATACAGACTCGCCGATCAAGACAGTGATCGGGTTTGCTGAAAGGATTGCCTCAAAATTCTCAGCAAGTCAGGGTTGAGAGGTTCCTTTCAACCAGCAAGGGCTAGCCTGTCGAAAGTTCCAATGTAAAAGGGTTCAGGGGTGCAGACAAAGGGCAGTCAAGAATACCTTTGGCAAGTCGGTAAATGCTTTTGGCAACCTTAGACTTCTCGCCGAAACTTATAGAATTCAACTACTCATTAAGCATGAAATTAAAGGCGAGATGGGGACATTAGGTGAACCGCTAAGTGGTTTAGCGAGCTCACCCAACTTGCCAAACAGCCCAACGTCCATATTGTTAACCCAACTTCTCGAATTCATCCCCGCAACCCCCAAAAACAAAATTAAAACATGCAGTAGTTCCATTAAGCTTAGACCCATAACACCCATCATCCTGGTATATTCAGACTTCTCCCAGGTTTGCCAACTTTGGCCATTTGACGACTTCTGCCCTTAAGAATAGTGTCACCCACTCTATCATTGTGCAATTTATGCTATTTAGCACAAATACGGGCTACTCAGACTTCACCCAACCAATCTAACCAACATGCAATCACAACCCCCATAAAATTTAATTCATTTTAAGGAAAAAATTTACGGGCATTCAACAATCAAAACAATACAGGCAAGATTGTCAAATTAGAATCGACATTCAAACATTCTAATCCTATTAGAGAGGCCCAACACACATTACTAAGATAAGATCATTCCAAATGAGTACAAATTCAATAAAATAAACTCGGGGTTTAGAAAACCAGCCTTTTATGCCGATTAAACTACTTTGAAATGCTAGGCGGCAATGTAATCCAAAGTCCGAGCACCAATCAACAACCAAAATACTATTGGAATGCAAAAATATTGAAAATACTAACTAGGTGTGATTTTTTGAAGTTTGAAAGCGAGGGAAAGTTAAGATATTGAAACTTTCAAACCATTGGCATTTAAAACTGTCTAGTTGTTGCCAATTTGACAACGTTCGTCACAGTCGCCAACCCACTTGGTGACATGTCGAGTGTTCACTTACATCACCGATTTTTATAGGCCCTCTAGTTAATGTGGGGGTCCAAACGACGGTCTACGTCAGGATCGCCGACTCGCCAATAATTATCTGGGCTCGTCGAGTTTTACAGCCTCTATTTTGAACATGTCTTGAGTCAAACGGCGGATTAGGTCAGGCTCGCTAACCTATTCGGCTATGCACAGACTGGACCTTCTAGCTTGTCTACCTACAATTTTTAAACACTCTCCAGACTTAACATGCAAAATCAACATGCCATTATTTCTAAAACAAAAATAAAGAAATAAAAGGTTTTGGGTTGGCTCCCAAAAAGCTCCATAGTTAACATCATGGCACGACACAAGTCACCATTCAAACCTCATTCTCGGGGTAGCCATAGTATCATGATGTAACCCCTCTTTATGCTTTGAGTAGAGACATGACAACTGTTGGCCTACTTGGGCGTCTCACAGCTGAATAATCATGGAATGGGAGGTCGTCATCTGATTCAGCATTTCGACATTCATTTTTATCTCATTCAACACTCTATCTTGTTCCTCGATTTTGTGTAGAATGAGTGAGAGCACCTCTTTATTTTGTCCACCCTCTTACTGCTTCATCTTCTTACACTTGTTAGGTGGAAGGTACTTGCTCTTCTTTTTAAACCTTGCTTCCAACTTCATTACCTTCTTGGATAGGTTGTCTAGTTGAATCAACAATGCAACCCATTGTTGGTCCTTTTCTGCATCCTTGTTGGCGTTAACCATCCCATCAAGGCATTGGGCTACTAATCCATATGGTTGTCGTATCAAACAACCTGCAAAAATTTGATCAACAACGCTTCTACTTTCGGGACCAAGGCCTCTATAGATGCATTCTAGTAGCAATTTGTCTGGCATTCCATGATTCCAGCATTGCTGTTACAATTCCTTAAATCTCGGCCACATATCATGGATAGTCTCCTTTTCCAATCGCTGGAATGTTAGGAGGTTATACCTAAAGTTGAATAACCACAACAGGGGGTGATCTATTTGGTTAACATTTTCACCCTCTACACTCATTCTTCCTATTTTAACACACAAACAAGCAAAACAAAACTAAAATTTAAGTGAGCTATCACTAACAAGAACAAAATCCAACTTGATTAAAAATTCTCTATTAACACCACTCCCCGAAAGTGGCTCCATTTTGATGTTTGACGTAATCAAAGACACAACTTCTAATTCAAGTGTCAACGATTGCATGTAGTAATATAACCCAACCGAATGGGTTGGGGTCAAGTCCCTTGGTTAGTAATAGAGAATTAAGTAGAAAAGTAAAATTATGTTCTAGTCAATAATAGCTATAAATATTTATGAGTAAAAGTATACTAAATCAAGAAGTACCACAAATGTCAATTATCAATGAGGGGCTTGTATTCAACTAATAAACCAAAAATAGCAAAAATATAAAGATGCAAGAGAGGGAGATGGGATTCGTGGGATGTGGTAGGAATATGGGATAAAATAAACAATCGGTAAATGTTATTGATCGTAAATTGCTAAACATTTGTAACTAAGCTAGATTTTAGTGGGGGTAAGTTTTCTCTCGAACAACTTACCCCGAATCAACTCAATTTCCCTCAAACACCGAGTTACAGCAATTAAGTGCAACCTTTGCCTTAGCCCATTCAGTCTCTCGAGCTAAATGTGTGGGAGAAGGTCTAGGATTCACTTTCTCGAGTGGAACCCACGATGACCCAATAACCATAGGCTTTCAATTTAGTAGTTTTGGTTTTAAAGCCTCTCTCTCGAGTAAGACAAAAACACTAAGATGAAATTGTATTTGCAACTACAATCTCATTAAGTTCAAACACAACAACTAAATGAAATCATATTTAAACAGAAAATATACTAACAATGAGCAATACCCAACAGTTAATTTAACCCATATTCACATAATCACACCCCAAGAATTGGGGTTTTAGCTAGACATGAAAAAGAGATAGAAATTGATACGTAAAAGTGTTTCCATCAAATGGGTACGATAAATAAAGTCTTTAAACACGTCTAAGATGAAGATTCTTTGATGCCCACTTCTAATTTCTTGGAGATGAAAACCTTCAAAGCTCAGGAACAATGTCTCCTAAAAACTCTAAGAACTCAAAATAAAATATTCTAAAAATCAGTAATAATTCACTATAAACTAATACTAAGCTACAACTTAAATAGGTATTTATAGTTTTCAAAAATTTGTGCTGTGAAGGACCACTTAATGTAGTTATTCGGGATCACCAATGCACTCGGCCCTTTGGTCTGGTTCATCGCCTTTCAGCTTTTGCTTTCAGCATCTTCACGTTTTGAATCATTAGGCGATATGGTGTTGCTTCACGGAACTGTTCGGTGATGCGCCGACTGTTCCCTATCATTGCCAACTTGATCTTTTCCTTCAAGGCTCAGCACATAGGAACTTTGGGCAATGTTAAGGCCATTCGGCAACTCTCCTAATGCATTAGGGGATCCTCAGACCTTTATTTCTTCGTTCTTTGAACCGCCTTGTTTCTTTTTTTCTTGATAGTGTCCATTCTGTTTCTCAACTCAAAGACCTGAAATTAAGGATTTACATTAATTATTGAGACAAAATATGCATTTGAGGACACTAAATCTATCAAAATAAAACCCTAAATGAGTCCAATTTGTTGACTCATCAATGCAAGCACTTGAAATGATCTTAGGCAAAAAAAAAATTTAAGAGTTAAACAATTTGACAATATACCTCTTTTGTGAACAACCTTGTGAGATGTGTGAACCTTGCTTGTACTCTCTAGAGCCTTATACTTTTCTTGGAAAAAACTTCAATAATTGTGATCCCTCTTTATCTAGTCACCCATAACTTTCATGAAGTATGGTTTGTTTGAATAGCCAACTTAGTCCAAAAGCCTAAGTTGGGGGTGTGGTGAAAAGAGAAGAGAAAACCAATAAGTATGAGAAAGTCCCCCATGAGCAATTGATTTTTTGAATAGCCAACTGAAAAGACCAATTTACCCCTCCTTAAAATGGATGAACTGCCTTAACTGGACAGGCTGAACGCAAATGGGCATATCTCCCTCATCCAAACTCGAAATTTAGTAAGCTCAACGGCATTGTAAAGAGGACTTAGATACCTTTCGTTTGAAAGTTATGGTCATTTGAAATAGGCCCCAAACTCACAATTTAAGCTAACTCGCAAAATTATCAATTTAACTTTTTCCTAATTAGTTCTTGCTAAAATTAGTTCTTTCTAGGACTAAGGTGTTTCAATATCTCCCTCTTTGGAAAATTTTTCCTCGAACAAGAATGCTCTAAATAGAACTAAGGATGGCAACATCTAACACCCCACTCAAACACCCAACATGAAATTTAACACACTACACATATCATTTAAATAGTACCAAGAAAAGAATTAGTACTTTGATTTGGAATTTCTCTAGACTCAAAGAGATGTGGTTATCTCTTCTTCATATCCTCCTCAGCCTCCCAAGTTGCTTCCTCAACAAAGTGATTCCCCCATAATACTTTGACTTATTCTACCTCCTTGGTCCTTAACTTGCGAACCTGACGATCCAGAAGTTGAAGGGGAATCTCATCATAAGATAGGATATCATTAATACCAATATTTTTTGTAGGTATAATTAGTTAAGGATCGCCCATACATTTCTTCAACAATGAAATGTGGAATACTGGATAGACTCTTGATAACTTTGGCGGTAAGTCAACTCATAAGCTATATTGCTGATTCTTTTAGATATCTTGTAAGGACCAATATACCAGGGACTGACCTTCCCTTCTTACCAAATCTTATAACACCCTTCACGGATGAAACTTTCAAGTAAACCCAATAATCCACCTCAAACTCCAAGTCTCTTTTCCTGACATCTGTATAGGATTTTTGGCGACTCTGTGGTGTTTTCGACCATTCTTGAGTAGTCTTCACCTTCTTCATAGTTTGAAGAACCAAGTGTGGTCCTACCAACCCAGCTTCACCATCTTCAAACCATCCAATAAAAGATCTACATCTTCTCCAATAAAGAGCCTCATAAGTAGCCATCTGGATACTAGAGTGATAGTTATTATTGTGAACAAACTCTATGAGAGGTAAGTGATCATCCCAATTACCCTTGAAATCGATCACAAAATCCCTCAACATATCCTCTAAAGTCTGAACCATGCACTTTGCTTGCCTATCAATCTGAGGATGGAAAAGAGTACTCAAATTTACCTTCGAACCCAAACCTTTCTGGAAAAAAATCCAAAATTATTCGGTGAATTATGCACCTCTATCTAAAATGATATATACCAAAAATCCATAAAATCGGACTATCTCTTGAAGATATAACGTGGCATAATCCTTTGCTGCAAAGGTAGTGTTTACCGGCAAGAAATGGGCTGATTTAGTCATCAGATCTACAATCACCCAAATAGAATCATTTTTCCTGTTAGACCGCGATAAACCTTTGATAAAGTCCATATTAATCATCTCCCACTTCCATTTTGGAATCTCTATATTTTGAGCCATACCATCGAGCCTTTTGTGCTCTACCTTGACTTGTTGGCAATAGAAACATACTCTACAACACCTTTTCATACTACTCCACTAATTAACTTCCCTCAAATCACGATACATCTTTGTGGAACTAGGATGGATAGAGTACCTGGAGCTATGAGCTTCCTCAATGATCCTATCTTGGCGTGCATCCACCTTATGAACACATAATCTACCTTGATACCTCAACACACCATCTCCCGCTCGTTCAAAAGCCATCGCTTTCTGCTTATGAACATTTGCTCTCAATTCAAGCAAAATACGGTCTTGGTCTTGTTTCTCCTTAACTTTAAACAGTAGTGATGATTCAACGCCATTCATCACCACTACTTTGCCTTCATTGGAGTCTAACAAGTGGATTCCCAAATTGGGCAAGTCTATCCACATCTTTGTCTAACTCTTTCTTCCCTTCCTCAACATGGGCAATTTATCCATAGATAGTATGCTCAAACCATCAGCAACTACATTAGCCTTACTTGGGTGATATAGAATACTCATGGCATAATCCTTGAGTAATGTTAACCACCTCCTCTATATAAGATTAAGCTCTTTTTGATTGAATACATACTGAAGACTCTTGTGATCGGTGAACAAATACACATGCACACCATAAAGACCTCCATATTATCAAGGCAAATACTACAACAACCAACTCTAGATCATGGGTTGGGTAATTCTTATCGTGAATCTTAAGCTGTATGGAGGCATAAACTATAACTTTACCATTAATCTGGACGCATCACAATACAAAAGAAAGCCTTATGTACCCTCCGATAAGGTCAATACTAGGGTAGTAGTCAACCACGTTTTCATTTCCTGAAATCTTTTCTCAAAAGCTTTAGACCATTGAAACTTCATTTTGTTCTAGGTCAAGTTTGTCACAGGGAATGAAATTGATGAGAGACCCTCGACTAACCTTCTATAATAACCAAGAAATACAAAGAAACTCCTTATATCAGTTGGAGATGTGGGTCTAGGCAAGTTTTGCACTGCTTCAATCTTTTGAGTGTCAACTCAGATCCCATTATCAGAAACACTGTGGCCTAAGAATGCCACAGACTAAAGCCAAAACTCACACTTAGAGAATTTATAATACAACTCTCTATCCTTGAGGGTTTTGAGAACCATTGTGAGATGAATAACATGATTTACCTTATTCCTCGAATAAATTAGAATTTTATCAATGAATACGATAACAAACATATAAAAATAGGGTTTAAACACTCTGTTCATAAGGTCTATGAATGATGTAGGAGAATTGGTCAAACCAAAAGACCTGACAAGGAACACGTAATGACCATAACAAATCTTGAATGTTGTCTTAGGGATATCACTTTCTCTTACTCTCAACTGGTGATAACCTGATCTGAGGTCTATCTTAGAAAAAAAAGTGTCACCTTTCAACTTGATCAAATAAATCATCAATTCTCAAAAGTGGATACTTATTATTGATGGTATCCTTGTTCAATTGGCAGTAATCAATACACATCCTAAGTGAACCATCTTTCTCCCTCACAAATAAGACTGGAGCGCCCAAAGTTGAGACACTGGGTCGAATTAAGCCTTTTTTCAAGTAGATCTTTCAGTTGCTATTTTAAATATTTCAACTTAGCTGGAGCCATTATATATGGCAAAATAGAGATAGGTCAAGTATCAAGAATAATATCTATACCGAATTCTATTTCTTTCTTAGGAGGGACTCCGACAAGATCATCTAGAAAGACCTCTTGAAACTCACTCACAACTGGAACTGACTAAATAAGTTGTGTCTCAACACTAGAGTCGTTAACTCAGACTAAGTGAGAGATGCACCGTTGGAAACTAAATTTCTCACATTTAGGTACGAAATAAAACCACCCTTAGGCATTACTGAACTACTCATCCACTCTATAGCAGGATCAATAGGAAACTGAAACTTTACAACTCGAGTTCTACAATAAACTGAGGCATAACATGCATGAAGCCAGTCCATACCTAGAAGAACGTCAAAGTCCACCATATCTAGTTCAACAAAGTCAGCCATGATGTCCTTGTGATTGACATAAATGTAAAATCATGATAAAATGTCTCAGCTAGAATAAACTCACCAACAGGTGTGGAAATATAGAATGACTCAAGTAGTTGTTCGGGAATAATATCAAACATCATAGCAATATAAGGAGTCACAAAAGATAGACTCAAACCTGGATTAAGTAATGCATATACATCAAAATTAAAGACTTTGATCATACCAGTGATGACATTAGGTGAATTCTCTTGCTCTTGGTAACTGGTGATATCATACAGATGATTTGTTCCTCTGCTTGTCCCTATAGTAGCTCATCTAGGTGCAGCTCTATGTAAAGGAGTCGGTGAACAAGATTGGGCTCTATTGCCCAATTACCGCCTCCCTACCTATTCTTTGGGCACTCTCTCATGAATTGACCAGCTTGACCACACCTGAAGCAACCAATGGAGCCATGATGACATATTCCTGGTGGTTTCTACCATGCTTAGCACATGCAGGAGTTCAATTACCTTATTATGACACACTAACTTTGGTATAGGTGCACTGGCAAATGATGGAGCAGGTCCATATAGCTTTTGTCGAAAGGATGACCAATTTGCATTACTATTTTGCTGCCCGGACTCATTTCCTGTTGTCTTCACCTTCTTATTTCAAAACTCTTCTCTATGTCTCTGCTTATCCTCATTAACCTGTTGCACATAGATCATAAGCCTTGCTATGTCCATGTCTCCTATCACTATAACTTTCTTTCCCTCTTTTATTGACAAGAGAGACAAACCCAGATATGAATAGACTAATCCTGCTCCTTATGTGCACCCTTAGCTCTACTCTTCTTCCATTGGTCGTACCAGACTCTAGCAACACCTTTCAGTTGGTATGCAATTAGTTCCACCCGCTCGACATCTACAACATGCATCACTTCAAACACTTTCTGCAACTCTTCCACAAAGTTTTGTATCCTCAATGACACTTTAACCAGTGAAGTCAGGAGGATTTATCCTTAAGAAATCATGAATACTGGTTGTATCAACCACATCCTGTCGATTCCCACTTTGTTTCCTAGATTGGTTGGTCACAACTTAACTCAACATCTGGATAGCTTCCCGAAACTCAACATTAGTGACCTCTCCTTAGGGTTGCACTTGTGGCATATTAGGGACCCTTAATCCCAAGGATCAACATTCCTCTTAGTAGAATGACCTTGAACAACTCTCTGTGGAGGCATGATCTGAAAGATACGTGCAAGTACGAATTAGAAAGAAACTTAATAGAGTTAAACTCTATCACACGAAAAGAGTAAGAATGAAGAAAATTGTTTCCTAAATGCTGCAACCTACTAAATATAGATGTGGCACGCTTCACACTAATAAATAAGACTCTACATGTATGACTTCATTGACACCCCAGGTCTCTTGAAATCTATGTTGTGATACCACGTTTGTTATGCCCCCAGCCTATACCCGGAACATAACTGGCACATGAGAGCCAATCTTGTTTCCCAAGCGAACCGTTGGCCTCACTAAATACTCAACAGAAGACTTTATAAACATCACAAGAACTAAACAGCAAATGGTTTTCTCAAAAAAGTCTCAAAATAAATAGCTTAGAATATTTTAGAAAACATTCAACTGGCCAAAAGAGGCAACTCAAGTCTAGAACATTTGCAATTGAAAATGAAATAGACTTCTCAAAACTCTACTGTCTATCAAGCTTTTATAAATACTATGATGGATGTTAGGACAAGATCTGTGATCATCCTAACAAATTGAAAGTGAAATCAAAGTGTGGAGCCCTCTGGAAAGTAAGAAAGCTCACCAATAAAACTCTAGGACTTAAAGTGGTATCAATAGAGCACCTGTGATGACCCCGGTTACATGTATCTGTACAATGAAAGATGAAGGCCAAATGACATCATTACATTGAAAGTACGAGCATGCAAGGAGAACTCTGAAGCACATAGATGAGCTTGATCTGATAGAAAGAAAGAACATACTTACCTCTTCTAAACTCAACTCAACTCAAAGATACTCAAGGATACTCAAACTCAAAAATACTCAACTCAGTTCTAGAATACTAAACTCATTATAAAGTAGCAATAAAATATGCAGTATAAATAAAGCTTCTTAGAACAGTAGATAACAACTTAAAGTCTTTAAAAATACAATAATAACTCTTTACTCTTACTTGAAAGATTCTCTAACCAACAACTATCACTATGAGCTACATGATGATACATCGTCTCATCCACGCTGCCAGAACTGTCCTATATCTTGCTTCCATATAAGACATCCTTAGCTCAGTGGATCTACTAAGTTATACTTAAAAATCAATAAGGAATCATCTAAAGAGTATGACCCTTTTTGCCCACGTTTGCATACACGATTTATGAGGGCTTTGAGTTGTCTGAACTCATCCTCATATCAGTGCTCAATACTACTCCCAATAACATAACTCATGCTCATATATTTAAAAACATTTGCTCATTCTTAAATTTTGAGATTATTACTCAAAAGGTTCTCTTAAAAGATATTATACTCAAAAACTCCTCATGAACTCATTTGGAAATCAAGGTTTTCTCCTCATTTAAAATGTAAATCATTTACTCCTAGGAATACTTAGTTTCCATATATTAATTTTGAAAAATGAAACTCAACTCTGCTCATCCTCATACTCAAGCACTTAAGTCTTAAAATAAATTTTAAAAGTTTGTGAAAGACTTCTTGAATGATTCAAAAGAACTCAGTCGAACTTTACTCTTAACTGTATATTGAATTTGAAAATGTGAATTCTCAATGATTAGATGTGGTTTTGATAGTTGATAATAAGAAACAAGTGAAGACACAGACTGGGGAGCATGAGCGTGAAGCGGAAAAGAATTAAAATAATTGGTTGCAAAATAATTTTTGAAACAGTGGAGTCCGTATCCTCTTTGTGACATGGAGAGGGAGGTAATTTTCTGAGGACTGGATATTAAAACATCTCTGCGACGTAGACCTAGGTGCATATTTTTCTTGATCTCTTCTCTCTCCCAAACTCGATTCAACTCATACTTATGGAAGAATATAAGGTCAAAATGCATGAATTCTTATAACCCATAATAATCTCAGTGAAACCCACACAAGGAACTATCAATTTACTCAACTCATTTACAAACCCTTGCCTCAAGAACTCAAAACAACACTCCATTACCAATTACATTCAAGAACCTTTCAAGAACTCAACAATTCAACATCAAGAATAAATTCATGTGTAAAATATTACATGATTGGTGTGAGGGCGAACAAATCCAACACTGTGGAAGCTTACATACTTCAAAAGAATAAATTTGTTGACAAAAATCCTCAAACTCTATGAACGCTTGAATCTTCCTCCCTTTTTAACCTCTTAAACTTAGCCTTAGTTTCTTGAAAGTTTTTAGAATTTAGTATAATATGATTCTAGCAACCTTTGATCCCTAATTATGTGAAAAACACACTTAAGACTAATGAGATAGGGAAAAGGCCAATTTACCCCTCCTTAATATGGATGAACTGCCTTAACTGGACAGGCTAAACTTAAATGGACATATCTCCCTCATTCGAAAAGCACGACGTCGTTGAAAAGAGGACTTATCTACCTTTCATTAGATACCTTATGAACCACCTTACTCATCCTGTTTGAAAGTTACGGTATTTTGAAGTTGACCCAAAACTCACAATTTAAGGCAAACTTGCAAAATTTTTCAATTTACCTCTTTCCAAATTGGTTTTTGCTAAAATTAATTCTTTTTGGGACCGAGGTGATAGGAAAAGAGTTGATGAGTTCTTTTATTTATGGAAGTCATGGTATTGTCAGTAATCGAGTGTAGTACTACAAAAATAGCAAGATGACATCGACAATAATTCACTTCGGAAGTATTTAGTTTTGTTCTTTTAAAAAAGTGTAACGTAGAAAAAATTTATCCTAAAATGTCACTTAAGAAATTTAACACAAATATTAATATGTTTTTTCAACTATACTTTTATAAATTATTTTTACTAGTGTTCAACTTTTGAAAAACATTTATTAAATAAAAGATAATTAAATAAATTATAGATTGTATTTCTTGATTATCTAATAGAAGTATTTTTTTAATTTAAAAAATGACACTTATTTTGAGATAGTAAGAGTAATAAGGGGGGAAAATATGACATGTTTACTTTTGTGAGGGGGGAGGGGGTGAGGGGGTCTGTGTATGTGTGTTTTTTTCTTGATAAGCATATATTACATGGCTAGGGGTGGTAAAGTCAAATTCAATTAGTCTAATTTGATTCAATCCATTTAGTTTTGGATTCGTTAGTGATCCGCCAATTTGTTGACTTAATCCATTTTAATCCATTAAAAATGGGTTGATATATACCCCAAATTGATTTTTAAGAAATCTTGTATTACCCATTTAAAAATGGATAGTTTATTGAATGAATAAAATTGGTAAAAAATTTTCATTCCTAAAAAAAAAAAAGGGGTAGTATTAATTTATTTTTTTGGGTTGTTGGTGGTCAGGGTAAGGGGTGGGAGTGGGTGGGTAAGGATAAAAGAATCTAAATTAGAAAAAAATACAAATTAACTTTTTTTTTGGGAAGGGGCTGGAAGAGATGGGTGTACGGGGTGGAGGTAGTGGGGGGGCTAGTGGGGGTAGGGTGGCAAAAAACCTTTTTAATTTTTTTAAAAATTTTCTTTGGGATAGGGGGGCTCAGTTTGGGGCTAGTAGGGGAAGGGGAGGGTGGAGTGATAAATAAAACTTTAAAAAGATTTTGTTTTTAAAACTTTAAATAAATATCTACTATAAATTATCATATCGATATCCATATTATCCATTTGATAACTTATTTTTACCCATTTAAAATTTGAGAGTCGATTCGCATACTTTATCCATTTTTGTTTAAGTTACTTTGTATTGACTCGCTCGTTTAACACTCCTGCTCACAAAAAAACATTTCAAGATTGTGTTCTATAATGTTAGCAATTTAATACTAGCTAAGCACAAACACCATGTCATTTAAAAATCCAATTGATATCACACCACATTAATTTCCCTGCAATTTTTTTCCATATGTTTTAGACAAACTAAAATACTTTTGGCCGTGTTATTGGCATGCGATGGTTGAGTGTCAAAAATTTCGCATACTTTAGGCAAACTATTGCTCCAAAAATAGTGATAGATCAAAAAATATAAGTTTGCATCTAAGGCATAATCAAATGCTTCAAGTTCTAATTGTATATGGTGAAGTTCAAGCTTGGCAGGAACCAGTTGGGAATGGAACACGTTGATTAAGCATTAGCTAATATAGCAATGATTCCATGTTGGATATCGACGACATTGGTTTCGCGAGAACTCCACCCCGTGTCCCATTCCGGTGTTCATCCACAATGATATTTGATCTGAGACCAATCAATCTTGATCCCAATGTTTCTCTCTATTGCATACGTAAGTGTAAGTGGTCACAAGAGTAATATAATGGCTCTTTCAGAACAGGATTGGTGAACCCAAAGGACTTATGATCAATTTATGTTCAATTCAACTAAATCCACAAATTAAGACACTACTTTCAAGAAACTTGTGTTTTCTATCTATATTATGATTGCAAATAACTAAAGCTTAAAATTAACTAACAATGAACAACTTCAATTTCGATGTGTAAACAATATAGGGACAATTCCAGGACAGCAACATGTTGGGAACTGATATATCTCATCCCATTCATGGAAAACTTACGGTTATCAAATTACTTATTTATTGGGTTGATATTATGATCATGACGTCTCGACCTCTAGCCACCCGCCTCAATGGACTGCCTACCTACATCACTTAGCACGGATAGGCATCATATCTCTTAACAAAACATGGTGTCCATTCGAATGTCAATCCTAAACACGAATCAAAACAAGCAGTTTGCAGAAATATCGTGCTCCTTGTATTTTTTGGTCTATCCACATATTCATCTCTTGAGTTCAAGAATAAACAAAGAATTTATCTCAATGGTGGTCAATCATAAAATACTAAAACAAGAATACAAGAATAATTTAAATGATAACCAAATTAATCCATACAAATCAATGTTCAACAATCATTCATGGCTACAACCCCAAAACAAAGACTTTTAGCCACTCATAAACATCAAAAATAGAAACAAGATTCTTTTCATGTAATTTAAGACTAAAAAAAAAGTAAAAGGTTCAGGCCTACGATAAATTGTAAACCTTTGCTTTTGCACTGGAAAAAGAAGAAGTTATGCTCACACAATAAACATAAGTCCTATTTATAGATTTGGGGAACTAGTCTCTTCTCCTAATTGGATTAGGAATCCTCAAAAATCTAGAAATTTCATAGGAGGAATTAGTGGCAAGGTGCCACCAGTGCACCAATCTAAAACCCCAAATTTTCTAATATAAGACCTGAATCATTATTCATTTACATATAACATCGTATCTGGTGACTCTTAAATTGTGCTTAGGTGCTAAGGTCAATTCATCAGTGTGAGAATAAATTTAGAAATGAAGTAATGTCACCATAATCCTGATTTCACGTATCAGGACACTACTTCTAGTTCAAGTGCCAACGATCGTGAGTAGTAATATAATCCAACTAGTGAGTTGGGGTCGATCCCACAAGGAGTAGTACTTCCTTCATATTCAATAATAAAAGTACAATGACAACCTCTTCAATCAAACAATTCTTGTACAATCAATGTTCAAATCTCAAATTTTGGGTTTTAACTACGAATTCAAATTTACACTTCAACACAAACAATCAAATATTTGAGTAAAACTTGGGGAATTGATCAGCCAATTATTGAATCTCAATGAAGTGGATAAACGTTACTACTCATAATGGGATAAGTTGTTGTGGGTAGGTCGAACCATATATAAAGTAACTTTCTCTCGAACAATTACCTTTTCAATGTTGAATTCTCTCAAACTTCAACACCAATTGAAAGAGGCCCAGCTCTTTACCCTTATCAAATCCACTCTCTTGAGCTGAATACAAAGGATGGTTCACTTGTTTCGCTCTTTCGAGCTGAAACTAAGGAAACCCACTACTAAGGATGCTAAGATTGCCACCTTGGTTCCACACCTCTCTCTCGAGCAAGTGCACAACAATGAAATTGATACACGAAGTCGCAAAATTCAACCTAGAAACACAACAACATGTTAAACCAACATGTTAAACCCACTTCAAATTAACATCATTCTTTGCAACTAACAAACACCCACTAAGTAAATTCAACAATTGGCTTCATGATCAAAACCCCAAGTAAAGGGTTTTAGCCACTCATCTCAAAAACAAGAAAATCAAAATCAATTATCACTCCCATAGTTAGGTACAAAATGAGAATTATAGATGAAAATCAATTGATAATCTCTTATCTTACAAAATCTCTCTCAAAATCTTGCTAAAATCACTAACTAAACCCTTTGGTAGTGTTCTCTCTCTAAGTAATTCCTTCCTCACTTTCTTAATGAATTTCTCTCTCTAGACAAAACTAATTTAAACAAGTTTAAAGTGTCACTACTTATGACCACTCGCTGAAGTAAGTCAGATGTCGCTAACAGATCGGTGAATCACCCATTGTTCTTCATCTCACCTTTATTTTTTGCTTTTTCTTGGTCTGGCTATTGTAACTTTAGGGGATCTAGGTCGGGATCATTGAATGACTCTGCGATTCTTCCTTTAGCCTTCCATCTCATCCATAGCACTTGCTTGAATCATTTTTAGCACTTTTGGTGACCTAGTTGTCCTTTGCCGACTAGGTAGGCGATATGCTGAATATAGTTGCTTCTCGCCGAATTCACCCCCATTTTAGCTCGGGCATTTTGTAACATTAGACAGTATCTTGGCGATTTGGCAATTCGCCGAATGCCATTGGTGATTTGGCGATTCGCCGAATGACATCATCTATCATTAGGTCTTCATTTTTTCATTCCTTTAGGTTGCTTTGTTCATTTTTGTCCAATAGTGTTCATGTTTAGTCTCTAAATCCAAATACCTATTGAGACAAAATATGCACTTGAAGACACTAAATTTATCAAAAATAAAGCCCTATGAGTCCAAATTGTGGACTCATCAAATCCCCTAGCACAAAGTTGAGTTGAAAGCTTCCTTAACGATTAAGTTTAGATAAAAGATTCTACTTGGGTCAACTTAAAACAATTATATCTTTTAACATATAATGAATTTGCGGCCCATGGCATATCATATTAAAGGTCAATTAGTCTTCTTTCCAATGCCTCCAAGTTTGCCTCATTCCGAATTTGGAGTACAATGTTATACCCATTTTAGTGAAGCCATGTCAGGAAGTTGATGTTATACCCAAGTTTTTCCACTCTAAGAACTTCATAAAAGAGTTTCTTCTCTCAAGATTAAACTCAAAGACTTCCTCCAAGAAAGCTAATATTCTTCATCAAGCTCAAGATAAATGAAGTCCCCATCAAAGTTTTTAATCTAATAACTTCATAAAGAAGTATATAACGCTATCATAGTGTTGGACTAGTTTGTTATCACGCCCTACATCTACTTTCAAATCAATAAAAAAGTAATCTATCTTTCGATTAGAGTATTCTTTAGATGAGTTGATATTGAGTTTTGAGTTCTTGAATTCATGATTATTGAATTTCTATTCCTAATTATAGAATTGTTGTATATTGTGCATTGAGATTTACTGAGTTGACTGTTCATATCTACTTTTTTAGCATGATCCCTATCCAAGCAAAAATTAATCTTGAGAAAAGTTCAAAAAATTATTTGAGAAAGAGTATAAGGGAACTAAGAAGTCCCAAATGAATCATTTTATTACATTGAGAAAAGAGAAACTTTAATTTATAAATGAGTTATGAGTCCAAAGATATTTTAGAGAAGCCACCTCTTTTAAGAGGATACTATGAGTAAGTACCTCAAAATTGAGAAAGAATGTATATTTTACAGTTGAGCTTGACTATATGTTTTGAGAGTAGTATTGAGCATCGATATGAGATGACTTCAGACAACTCAAAATTCTGAGAAACCATGTTTGCCAATATGGATAAAGGATCTTACTTTTTATATGAATCCTTATTGGTTAGTGGATCCACTTAGTTGAGAGGTTCTGTGCCCCAACATATTTTAGGATAATTCTGGCAGCGTGGGTTAGACGTTGTATCATCAAGTAGCTCATAGTGATAGTTGTTGGTTAGAGAATCTCCCAAATAGATTTTAGGTGTTTTTTTAATATATCTCTTATTATGTTGAATTTCACAGATGAGTAAATATTTTTTTGAATTTTTAAATAATTTCATTCCCTTAATTCTTTACATTTAGTTGAGTTTATGCTATATCTATTGTAGTCCTTTGATTGACTTATTTTGCTTCACATATATTACATAGTTGTAAATTCAATTTATTGATGTCATTTGACTTGCATCTTTTCATGATGCACAAACATGCACTAAGGATCCTCAACAAAATTTTACTGAGATCACTTCATTTGCTCGCCAACTTTTGAGTGAGGCTTCCTTGATTCCAAAGGACCCCAGTTTTGTGAGTTATTAGTATTAGTTTTTGAAAAGTTTTGGGTCTTGTCCCCACACTCATCTTAGTACAGTGAGGCTTCATAGATAGACATGTTCGGAGAGTTTTTCAGTTTCAAAGGTTTCATTAAACTTATGTTTAATACTTAGTATATTCAGGGAGTTTTGAGATTTAATAGACTATTGATTTAACATTTCATTTAGTTTAATGCTTGAGTTAGTTTTCCGCTAGTAGTCAGCTAGAATGAGGGTTTGCTTGGGGATCAAAAAAGGTTCTTCAATACCAACCACATCTAGGGTGTAGGCTCATGTCATGATAAACTTGGTATCAAAGAACAAACTTCAAGTTTCCTAGGGTGTCTATGAATCCGTGTCAGTAGGTTCTTATTATGATTGTGAGGGCCCCACTTCTATAAAAAGGAGAGTAATGACATTTAAGAAAAGTTTATCTTCTTTCTATCACTACACAGGGGTACACCCTAAACGTAAATCGCATAAAACACCCCGATGGGCCTCATATAAGCCACTTAGATTTCATAGTCAAGATTATAGAAAATTGGTAAAATTTAAAATAGTTTCAACTACATCAAAGCCTTTATAAAATGAAGCGGAAGTCTCATACAATTGTCTCAAAACCATCTAATACAAAGATTCTTGGGTGACAGCCCATACAACAATGTTAAAAACATAAAATAAAGGAACATAAGAGAAATGGTTGCTGAATTCTCGAATGCTATGAGGACTCACCAATCTTCAACCTTGACTCTACTACAGATCCTAGCCACAGGGATGAGAATCGGGAACACCGAACCCTACATTTGAATAAGAAATGTAGGCAAGAGTATGCGTTAGTACAAGAGTGTACTAAATATGATAGCTTGCATAAACATCAGTATAAACATAAGAGTTAGAAAACATAAGTCATAAAGTATATTCAATGCATATAATAGATAATATCAACATAAAAGGAATACTTCTTGAAGTAGCCGCAAAGCATACTTAGCCAAGACATGGGTAATCCTCCACTAGTCATACTCATTATAGAAGTCAACCTTAAGAAATTATCCAAGCTCATCACCTATCTTAATATATGTAGCTTATCCTTTATAGACATAGGGAATCACCTTTTTGCCTTCCTATAAAGGCTCGTGGGTAGTCGCCTCTTGCCTTACGTATATGGTCATGGATACTCGCCTCCATGTCCATCATATGGGATCATGGGTACTCGCCTTCATGCCCAACATCATATGACACGAGTACTCGCCTCCACAACTGTCATGATCCGAGCTTACACCCCGGACGCGACACGGTGAACAAGATACCGACAAGTCTCATACAAGCCTAATAACATGTCATCACATAATAGAAATAGTACATGTTTTTAAAACTCTTTTAATCCATACAATCAAAAACATCATTTATAACAGCGAAAGTCTACTAGTCTCACATGGCAATCTGAAAACAATCTTCGAATCAACAGTAAGGTCACGTCCATTTACAATAGAAAGTCTAAAAAGAGTCTATTACAATGAAAGACATGAAACATCAAAAGTACTTGTCCTCGAATCCATGAGGACTTACCACTAGCCTTGGAAGAACTCAATCTAAGCTTCAACTAGAAGGAATCATCTCAAATATCGAAACCTATGCTTTGTAGTAAAAATAGAAGAAATATAGGTTAGCACATTTAATGTACTAAGTATGATAGCCATGAAAAACCATGATTAAAAAAGACATTTTTGGTTGGAAACCATGCATATGCCAATTTTTGAGAAAACTTCATGAACATAAGTATAAGAGGCATAAGATACAACCTAATCAACATATAAGCCATTTCATCACATTAGAGACTTCACCTTAAGTGACCCCAAGCCATACTTTGTGCAATGTATGAATAGAATTTCATACCACCATCCACACTAAGTACCACATTAAGGCCACCAAAAGCGAACTTAGCATTCCTCCTTTCCATCTTTAAACAATAGTCATATATAAGGAACATAAAAATTTCATAAGTCATGACATGGAAGTAACTCATAATACAATCCAAGTAAAGCATGAATCATCACATTAAGCATATAAGTCAACATTCTTCATTGGCTTCATTAAGAGCATATTCATTCATTTGTCATTCAGACCTTAGAGAACTCACCATAGCCTTCTCAAAGCCTACTTGTGCAATGCATGAATGGCACCCATACTACCACCCACACTTCATAGAACCTCTTGAGTAACCATAGTGCACATTTCACATGATGGGAATAAGCGTTTAATCAACATAGTCTATGTGAGGTTGACATAGAATCCAGTATCATATAACCCCATGATTTCACGTATCAGGACACTTCATCCAATAACAAGTGCCAATAATCGTTAGTCAGTAATATAACCCAACTAAGTGAGTTGGGGTCGAATCCCACAGGGAGTGGTACGTATTTGAGAATCAATACAAAAGAATGAATATATTCAAGTATATCATAGGTAAACACATTTACAAATAAAAGTATAGTTCAAATTTGGGTTGACACAAATGTGAAATAACAGGGGGGTTTAGTTTCTACTATTAGCTACAACAACAAATTACACGAAAATAATAAGTATAGAGACATGTTCTTGGGATGTGATTAGATAATGAGCTAAGGTAGACAAGTGGGTGATTTCAATAATAGTAAATAGCAATATATCAGTGAATAATCTAGAATTTAGTGGGGATAAACTTTCTCTCGAACAATATACCCCAAATCAAATTAGTTTCTCTCGAACACCAATAAACAGCAATTAAGAACAACCTTTTCTTTAGTCCATTCACTCTCTCGAGCTGAATGTGTGGAAAAGTGTTTAGGATTCACTCTTTAGAGTTGAACCAATGACAACCCAATACCCACAGACCATTAAATCAGTAATCTTGATTTTAAAACCTCTCTCTCAAGTAAGCCAAAAACACGAAAGTTTAGTTGTATTTGCAATACAACCCTTTTGATTAAGCCATAATTACTGGATGAAATCACTTTTAAACAGCATTTAGACTATCAAATAACAATACCCATTAGCTAAATCAACCCATAATCAAATAGTCACACCCCAAGAATTGGGGTTTTAGCTAGACATCATAAAAAGATAGAAATTGTGATCCAATTGTGTTTTCATAAACTGGGTAAGATTAATTTCGTCTTTACAAAGGTCAAGTTTGAAGAATCTCAAAGATCCACTTCTAATTTCTCGAAAATGGAACTCATCAAATCTTTAAAGCTAAAGGAAAATATTGTCTCCAAACTCAGTTCTAAAAACTGATAATTATGATTCTATGATATTGAAAACTTATAGATAGATTACTGGATAGATACTAAACTAAGAATTTAAAAATGCATTTATAGTCGCCAAAAATGTGCGGTGAAGGACCTTTCGGAGCTATAAGTCAGGATTACCTATCTACTCAGCGATCCACCCTTTAGTTAATTCCATCGCCTTTTTGCTTTGGCCTTCAGCATCTTCAAGTTCTGTAAGTTTGGGCGATCTAGCACTGCATCGTGGAATCGTTCGGCAACTCACCGATTGATCCTTTCTATCGCTGACTTGATTTTCTCCTTCAGGGCTTTGCACACTCAAACTTTAGGCGAGATCATGGCCATTCGGGGACTCGCCCAATGGGTTAGGCGATCATCAGACCTTCTTTTCTTCATTCTTTTAGTTGCCTTGTTCCTCTTTGCTCATTAGTGTCCATGCTTAGTTCCTCAATCCAAATACCAGAAAATTGAGGGTTTACATCAGTTATTGGTGATGTTTGCATAATCAACAACACAACTTCCAATGTCCACGATCGTGAAATAGTATAATAACCCAACCAAGGGTTAGGGTCGAATCCCAAGGGAGTAGTTTCGAGAATTAATATAAAAAATAAAATTAAGCTCTAACTAGTCATCGCTAAAGATATTAATGATTAAAAATATTTTAAACTAAAAATGGGGGACAAAAAAGTGTCAAATATCGATTCGGGGGATTTTGTCACAAATATAGCAAAAACATAAAATTAACAAGAATTATATAAATGAGAGGGGGTTCTTAGGGTGTGACCGCAATATGTATTGGTATAAATCATTGGGTACATGATTTAGATAGGAAATTTGCAAGATAATAGTGACTAGACAAAGCTTTAGAAGGAAATAAGTTCCCTCTAGGGCAACTTACCCCGTTTCAAATGGGTTTCTCTCGGACACCCATTTGTCGTATGAATTCCAGCCTACTTCTTACCCCACACACTCTCTCAAGCTGTGAGTGTTAGGATATGGGACTAGGGCTCACCCTCTCGGGCAGAACCTTATGTCAACCCACTCCTTACGCATTAGTCTAGCGGTCTTGGTTTCATGACCTCTCCATTGAGCAAGACGAAAACACATGGGTGGTTTTATATTTGAAACTACAAACCCATTATTAAACTACAACCACTTGGTGAAATCACCATTAAAATACATCTAACATATCAGCAATCAAAACCCAACAATAATCTCAACACATATTTGCTAAATCACACCTTAAGAATGGGGGTTTTTAGCCACACATCAAGAGATAGAAATTTATACCTAAATGAGCTTGCATTCAAATGGGTATGAAGATTTAAGTCTTGTTACAGGCCAAGAATGAAGAATCCAAGAGACCCAAGTCCAAATCCTTAGAGCTGAAACCCTCTTCTTCTTCAAGTTTTCAAAACCCTCACCAAACTCAGAGCAAAAATAAAAGTACTAAAAATTATATTAAGAATCTGATATTGTCTACTGATATATTCTCTATAACTCTTAACGAGTATTTATAGTTTTCAAAAATTTGTGCTACGACAGATCATTCAGTGACTTTAGTCGGAATTGCCAATCAACTTGTGCTTTGGGTCATTGGGCGATATAGTTCTGCTTCGTGGAACTTTTCGGCGATGTGCTGAGTGCTCCCTTGTTCGGCCGACTTGAACCTTTCCTTTAGGCTCAGCACACTGGAACAAAAGGCGAAGTGAGACCCTTCGACAATTCGCCAAATGGACTCGGCGATCCTCAGTCCTTCATTTTCTCATTTTTTTCAGCCTTTTCGTTCCTTTTTGCGAAGTAGTGTCCATGCTTTCCTTCAATCTTCAAATACTTGAAACTTAAGGGTTTCATTAGATATTGAGATAAAATAAGCATTTGAGGACACAATTAGTATTAAAATATAGTCTTAAATGAGTCTAATTTGTGGACTCATCAACACCCCCAACTTAAACTTTTGCAGGTCCTTAAGCAAACTAGAGTTCAGTAGATCACAAAGGGTGCCTCAAATAGTGCTACACAAGACTCAATCATGAATGTACACAACAAGACTCAAATTACTCATGCAAAGATCAATTGTATACTTATAGATTCAAGTTATGACACACCATTACTAAAGATTCTCGTGCTCGCACTACTTGCTACTTGTGCAAGTTCAGCAAAAAGTATCTAAATGCCCTCACATAAAGAATGATTCCATATTCACACATAGAGGTTAATCAATTCAAGATCAGGAATCAGATGCAACGCTCACACTCAAAAATTAGAACACAATGCATGTTTTCACCTATAGGTTTGCCCTTATTTTCCAATTGACTTTTGGTTTGGCTTACTCAAGATCAAAAAGGTCTTTTCAGGTCTTGTAATGGGGCTGAGTGCAAAGGTATGGTCATTTAGGCTTAGTAACTTTTACTTCATGATATGTGGTATTCTCAAGGCGTTCCCTTATTTTCCTTTATCAATTCTTTTTCTAGTGCTTCTAAGTCATCTTTTTATTCAACTCTAGGGGTTGATTGGAAACCCAATTTCTTTTGTACTTTTTTTTAATTGATTTGAAGGATTTCCATTGTTCTGCAACACCATGGATTAAGGGAGACTTCTCTTGCACTTCTTGACTTCTCCTTTTCCTTTTAACCACACCCCCAACTTAGGCTTCTGGCCTAAGTTGGCTATTCACTAAATCACAAATCCAGAGGATTATAGGTAGTGGGTCAAGTAAGGTCTAGGGTTCATCAAGGTTCTTCTAAAGAAAGGTAAGGCTCGAGGGGTGTTCAAGAGAGTTTCACACGCTTACGAGTAGGCCACAAAAGAGGTATATGCCAAATTTGGCTCGTACTTTTTAAAGTTGCCTAAGATCCTTTCAAGAGCACACCTTTCTAAATCAATCAGACTAATGGGGCAAATTCTAGGTTTATTCATGAATGGTTCAAAGTAAGCTAATCACACAAGGCATCGACACTTAATTCAAACAAGACTACACACTTTTGCTAGTGTGCAACGGTCATCACAAGAGAATCAATTCGATAAATGGCTAATTACAATAAGATCTAAGGAGTTCACATACTGTTTATGAAACTTCATTTGGTCTCGTCATTGTCGCACATTCATGTACGTTCGATTGATAGCACTATTCAAGTCATTTGTATTTATCGAAACTGAGTCTTAAAGTTTGGAAAATAACAACCATTTTCAACATATGAGAGGTGGCAAAAATTTTTGGAAGGGTCAAAATCATTTTTGTAATTTAAAACAAAAGGAAGCAATGAGCTCAAACATCCACAAAAAGCAGAGTAACAATAATTTTAAACAGAACGACCCAAATATATACAAAGCATGAACACAAATAGCACATAAAAGGTAACCCTCATCCCACAACAAATAATAAAACATTTTTCATCGAAGGCAATTAACATAGAATCTGCAAGGTAAAATAAAGAAAGATAGAGAGGGAGGTAAAGAAGGGATCCTGTATAAGTAGTCGCTCCGGCTATCTGGGCATTAATGCCCGGAGTGACTTCCAGAAGCACCAGCTCCACTGTATCTAGCTTCAGGAGCCTTCGCCAAGGAAGCTTGCACGACAGGGTCTATCATGATTTCTTCGATCTCGCCTATGTCATCTGTTGTAGCCCCCTCAAACATCTCTTCATCATTCTCTTCCTCTAAGTCAAGATCAGCTATCTGTTTTCCTCTATATCCATGTCTAGTGGTTTTCTGAGACATCTCATGTATGTATGGAATATCCATTGTTCCAAAGATCATGAACACATCGGTGGATTTTAGGTAGTCCACCTCTTTCCTCAGATCTGCAATAGCGGTCGTTAAGCCTGTCACCTCTTATGTGGCTCCTTGGTTATGCTCACACATGGCTATCCTTACCACTAGAGCATCAATAGTAGTGCTCAGTTGTTTCACAACATCATCGAGGGCAATCTGAATCATTCTTGGAATAGAGCTTTCTATATTGGCAGCTCGAAAATCAGAAAAGTGAGCAAGGTGTACCATTCGAATCAAGGATGCCTGACTGATCGGTTCATTGGATGCAACCACAACATTGAGTCTTGGTGACATCATAGTAGAAGAGGGACCTGGAGTCTGTGAATGAGAAGAAGGAGTGGGTATACCTGAAGACCCAGGGCCCGAAGTAGACAATGATGCCTCTTCAAGTATAGAAATAGTGGTTACAACTTCCTTCAACTCCTTTCCCGTTTGGTCCTTAATATATTTAGCTTCGATCTTTCAAATATTGGTGGAGGCAGCGACAACCAATTCCACATCCTTCTTTGCATCTCTAGGCACCTGAGTTCTTTCGCACAATGCAGTGATCAATACCGGGAATGGGAGAGATGTCTGGCGCTACTTTGCACGCATATGGATCGCAAAAGCAATTATTATCCCTAGGTTTATCTTGGTTTTCTCTATCATGTACCAAAGATAGGCTATCTTAGCAAGGCGAAGAATTGATTCGTTTTGTGATAGCATAATTGTGGTGCTGATGAACCCAAACCAATATCTTGCAGCTACGCTCAGATCTTTCTTTTCAACTAAAACTCCATCTGCTAGCCATTTCAGAGCAATATCATCTGAGATCAGCAGGGCTAACCATTTTTTCATTTCATCCAACTTCTTTGTTCTGATTAAGTGTTGGCAATGATCATCAATCTTATTAGACATACCCAAAGCTATCTTGTTAGCTTCACTATTACAAGCTACCTTCATTCCTCTAACAACCATGTAGTCAACTACTTTAAAACACGACACTAATCTCTTTCGTTGAGGTACCAATGCATTATATACATTGTAAAACTCTCTAACCTAGCTTGGTATGTAAAAGCCATGGGGTTTTGTGAATATTGGAAATTTGTGATATTTCAGGCACTCTATTATCTCAGGGTACTTATCAATCACCCCATCTATGGAGAGTCATTTTTCCTCAATGATCATTCGCATCCCCTCACACTTTGATCTGTTTGTTCATTTAGGTGGGGGGCTTTGTACTGGGGGTGCCAGTATTATTGCCTGCTCTAAAACTGGAGGAGTCTGAGTGGTGGATCAAGAATTTCTGATCCAAGATGGGTCGTTCATCTATTTAGATCGTAACCCATTCCTCTGTGCCTCCATTAGTGCATCTTCATCAGAACCCATGCTTTCACTGTCAGATGTTGTTAGGTCATTGGTGTAAAAACCAATACTATCAAAACTTGCATTTGATAACTCAATAGTTTTGTCCTTGCCTTTGCTTTAGCCACCAGTTGTTGAAATTTTTGCGGTGCCATTTTGATGCTTGTGTAATCAATGATACAACTTCCAATGCAAGTGTCTACGATCGTGCAATAGTATAATAACCCAACTAAGGGTTGGGTCGAGTCCCAAAGGAATGGGTGTGAAAATTAGTGGTTAAGTGCAAATGTGCTAAATATAATCGTAGCTAAAGATTTTAACAACTAAAAACATTGTAAATTAAAGGGGAATGACTCCAAAGTGTCAAATATCAATGGGGGTTTGTCACTAGTAGAGCTGAAACAACAAAAATAAAGAGAAGATTCAAGTATGGGGAGAAATTCTTGGGGTGTGACAGCAATGTATATATTGATATAAATCTTTGGGTAATTGCTTTTGATAGGAAATTTGCAAGATAATAGTGACTAGGCTAAGCATTAGATTGAAATAAGTGACCTCTTAGGCAACTTACCCTATTTCAAATGGGTTCCTCTGGACACCCATTTGCCGTATGAAGGCCAGCCGACGTGTTACCCCACTCACTCTCTCGAGCTGAGTGTTAGGATATGGGACTAGAGCTCACCCTCTCGGGTTGAACCTCATATCGACCAAATCCTTAGGACATCGGTCTAGCGATCTTGGTTTCACGACCTCTCTCTCAAGAAAGTTGAAAACACATGGGTGGTTTTGTTTGCAACTACAAACCCATTATATTAAACCAGAACGGCTAGGTGAAATCCCCATTATAATACATCTAAACTATTAGGAAGCAAAACCCAAAATTAATATCAACTCTTATTTGCTAAATCACACCCCAAGAATGGGGGTTTTTAGCCACACATCAAGAAATAAGAATTTATACCTAAAATGATATTGAAATCAACTTAGTATAAGAAATTAAACATTGATTTAAGCAAAGAAGAAAGAATAGAGATGACCCACTTCTAATTTGGGGAAGATGGACTCCTTTCTTCTTTAAGTCTTTCAAAAACCCTCTCCAAACTTGAGAGAAATTATCTAAACTAAAGTAAATATTAAATTTTCAGACTCTCTGGTTCCACACTTCAAAATTAATAAAGAATTTAGTACTTATGTACTTCAAAAAATAATGCTGCCAAATCGCTCGGCGAGGTAAGTCGCGAAAGCCAAATGACTCGGCAATTCGCTCTTCTTCTAGTTCATCACCATTTGTGCTTTGACTTCAGCATCTGTGCATTCTGGATCTTTGAGTGGTATCCTTCTGCTCTGCATAATTGATCGGCGAAACATTGACTGTTCCTTTAATCGCCTTTTGATCCTTCTCCTCAGGGCTTTGCATACTGGATCAAAGGGCAGGGTGCGTTCCTTCGGCAAATCGCCAAGCATGCGTGGCAATACTCAGGTTTCAACTTCTTTGTTCTCTTCATCCTTTTTGTTCCTTTTGCGCCTAAGTGTCCATGCTTCTAAAACAACTACAAATACCTAAAACTTAAGTGTTTTCATCAGATATTTAGACTAAATAAGCATTTAAGTACACTATTTCTAATAATATTGTGCCCTAAATGAGTCCAATTTGTGGACTCATCAATAACCCCAACTTAAACATTTGCTTGTCCTCAAGTAAAACTCAAGTTCAGCAGTTCAAATAAGATGTCTGAAATAGTGCTACACAATACTAAATCATGAACATGCACAACAAGACTTAAATTACTCATGCAAAGATCAATTGTGTACTCAAAGATTCAAGTTCTGACACACCGTTACCAAAGATTCTCATGCTCGCAATACGTTTTGCTTGTGCAAGTTCAAGCTCAATAAAAAGTATCTAAATGCCCTCACATAAAGAATGATTCCATATTCACACACAGAAGTTAATCAATTCAAGGTCAGGAATCAGATGTAATACTCACACTCAAAAAGAGGAACACAATGCATGTTTTCACCTATAGGCTTGCCCTAATTTTCCAATTGATCTTTGGTTCAGCTCACTCAAGATCATAAAGGTCTTTATAAGGCTTGTAATGGGGTTGAGTGCGAAGGTATGGTCATTTAGGCTCAGTGACTTTTTCCTCATGAGATGTGGCATTCTCAAGGCATTCCCTTCTTTTCCTTTATCAATTCTTTTCTAGTGCTTCTAAGTCATCTTTTTATTACCTCCAAGGATTGCTTGGAAACCCAATTTCTATTGTACTTTTTTGAAGGGCTTCCATTCTTCTGCAACACCATGGGTTAAGGGAGACTTTTCTTGCACTTCTTGACTTCTCCTTTTCCTTTTCACCACACCCCCAACTTAGGCTTTTGGCCTAAGCTGGCTATTCACTAAACCATAAATCAAGAGGATTATAGCTAGTGGGTCAAGTAAGGTCTAGGGTTCATCAAGGTTCTTCCAAAGAAAGGTAAGGTTCAAAGGGTGTTCAAGAGAGTTTTACATGATCACGGGTGGGCCACAAAAAATATATATTCCAAATTTGGCTTACACTCTTCAAAAGTTGCCTAAGATTATTTCAAGAGAACACCTTACTGAATCAATCAGACTAACGGGGCAAATTCTTGGTTTATTCATGCAAGGTTCAAAATAAGCTCATCACACAAGGCATCGACACTTAAGTCAACCAAGACCACATACTTTCTCTAGTGTGCAACGACCATTACAAGAGAATCAATTCGATACATGGCTAATAAAAAAAAAGTACCAAAGAAATTGGGTTTTCCAGGCAACACCTGGAGGTGAATAAAAAGATGACTTAGAAGCACTAGAAAAAGAATTGATAAAGGAAAAGGAGGAAATGCCTTGAGAATACCACATCTCATGAGGAAAAAGTCACTAAGCCTAAATGACCATACCTTTGCACTCTGCCCCATTACAAGCCCTGAAAATACCTTTTTGATTTTGAGTAAGCTAAACCAAAAGTCAATTGGAAAATAAGGACAAACCTATGGGTTAAAACATGTATTGTGTTCATCTTTTTTAGTATGAGCATTGCATATGATTCCTGATCTTGAATTGATTAACCTCTATGTGTGAATATAGAATCATTCTTTATGTGAGGGCATTTAGATACTTTTTGTTGAGCTTGAACTTGCACAAGTAGCAAGTATTGCGAGCATGAGAATATTTAGTAATGGTGTGTCACAACTTGAATCTTTGAGTACACAATTGATCTTCGCATGAGTAATTTGAGTTGTGTTATGTACATTCATGATTGAGTCTTGGGTAGCACTGTTTGAGACACCTTTTGTGATAAGATGAACACGAGTTTGCTTGAGGACAAACAAAAATTTAAGTTGGGGATGCTGATGAGTCCACAAATTGTACTATTTTAAGGCTACATTTTAATAGAAATTGTGTCCTCAAATGCTTAAGTTTTAGGTATTTGAAGATTGAAGGAAAGCAAGGACACTTCTTTGCAAAAAGTAACGAAAAAGGTGAAAAGAACGTGAAAGTAAAGGTATGAGGATCGCCGAGTCCATTTGGCGAATCACCGAAGGGTCTCACTTCACCTTTTGTTCCAGTGTGCTATGCCTGAAGGAAAGGATCAAGTCGTCAGAACAAGGGAGCAGTTGGCAAATCAAAAAGTTCCATAAAACATTACTATATTGCCCAATGACCCAGAGCACGATGATGTAAGAATGGTGCAAGAAAGAGATGAAATACACTAAACGGCGAATCGCCGAGTTGATCTGCAATTCCAACTGATGTTACCGAATGATCCATTGCAGCACAGATTTTTGAAAAATATAATTGGTCATTGAGAGTTATAGAGAATATATCATCAGAAAATATCATATTCTTAATAGAATTTTTAGTACTTTTATTTTTGCTCTAAGCTTGGAGAGGGTTTTGAAAACTTGAAGAAGAAGAGGGTTTCATCACCAAGGATTTGTACTCGGGTCTCTTGGATTCTTTATTCTTGGCCTGTAAAAAGACTTAAATCTCCATACCCATTTGAATTCAAGCTCATTTAGGTATAAATCTCTATCTCTTGACGTGTGGCAAAAAGCACCCATTCTTGGGGTGTGATTTAGAAAAATATGTGTTGAGATTATTGTTGGGCTTTGCTTGCTAATAGGTTAGATGTATTTTAATGGTGATTTCACCTTGTGGTTGTGGTTTAATTTAATGGGTTTGTAGTTGCAAATACAAAACCACCCATGTGTTTTCAGCTTGCTTGAGAGAGAGGTCACGAAACCAAGACAACTAGATTGATGGCCGAAGGAGTGAGTCAACATGAGGTTCAGATCGAGAGAGTGAGCCCTAGTCCCATATTCTAACACTCAGCTCGAGAGAGTTAATGGGGTAAGGCGTAGGATGCCCTTCATGAAGCGAATGGGTGTCCTAGAGGAACCCATTTGAAACTGGGTATGTTGCCCAATAGGGAACTTATTTCCTTCTAAAGCTTAGCCTAGTCACTATTATTTTCCAAATTTCCTATCAAGAGCATGTACCCAACTATTTATACCAGTACATATTGCAGTCACACCCTAAGAATCCCCTCTCATTTATAGAATTCTTGTTAATTTTATTGTTTTTGCTATATTTGTGACACAACTCCCAAATCGATATTTGACACTTTTGTGTCCCCCCCCCCCCCCTTTTTAATAAACTGATAAATCAATGCCCAAATCATGACTTTCCTAACATAGTTCTCCTCGACTGTTGCTACAGAAGTTGTGGTCCTAGAAATAAGAGGTTGGTCGACCAACTCATCCCGGGAGGTATCGCAAAATAGCCATAAGTCATAGTAGCTCAACTACTTAATCAAATGGCTGAGATGAATCAAGAAGTAGAAAAGGACTTTATGGTGGCCACCTTAATGACTCAGATGGACGAGTTGTCCAAAACAATAGTGAAGATCGAGGTTCAGTGTAAGAAGTAGTATAAATACATCTCTCTTCATGAGCACAGAAGTCTAGAGGACAATGAGTTTAAAAAGTCTTCAGGGAATGCTCTCAATCATTCTCCACAAGGTGACTGAGCAAGATAGAGAGCTAAAAGAAATGAAGGAATACATTAAAGGAATGAAACGGATCATTTGGTCTCATTCCAGAGTTGTCCAGCAGCTAGAGAACCTCATGGGTTGTGCGTCACCGGATCTCCACCTGAAACATATCGGGGGATTGGCTAGTGATACCAAGTCTAACCCTAAAAATGGAGTTTGAGTACTAATTTACATCGTGCCAGGACGTTAAATAAGGCATTGTTTAGGAGGCAACCCAAAGCCCTTAAATGATTGTAGTATGTTATTATCGAAATAAAAGTGTCTTGATTCAGTAGGATTAGGCATGAAAAGTGTGTGAAAAGCATAGTATGAGTTACACAAGTTCAAGTGGTGAATAGTCGACTAGATCGGCGACCCTAACAAAGACCGCCGTTTGAATCCTCACCTTAACTGAAGGTCTTGTAAAACTCGGTAATGTAGATAGACACTAGGTGAATCATCGAGTAGCGGATCGACAGTAACTAATGTCGCAAAATGGTTGAGATCTAAATTTGTATAAGGCCACGGGGTTTAACTTTCAACATTTGTGACATTCTCTCAACCTCAATTTTCGCAAAATCATACATATTTAGAATTTTCAAAGATTTTCATATCTCTTGAGTATTCTAGCTAATTTAGTAGCATTTGGATCTGTACTAATCTGCTGCTTAGCATCACAATCTTAACTTGATCTACCTAAAAGGTTAGCCCTCAAAACCCTGCTTTTAATTATAATAATTATACTCTCATTGCAAGCAGATTTCATCCCATGTTATGTACGATGTCTTTATGACAACTTTAGACTATTCAAGTGTTTCTTTTGATTTGCTAATTCAACCCTTCTACTTTGAATGTTGGAAGCCCATTCTGATGCTTTAGCATGAATGAAATTTTATGAATTGCTCTTGCATACTGTTTAAGTTGAGCAAGAAAAACAAAACTATAAGCTTGATTGATCTAGTGTATCTTTTTATTTTGTTTTCAAGGGTTGTGGTTTGAAATAGAGAAGATAGATTGGAAACAGGCACGACAGGTCGATTGGCGAGCTAGGTCGAGCTCGTAAAATCACTCAGCGTTTCACCTATTGACCCCATCTCACCTTTAATTCCATGTTACTTCAGATATGGATTCTATAGCTTTCGGTGAGAAATCTCAGATTGGCAAATCATAAAAAGTATCCTCAATCACTCCTTGTCGGCACCCTTTTCCTTATTGCAGTGTAACTTTCGGCGAATAAAACACTACTCGCCAAAGTAATTAGGCTATACGTTGATCTATTCGGCGAGATAATCTACAATCGTGTCCCTATGAATTCGATTTTGTTGATTTAACTTCTTCCCAAATTCTTTGTAGAAATGGCTAGAACTAAAGTTGCA
Source organism: Solanum bulbocastanum (assembly GCA_037074985.1). Classification (NCBI taxonomy): domain Eukaryota; kingdom Viridiplantae; phylum Streptophyta; class Magnoliopsida; order Solanales; family Solanaceae; genus Solanum; species Solanum bulbocastanum. The sequence goes on from CM073599.1 coordinate 17,833,135, forward strand.
AAAGGAAACAGGTCACCCCAAGATAAAAAAAAAAGGATAAAAATCAACGAGGATGAAGTGCATCCAAAAGCAAGGTTGCTAAACTTTCCACTGTTGGTGGGAGAGGCAAAGGCAAGGGTAAGATCCGTGAACTATTAGATGCAAAAACTGACAGTGATGGCTTTTTCAGAAACGATCCTAACCAATTTGAAAGTGAGGATATGAATTCTGATGAGGATGATCTATTAATGGCTCAAAGGGTTGAGTGGTGAACTAAGAAGCTGAATGATCCATCCAAGATCAGGAATACCCAGCCTACCACTCCTACGTATCTAGTTCCAGAGCAAGCAATGGTATTAGCACCTCTAATACAGGGTCATCCGCATAAGTCAACAAATCGAGTAAAAGCTGAGGAACTAAGAACAATTCGAGAGAAAAAGCAGCTGTCCATAGATGGGGTTATAAACATACACCCAGAGATAATGGAATGCCTGAGATACCATAAATTCCAAATTTTCACCAAGCCCCGCATCCCTTATATTCCAACCTAGGTAAGAGAATTCTATAGTGCATACAGTGCACTAATCCCCTAGAAAAAGTAACTAGCGGCAACCTTCAAAGAAGTAGACTATGTGGTTGTTAGAGGTAGAAGGGTGAAATGTGATAGTGAGGTGATCAACGTGATCTTGGGCATATCCACGAATATTGGAAATCATTGTCAGCACTTGATCAGAAGAATGAAACTAGATGAGATAAAGAAATTGTTATCCCCACTAATTTTAGATTAGACTCCAAAATAGTTGGCGGAAGGAGCTCCGATTGAAAAGATAAAACTAAACATAGCAGCAAGGTTCTGGTTTGATTTTATCAACAACATAATCATGCCATCCCAGAATGAGTCAATTCTTCTCCTTACCAAGGTAGCTTGCCTGAGTTACATCATAGAGAGAACGTGGATAAATTTAGGAGAAATCATTGCTTCAGAGATACATATGCGTGTAAGGTGGAGCCAGACCTCACTTCCATTCCTATTATTGATCACAACATTGTGTAAACAATCTCGGGTACCTTGGGATGCCAAGAAAGATGTAGAAATGATGCCTACAACCTCTACTGAGATCCGGCGGATCGAAGCCGAGTGCCTTAAGGTTCAAGTAGAAAAGAAGAAGGCAACATCGGTAGAGTCAGGAAACACAAAATCATCACCTACAGAGGTTCCTCCAGATTCTTCCCCTGTTGCATGGTCTCCCAGACCTAGTGTTATCGCTACTATTTCTTGACCTCTACTCACCCAAGCTTCCCTATTCTGGATGGGACAATTTGCCCTTTCTGCTGATTGTCGGGTTGCTAGTCTAGAGGCCTCTGCTCCAAGCATGATCTAGATTGCCCTAGCTGATGTTGTGACACCTCTAAGCACTATCATTAACACCCTAGCGGCCAGGATAAAAGTGTGTGAGAAAAACCAAGGGGCCACAAATGAAGTAACAACTTTTAAGGCTGCCATCGCTGAGCTACAAAAATATGTAAACCACCTAAAGTTCACAGATGTGTCCATGATTTTTGGAAAAGTAGGGATTCCAGACATGCCTGTGATGCCTCAGACCACCACTGGACATGAGGATGGAGCAAAACATATAGTTGATGTTGACCCAGAGGAAGAAACTAATGAAGAGATGTTTGAGGGGGCTACAGTAGACGACATAGCCGAAATCGAAGAAATAATGATAGATGTTGCTGTGCAAGCTTTCTTGGTGAAGGCTCCTTCTGCTAGATCCAGAGGAGTTGGTCCTTCTGGAAGTCGCTACGGGCATTGATACCCAGACAGATGGAGCGACTACAAAGACATGATCCCCTCTTTACCTCCCTCACTGTCTTTCTTTATTTTGCCTTGCAGATTCTATATTAATTGTATTTGAGGACAAATGTGTCTTTATTTGTGGTAGGGTGAGGCTTACATTTTATGTGCTATTTGTATTTGTATTTTGTGTTTATATTTGGGTTGTTCTGTTTAAAATTGTTGTTACGCTGCTTTTTATGTATGTTTGAGCTCATGGCTTCCTTTTGTTTTAAATTACAAAAATGATATTGACCCTTCTAAACATTTTTTCCACCTCTCGTGTGTTGAAAGTGGCTATTCTTTTGCAAAATTTAATTCTCAATTCCAGTCAATACTAATGACAGGAATAGTGCTATTAATCGAATGAACATGAAGGCGCGGCTATGACGAGACCAAATGAAGTTGCTTAGACAATATGTGAACTCTTTGCATCTCGTTATGATTAGCCAAATTTGACAGATACCTCTTTTGTCGCCTACCCGTGAGCGTGTGAAACTCCCTTAAACACCCTTCGAGCCTTACCTTTCTTTCGAAGAACCTTGATGAACCCTAGACCTTACTTGACCCATTACTTATAATCCTCTTGATTTCTGGTTTAGTGAATAGCCAAATTAGTCTAAATGCCTAAGTTGGGGGTGTGGTGAAAAGGAAAAGGAGAAGTCAAGAAGTGCAAGAAAAGTCTTCCTTATCCCATGGTGTTGCGAAACAATGGAAACCTTCCAATCAAATTTTAAAAAAGTACAAAAGAAATTGGGTTTCCAAGCAACCCCTGGAGTTGAATAAAAATATGACATAGAAGCACTAGAAAAAGAATTGATAAAGGAAAAGAAAAGGGAATGCCTTGAGAATACCACATCTCATGAGGAAAAAGTCACTATGCCTAAATGACCATACCTTTGCACTCAGCTCCATTACAAGCCCTGAAAAGGCATTTTTGATGTTGAGTAAGCCGAATAGAAAGTTGATTGGAAAATAAGGGCAAATCTATGGATGAAAACATGCATTGTGTTACTCTTTTAGAGTGTGAGCGTTGCATCTGATTCCTGATCTTGAATTGATTAACCTCTATGTGTGAATATGGAATTATTCTTTATGTGAGGCATTTTGATACTTTTTGTTAAGCTTGAACTTCCACAAGTAGCAAGTATTGCGAGTATGAGAATATTTGGTAATGGTGTGTCACAACTTGAATCTTTGAGTACACAATTGAGTTTTGCATGAGTAATTTGAGTCTTGTTGTGTACATTCATGATTGAGTATTATGTAGCACTGTTTGAGACACCCTTTGTGATCAACTGAACTCTAGTTTGCTTGAGCACAAGCAAAGGTTTGTGTTGGCGTTGTTGATGAGTTCACAAATTGGACTCATTTAAGGCAATATTTTATCTCAATATCTGTTGACCCTTAAGTTCAAGGTATTTGAAGATTGAAGGAATGCATGGACACTACTTCACAAAAAGGAACGTAAAGGGTGAAAAGAATGAGAAAATGAAGGCCTGAGGATCGCCAAGTCCATTTGGCGAATTGCCAAAGAGTCTCACTTCCCCTTTTGCTCCAATGAAATAGTACTATATCAATTTCCCCTTTGGCAAATTGCCAAACAGAGCAGTCAGCTCATCGCCAAAAAGTTTTGCGAAATAGTACTATTTCGCCCTTTGACCTAGAGCATGATGATGCAAGGATGGTGCAAGAAGGAGATGAACTACACTAAACAGCGAATCACCGAGTTTATCGGCGATTCAGAATAATGTCGCTGAATGATCCATTGCAACATAGATTTTTGAAAACTATAAATACTTGTTGATAGTTATAGAAAATATATCATCAGACAATATTAGACTCTTCATACGATTTTTAGTAGTTTTATTTTTGCTCTGAGTTTGGAGAGGGTTTTGAAAACTTGAAGAAGAAGAGGGTTTCATCTCCAAGGATTTGGACTTGGGTCTCTTGTATTGTTCATTCTTCAACTGTAACAAGACTTAAATCTTCATACCCATTTGAATACAAACTCATTTAGGCATAAATTTCTATCTCTTGATATGTGGCTAAAAACCCCCATTCTTGGGGTGTGATTTAGCAAATATGTGTTGAGATTATTGTTGGGTTTTGCTTGCTCATAGGTTAGATGTATTTTAATGGTGATTTAACCTAGTGGTTGTAGTTTAATTTAATTGGTTTGCAGTTGCAAATACAAAACCACCCATGTGTTTTTGGCTTGCTCGAGAGAGAGCTCGAGAAACCATGACCGCTAGACTGATGGCCAAAGGAGTTGGTCGACATGAGGTTCAGTCTGAGAGGGTGAGCCCTAGTCCCATATCCTAACACTCAACTCGAGAGAGTGAGTGGGGTAAGGCGTAGGCTATCCTTCATGCGGCAAATGGGTGTCCAAGAGGAACCCATTTGAAATGGGGTAAGTTGCCCGAGAGGGAATTTATTTCATCTAATGCTTAGCCTAGTCACTATTATCTTGCAAATTTCCTATCAAAAGAATGTACCCAATGATTTATACTAATACATATTGCGTTCACACCCTAAGAATCCCTTCTCATTTATAGAATTCTTATTAATTTTACTGTTTCTGCTATATTTGTGACAAAACCCCCAAATAGATATTTGACACTTTTGTGTCCCCCCTTGTTAATTTACAATGTTTTTAGTCATTAATATCTTTAGCTACGACTTGTTAGAACTTAATTTTATTTTTCTATTAATTATTGAAACCACTCCCTTGGGACTCGACTCCAACCCTTGGTTGGGTTATTATACTATTGCACGATCGTAGATTCTTGCACTGGAAGTTATGTCATTGATTATGCAAACATCAAAATGGTGCCGCTGCCGGGGAGTGGTGCTATTTAAGAATTCTTAGATTAGTAAAATCTTTGTTCTTCTTAGTTATAGTCTTCTTACGTAATTTTCAGTTTTGTTTTGAGTAATTGTGTGTTTCAATAGCCACATGAGTGTGAATGGCTAAAACAGCTGCAAAGCAGGCAACCCAACGGGTAATGCATTTCATCGAGACGATATTTATGATATTGATAGTGTGTACAACCCTGCTCAAGTGAGTGCGGTAGAGGCGAGTTGCATGCCACAAACAGACGGAAATGCAACATTTGAAGTTACTAGCACAACAGTCCACCTCATACATTCAAGAGGTTTCTATGGAGGATTAGATTATGAAGATTCATACTAACATATACGAAACTTCATAGAAGTTTGCACCCCTCTGTCATTCAAGAATCTATAACAAGAATGCATACAGATGCGCTTATTTTCATTATCATTAACTGGGGAAGACACTAAGTGGTTGATCAAGCTTCCAAAGGAATCCATCAAGTTATGGGAAGAGTTTATTATGGTTTTTCATGAAACATTCTTCCCTTCATAAAAATGATGAAACTGAGAGATGACATTCAAAATTTTACTCAAAAGGAGGATAAACCAATTCACGAATCATGGACATAACATAAGACAATTTTTCCAAAATTTCCAACGCATGGGTTGTCAAGTGAGTTATTGCTTTAATATTTTTACCATAGTCTGGAATCAGTTAATAAAGGGATAGCTGATCAACTGGTGCAAGGAGGAATAATGTTACAATCATTTGAAGTAGCATCATTTCTTCTAGAGGGCATGACTAGAGTAAATCAAGCATGATACACAAAATATGACCAAGTTTCCCTACTGTTCTTCAGATTAAAGCAAGAGGAACTCGATAAACAAAGGGAGAGGGACGAAAACATCAAAAAGATGTTGTCGCAAATGGAAGTGATGCAAGAGCACATGAAGGGTTCGTATGTAGTATTTCTAGTTGAGGAGGGTTCTCTTTCTGGTTACGTAAGACTAGGGGAGAATCAAGGTTGGAACTCTAAGAGAATTGAGGGGGGTTCTTCATCCGGTTACTTGACACCTGGGGAGAATCAAGGTTTGAACTCTACAAGATATGAGGAGGGTTTCCACCCATGTTATCAATAGTAGGGCAGAAATCAAAGTTGGAACCATTATAAGAGTGAAGAACCAAGGAGATGTTGCCATGATTGGACTGAGCAAGATGACCATGAGGAAGACTGTACCCAATTGAGTGAAAGCCAATAATCAAGAGGGATCATAAGTAGTCCTCTGGTAAATGATCTGTTGTCATGTATACTTGATAAAATGGAGGGCTCTAATGATTTGCTAAAACGAATGAGACATGACTTTTCATCACTAAACAGTAAAGTGAATTCGCATGATGATGCCATCAAAACACTAGAAGGTTAATTGAGTCTATTATCAGCTCAATTAACATCTACGACATTGATGGAAGATAATAAAAGAGGGCTTGATGTGGTCACCGTAATGGAAAGATGGCAAAAGGGAATGTGATGGAGGATGAGGATCCCTGAATGCATAAAGAGAGCCATGGTACAGAGGAACGAGAATTGCCTGTTCCACAAGATTTTGCCAGAGAAGCACAAGAAGATGTAGAGCAACATGATCAGGTTCCAAATGTCATGCACCCATTACCTAAAATACCACAACCATTTCCTCAATGCTTGAAAAAGAAAAAATAAGATGAGGAGTTCAAAAATTTTTTTTGCCAGTATTCAAGAACCTATCAATTAACGTTACTTAGGTTGAAGCATTGTTGGAAATCTCGAGACACGCCAAATTCATGAAATAGTTGGTTATAAAGAAAATGCGCTTGGAGTGTGAAACGTCGAGGTACCCCATAGTTGCAGTGCAATTATGACAAATTAGTCAATCACCAAGAGAGAAATCCTAGGGCGTTAACAATCCTTTGTACAATTGGCATGCTTCAATTCACTAAAGATTTATGCGATCAAGGAGCAAGCATTAACTTGATTCCCTATGCAATATACAAACAAGAACCAAAGGCAACCACAATGAGACTTCTTGTGAATGATCAATCAATCAAGCACCCCATAGGGGTACTTCATGACATATTGGTTAAAGTTGATCGATTTATCTTTTGAGCTGATTCTGTGACTCTAGATTGAAAGATCGATGCTGAAATCCCCATTATTTTAGGAAGGCCATTCTTAGCTACTAAAAGAGTATTGGTAGATGTTGAAAGCAGGAAATTGAAGTTCGGTGTGAATGATGATGAGGTGACCTTTAATATATGTAAATCCATGAAGCAACCAAGTAACATCCATGTGGTATCCACTGAGGATGTTATAGATGATGCAGTTGTAAGTGTGAGCCATTTAATATGTAAAAATGAACCCCTTGAATCTGTACATGCCAATTGTGATGAATCCAAATTTCAAGTATATGAGGAAGTGTTGACCGCCCTATCAGGATTAGGAGTGTATTCAAAGAATCCAATCAAGTTGGATATCGACCTGAAAAATAGAAAAAGTCCTCATCCGAAGCCATGAACAGAAGAACCACCGAACCTTGAGTTAAAAGTTCTATCCTTTCATCTAAAATATGGTTTGTTAGGAGCCAATAATACTCTATCAGTGATTATCGCAGCCAATTTGCTTGGAAGGCAGGTGAAATTGCTCATTGATATATTGCAGAACCATATAAAAGCTATTGGATGGACAATAGCCAATATAGTAGGAATTCCTCCTGGCATCTGTACTCACAAGATGCGGCTTAACAAAGAATGTAAACCTAGTGTGGAGCATCAACAGAGGTTGAACCCACCAATGCAAGAGGTGGTGAAAAAGGAAATCATCAAGTGGCTAGATGCGAGAGTGATCTACCCTATTGCGGATAGTAACTGGGTAAGTCCGGTGCAATGTGTACCCAAAAAAGGAGGTATAATCGTAGTCCCAAATGCAAAAAGAGAACTTGTGCTGACAAGACCAATGACTGGGTGAAGAGTATGCATTGATTATCCAAAAATTAACTCAAGGACTGAAAAGGACAACTTCCTAATGCCCTTTATAGAGTAGATGCTTGACCGGTTATCATAAAGGGAGTGGTATTGCTTTTTAGATGGGTATTCTGGTTACAATCAAATCTCTATTGCGCTGAGAAAACCACTTTTACCTGCCCTTATGGAACATTTGCATTGAAAAGGATGCCATTCGGGCTATGTAATGCCTCGGCAACATTCCAGTGTTGCATGTTGTCTATTTTTGTGGATATGGTTGAAGTCTCTCTGGATTTATTCATGGAAGACTTCTCAGTCGTAGGGGACACGTTTGAGGAATACTTGAGACACTTAGGACAAATGCCCCAAATATGCATGGAGACGAATCTGGTTCTCAATTGGAAAAAATGTCACTTTATGGTGAAGGAAGGTATCGTTCTTAGATGTTGACAAGGAAAAAATTGAGGTTATTGAGAAATTACCCCCACCAATTTCATTGAAGGGTGTTCGCAACTTTTTAGGTCATGCAGGTTTATACCATAGGTTCATTAAAGACTTCTCAAAGATTGCATATCCACTATGAAAACTCCTAGAAAAGGAAGTGAAGTTCTATTTTTATGATGCTTGTATTATCGCATTTCACTATTTGAAGGAAAAAATAGTATTTATCTCGATTATTGTCAGTTCTAATTAGTCCGAATCTTTTGAAGTAATGTGTGATGCTAGTGGAATGACATTGGGAGTAGTGCTGGGGAAAAAGCACAATAAAATATTTCATCCAATTCATTACCCGAGAAAAACTTTGAATAGTGCCCAATGAAATTATACGATCACTGAATAGGAGTTGCTCGTAGTGGTCTATACATTCGAAAAGTTTCAGGCATACTTGCTAGGAATCGAAGTAAGAGTACACACTGATCATGCTGCACTCCGCTACTTGATGGTGAAGAAAGATGCAAAACCAAGATTGATAAGGTAGGTGCTATTACTATAAGAGTTTGATTTTTAGGTGAAAGATTGAAAACACTGCAAAAATCAAGTGGCCAACCACTTGTCAAGGTTGGAAGGAAAGGAAGATGTCGAGCGTGAGGTCGACATAGATGATTCCTTCCCCGATGAACATGTATTTGCTATATCTCTCTAACCTACACCATGGTATGCAGACTTTGCAAACTACATTGTGAGTGAATTAATAGCTGATGAGCTGAGATTTACCAACAAAAGAGATTTATGTTTTATTATACGAGGTACTTTTTGGATGAACTTTACTTGTTTCGAGAATGTGCTGAATATGTTATTAAGAGGTGTGTCCCGAAAGAGGAAGCGGTAGAAATTCTCTATGCTTGCCATTCATCTCCAGTAGAAGGTCACCATAGTGGTATTCACACTGCCGCTAATGTCCTCCAAAGTGGTTATTAGTGGCCATCCCTATACAAAGATACACATTAATTTGCAAAGAAATGCTCGCAATGTCAGAAACAAGGAGGAGTGTCTAGAAGGCACGAGTTGCCTCTCACTTTTATTTTGCAAGTTGAGCTATTTGATGTATGGGGGATCTATTTCATGGGCCCATTTGTGAGCTCATTTGGAAATAAATATATCCTTGTGGCCGTAGATTATGTCTCCAAATGGGTAGAGGCAATCGCCCTTCCAAACAACGAAGAAAAAAATGTTGTCCAATTTCTGAAATGCTACATTTTCGGAAGATTTGGCACTCCAAGGGCAATCATTAGTGATGGGGGGTCTCACTTTTGCAATAGGTGGTTTTCAATGGCACTGAGCAAATATGGAGTGAAACACAAGGTAGCAACCCTATATTATCCCCAAATAAGTGGCCAAGTTGAAGTGTCAACTCGAGAAATCAAAAGCATCCTGGCAAAGATAGTTAATGCCAATAGAATTGACTCGTATAGGAAACTCAATGATGCACTATGGGCATACCGTACTACTTATAAGACACCAATTGGTATGTCTCCATATCAGTTTATTTATGGTAAGGCTTGTCATTTTCCCGTCGAGCTAGAACACAAGGAATTGTGGGCAATGAAGGCCTTAAATTTGGATTGGTCAAAAACATCATGGGAGAGAGTCGAACAGTTGAACGAACTGGATGAATTTAGATTCAAATCGTATGAAAGTTCAACCTTCTACAAAGAAAAGATGAAGAAATGGCATGATGCTCGAATACTCAAGCGGGACTTCAAGGTAGGAGATTCGGTTTTGTGATACAACTCTCAACTTAGACTCTTTCTCGAAAATCTCAAATCCAAATGGTATGGACCTTTTAGAGTAACACGAGTGTTCACAAATGGTGCCATAGAAATTGAAGATCAGGAAGGACCTCCATTTAAAGTAAACGATCGACATCTGAAATTATATTTTGGGGATTGTCAAGAGATTTCTTCGTTTGAAGTGTTTTATTTAGAAGATCCATGAAGGCGTTGCTGCGTTGGGCGACGACATTAACTAACTCACTGTTTGGGAGAAAACCCAAAATCGTGTATTATTTTCTTTTTCTTTAATAAATAATGGTGTGTTGATTGTGCAGATGGAATATGAAAAGTGAACAAAAAGTGCAGATAAGCAAGTAATGAATCTAGTTGGCGAGTCGCCAAAAGGGTCGGCAAATCAGACCTTATCCTCAGTTTAAATCTAGACTTTGTCAACATTAGAGTCTGTAAAGCTCGGTGAGTGTTGGAAATAATTCGCGAATTGCCGACCATGTCGGCAATCACGATGGAAACCGTCATTTGGACCCCTGTAAACCAGAGGTTCTGTAAATTTTAATGGAGAAATCAAATAGTTGGCGTGCCACTGAGTGAGTTAGTAAGTTTCACTAACATTGTCGACTGGATTTTTTTTGCAAGTCTAAATTTTAAAAGTTCCAACTTCATACACTTTCCCTCAATTTTTTTTCTATTCAAAAGCCCCACCTATACTATAGTTTATTATTTGTTGCGCTTCTGGAGTATTTTGATTCATTAGTTTGTGCGCGGATTTGGATTGCATTGCCGCCTAACTTCTATTTAGTATTTCAATAAACACAAAAGGTTAGTTCCTTAACAACCGTGATTATTTTGTCAGTAGTGATGCCCAGACAAATGGAGAAGAATACTTACACAAGATCACCTCTTTGTCTTTGTTTATTTTACCTTGCAGATTCTGTGTTAATTGCATTTGAGTACAAATGTTTTTATTTATGATAGGGTGAAGCTCACCTTTTGTGTGCTATTTGTGTTCGTGTTTTGCATATATATATTTGTGTTGTTCAGTTTAAAATTTTTGTTACACTGCTTTTTGTGGATGTTTGAGCTCATGACTATCTTATGTTTTAAGTTACAGAAACGATTTTGAACCTTCCTTCTGAAATTTTTTAAATTTTTCACACATTTTTGCCACCTCTCGTGTTTAACGTGACTGTTCTTTGGAAAAATTTATGTCTCAGTTTTGATTAATACTGATGACTTAAATAATGCTATCAATCGAACGAACAAGAATGCATGGTTACGACGATACCAAATAAAGTTTCATAGACAATATGTGAACTCTTTGCATCTCATTGTGATAAGCCATTTATCAAATTGAATCTCTTGTAATGACCGTTGTACACAAGCGAAAGTGTGTAGTCTTGTTTGACCTAACTTTCAATGCCTTGTGTGATTAGCTTACTTTGAAACATGTATGAATAAACATTGAATTTGCCTCGTTAGTCTGATTGATTTAGAATGGTGTGCTCTTGAAATGATCTTAGGAAACTATAAAGAGTGTTAGCCAAATTCGACATATACCTTTTTTGTGGCCGACCCGAGAGCCTGTGAAACTCTTTTGAACACCTCTTGAGCCTTCCCTTTCTTTGGAAGAACCTTGATGAACCCTAGACCTTACTTGACCCACTACCTATAATCCTCCTGATTTGTAGTTTAGTGAATAACCTACTTAGATCAAAAGCCTAAGTTGAGGGTGTAGTGAAAAGGAAAAGGAGAAGTCAAGAAGTGCAAGAACAGTCTCCCTTAACCCATGGTATTGCAAGACAAGATGGAAACCCTCCAAAAAAATATTTGGGTTTCCAAGCAACCCCTGGAGGTGAATAAAAATATGACTTAGAAGCACTAGAAAAAGAATTGATAAAGCAAAATAAGTGAACGACTTGAAGAATACCACATCTCATGAGGAAAAAGTCACTAATCTAAATGACAATACCTTTGCACTCAGCCCCATTACAAGCCCTGAAAAGACCTTTTTGATCTTGAGTAAGCCGAACTGAAAGTCGATTGGAAAATAAGGGCAAACCTATGGGTGAAAGCATGCATTGTGTTGCTCTTTTTGAGTGTGAGCATTGCATCTGATTCCTAATCTTGAATTAATTAACCTCTATGTGTGAATATGTAATCATTCTTTATTTGAGGGCATTTAGATACTTTTTGTTGAGCTTGAACTTGCACAAGTACCAAGTATTGCGAGAATGAGAATCTTTTATAATGGTGTGTCACAACTTGAATCTTTAAGTACACAATTGATCTTTGCATGAGTAATTTGAGTCTTATACATTCATGATTGAGTCTTATGTAGCACTATTTGAGACACCCTTTGTGATCAGCTGAACTTGAGTTTGCTTGAGGACAAGCAAAAGTTTAAGCTGGGGTGTTGATTAGTCCACAAATTGGACTCATTTAAGGCTATATTTTAATAGAAATTGTGTCCTCAAATTCTTATTTTATCTCAATATCTGATGAAAACCCTTAAGTTTCATGTATTTGAAGATTGAAGGAATGCATGGACGCTACTTCGCAAATAGGAACGAAAAGGCTGAAAAGAACGAGAAAATGAAGGACTCAGGATCGCTGAGTCCATTTGGCGAATCGCTGCAGGGTCTCACTTTGCCTTTTGTTCTAGTGTGTTGATCTTGAAGGAAAGGATCAACTCGGTAGAACAAGGGAGCAGTAGGCACATCGTCGAAAAGTTTTGCGATACAGTACTATATCGCCCAATGAGCTAGAGCACAATGATGCAAGGATGGTGCAAGAAGGCACTGAGCTACACTAAAAGGTGAATCGCCAAGTTGATATGCTATTCTGACTAATGTTGCCAAATGATACATTGCAACACAAATTTTTGAAAATTATAAATACTCATTGAGAGTTATAGAGAATATATCATCAGACAATATCTTATTCTTAGTATAATTTTTAGTACTTTTATTTTTTCTCTGAGTTTGGAGAGGGTCTTGAAGAAGACGAGGGTTTCATCTCCAAGGATTTGGACTTAGGTCCCTTGGATTGTTCATTCTTGGCCTGTAAATAGACTTAAATCTTCATACCCATTTGATTGCAAGCTCATTTAGGTATAAATTTCTATTTCTTTATTTGTGGCTAAAACCCCCCATTCTTGGGGTGTGATTTAGCAAATATGCGTAGATATTATTGTTGGGTTTTTCTTGATGATAGGTTAGATGTATTTTACTGGTGATTTCACCTAGTGGTTGTAGTTTAATTTAATGGGTTTGTAGTTGCGAATACAAAACCACCCATGTGTTTTCGGCTTGCTCGAGAGAGAGGTCGAGAAACAAAGACCGCTAGACTGATGGCCTAAGGAGTGGGTTGACATGAGGTTCAACCCGAGAGGGTAAGACCTAGTCCCATATCCTAACACTCAGCTCGAGAGAGTGAGTTCGGTAAGGCGTAAGCTAGCCTTTATGCAGAAAATGGGAGTCCGAGAGGAATCCATTTGAAACGGCGTAAGTTGCCCGAGAGGGAACTTATTTCCATCTAAAGCTTCACCTAGTCACTATTATCTTGCAAATTTCCTATAGAAAGCATGTACTCAACAATTTATACCAATACATACGGCGGTCACACCCTAAGAATCACCTCTCATTTGTTGAATTCTTGTTAATTTTACTGTTTTTCCTATATTTTTTACAAAACCCCCAAATCGATATTTGATACTTTTGTGTCCCCCCTTTATAATTTACAATGGTTTTAGTTGTTAATATCTTTAGCTACGACTAGTTAGAACTTAATTTTATTTTTCTATTAATTCTCTAACCCACTCCCTTGGGACTCGACCCCAACTCTTGGTTGGGTTATTATACTATTACACGATCGTAGACACTTGCATTGAAAGTTCTGTCATTGTTTACGCAAACATCAAAATGACACCTCTGCTGGGAAGTGGTGTTATTTGAGAATTCTTAGATTAGTAAAATCTTTGTTCATCTTAGTTGTAGTCTTCTAGCCTAATTTTCAGTTTTGTTTTGAGTAATTGTGTATTTCAACAGCTACATAAGTGTGAACGGTTAAAATAGCCGCCAAGCAGGCAATCCAACGGGTGATGCTTTTCATCGAGATGATATTGATAGTGTGTATAGCCCCGCCCAAGTGAGTGAGATGGAGGCGAGTTGCATGCCACAAGCAGACAAAAATGCAACATTTGAAGTTACTAGCACAACACTCCACCTCATACATTCAAGAGGTTTATATGGAGGATTAGAGCATGAAGATTCGTATGAAAATATACGAAACTTCATAGAAGTTTGCACCCATTTGTCATTAAAGAATCTATCACAAGAATTCATACGGCTGCGCTTATTTCCATCATCTTTAACTGGGGAAGCCACTAAGTGGTTGATCGAGCTTCCAAAGAACTCCATCAAGTTATGGGAAAGAGTTGATTAAGGATTTTCATGAAAGATTCTTCCCTTCATAAAAAATGATGAAACTGAGAGATGACATTCAAAATTTTACTCAAAAAAAGGGCGAACCAATTCACGAATCATGGACTCGATTTAAGACAATTTTGCAAAAATGTCCAACGCATGGGTTGTCGAGTGAGTTACTGCTCCAATATTTTTACTGTAGTCTGGATTCAATTAATGAATGGATAGCTGATCAGCTGGTGGAAGGAGGTATAATGATACAATCATTTAAAGTAGCCTCATTTCTTCTAGATGGCATTAATAGAGTAAATCAAGCATGGTACACAAAAGATGACAAAGTTTCCCCACTATGCTTCAGATTAACGCAAGAGCAACTTGATAAAGAAAGGGAGAGGGACGAAAACATCAAAAAGATGTTTTCTCAAATGTAAATGATGCACAAGCACATGAAGGGGATGTATGGAGTATTTCGAGTTGAGGAGGGTACTCCTTTTGCTTACGTAAGACCAAGGGAGAATCAAGGTTGAAACTCCAAAAGAATTGATGGGGGTTCTTCATCCGGTCACTTGAGACCGGGGGAGAATCCAGGTTGGAACTCCACAAGATATGAAGAGGGTTTCCACCCATGCTATCAACAGCGGGGCAAAAATCAAGGTTGGAACCATTATAGGAGTGAAGACCCAAGGTGATATTTTCACTATTGGGCTGAGCAAGATGACAATGAGGAAGACCGTACCCAATTGAGTGAAAGCCCAAAATCAAAAGGGAGTGCAAGTAGTCCTCCAGTAAATGATCTATTGTCACACATACTTGATAAAGTTGAGGGCTCTATTGATCTGCTGAAAGGAATGTGTAATGACATTTCATCACTAAAGAGGGATTACTGTGGTCACCCGTAGAGGAAAGATGGAAAAAGGGAATTTGATGGAGGATCATGACCCTCAAATATAGGAAGAGAGCCAGGGTACATAGAAATGAGAATTGCTTGTTATACAAAACATTTCTAAAGAATCACAAGAGGATGGAGAGCAACATGTTCAGGTTCCAAAAGTAACGGACCCTTTACCCCAAATACCACCACTATTTCCTCAATGTTTAAAAAATAAAAATAAAATTGAGAAGTTCAAAAAAATTTTATCAGTATTCAAGAACATATCAATTAACCTTTCTCAAGTGGAAGCGTTGTTGGAAATTCCTAGATACACCAAATTCATGAAAGAGCTGGTTACAAAGAAAATGAGCTTGGAGTATGAAATGATCGATGTATCCCATAGTTGTAGCCATTTATGACAAATGAGTCAACCACCAAGATAGAAGATCCTGGGGCGTTCACAATCCCGTGCACGATTGGCATGAACCAATTCGCTAAAGCTTTATGCGATATAGGAGAAAGCATTAACTTAATGCCCTATGTAATATACAAACAACTAGGTTTGGGTGAACCAAAGGCAACCACAATGAGACTCCTTATGGTTGATCGATCAATCAAGCACACCGTAGAGATAGTTCATGACATATTGGTAAAAGTTAATCGGTTTATCTTTCTAGGTGATTTTGTGATTTTAGATTGCAAGATTGATGCTGAAATCCCTATTATTTTGGGAAGGCCATTATTAGCTACTGGAAAAGCATTAGTAAATGTCAAAAGTGGGAAATTGAAGTTCTGTGTGAACAATGATGAGGTGACCTTCAATATCTGTACATCCATGAAGCAACCAAATAACATCCATGTGGTTTTCACTGAGGATGTTATAGATGAGGAAATGGCAAGTGTGAGCCATTTATTGTGCAAGAATAAACCCCTTGAATCTGTACTTTCCAATTATGATGAATCCAAAGTTCAAGGATATGAGGAGGTGGCGGTCGCCCTATCAGGATTAGGAGTGTATTCAAGGAATCCAATCAAGTTGGATATCAATCTGAAAAACAGAGAAAGTCCTCCTGCGAAGCCATTAACAGAAGAACCACTGAGCCTGGAATTAAAAACTCTACCCTTTCATGCTTTCTTAGGATCCAATAATAATCTACCAGTGATTGTCACAGCTGATTTTCTTGAAAGGCAGGTGAAATTGCTCATTGAAGTATTGCAGAAGCATATAAAAGCTATTGGATGGACAATAGTTGATATAGTAGGAATTCCTCCTAGCATTTGTACTCACAAGATTCAGCTTGACAGTGAATATAAACCTAGTGTCGAGTATCAACGGAGGTTGGACCCTCCAATGCAAGAGGTGGTGAAAAAGGAAATCATCAAGTGGCCAGATGCGGGAGTAATCTATCTTATTGCGGATAGTAAGTGGGTAAGTTCGGTGCAATGTGTACCAAAAAAAGGAGGTATAACGTAGTCCCAAATGCAAAAGGGGAACTTATGCTGACAAGACCAATAACTGGGTGGAGAGTATTCATGTATTATTGGAAGCTTCACTCATGGACCAAAAAGGACTACTTCCCAATGCCCTTTATAGAGCAGATGCTTGACCTGTTATCAGAAAGCGGGTGGTATTGCTTTTTAGATGGGTATTCCTATTACAATCAAATCTCTATTGTGCCGGAAAACCAAGAGAAAACCACTTTTACCTGCCCTTATGGAAAATTTGAATTCGAAAGGATGCCATACAAGTTGTGTAATGCCCTGACAACACTCCAGCGTTGTATGTTGTCTATTTTTGCAGATATGGTGGAAGACATTATGGAGCTATTCATGGACAACTTCTCAGTTGTAGGGGACACATTTGAGAAATGCTTGACACATTTAGGACAGGTGCTCCAAATATGCGTGGAGACGAATCTGGTTATCAAAAGGGAAAAACGTCACTTTATGGTAAAGGAAGATATCATTCTTGGGCACAAGGTTTCGCAAAAGGGACTAGAGGTTGACAAGGCGAAAATTAATGTCATTGAGAAATTACCCCAACCAATTTTAGTGTAGGGTTTTTGCAGCTTTTTAGTTCATGCAGGTTTCTACCGAATGTTCATTAAAGGCTTCTCAAAGATGGAAAATCCACTATGCAAACTCCTAGAGAAGGAAAAATTAGATCTACCCCAATTTTCGTCAGTCCTAATTGGTCTGAATCTTTTGAAGTAATGGGTGATGCTAGTGGAATGTCATTGGGAGTAGTGCTAGGGCAAAAGCGCAACAAACTATTTCAACTATTTTATTACGTGAGCAAAACTTTGAATAGTGCCCAACGAAATTATACGGTCACTGAACAAGAGTTGCTCGCAGTGGTCTATGCATTTGAAAAGTTTTAGGAATACTTGCTAGGAACCAAAGTAATAGTACACATTGATCATGCTGCACTCCAGTACTTAATGGTGAAGAAAGATGCAAAACCAAGATTGGTAAGGTGGGTGCTATTAGTACAAAAGTTCGATTTTGAGGTGAAAGATCGAAAAGGCTACGAAAATCAAGTGGCCGACCACTTATCGAGGTTGGAAGGAAGGGAAGATGCCGAGAGTCTACACCATGGTATGAAGACTTTGCAAACTACATTGTGAGTGGATTGATACCTGATGAGCTGACCTTTTACCAACAAAATAGATTCATGTTTGATGTTAAAAGGTACTTTTGGGATGTACCTTACTGGTTTGGAGAATGTGATGACCATGTTATTAGGAGGTGTGTCCTAGAAGAGGAAGCAGTAGAATTTCTCCATTCTTGCCATGCATCTCCAGTAGGAGGTCACCATAGTGGTATTCACACTGCCACTAAAGTCCTCCAAAGTGGTTCTTACTGGCCATCCCTATAGAAAGATGCACATGCATTTGCAAAGAAATGATTGCAATGTCAGCAACAAGGAGAAGTGTCATGAAGGCACAAGTTGCCTCTCACTCCTATTTTGGAAGTCGAGCTATTCGATATATGAGGGATCGATTTCATTAGCCTATTTGTGAGATCATTTGGAAATAAATATATCCTGGTGGCTGTAGATAATGTCTCCAAATGGGTAGTGGCAATCTCCCTTCCAAACAACAAAGGAAAAAGTGTTGTCCTATTTTTGAAACACTACATTTTTGCAAGATTTGGCACTCCTAGAGCAATTATTAGCGATGGGGCATCTCACTTTTTCAATAGCTGGTTTCAAATAAGTGGCCAAGTCAAAGTGTCAAATCGAGAAATCAAAAGCATCCTGGTAGTTAATGCCAATAAAACTGACTGGTCTGGGAAGCTCGATGATGCACTATGGGCATACCGAATTACTTATAATACATCTATTAGTATGTATCCATATCAGTTGGTTTATGGTAAGGCTTGTCATTTGCCCGTTGGGCTAGAACACAAGGCATTGTGGGCATTTAAGGCCTTAAATTTAGACTAGTCAAAAACTTCGAGGGAGAGAGTAGAACAGTTGAACGAACTGGATGAATTTAGAATCAAATCGTATGAAATTTCATCCATCTACAAGGAAAAGATGAAGAAATGGCTTGATGCTCGAATACTCAAGCAGGACTTCAAGGTAGGAGATTGGGTTTTGTAATACAACTCTCGACTTAAACTCTTTCCTAGAAAGCTCAAATCCAAATAGTCTGGACCTTTTAGAGTAGCACGAGTGTTCACCAATAGTGCCATAGAAATTGAAAATCAGGAAGGACCTCCATGTAAAGTGAACGATCAACGTCTGAAATTATATTTTGGGGATTGTCAAGAGATTTCTTTGGTTGAAGTGGTGTATTTAGAAGATGCCTGAAGGTGCTGCTGTGTCGTGCCACGACGTTAACTAAGGCATTATTTGGGAGGCAACCCAAAACCATGTGTTACTTTCTTTTGCTTTAATAAAATAATGGTGTGTTGATTGTGTAGATGGAAGTATGAAAAATGAATAAAAAGTGCAGATAAGCGAGTGATAAATCCAATCGGTGAGTCGTTGAAAGGGTCGGCAAATCCGACCTTATCTGCCATTCGACTCTAGACATCTTCCACATTAAAGTCTATAAACTCGGCGAGTGTTGGAAATCATTGGCGAATTGCTGACCATATCAGAGATCACGATGGAAACCACTATTTGGACCCCGTAAACCTAAGGTTCTATAAATTTCGGCGGAGAAATCAAACAGTTGGCATGCCGCCGAGTGAATTGGTGAGTTTGACTAACGTCACCAAGTGGATGTTTTTTTTTTTTTTGCAAGCCAAAGGTTTAAAAGTTCCAACTTTATTCACTTTCCCTCTAATTTTTTTTTTGTTCAAAACCCGCACCTACATTATAGTTTATTATTTCTTGCACTTCTGGAGTATTTTGATTCATTGATTTGTGCACAGATTTGGATCGCATTGCCTCTTAGCTTCTAGGTAGTATTTCAATAAGCACAAAAAGTTAATTCCTTAACAACCGTAATTATTTTGTCAGTAATGATGCCCAGACCGATGGAGACGACTACTTAGACAAGATCCCTTCTCTGTCTTTCTTCATTTTGCCTTGCGGATTCTGTGTTAATTGCATTTGACGAAAAATGTTTTTATTTGTGGGGGGATGAGGCTCACCTTTTGTGTGCTATTTGTGTTCGTGTTTTGGATATATATTTGGGTTGTTTTGTTTAAAATTGTTGTTATATTGCTTTTTGTGGATGTTTGCTCATGGCTCTCTTTTGTTTTAAAATATAGAAATAATTTTGATCCTCCCTTCCAAAAAATTATGAATTTTCCGCACATTTTTGCCATCTCTCGTGTGTTGAACGTGGCTGTTCTTTGGCAAAATTTTAGACTCAGTTTCGATCAATACTAATGACTTGAATAGTGCTTTCAATCGAACAAACATGAATGCACAACTATGACGAGACCAAATGAAGTTGAATCGACAATATGTGAACTCTTTGCATCTCATTGTGATTAGTCATTTATCAAATTGATTATCTTGTAATGACCATTGCACACTAGCGAAAGTTTGTAGTCTAGTTTTACTTAAGTGTCAATGCCTTGAGTTATTACCTTACTTTTAACCATGTATGAATAAACCCAGAATTTTCCTCGTTAGTTAGATTGATTTAGAAAGGTGTGCTCTTGAAATGATCTTAGGCAACTTTAAAGAGTGTGAGCCAAATTTCACACATGCCTATTTTGTGGCCTACCCGTGAGCGTGTGAAACTCTTTTGAACACCCCTTGAGCCTTACCTTTCTTTGGAAGAACCTTCATGAACCCTAGACCTTACTTGACACACTACCTTTAATCCTCTTGATTTGTTGTTTAGTGAATAACCAACTTAGGCCAAAAGCCAAAGTTGGGGGTGTGGTGAAAAGGAAAAGCTGAATTCAAGAAGTGCAAGAAAAGTCTCCCTTAACCCATGGTATTGCAAGACTAAATGGAAACCCTCCAAAAAAAATTGGGTTTCCAAGCAACCCCTGGATGTGAATAAAAAGATGACTTAGAAGCACTAGAAAAAGAATTGATGAAGGAAAATAAGGGAACGTCTTGAAGAATACCACATCTTATGAGGAAAAAGTCACTAAGCCTAAATGACCATACCTTTGCACTCAGCCCCATTACAAGCCTTGAATAGACTTTCTGATCTTGAGTAAGCTGAACCAGAAGTCAATTGGAAAATAAGGGCAAACCTATGGGTGAAAATATGCATTATGTTCCTCTTTTTTAGTGTGAGTGTTGCATCTGATTCCTCATCTTGAATTGATTAGCCTCAATGAGTGAATATGGAATCATTCTTTATGTGAGGTCTTTGAGATACTTAGCCCCATTACAAACCTTGTAAAGACCTTTCTAATCTTGAGTAAGCCGAACTAAAATTCAATTGAAAAATAAGGGCAAACCTATAGGTGAAAACATGCATTATGTTCCTCTTTTTGAGTGTGAACGTTGCATCTAATTCTTAATCTTGAATTGATTAACCTCTATGAGTGAATACGGAATAATTCTTTATGTGAGGGCATTGAGATACTTTTTGTTGATCTTGAACTTGCACAAGTAGCAAGTATTGCGAGCATGAGAATCTTTGGTAATGGTGTGTCACAACTTGAATCTTTGAGTACACAATTGATCTTTACAAGAGTAATTTGATTCTTGTTGTGTACATTCATTATTGAGTCTTGTGTAGCACTGTTTGAGGCACCATTTGTGACCAGCTGAACTCGAGTTTGCTTGAGGACAAGCGAAAGTTTAAGTTGGGGGTGTTGATGAGTCCACAAATTGGACTCATTTAAGGCTATATTTTAATAGAAATTGTGTCCTCAAATGCTTATTTTATCTTAATATATGATGAAAACACTTAAGTTTTAGGTAATTGAAGATTGAAGGAAAGCATGGACATTACTTCGCAAAAGAAATGAAGCAGTTGAAAAGAACGATAAAATGAAGGTTTGAGGATCGCCGAGTCCACTTGGCGAATCTCAGAAGGGTCTCACTAGGCCTTTTGTTCTAGTGTGCTTAGCTTGAAGGAAAGGATCAAGTCAGCGGAATAAGAAGCAGTCGTGCATTGCTGAAAAGTTCTATGAAATAGTACTATATCGCCCAGTGACATAGAGCACGATGATACAAGGATGGGGAAAAAAGGCGATGAACTACACTAAATGGTGAATAGCCGAGTTGATCGGAGATTCCAACTAATGTTGCCGAATGATCAGAACAAATTTCTGAGTATTTTTGAAAACTATAAATATTTGTTGATATTTATAGAGAAGATATCATTAGACAATATTAGATTCTTAATTTAATTTTTAGTACTTTTATTGATGCTCTGAGTTTGGAGAGGGTTTTGAAAACTTGAAGAAGAAGAGGGTTTCATCTCAAAGAATTTAGACTTGGGTCTCTTGGATTCTTCTTTCTTGGCTTGTAACATGTCTTAAATCTTTATACTCATTAGAAAGCATGCTCATTTAGGTATAAATTTCTATCTCTTGAAGTGTGGCTAAAAACCCCTATTCTTGGGGTGTTATATAGCAAATATCTGTTGAGATTATTGTTGGGGTTTGCTTGCTGATAGGTTAGATGCATTTTGATGGTGATTTCACCTAGTGGTTTTAGTTTAATTTAGTGGGTTTGTAACTGCAAATACAAAATCACCCATGTGTTTTCGGCTTGATCGAGAGAGAGGTTGTGAAACCAAGACCGCTAAGCGGTCTGTCTAAAGAGTGGGTTAACATGAGGTTCAGCCTGAGAGGGTGAGCCCTATCCCCATATCCTAACACTCAGCTCGAGAGAGTGAGTGGTGTAAGGCGTAGGCTGGCGTTCATGTGGAAAATGGGTGTCCGAGAGGAACCCATTTGAAATGGTGTAAGTAGCCCGAAAGGGAACTAATTTCCATCTAAAGCTTTGCCTAGTCACTATTATCTTGCAAATTTCCTATCGAAAGCATCTACCCAATGATTTATACCAATTCATATTATAGTCACACCCTAAGAATCCACTCTCAGTTATAGAATTCTTGTTAATTTTACTATTTTTCCTATATTTGTGACAAAACTCCCAAATCGATGTTTGCTACTTTTGTGTTCCCCCTTTTTAATTTACTATGTTTTTAGTCGTTAATATCTTTAGCTACGACTAGCTATAACTTAATTTTATTTTTCTATTAATTCTTGAAAACACTCCCTTGGGACTCGACCGTAACACTTGGTTGGGTTATTATACTATTTCACGATCATAGACACTTGCATTTGAGGTGAAGGAATGTAGCTGAGCCATTTTAATGTTTGCGTAATCAATGACACAGCTTCCAATGCAAGTGTCTAAGATCATGCAATAGTATAATAACCCAACTAAGAGTTGGGGTCGAGTCCCAAAGGAGTGGTTTTGAGAATTAATAAATAAAATTAAGTTCTAACTATTCGTATCTAAAGATATTAACAACTAAAAATATTGTAAATGAAAAAGGGGGGCGGGGGGACACAAAAGTGTCAAATATCGATTTGGGGGTTCTGTCACAAACATAAGAAAAACAATAAAATTAATGAGAATTCTATAAATGAAAGGGGATTCTTAGGGTGTGACCACAATATCTATTGGTATAAATCGTTGGGTACATGCTTTCGATAGAAAATTTCCAAGATAATAGTGATTAGGCTAAGCTTTAGATAGAAATAAGTTCCCTCTTGGGTAACTTACCCCATTTCAAATGGGTTCCTCTCGGACACCCATTTGCCACATGAAGGTAGCCTACACCTTACCCCACTCACTATCTCGAGCTGAGTGTTGGGATATGGGACTAGGGCTCACGCTCTCGAGCTGAACCTCATGTCGACCCACTCCATAGGCCATCAATTAGTGGTCTTGGTTTCACGATCTCTCTCTCGAGCAAGCCGAAAACACATGTGTTGTTTTGTATTTCCAACTACAAACCCATTAAATTAAATCACAACCACTAGGTGAAATCACCATTAAAATACATCTAACCTATCAACAAGCAAAACCCAATAATAATCTCAACATTTATTTGCTAAATCACACCCCAAGAATGGGGGTTTTTAGCCACACATCAAGAGATAGAAATTTATACCTAAATGAGCTTTCATTCAAATGGGTATAAAGATTTAAGTCTTGTTAAAGGCCAAGAATGAAGAATCCAAGTCACCCAAGTCCAAATCCTTGGAGATGAAGCCCTCTTATTCTTCAAGTTTTCAAAACCCACTCCAAACTCAGAGCAAAAATAAAAGTACTAAAAATTATATTAAGAATTTGATATTGTCTGATGATATATTCTCTATAACTCTTAACGAGTATTTATTGTTTTTAAAAATCTATGCTGCGAAGGATCATTCAGCGACATTAGTCGGAATCGTGATCAACTCGGCGATTCGTCCTTTAGTGTAGTTCATCGCCTTCTTGCACCATCCTTGCATCATCGTGCTCTGGGTCATTGGACGATATAGTACTGCCTTGGTGTAACTTTTCGGCGATGAGCAGACTGCTCCCTTATTCTGCTGACTTGATCCTTCCCTTCAGGCTCAACACACTGGAACAAAAGGTGAATTGAGACCCTTCAGTGATTCGCCAAATGGACTTGGTGATCCTCAAGCCTTCATTTTCTCATTCTTTTCAGCCTTTTTGTTCCTTTTTGTTAAGTAGTGTCCATGCTTTCCTTTAATCTTCAAATACCTGAAACTTAAGGGTTTGCATATGATATTGAAATAAAATAAGCATTTGAGGACACAATTTCTATTAAAATATTGCCTTAGATGAGTCCAATTTATGGACTCATCAATTCACATAAAATATGTATTTGAGGACACTAAATCTATTAAAAGAAGCCCCAAATGAGTCCAAATCGTGGACTCATCAACACCCCAACTTAAACTTTTGCTTGTCCTCAAGTAAAGCTTAAGTTCAACAGTTAAAAAATGCCTCAAAAGGTGCTACACATGACTCCATCATGAATGCACACAAAAAGACTCAACTTACTCATGCAAGGATCAATTGTGCACTCAAAGATTCAAGTTGTGACTCACCATTATCAAAGATTCTCAAGTTCAGAATACTTTCTTCAAATGCAAGTTCAAGCTCAACAAAGGTACATAAATTCCCTCACACAAAGAATGATTCCATATTCCCACACAATGGTTCACAATTTAAAGCTCCAGAATCAACTGCAATGCTCACACTCACAGAGATGAACACAATGCATGATATCACCCATAGGTTTGCCCTTATTCTCATATCAACACTTGTTTCAGCTCACTTAAGATCAAAAAGGTCTTTTCAAGGCTTGTAACGGGGCGGAGTGCAAAGGTATGGTCATTTAGGCTCAATGGCTGCAATCCTCATGAAATGTGGTGTGAACAACACTTTCTTTCCTTTTATTCATCATTCTCATTCATGCTCACAAGTCACCCCATTATTCATCTTCCATGAACCATTGGATACCCAATTTTCTTTGCACTTTCACAACTTTATTCCACAACTTTTTCATTCCTTTTCTTTTTCATTTTTTTTCTTTTCTTCTTTTTCTCTCTTTTTTTATATATGGGTGCTCAATTTTTTTATCAAATCATGGGTCAAAGGGGACTTTCTTGCACTTCTTGATTTACCTTCTCTTTTTACCACACCTACAACTTAAGCTTTTGGCCTATGTTGACTATTCAAACAAACCACAAATCATGAGGAATACGGTGATGGATAAAGAAAGGTCACAATTTCATCAAGCTTCTTCCAAGAAGAGGTTAAGGCTCAAAGGTTGTTCAAACGGAGTTCACACACTCACAAGGTAGGCCACAAAAAGAGGTATATTGTCAAATTGTTTCACACTCTTCAAAGTTTCCTAAGATCATATCAAGAGATTATATCACTTAGTCAACCAGACCAAGGAGGCAAATTTTATGTGTCATCACATATGGTTCACGATAAGCTCATCACACAAGGCATTGACACTAATGTCAAACAAGACTCCACACTTTTGCAAGCATGCAATGTTCATAACAAGAGACTCAATTCGAAACTTGGCTAGTCACAACGAGATGCAAAAAGTTCACATATTGTCTATGGATCTTCATTTTGCCTCATCGTATCCGTACATTCATTTTTTTTAATTTTGAGCACTATTCAAGTCATTGGTATTGATTAAGATCGATGCTTAAATTTACAAGAGAACAACCACATTCAAACACAAACAATAGGTGGCATATTTTTTCAAAAGGGTTAAAAATCATTTATCATTAAAAACAAGGAACCACAAGCTCAATCATCCATAAAAATAGTATAAACCACAATTATTGTTCTACAACCCAAAATATAAACAAAACATAATCACAAAAAGTCACAAAAGGTGGGCCTCACCCACTATAAATAAAAATCATTTGTCATCAAATGCAAGCTATATAATATCCAAAAGTCTAAAAGTAAGACAAAGGACGTAAAAAGGGATCCTGTCTAAACAGTCGCTCCATCTATCTAGGCATCAGTGCCTAGTGTGGTGCTCTAATCTTGGGCCTCAGTACCCAGAGTCACCTCAAAAGAAATAACAGATCCACTGGTTCCACCCATGGTGATGTCTCTCAAAGAAGTCTGCTGTGCAGTTTCAAACATCGCATCTTCCAAGTCAGCTAGATCATTATAAACTGCAACATCATGCACCTTTATCTACTCTTCATTAGTTTTTGCATCCGACTCATCAACTGCTGCATCATCCCTATTAGGTACATCTTTGGTGGTAGCAGGAGGTATCTCTGAAGTCTTAGGAGCGTCCAATTTATGTGCAGCCTCCAGTAGTGAAGTAAGGTTAGTAGACTAGAGATAGTTTATGTCCTTTCTCAAATCTACTACTTTGGGTTTTAAAGTCGTATCCTTGGAGGTCTCCCCCTGTCTATTCTCACAAGTCTCAACTATTGTGCTGAAAGTGTCAATGGAAGTTTACATAGGGGCAGTACAGCAATGATGGCACTCTTGATCATCCATGGGATAGATCTCTCAAGACTGGTTTCCCTCACGTCAGCTGAATGGTCAGATGCCCCATCTTCAGGAGCATAGCCTGAGTTATCTTGGTGGGCTAGGCAGCAGTAGAGGCACCTAGGGCTTGTAAAGAAAAATAAGGAGCAGATGTACCTGAAGGCCCAGAGGCTGGAATAGGCAAATATGCCTCTGCAGGTATCAAATCGAAGTCCACCTCTGGGGATGTATCCACCAGAGCTGCCCTTCTCCTATCCACCTCCCCTCGTGTATACTCTGCCTCAATGCGACATATATCTGTAAAGGAAGAAGGGGTAACCTAAGTATCTCTAGATATATCCCTTGGAACTCCAGCACACTGGCACAACTCCATGATCAGGACCGAAAATAGGAGAGAAATTTGACTCTGCCTAGCTCTCATAGCCATCTCTTTCTCAATAATAAGCCCCAAGTTGAGCCGTCTCTTAGCTAAGATTGACACTAAGCAAGCTGCCTTCGCATGTCGAAGGATGGATTCGTTCTGTGAAGGCATGGTGGAGCTGCGAATCAATCCAAACCAGTACCGAAAAGCTACATTCAAATTCTTCTTCCCGATCTAGACTTCTGAATCTATTTACCTCGGGGTGACGTCAGATAGAAGGGGGTAAGCCAACCATTCAATTCATCTAGTGACTGAGCTGCTACCAAAGCTCTCTCAAGGACAACATTAATGATATCACTGCACACCCAACTTCCATACCTCAAACCATGACCGACTTAATTGATAAGAGCTTGATGCCCTTCTTTTTGCTCTTCGGCACCAAGTCACCATACACAACATAGAATTCATAGACCCATAAAGAAACATAGGGGCCTCAGGGCCTAATGAAAATCTAAAACTTGTGCCTCTATAGTATATCCCTCATACTGGAGTATCTACCATCTAGTCCCTCTATCGATACCAACTTCTCCTTGAGGATGGTTCGCAATCCATCACCCTTTAATCCATTGAGAAGCCTGGTAGGGGGAACAACTGGTGCCACTGGAGCAACATGAGGTGTCCGAGTTGGCATTAAGTCTGCTGGTGTGGGGACTGGAGGGACTCTAACAAAGTTAGGGTGAGATCTAGCTCAGATCTCAGCCCACCTCGACTGCAATGACTGGTGGTCCTTAGGCTCAGATAAAAAAGCCTGGGAGTCAGCAGTCGCTTTCCCAACTATGGGTCTCTTGCCCCTGCTCTGACCTCCCATTGGAGGCTCTTGTCTTCCTCTTTTGGGAGGATTTGATTCCCCTTCATTGATTATGATACCCCGTGCTCTTTTTCAGGGTGGTATGTCGATATTGGTTTGTACCATGTCAGCAAAAACATCAAGAAAATTCAAAAATATTTCAATTAAAAGCATAATAAAATAGTTGCAGACAAACTCGCCGAATCACTTTGGCGAGCTTGATCAGGCTCGCAGAAATGATTGGCTCAAAATTCTCAGAAAATTTTGGCATGTCAGTGATGGAAAGACCTTTTGGCGAATCGCCAACATCATTTGATGAGCAAGGATTAGCCCAATGAAAGTTACAGTGCAAATAAGGGATAAGGGCGCAGGCAAACGGTGATCACGAAGGACTTTTGGCGAGTCACCAAGAGCTTTTGGCAACCTCAAGCTTCTCGCCAAAAGTTACAAAACCAAACTACTACTTTAGCATGACAATAGAGGCGAGATGGGGAACTTTGGCGAATCGCCTAGTGGTTCGGCAAGCTCAACCCAACTCACTAAACGACCCAACGTGCGTACTTTCAACCCAAATTCTCAAATTAAACCCCGCAACCCCTGAAAAAAATTCAAAGCTTGCACTTCTACAAGTCAACTAAGACCCATTACACCCATTACTCTAGGATACTCAGACTTCTCCCGATTTTGCCAAATTTGCCTGTTTGACAACTTTTTCCTTAAGAATGACATCAACCGCTCAATCATTAGGTAAATTACGTCATTTGGAACAAATATGGACTACTAAGACTTCACCCGACTACACCCAACAACATGCAAACACAACCCCACAATTTTTAACCAATTTTAAGGCACAAATTCATGGGAATTCAAGAATACAAAGAATGCAGCCAAGATTTTCACATGAACACAGGCACATACATAAACAATTAAGATCAGTGAGGCCCAACACACATTATTAAGACAAGATCATTGCAAATGAGTACAAAATCACTAAAAATAAACTCGGGGTTCGGAAAACCAACCTTAGATGCCAAATACTCAAGATTAAAATGCTAGGCAGAAAGTAATCCACTCCGAACACACAATCAGTGACTCAAATATGATAAAAATGCAACAAATATAGGAAATACCATGCGGGTGTGAGTTTGGGAAGATTAAAAATGAGAGAAAGTGAAAAAGTTTAAAACTTTTAAACCTTTGGCCATATAAATCGTCCAGTTCTCGCCCATTCGGCGACATTAGTTTTTATCGCAGACCCACTCGGCAACATGCCGAGTGGGCACTTACCTCCCTGAGTTTTACAAGACCTCTAGTTAATGTGGGGTCCAAACGGTGTACAAAGTTGTGATAGCCGACCTGGTCGGTGATTCGCCAAGTTGCTCATGGGCTCACTGACTTTTACAGACTCCACTCTGAAAATGTTTTGAGTCTAATGGCTGTCTAGGTCAGGCTCGTTGACCTTTTCAGTGATTCGCCGACTGGGCTTTTGGCTAACAAATCTCTCTTTCTAACACTTTCGACACTTTAATCTGCACAATCAACACACCATTATTTCTAAAAAAAATAAAAATAAAGTGATAAACACTTAGGTTGCCTCCCAAGAAGAGCCTTAGTTAATGTAGTGGCAGGACTTCCCCACTCAATTTTGGTTTGCGGGGTAGAGACAAGACAACACATGACCCATTTTTACTTCCAGCAGCTAAACATATATGGAATGGGAAGCAGTCATCTCATTCTACAATGAGACATTCCAGTCATCTCATTTTGCAATGAGACATTCTCTTGTATATCATTTAACACTTTGTCGTTCTCTTCAACTTTGTAAAGAATGAGAGAGAGAATCTCGACTATTTGTCCACCCTCGTACACTAGTGCTTTATAATCTTGTGTAGGGGAATGTAGCGGTCTTTCTTATTGTCCGGTGTTTCTAATTCCAAGATCTTTTTGGCCACTAGGTCTAGCTAAGTTAACAGTGCGGCCAAGATCTGGTCCTTCTCATTCTCCTTGTTGGTCTTGGCTATGTAATCAAGGAGATAGGTTGCTATTGCGTAGGGTAGTCCTGATAAACTCCATGAAGTCATTTGGTCAGCCACTCCTCCGTTTTCCAGACCAAGACCTCAATGAGTTGGGCACTACATCAATAGTGACTTAAATCTCAGCCATATCTCATGGATTGACTCACCCTCTATTTGTCTGAAACATAGGATGTTATCCCTAGGAATTATAATTCTCAAAAGAGAAAGGTCTATTTGGTCCCTTTTGCTACAATACATGCTTCGTTATTCTACACAAAACAACAACATACAAACCAAAACTAAAATTTAAGTCAATTCAGCTATATCAACCAAGAACAAAATTCAACTTAACTAAAAATTCTCAAGTAACACCACTCCTCGGCATCGGTGCCATTTTGATTTCACAAATCAGGACACTTCATCAAATACTAAGTGCCAACGATCATTAGTCAGTAATATAACCCAGCTAAGTGAGTTAGGGTCGAATCCCACAGGGATTGATACGTATTTAAGAATCAATAGAAAAGCATGAATATGTTTAAGTCAATCATAGGTAAAAACATTTACGAATAAAAGCATGGTTCAAATTTGGGTTTACACAAGTGTTAAATAAATGGGAGGTTTGGTTTCAATTATCAGCTAGAACAACAAATAACACGAAAATAACAAGTATAGAGATAGGTTCATAGGATGTGATTGGATTATGGGCTAAGGTAGACAAGTGGGTGCATGAAGTTAGTAGCAAATAGTTGTAAATCAGTGAATAAGCTAGACTTTAGTGGGGATAAAATTTCTCTCGAACAATTTAACCTGAATCAAATTGGTTTCTCTCGAACACCAATAAGCAATAATGAAGAACAACTTTCTCTCTAGTCTATCCACTCTATCTAGCTGAATGTCTCGAAAAGTGTTTAGGATTCACTATCTCACGCTAAACCTATGACAACCCAATACCCAAAGACCATCAAATCAATAATCTTTCTTTCAAAACCTCTCTCTCGAGCAAGCCAAAAACACAAAGGTAGAGTTGCATTTGCAACTACAACCCTTTAGATTAAGCCCTAATTAATGGATGAAATCACTTTTAAACACCATTTAGACTATCAAATAGAAATACCCAGTAGCTAAATCAACCCATAATCACATAATCACACCCCAAGAATTGGGGTTTTAGCTAGACATCATGAAATGATAGAAATCGTTACCAAATTGTGTTTCCATCAACTGGTAAGATTAATTTCATCTTTACAAAGGTCAAGGTTAAAGAATCTCAAAGACCCACTTACAATTTCTCAAAAATTGAACTCTTTAAATCTGCAAAGCTAAAGGAAAATATTGTCTCCAAACTCAGATCTAAAAACTGATAATTATGATTCTACGATATTAAAAACAGATAGATAGATTATTAGATAGATACTAAACTAAGAATTTAAAAGTGTATTTATAGTCGCCCAAAAATGTGTTGCGAAGGACCATTCGGCGCAATAAGTTGGGATCGCCGATCCACTCAGCGATTAGCCCTTTGGTCAATTACATTGCCCTTTTGCTTTGGCCTTCAGCATCTTCAAGTTTTGTAACTTTGGGAGATCTATTATTGTGTCATAGATCCATTCGGTGACTTGCCCACTCCTCCTTTCTATTGCCAACTTAATTTTCTCCTTTAGGGCTTGGTACACTGGAACTTTAGACAAGATCATACCTATTCGGCCACTCGCCCAATGGGTTAGGAGATCATCAGGCCTTCTTTTCTTCGTTCATTCAACTACCTTGTTCCTTTTTTCTCATTAGTGTCCATGCTTTGTTGTTCAATCTAAATACCTGAAAATCGAGGAGTCACATTAGTTATTGGCAAAAAATAAGCATTTTGGGAGACTAAATCTATTAAAATAAAGCCCCAAATAAGTCTGAATCATGGACTCATCAACACCCCCAACTTAAACTTTTGTTTGTCCTTAAGTAAAACTTAAGTTCAACAGTTCAAAAAGGATGTCTCAAAAGGTGCTACACAAGACTCCATCATGAATGCACACAAAAAGACTCAACTTACTCATGCAAGGATCAATTGTGCACTCAAAGATTCAAGTTGTGACTCACCATTATCAAAGATTCTCAAGTTCAGAATACTTTCTTCAAATGCAAGTTCAAGCTCAACAAAGGTACATAAATTCCTTCACACAAAGAATGATTCCATATTCACACACGATGGTTCACAATTTAAAGCTCCAGAATCAACTGCAATGCTCACACTCACAGAGATGAACACAATGCATGGTATCACCCATAGGTTTGCCCTTATTCTCATATCAACACTTGTTTCAGCTCACTTAAGATCAAAAAGGTCTTTTCAAGGCTTGTAACGGGGCGGAGTGCAAAGGTATGGCATTTAGGCTCAATGGCTGCAATCCTCATTAAATGTGGTGTAAACAACACTTTCTTTCCTTTTTATCATCATTCACATTCATGCTGACAGGTTACCGCATTATTCATCATCCATGGACTTTGGATACCTCATTTTCTTTGCACTTTCACAACTTTAATCCACAACTTTTTCATTCTTTTTCTTTTACATTCTTTTCTTTTTTTCCTCTTTTTTTTTTTTATATGGAGGTGTTCCATTTTTATCAAACCATGGGTCAAAGGGGACTTTCTACACTTCTTGATTTACCTTCTCTTTTCACCACACCTCCAACATAAGCTTTTCGCCTAAGTTGGTTATTCAAACAAACCACCAATCATGAGGATTATGGGTGATGGATAAAGAAAGGCCACGTTTTCATCAAGTTTCTTCCAAGAAAAGGTGAAGGCTCAAAGGGTGTTCAAGCGGAGTTCACACTCTCATAAGGTAGGCCACAAAAAGAGGTCAAATGTCAAATTGTTTCACACTCTTCAAAGTTGCCTAAGATCATATCAAGAGATTGCATCACTTAGTCAATTGGATCAACGGGGAAAATTCTAGGTGTCATCACACATGGTTCACGGTAATCTCATCACAGAAGGCATTACCACCAATGTCAAACAAGACTCCATACTTTTGCTAGTTTGCAATGTTCATCAGAAGAGACTCAATTCGAAACTTGGCTAGTCACAACGAGCTACAAAAAGTTCACATATGGTGTATGCAACTTCATTTGGCCTCATTGTAGCCGTACATTCATTTTTTTTTATTATGAGCACTATTCAAGTCATCTATATTGATCAAGACCGATACTTGAATTTTCAAGAGAACAGCCACATTCAAACACAAACAAGAGGTGGCACAATTTTATTCATAAGGGTCAAAAATCATTTACCATTAAAAACAAGGAGCCACTAGCTTAATCATCTATAAATACATTATAAAATACAATTAAAGTGTTAAAACCCAATATATAAACAAAGCATAATCACAAAAGGTCAGAAAAGGTGGGCCGCACCTCACCATAAATAAAAATAATTTATCCTCAAATGCAAGCAAAATTATATCCAAATCTCAAAAAGTAAGACAGAGAAGGAGGTAAAGAGGTATCCTGTCTAAACAGTCGGTCTATTTGTCTAAGCATCAGTGCCCGTTGTGGTGCTCTAATCTTGGGCCTTAGAACCCGGAGTCACCTCAGAAGGGATAGCAGATCCACTTGATCCACCCATGTGGTGTCTCTCAAAGAAGTCTGGCATGTAGTCCACCTCCAGGGATGTATCCACCGGAGCTACCCTCCTCCTATCGGCCTCATCTCGTGTATACTCAGCCTCAATGCACCAGATGTCTATGGAAGAACAATGGGCAACCTTAGTATATCTAGATGTATCCCTGGGAACTCCAGCACGCCAGCATAACTTTGTGCTCAGGACCGAAAATGGGAGAGAAGTTTGTCTCTGCTTGGCTCTCATAGCCAACTCTTGCTCAATAAAAAGCCCCAAATGGAAGTGCCTCTTTGATAAGATTGATCCTAAGAAAGCGGCCTTCGCATGTCAGAGGATGGATTCGTTCTGTAAAGGTATGATGGAGTTGCTAGTGAATCCAAACTAGTACCGGGCAGCTACATTCAAATCTTTCTTCTCAATCTGGACTCCTGCATCTATCCACCTCGGGGTGATGTCAGAGAAAAGAGGGGCAAGGCAACCCTTCAGGTCATCCAGGGACTAACCTACTACCAAACCCTCAAAATAGTGCTCGAACCTGTTGCTCTCTCAAGGACATCATTCATGATATCGCTGCAACACCTAACTTCCTCACCTCTAACCGTGACCGACTTAACTGGTGTGAACTCACTGGCCTTCTTCTTGCTCTTCGGCACCAAGTCACCATACACATCATAGAATTCGTATACCCATGAAGGAATATAGGATCCTCAGGGCCTGGTGAAAATCTTAAACCTGTGCCACTATAGGATCTCCCTCACACTGGAGTATCTACCATCTAGTCCCTCTGTCGATAGCATTTTCTCTAAAGGATGGTTCACAATCCATTACCCTTTAATATGTTGAGAAGTGTGGGAGGAGGGACAACTAGTGGCACTGGAGCCACAGTAGGTGTCAGAGTTGGCACTGAATCTGCTGGTGTGGGGACTGGAGGGACTCTAGCAGAGTCAGGGCGAGATCTAACTCGAATCTCAGCCCGCTGGGACTACAATGGCTGGTCTTCCTCAGGCTCAGATAAAGCAACCTGAGAGTTAGCAGTCTCTCACTCAAATATGGGCCTCTTGCCCCTGCTTTGACCTCCAGGTGGAGGCTCTTGCCTTCCTCTTTTGGGAGGATTTGATTCCCCTTCATTGATTATGATACCCTTTGCTCTTTTTTGTGGTGGCATGTCAATGTTGGTCCTTACCATGTTTGCAAAAATATAAAGAAAAGTTAGAAATAATTCAATCAAAAGCATAGAAAAATAGTTACACACTGACTCCCGAATTGGTCGGCGAGTCACCGAA
The DNA here is from genome assembly GCA_037074985.1 of Solanum bulbocastanum. NCBI lineage: Eukaryota > Viridiplantae > Streptophyta > Magnoliopsida > Solanales > Solanaceae > Solanum > Solanum bulbocastanum. The sequence goes on from CM073599.1 coordinate 17,867,880, forward strand.
TCACTTTGGCGAGCTAGATTGGTCTCGCTGAAAGGATTGGCTCAAAATTCTCCTAAAAAATTAGCATGTGGGCTATGAAATGACCTTTCAGCAAATGCCGACATCATTCGGCGAACAAGGATTAGCCTGCCCAAAGTTACAGTGCAAATAAGAGATAGAGGCTTATGCAAAAGGCTAAAGAAGGACTTTCGGCAAGTGCTTTCAACGACCTCTGGCTTCTTGCCAAAATTTATAGAACCAAACTACTCATTTAGCATGAAAATAAAGGAAAAATGGGGAACTTCGGTGAAACGCCGAGTGGTTCTGCGAACTAGACCCAGCTCGCCCAACGACCCAGCGTGCCTACTTTCAACCTAACTTCTCTTATTCAACCCTACAACCCGTGAAAACAAAACAAAGCATATACTTCTACAATTGAACTAAGACCCATTACACCCTTTACCTCGAGATACTCAGACTTCTCCCAATTTTGCCAAATTTGGCCATTTGATGACTTTCGACCTTAAGTATGATGTCAACCGCTCTATGATTAGGCAAATTACATTATTTGGCACAAATACGGGCTACTAAGACTTCACCCAACTAGACCCAATAGCATACAAGAACAACCCCACAATTTTTAACTAATTTAAGGCACAAATTCACACGAATTCAACAATATAAACAATACATGCAAGATTTTCACATTAACACAGGCACATACATAAACAATTAAGATCAGAGAGGACCAACACATATAACTAAGATAAGATTATTGGAAATAAGTACAGAATTGATAAAAATAAACTCAGGGTTCGGAAAAACAACCTTAGATGGCGAATATGCTAGGCAGCAAAGTAATCCACTTTGAACATACAATGAACGAATCAATAAAGAAAAAAATGCAAGAAATATAGGAAATATGTGGGTATGAGTTTGGGAAGATTGAAAATGAGGGAATGTTAAATCGTTTGAAACTTTTGAACCTTTGGCCATAAAAATTGTCCATTTCTCGCCCATTCGGCAACGCGTCGAGTGGGCACGTACCTTGCCGAGTTTTACAGGATCTCCAGTTAATGTGGGGGTCCAAACGGTGGACAAAGTCGTGATCGCTAACCTGGTGGGCGATTCGCCAATTTGCTCATGGGTTCATCGAGTTTTACAAACTCTTCTTTGAAAATGTTTTAAGTCCAACAACGGTCTAGGTCGGGCTCACCGACCTCTTTGGCCATTCTTTGACTAGGCTTTTAGCTCATCAATCTCTCTTTCTAACACTTTCGACACTTCAACCTTCACAATCAACACACCATTATTTCTAATACAAAAATAAAGTGATAGACACTTGGGTTGCCTCCCAAGAAGTGCCTTAGTTAATATAGTGGCACGACTTTCCCACTCAATTTTGGTTTGCGGGGTAAAGACGAGATAACACTTGACCCATTTGGGCCTTCAGCACCTAAACAAATATGGAATGGGAAGCAGTCATCTTATTCAGCAATGAGACATTCTCTTTGATCTCATTCAACACTTTGTCGTGGTACTCAACTTTGTGAAGAATGGTAGAGAGTATCTCATCTATTTGTCCACCCTCATACACCTTGGGCTTTATACGCTCATGAGGGTGAATGAACCAGTCTTTTTGTTGTCTGGTGCTTCTAATTCCAAGATCTTTTTGGCCACTAGGTCTAGTTTAGTTAACTGTGTGGCCAAGATCTTGTCCTTCTCATTCTCCTTGTTGGTCATGGCCGTGTGATCAAAGAGATGGGCTGCTATTTCGTAGGGTAGTTGTGATAAACTCTCCAGAGTCATTTGCCACTCTTCTATTTTCTGGACCAAGAACTCTATAGAAGCAGTCTAATTGCATGTTATCTAAGTTTCCATGAGTTAGGCACTGCATCAATAGTGACTTAAATCTGTTCCACAACTCATGTATTGGCTCACCATATATTTTTTTGAAACTTGGGATGTTATCCCTAAGAATCATCATTCTCAAAAGAGAGAGGTTTATTTGGTCACCATTTTTACAAGGCATGCTCCGTTATTCTGCTCAAAACAGCAACATACAAACCAAAACTAAAAATTAAGTAAGTTCAGCTATAACTACCAAGAACAAAATTTGACGTAACTAAAAATTCTCAAGTGACACCACTCCTCGACAGCGGCACCATTTTGATTACACGTATTAGAACACTTCATCCAGTACTATGTGCCAACGATTGTTAGTCACTAATATAATGCAACTACGTGAGTTGGGGTCGAATCCCACAGGGAGTGGTACATATTTGAGAATCAATAAAAAAGGATAAATATGTTCAAGTTAATCATAGGTAAAAACATTTTCGAATAAAAGCATGGTTCAAATTTGGGTTGACACGAATGCCAAATAACATGTGGGTTTGGTTTTAACTATCAGCTACAACAGCAAATTACACGAAAATAACAAGTATAGAGACAAGTTCTTGGCATTGATTGGATTACGGGATAAGGTAGACCAGTGGGTAATTGCAATTAATAGTAAATAGTTTTAAATTAGTGAATAAGCTAGACATTAGTGGGGATAAACTTTCTCTCCAACAATTTACCATGAATCAAATTGGTTTCTCTCGAACACTAATAAGCAATAATTAAGAATTGCCTTTGCTTTAGTCCATTCACTCTCTCGAGCTGAATATGTGGAAACAGGTTTAGGATTCACTCTCTCGAGCTGACCCATGACAACCCAATACCCACACACCATCAAATCAGTAATCTTGATTTTAAAACCTATCACTCGAGCAAGCCAAAAACACAGAGGTAGAGTTGCATTAGCAAATACAACCCTTGAGATTAAGCCAGAATTACTAGATGAAATCACTTTTAAACATCATTTAGACTATCAAATAGCAATACCCAGCAGCTAAATCAACCCATAATCACACCCCAATATTTAGGGTTTTTGCTAAACATCATAAAAAGATAGAAATTGTTACCAAATTGTGTTTCCATCAACTGGGTAAGATTAATTTCGTCTTTACAAAGGTCAAGGTTGAAGAATCTCAAAGACCCACATCAAATTTATCAAAAATGGAACTCTTCAAATCTTCCAAGCTAAAGTAAAATATTGTCTCCAAACTCAGTTCTAAAAATTGATAGTTATGATTCTACGATATTGAAAACTGATAGATAGATTACTAGATAGATACTAAACTAAAAATTTAAAAATGTATTTATAGTCGCCAAAAATGTGATGCGAAGGACCATTCAGTGGAATAAGTCGGATCGGCAATCCACTTTGCGATCCACCCTTTGGTCAATTCCATAGTCTTTTTGTTTTGGCCTTCAGCATCTTCAAGTTCTCCAACTTTGGGAGATCTAGAACTGCATTGTGGAACTGTTCGGTGACTCATCGACACCTCCTTTCTATTGCCAACTTGATTTTCTCCTTCAGGGCTTGGCACACTCTAACTTTAGGCGAGATCATGGCCATTCGGCTACTCACCTAATGGGTTAGGTGATCATTTTAACCCCATACAACCACCCACACTTCATAGAACCTCTTGAGTAACCATAGTGCACATCTCACGTAATGGGAATAAGCATTTAACCAACATAGACTATGTGATCTTGACATAGAATTCGTTGTCATATAACCCTATAATTTCACGTATCAGGACACTTCATCCAATAGTAAGTGCCAACGATCATTAATCAATAATATAACCCAACTAAGTAAGGTGGAATCGAATCTCACAGGGAGTGGTACGTATTTGAGAATCAATAGAAAAGCATGAATATGTTCAAGTCAATCATAGGTAAAAACATTTAAGAATAAAAGCATGGTTTAAGTTTTGGGGTGATACAAGTGTCAAATAGGATGGGGGTTTGGTTTCAACTATCATCTACAACAACAAATAACACGAAAATAACAAGTATAGAGATGGGTTCTTGAGATGTAATTGGATCATGGGCTAATGTACACAAATGGGTGATTGTAATTAATAGTAAATAGCTATAAATTAGTGAATAAGCTAGACTTTAGTGGGGATAAACTTTCTCTCAAAAAATTTACCCAGAATCAAATTGGTTTCTCTCGTACACTAGTAAGAAGCAATTAAGAACAACATTCTCTTTAGTCCATTCACTTTCTCAAGTTGAATGTGTGGAAAAAGGTTTAGGATTCACTCTCTCGAGCTGAACCCAAGACAATCCAATACCCACAGATCATCAAATCAGTAATCTTGGTTTTAATGAAAGGAATGCCATAGGCCTATCGATTCATATTCATCAAGTCAAGACACATTCATTACAAAAGAAGAGGATGTTTAAGCCTACCAATTCAATATTCAACAAACCACATTACTTTCATTTATACACGAAGAGCATGCCTAAGCCTATCATTTCAAGATACAACATTTACATTATTTCCATTTATATAAGAAGAGGATGTCTAAGCCTACCAATTCAAGCTGTAACATCACATTGTAGAAACCCTTCACATTTTATCATCATCATTCATGAGTGTTAATTGAGAATAAACTTTCAATCATACCACAATTACATTCTAAACATGATCATAATACTTTCATTGAGATCACATACATATACTTAACATCATAATCATACATAGATCCTTCATGAAATTGCCCGCCAAGGCTATGAATCAATCTCAACCCAAACATCTAGAATATTACATTAGCTAAGGGAATTAACATAATTCAATAAATAATTTAATATAAACACAAACAATTCAACATACTTTCATGATCAATCAACCCAAATCACATACTTCTAGTTTAGTATTTTGGGGGTAACATGGGTTCATAGGGGAAATTCACAATAATACATCATTAATTCAACAATCCATTCATAATTCATCATATATAAACCTTTGAAAATATTTTGGAATTGAACCCATGCATAGATTGAAAACCCTAGGGTTTTGGGGGATTTTGGATACTTGAAATCATCTTTTGATAAGGCTCCTTGAATGAAATATAATCAAGGAAGAAGACTACCATAACTCTATGGAAGAAACTCCATGAAAATTGAGTGAGAATGGTGAGATCTTGAGCTTCAAAGCTTGACTCCTTCTTCTCCAATAGTTGTTTCTAGAGAGAGAATATTTGGAGAGGTAGTTTCTAATATTTGAGTGTTTGGGAATAATGAATTGAAAAAGGTGTTTTAATAATTTTAAAATCCTTAAAATACTTTAATTAATCAATAATAACCATCCCTTAACTTAACTAACCTGAAAAGGAATTTACCATTAAACCTTTACCTTGGTCGAAACTTGACAGCAAACCAATGGTGACTCATGATCCTAGACCTACGAACCGTAGGTGGGGTGACACCCTGTCTAGCAGGTTCATGGTTTGGGTCTGAGGGTCACCATTCAGGACCTTGACCTACTAAAGCCATCTAAGGGGCGTGGATCAACCTACGGGGAGTAGGTCCCATCCGTAGCTCCCAAACTTTTGATAGCTTTTTTGCTCTTAGGGGAGCCTTGGGGTTAGGCTTTAGGGTCCCCCTCAAGGACCCTAGGTTGGTTCTTGGGGGGTCGTACCTTGAATTTTAACCCCTAAACTCATTAACCTAAGCTCAGGACATCACTTTAAAACAGGAAACCCCATATCACTTACTAGTTTTTTGATTCGTTACAACAACATTTCATAAGGAATCGTGGGTACTCGCCTCCATGTTCTTTCATTATAAGACACGGGTATTCGCCTACACATCTTTTAATAAGGTATGGGTACTCACCTCCACATCTTTCAATAAGGGATCATGGTTACTCGCCTCTATGTACAACATTAGGGAATAACAATAGTCACCTCTTACTTTCCTTTAAGGAATATGGGGAATCACCTCATCTCCTTTCCAATTAGTGGTCATGGGTAATCACCTCTAGTCTTATAAATTTCTTTGTCTTTTAGTCTAGATTCATTTTAGGTGAGCAACCCTTTCAACCTATCATTCAATGTGAGAAAGCCTTTCACATTCATACTTAAGCAATTCTTCTGGGAACTATCCCTTCCACAACAATTCATATCATAATGTTTACTCTCAAAGCACTACCTATCATAATCATCATATATGCTTCACTCTAAAAGCAATTCTAATGTATCTCATTAATCCTATAATAATACATATAAACCCACAAATTCTCCTTTCATGGCATCAAACCCATTTATATCAAATTCATCATAGAAATATGGGTTAAGCATGGGTACATGTAAATTCATCCTAAAAACATGCAATCCTATAAGTTAAAGCATAAAAAATCATAACCCAATCATTTGGATCAACATTCATCAAGACCCACAAGATTAGAACAAAACTCTAACTCAAATTGGGGAATTCCCTCTTTTCAATTAGGGAATCTTAGGGGCTCCATAGATGAAAGGATTCCATGGATGAAAAGCCATCATACCTTCATATAAAAGCCCACAATTGCTTGAGGAATGGATACTTGACCTTGACCCTGGCTTCAACTCTTTTGTCTACTTTTTCAAGTTCTAGAGAGAGAAATATTTTGAGAGGAAGAACTTGTTCTTTGAGAGAACCTTTTAAATTTTATGGGGAAATTTGAGGGAAAACTCTTATAGATCTTTAGATGAAGGGTAAAACAACATGGTATTGAATTAAAATAATCTAAAAAGACCATAAGACCCTAACTTAGCACTTAAATTAAAACCCGCTGGAGCTAGCCAAGGGCTACTCGGTGACTCGCTAAGTGAGCCTTTAGCTCACTGAAAATTATAGTAAGTCAACTATTTGATGAAGTCAATAAGGTGATAGGGGGGGCACTTTAGCGACACACCGAACGGTACGTCGAATGCTTGGCATACCTTGCCTAATGTTCTAGTACACTGGATAATGAGATCAAGTAAAAAGTTGGGGTGAGGGAGGGGGGAGGTTCAACTTGGTAGATCGCCAAGTCACTTGGCGTTCACTCCCTACTTTGCCGATTCGGCTAAGGAAAGGAATATTTTTGCCTTCTTTAAATCCTAGGTGTTACAATATGTCCCCCTTGGAAACATTCATCCTCGAATGGAATTGTAATCATCTTAAGAGGGATAAGACTCAAAACTAGCAATCCATCATGCATTCAATGTCATCAAAAATCACATATCAAAGAGGCAACATTGACACCAAGCTAAACATACTCAATGCATCATAAGGAAATAACTAGACCTTGAAAACCAATATGCATGAAATTTCTAGATTTCTCGTATCCAAGGAGGAACTACCATCTCCAAGCTAAAATCATGCTCAACACAATCTCATGGAATGCAATCTATACTTAAAAGCATATGTCCATGGACGAAATATCAACTCCAAGCTAAGGCATGTTCAACAATTCATCTCGTGAGTCTATAGGCACTCAATGAACAACAACATGAGGAAAATCAGCGTAAAAATCATTTTCTTTCAAAACATAAGTTCTTCATGAACATGCATAACATAAGTAAATCATGGAATTCATCTATAGCATATCACACCAAACAAAGAGTAAACCATAAGGAACTCATTACCTCAAGCATGAGTAGGAGTAGAAGGAAAAATATGAGGATATCGGGACATCATATCGGCCTCGGCCTCCCAAGTAGAACCCTCAACTAAATGATTCCTCCACAACACTTTCACGGAAGTAGCTTCTTTATTTCTCAACTTCTTGACATTCCAGTCTGAAATCTCAACCAAAACCTCTTCATAAGTAAGATTTTCCTCAACTCCCAAATCTTTTAACGGAACTATAGATGTCGAATCTCCAACACACTTTTTCAACATAGAGACATGGAAGACTGGATGCGCCGATGCAAAATCATTAAGCAATTCAAGCTCATAAGCAACCTTACCAATATGTCACAAAATCTGGTATAGGCCTAAATAATGGAAACTAAGGTTCCCTTTCTTACCAAACTTTATTACACCCTTCATGGGTGAGATTTTCAAGTAAACGCAATCATGAACATCAAACTCAAAATCTCTTCTTCTAACATTGGCATAGGACTTTTGTCGACTTAGGTCTCTTCTCAAGCTCTCATTGATAAGTCGGACCTTTTTCATAGCCTTATGAACTAACTCGGGTCCTATCAAGGAAACTTCACCCACCTCAAACCAACCTATTGGAGATCTACACCTCCTACCATAAAAAGCGTCAAATGGAGCCGTACCAATACTCGAATGGTAACTATTGTTATAAGCGTACTCAATCAATGACAAGATATCATCCCAATTTCCCCTGAAATCGACGACACATGTTGTCAACATATCTTCCAATGTTTGGATAGTATGTTCCTCTTTCCTATTGGTTTGTGGATAAAAATCCATGCTAAGCTTAACTTTAGTGTCAAGACTCTTTTGGAAAGATTTCCAAAACTAAGAAGTAAGCTGAGTACCTCTATCGGAGATGATGTACAAGGGAACTCCATGCAACCTTACAATTTTCCTCAAATACTAATTAGATTACTCTTCCATCGTATAAAACTTTGACAGGAATGAAATGAGCTGATTTCGTCATTCGGTCTACTATCACCCAAATTGAATCATATTTTTGCCTTGTACGAGGAAACCAAACTATGAAGTCCATATTCAAATCTTCCCACTTTAAATTAGGAATACTAATGTCTTTGGATAAACCTCCTAGTTTCTGAGGCTCAACTTTCACTTGTTGGTAGTTTGGACACCTAGCTTCGAATCCCGTAATATCCTTATTCATCTAATTCCACTAATAGATCTCCCACAAATCACAGTACATCTTGGTGGCTCCAGGGTTAATGGAATATCATGAACTATGGGCTTCTGACAATATCCATTCCTTCAGGTCATCGACATTTGAAACACACAAACAACCTTGATATCCAAGAACACCATCTCCTTCTTAGGAGAAAGCCTCTATGGACTTTCTAAGTAACGCTTCTTTCAATTCCACTAAGATCGAATCAAGACATTGCTTAGCTTTCACATCAATCACAAAAGATGATTCTAAACCATTACAAACCATAATACCACCCTTGGTGGAGTCCATCAACCGAACACCCAATCGAGACAATCTATGTACATCTCGTACCAATTCTTTCTTTTCTTCTTCTACATGGGAAACACTACCCATTGATAGTTGGCTAAGATCATTCGATACTACATTGGCCTTCGGGGGGTGATAGAGAACACTCATACATATTTCTTAAGTAACTCAAGCCACTTTCTGTCATGACCCAAGGGTACCCCCTAGATGTAACATGGCACATAGAACCTTGAAAGGCTCCATGTAAGCCACTTAACATATCATAACTGAAGAATAGAACAATAAAGAGTAAAACTCATTCCAAGTCTTAAAATTTTCATAAAAGAAAGCGAAAGTCTAAACTTATCCCAATATATCCATCTATTACAATATTTAAAAAGAGAAAGGGCCTAGACCATACAACATAGCCCGAAAAGGAAATACAAGAAATGAACTACAGTGAGATAACATTCGTCCTTGAATTATAAGGAATCACCAATAAGCTAGGTGAATAAGCAAGTCCAAGCCTTAGCCACAATGATTATCACCTTGAGAACCGGACCCTACACTTGGGGAAAATATAGGAAAAGTAGCCATTAGTAAAAAAAATGCACTAAGTATGATAGTCATGCATAAAAACATTGAAAACATGCTACAAGGGACATTTTGTTTGAAAACATGCAATTTACTAAGTTTAAACATCATCATGAAAATAGTGGAAAAGCATAAGTCATAAATATAGTCCATGCATAGATCATCATAACATAAGAGGAACATATCATAAATACCCTCAAAACATACTTGTACAATGCATGAATAAGACCCCATAAATCTCACCCATTCTATGTAAAGCCTCTTGAGTAACCATAGTTCATAATTCATATTCTTGTTAATATTGTTGTTTTCATATTGGGAATAAGCCTTAACTGACATGATACCGTGTGAGCTAAATATGGAATCCGATGACTCCCACACCGAGAAGGGTTGCTCTACTTGCCTAAGGTAGAACCATACTCTTAGCTTAGGTGGATCCACTAGCTAAATACCTATGAGGGAACAAATTTTATGGGATAAGGGAATGGTATTAGAAACCCAGCCTCTACTATCGCAAGGGCTTCCATCCTAAGAGAATACTTCTAGAAACCCAGCCTCAACTTTCATGAGGGCTTCCATCTTATATCAATATCCACTTGGTGCTAAGCATTAATTCCCACGGAGTACTTATTAAATCTTGACTTAGTTCATATTCATGGAAGAATTTATTGATACTCAATCCAACATAATTCATAGGATAGCTCTTAGATCATGCGTGAGAATAACCTTTCACCGTCCATGTTTACATATAGATTCAATAGGAGAGAAAGCCTTTTAACCATAGAATCATAATATTGTGAGAAAACCTTTCACATCATAGCATATTCATGCATAAGTGTGTATATGAGAATAACCTTTCAACAATACAACATCTAGATCATGATCATAGACACTTCACTCTCAAAGTGTTCTTAAACCATATACAAAGACTTCATAAACATGAATAATATCACATTTTTCCCTTTCAAGTATCAAGCTCATATAAAATAAAAACATCAAGGATTCACTACATTAGACATGAATATTAACATAATGCAAGTAACTGAACTACTACAAGCAAAATATCCTAATATCCTTCTTGCATCAACACACTCAAATCACAGGAGCATAATTAGGGAATATGGGGATTTCATGGGTTCATGGGTATTTCAACATAAAAACCATAATAAATCATCAATTTAATTATAATGTAAAGTAATTCAAGCATTAGAATCATTTTTGAAAGTAACCCATGACTTTGGAATCAAACTCTAGCTTTTTGGGATTTCTATCTTCGAAATTGGGACATTGAAGGGGATCCATGGATGAATTCTATCCATGATTGAAGAGCTACCATGCCTTAGCAATGAATCCCAATGAATTTGAATAGAAGACCTTGCTCCTTGAACCATTTCTCCAACTTCCTTCTTCTTCTGCTTCCTTAAAGTTCTAAAGAGAGAATATTGGGAAAGAATGAAATTTTGGGAATAGATTAGGGTTTTAGAAATATTGAGGTGAATGACTTAATTTATGGGTCTAAAATACTTATATAGGTGGTCTAAATTAGGCTGAAACGATACCACTTCATATTAATTAAAATCAAAATAGCCCAAAGTGCCCCTAAACTAACTTCTCAAAATAGTCCCTTGGTGACCACCGACGAGCCTCACTGACAGACCTTGGTTGGACCCACGACCCGTGCTGGTGAAGCGTGGGTTGGGTTTTAGAGAATTGGTTTCACAGCCTTGACCTACGGCCCATCACCCACGCACGTGGACTGACCCATCATGTCGTGGTCCACTGCCTTTTAGGAGTTTCCAGGGTCCTCCTCAAGGACCCATTGCTGGTCCTTTGGGGAATCATACCTTGATGTTCTAACATGAAACCCTTTATTTTTTAAGTATGGGGCATTACATCCATTATTCTAACCCTCACGTTAAGCTTTAGTTTAGCCTACAAATTTCTGGAGAGTTACACCTTCTTTTGTGAATATTTAGATCTTTCTAATTAAACAGAAATTGTAGGCTCTTGTGGTTGGTAAACACATCTACATGCACACTGTACAAATAATGCCTCAAAATCTTTAAGGCAAATACCATCGCCGCTAATTCAATATCATGGGTAGGATAATTCTTCTCATGAACCTTAAGTTGCCTTGAAGTGTAGGTAATAACTTTCTCATTTTGCATAAGCACATCCCTAACTCAATTCTTGAGGCATCACAATAAACAACAAAACTTTCCATTCCTTCCGATAAAGTCAACACGGGGTGGAAGTAAATCTATCTTTCAATTCTTGAAAAATCTTTTCACATAATTCGGACCATATGAACTTGGCCTTCTTTTGAGTCAAAGTTGTCAATGAAGAGGCAATTGAAGAAAACCTCTCAACAAATATTATGTAGTAACTACCCAAACCCAAGAAACTTCTAATGTCTAAAGGAGTTAGAGGTCTAGGCCAACTCTTGACCGCATCCGTCTTCTTAGGATCTACCTCAATACCCGTACTAGAAATAATATGATCAAGAAATGCTACGGACCTTAGCAAAAACACACACTTGCTAAAGTTAGCGAAGAGTTGTTGGTCCTTGAGAATTTGCAACACAATTCTCAAATGATCAAATGCTCATTCTCACTTCTTGAATAAATCAATATATCATCAATGAACACAATTACGAATATATAAAGGTATTGTCTAAACACCCTATTCATCAAATCCATGAATGTTGTAGGAGCATTAGTCAAGTCAAACGACATCACCAAGAACTCATAATGACCATATCAAGTTCTAAAAGCCATTTTCAAAATATCTTCATCTTTTACCCTCAATTGGTGATAACCCGACCTAAGGTCAATCTTAGAAATGTAACTTGCTGGTTAGTCATAGAAAAGTAACTCGCTCCATGGAATTGGTCAAACAAATCATCAATTCTTGGAAGAGGATAATTATTCTTAATGTTCACCTTATTCAATTGTTGATAGTCAATACACATACAAAGTGAACCATTTTCTTCTTAACAAACAAAATTGGAGCACCCCATGGATGGATACTAGGTTGGATGAAACCTTTATACAATCAATCTTTCAATTGCTCCTTTAATTTCGTAAGTTCTAACTGAGCCATTTGGTAAGGAGGAATAGAAATAGGCTCCGTATCTGGGAGAAGGTCAATATCGAAGTCTATTTCCCTACGTAGATCAACTGGGAACACTTCTAGATACTCATTAACAATGGGGACTAACTCAAGAGTAGGGGTTTTAGAATCCATATCTCTCACCCTAACTATATGGTACACATAACCCTTAGAAATCATCCTCCTATATTTAAGACAAGAGATAAACTAACTCTTAGGCATAGAATTTCCCCCCTTCCACTATAGGATAGGTTCATTCGAAACTAAAATCTGACTAATCAATAGAAGCATAACAAGAGTACAACCAATCTATACCAAGGATAGTATAAAAATCTAGCATGTATAGCTCTACCAAATTGAAAAGAGTAACTTTATGGGATAAGGAGACGAGACACGTTCTATAGACCCTCTCAGCCATCACAGAGTCACCAATAGGAGTAGAGACAAAAAATGGATCTAACAACACATCAGGGAGAGCATTAACCTTATAGCCACATATGTCGTCACAAAATAAAAGGTAGCGCCGGGTTCAATTATTGCATAAACCTCAAGTTGAAAGACTTTCAACATACGGGTAACCACATCGGGAGAATCCTCTTGTTCACCATGAGTCTTGAGTGCATAGAACCTATTTTTCTTGGGAGCATTAGTACCCGAACCCCTTGGACTATATAAAGGATAGGGTTAAGCCCTACGATGACTATCTCCTGCATTCTTAGCAACTGGAGGACAATTCCTTATCTTGTGGTTCATATTACCACAATCAAAATAAGCATTGGAACCCGCTAGACATTTACCTTCATGAATTATTCCACACTTAGCACAATTAAGCAAAGAAGACCCATCACCACCTCCTTGAGTTTTAGGGTTAGACACCCTCTCTTTGTTGAACTTAGGAGCATTAGAGGAACCTTGCTCGAAAAACCTTTGTTGATACCTAGGAAGACAATGTCCATCGGACCTAGCGTGAGAAAAATTGCCATCACTGATTCTAGACCTCTTGTTCTCCCTAGATCTTTCCTTAAGTTTCTCCTCTTCAATTTGTTGGGCATGAGTATAAGACGAGCAATATCCATGTCATGGACAAGCATAGTCGTATGCCACTCTTTCACTACAAAATCGGACACACCCAAAACGAACTTGCTCATCCTTGCCCTAGAGTAGGCAACTATAGAAGGAGCATATTTGGACAATTGAGTAAACCTCAAAGCATATTCGTTGACACTCATATTTCCTTATCAAAGATTAATAAACTCAAAAACTTTTGAAGCCCTTGTCTCAAGAGGAAAGAACTTATTAAGAAAAGTGGACTTAAACCTTTCCCATTCATGGGGATCTGCATCTACTGGTCGTGCTTCTTTCCATTGGTTGATCCAAATTTGAGCAAGCCCTTAAGTTGATAAGCTGCCAATTCCACCTTTTCCACTAGAGTCACTCCCATAATAGTCAAGATCTTTTAAACCTCATCTATAAACTCGTGAGGATCTTCCTTAACCTTAGAACCATAGAATTCTGGAGGATTCATCCTAGTGAAGTCCCTAAGTCTAGATGTCACCGTACCCAAATTTGGGTTCATGGAATTCACAACCTCCCTATTGGCTTGGGCCATCACGGCTTGAGACAAAACTTGAAAAGCAGTCCTAAACTCTGCATTATTCACTTGCTCGGCCAAAGGGTCAATTGAAGCTCCTTGACCAATCTCTTCTTCCTCAGTCCTTGTAGAAAAAGCTCTCTAGTATTCATGTCATGTAGACCATCTGGTAAGGATTAGGAGAAAGATCCTATAGAGTTAGAGTCTATCGCGTGACTTAGAGTGAAGAAAGAAGTGATGTCTCCTAAACATATTATAGCCTCTCATTCATAAATGTGGCGCGCTTCACACTCATAAACAAGACTCTACTAGACGTGATTTTGTCACATCCTAGAACCATTCCAAACCTTGTTCTCTGATTAGCAAGTTTGTCACGACCAAGGGGTACACCCTAGAAGTAACATGGCATACAAGACCTTGAGAGGCCTCATATAAGCCACTTAGCTTTCATAGTTAAGATAATAGAAAATTGGTAAAATTTAAAACATTTTCAACAACATCAAAGTCTTTATAAAATGAAGCAAAAGTCTCATACAATTGTCTCAAAACTATATAATATATAGATTCTTGGGACACAGCCCATACAACAATGTTCAAAATATAAAATAAAGGAACATAAGAGAAATGGTGGCCAAATCCTTGAACGCTTTGAGGACTCACCAATTTTCAACCTTTCCTCTACTATAGATCCTAGCCACGGGATGAGAATTGAGAACGTCGGACCCTATATTTGGATAATAAATGTAGGCTATTTGTTAGTACAAGAATGTACTAAATATAATAGCTTGCAGAAACATCAACATAAACATAAGAGTTAGAAAACATAAGTAATAAAGCATAATCAATGAATATAATAAATCATATCAACAAAAAAGGAATACTTATTGAATTAACCTCAAAGTATACATAGCCAATACATGGGTAATCCTTCACTAGTCTTACCCATCATAGAAGGCACCCTTAAGCAATCGTCCAAGCTCATTACCTAGCATAATATATGTAGCTTATCTTTTATAGACATGGGGAATCATCTCATAGCCTTCCTATAAAGGCTCATGGTTAGTCACCTCTTGCCTTAAGTATATGGTCATGGGTACTCACCTCCCTTTCCATCATATGAGATCATCGGTACTCACCTACACACCCAACATCATATGACACGGGTGCTCGTCTCCACATCATTTCATACGGAATCATGGGTACTCGCCTCCATGTCCTTTAATTATAAGACATGGTTATTCACCTAGACATCTTTAAATATAAGGTATGGGTACTCGCCTCCACATCTTTCAATAAGGGTATTCACCTCATACTCTTCTCTAAGGAATATGGGGAAGAACCTCATATCCTTTTCAATTAGAGGTCATGAGTAATAACCTCTAGCCTTATCAATTTCTTCGTCTTTTAGTCTAGATTCATCTTAGGTGAGCAATTCTTTCAACCTAGAATCATTCAGTGTGAGAAAGCATTTCACATTCATACTTAAGCAACTCATGTGGGAACTATACCTTCCATAACAATTCATATCATAAGCTTTACTCTCAAAGCACTATATATCATAATCATCATACATGCTTCACTCTCAAAGCAACTCTAATGTATCTCATCAATCATATAAGAATACATCTAAACCCACAAATTCTCCTTTCATGGCATCAAATTTATTTATATCAAATTCATCTTAGAAACATGGGTTAAGAATGGGTACATTTAAATTCATCCTACAAACATGTAATCCTATAAATTGAAGCATAAACAATCATAATCCAATCATTTAGATCAATATTTATCAAGACCCACAACATTAGAAGAAACCCTAACTCAAATTGGTGAATTTCTACTTTTCAATTGGAGAATAATAGGGGCTCCATGGATGAAAGGATTTCATGGATGAAAAGCCACTATACTTTGATATCAAAGCCCCCAATTGATTGAGGAATGGAGACTTGACCTTGACCCTAGCTTCAACTTTTTCTTCTTATTCAAGTTCTAGAGAGAGAAATATTTTAAGGGGAAGAAGGAAAATCTTATATAGGTCTTTAGGTTAAGGGTAAAATGACTTGGTATTGAATTAAAATAATCTAAAAAGACCCATAAGTCCCTGACTTAGAAGTGAAATTTAAAACCGCTGGAGTTCACCAAAGGCCACTCGGTGACTCACCAAGTGAGCCTTTAACTCTCCAAAAATTACACTAAGTTGACTCTTGGATAAAGTCAATAAGGAGATGGGGAGGGAACTTTGGTGACACACCGAATGGAACAGCGAGCTTGACTTAGTTCGTCTAAAGTTCCAGAATACTGGACAATGAGGTCAGGCAATAAGGCGAGGGGGAGTTCCTCTTGGCGGATCACCAAGTCACTCGATCTTCACTCCCTACTTCGCTGAGTCAACTAAGGAAAGAAATAATTTTTCCTTCTCTAAATTCGAGGTATTACACTTTCATACTCTAAATCGTGCAATAGAACTGTGTCATGAGGAAGTTATTTCGACTCATGCTTTTCTCAAATCCATTTGGCTACCCTTCATACTCAAAGTGGTTGAAAAGAAAAGTCAAATACTTATCGATGAGTTACTTTTAGCAATGGTTTTCACAAATTCATAAGACTGCAGAGGGGCTTGAGAAAAGCCTATGAGTGAGTGTACTAATTTTAAAGAGTGCACCCTTAGTAATATGACTCATGCATTCAAGCTAAAAACAAGACGTTCTCTCAAATTATCTTCTCTATACTTTATTTTAGGTGATGCCCTTTATGAGAGGAGTTTTTTTTAGAGCGCTTGGGGTAGTATTATCATTTGGTAGATAGTATGAGTTGCAATGTTATGAGCCAGTAAAAGTAGAAGTACCCAGAGTAAGAAGTATGCATTTGGAAGTGTAGTAACTTAAGAGACGGGGATAGATATTCAATAGAGTATGTACATTGTAATGATGTACCTGGTAAGTCATTAATGAGGAGCTTTGCCCTTAAGTGTGGGCTATGAAGTGGCAATTTTGTGTGGATTTCATGATAGAAGCTAGATTAATAACTACTAGCCAGGATGAGTTATAGTATACTTTAACCAGAACGAAGTTTATGATGATGTGTCAATGCATTAGTATTGACCAAGTATAGGTGTTGAATAGAAGAGCTGAGTACTCGAGATGCGATAAATCTCTGCTAGACTTATGATTCTTTTCAAAGGAGAGCCCCTTAGTATTCAAAGGATTATGGAACTAATTAAGTAATGATGTATAGTAAATAGTTAAATAGTATTTAAGTTATGAAAGGAAATGTGATGGTAATCTATAAATAGGTAGGTTGTGAGATAAAGATTGACTACTTGTCATGAGGTCTTAGTGGGCAAGTGTTTCTTATTTTTATCTAGTAGTCGTAAACTAGTATAGTGTTTGAGCAATTATATTGATATATGTGATTAGTACTAGACACTAAGCTTAAATTTGAGTTGAGTGTCCCAATAAAAAATGAATGGCAACTTGAGGGTGATGATGTTATTTTTGAGATCTAATTTAGTAAGTTTGACATAAATTGGTGTGGAATTAAGATGTTAATTTGCAATAAAGTGAGTGGTACAATGTCGTATTATGACCCTTAGATGAGAGAGATGAATTGTGGTTAAGTCATTAGATTGTCGAGAGAATTATGATATTTATCCAAGATGGTAAGTCAGACAATGTTCCAGTTAAGTTTATGATTTTTATGTGTGCCTAGATAGTATATTTGAGTTATCACTATGGAGTAGGCTGATGTAAGCATTATTTACTACCCTTTAGAGTTTGGACAGAGAGATCATATATAGTTAATGATAAGCCTCCTAAATATAGTTCAAATTTCCTCAAATTAGATAGATATGAACTTAGAAGGATGATATTAGTGGGCTAAGAAGGAGAAGTCAGACTATTAAGATTTAGATTAAGCGTCTTTATAAGTCAATTTGGATAACAATTATAGAAAAACTTCTATAAAAGAAAAAAGAATTTAAGAGAAGTAGCTTAGAAAGAAGTCCTGGAAGGAATCTAAGTATTTGCACATGGAGAGTTCTATAGACATGAGATTAGCATTTATCCTGAGTATTAGAGTAAATCAAATATAGACTAGTTGAGAAAATATGGAATAGACCCATAACTTTAAAGTATTAGCTTTAGACCTAAGGGAAAGATGTAATATGAGAAATCAAGTCAACTGTTGAGAATCAAATAGTGATGTTGATGATAGCAGTTGAATAATGATAGATAAGAGAGGATTGTTGTTTCTTATTGTAGTAGTGGTGGTGTTCTTATTCCTTTTGAGGTTATAATGTGTAGGAGTAATAGGATGAAGTTTTACTATGAGTAATAGTCAAATGAGTGCAATTAGTCTGTTCCTAGTAGTAATGGGTTAAATTTCAGTTGGTAGAGATGATGGGAGAATGAAAAATTCTTAGAAGGATCGGTTTGTATGATTTCATAAAGTGTTTATAGTTCCAGATTTCAATGTGGTGTTGTTACATGTGGACAAATGCATGATGCATTAGGTGCTTCTTGACTAGGACTCGAAGTTTTGTTGAATGTGGTGGTAAGGAGTATTATTTTTTGGAGGAGATTTCGTATAGAGGCATAGAACCTAAATGTTGTGATTTAGATTAGTATAATCATCTTATGTTTAACACCATGTGATTTAGAGTTATGCTTGAACACATTCAGAACATGGAATTAGACTTAGACTTTATAAGAGTACTCATATAATTAGAGCTATGAGTTCCAAATAATGAGGTATGTTACTCAGAAAAAAAGAGCAAAATTTAGAGGTGTTTCTAGGCTTGGTAGCTACCAAATCATATCACTCAAGGCATAGTATTCTTACTCTTAATTCATGCTCATATACCCTTTATGTCAAACAGCTTCAGATAGAACGTTACTATGGTAAAACCTATATCTTTCGTGACTTATGTGCTATAGATAGTTCCAAACTCTTAGTATGAATTAGTTCTGCCTATGTTACTATGCAAGTTCAAAGGTTATAAGATAGTAAGAGTAACTCTTTTCCCTTCTAGTTTAATTTAACCATCATTCGGGGACGAATGATCCCAAGAGGGAGATATTGCAACACCCCAAAAATTTTGAATCTAAGAGCTGAACCATTCTACATTTACGTATAACATTGTATGGGGTGACTCTTAAATTGTGCTTAGCTTTTAGGGTCAATTATTTAGTGTGGCAATAAATTTATCTATGAATTAAGGTCACAAGAATCCCCTAGAAAAAAGGTTAGGTTGAAAGCTTAATTACCGATTAATTTTCGATATAAGATTCAATTTGGGTAAGCTTCAAACAAAAATATCTCTCTAAATATAATGAATTGGGTGTCCCATAAACTATCAAATTAAAGGTCTATGAGTTCACTTTCCAACGCCACCAAGTTTGCCTAATTCCGAGTTCAGAATAAAATGTTATTCTCGTTTTAGTGAAGCCCTGTCAAACCGTCGATGTTTATCAATTGGACCTACGGATGGTCAAAATTTTCACAAATAGTAGACCATTCGGGGAAGGTGTGTTGCCTTTTTTTTCAGCAACTTTCTTCACACATTCGAGGGTTGTGTTGGTCCTTTCCTATCAGGACTCGACTTCCCGTGTCATAATGACACCAACTAAAATCGTTAGTAGGTAAGCCAACCCGTACCCAGAACAAGAAGTAGTGAGTACAAGGGTAGAGCTTACACAAATAATGCTAACAATAAGAAATGACAAGAACGAAAAGCAAACCAAAAAATATATATTAGTGAACCGTCCAAGAACCTGGAAGTCACGAGTACATAGTTGTCTAACGAGAAAAATAAAAGTCCTAAAAGTGGACCACAACAAGCCGTCTCAATGGAAAAAGACAAGATAACTTAAATACAGAAGGAGACAGACTGATCCAGAACACCAAGTGTTCACCCTCGTCTCCGATATCACAAGCTGTAAAAGACAACACGAACGCTCACCTCTAGTAGCTGGTACAAGAACCTCTATCACAAAAAGATGCAAAGTGTAGCATAAGTACCAAAAAAGGGTACTCAATAGACATCATAGACTAACTGAGCAAGAAAGATAAATATTGTTGACATCCTTTAAAGGCCTAACGTCGTGCTGACTCAAAAAGAATTATTTTAATTGAATTTTAAAAAGAATAAAAAAAATTTTAAAAGGGAGTGAATAAATTTAAAGGGAGCCGTCATCTAAATTTAGGAAAACTAGGAAACTAATTATTAATTAATAAAAAATGTCTACGAAACAAATAGATTCTATATAAGGGTTCAAGTGATTTCGAAGGTAAGGTAGTAGGCATCCTTCAAAATCCACAATTTTAGGTCCCAACATAAATTTAGCTGGACATCATAAGCCCAAAAGGCACACTCGTGCACAAGTTTAAATAAAGCCTGAACATACCCACACATGCCCAACAGGTACACAAAATAGCTATGTCTATAAGAAAGGAGAGCAACCCAGATCTAAATCCAAGAACAAGTCAACTCTCAGCCCAGCAAGCAAGAGCAACAATCAATCTGACCAGTCAAATACCAAACCAGCTAGCAAGTGTGACACTCAACTCATAGCCAAGCTAGAAAGATTGACTATCAACTCAGGTTGCAAGGCCATATAATTCACTCTAGGGGAGTTAACTTCCTTGCTAGCAAGAGTGCCTCAGAGGCATGTCAACTCCATAGAGGATCTTTAATATCCCTATCGCCTAACTAGCCAGTCCACTCCGAGAGGCATTGAATACCCAGCTAGCAAGAGTGCTCAGGTATGTATCGACTCCACAAAGTATCTCAAATAGGCTCCAAGACACCATGAATTTATGTCCACCATCAATGTTATCATAAAAGTCTCTAAGTCGGAAGTACTCCAATCCCAAAAAAGCACACAATTTATGGGAACGCATTAGAGCTACTTAACTAGGGAGAGAAGAAAGAAAGGGTAACAAGTAGAATAAATACCTAATAAGCTAAGGCTTATACTATCAGACCCAAGTCTTCTATTCAAATTTACAAGGACCTAGTCCATCCAAAATGACATCGGAGACATACCATATTCACAAGGTGCATGGGTCAAAGGCAACACTAGTCTATCCTAGACTCAAGCCAAAACATGCTCCAAAAACATGTAATCAACAAGTACATCACATAGCATGCTACAACACACATAAAACCTTCCACCGGTATGGTACTACCCTTCAAACAGTAGTTATTAACCCTAAATCATGGACTTCAGCATGAAAAAAAGGAATAACAAGGTAACCTCCCCCAATTCACACTCATCATCATGAATTCATACATTCGTGCTCAATTTAATTAGAAAAGAAGTTGTAGCCTACCTATAGGTCAATCGAGGGCGCTCTATATCACAATGTCAGAGTTTTTCCCTTCTGAATGGCCTTGAATGCTGAGACACTATCAAAAATATGATCACAATGTCAATACGGTTGTTTAGATACTAAAATCACCCAAAACAGAGATGGACCAATTTTTAGAGACAAAAAAGAACTATAGGATCTACACCAAAATTGAGTCCATGAAGATGTCCTAAACTATGCCTCAAACTTGTGTTCCAAAGATGAACACAATCTGAGGTGTAAAACGGCCCACAATAACACATCCAAAAAAATCAACAAGGAAAAAAAAAAAGAAGTATGGGGAAGAACCTCAATCACGAAATTCACCTCAAATAGAGGTCCTTCAGCAGCTCTCAATCACTTAACCATGTAGCCAAGCTCCTAACAATCACCCAGGACTTTGAATTACTCAAATTAGAGTTCCCAAGCTCAAGAAATCGCATTAGGATGAATGAGGGCTAAGCTGAAATTTTTGGGTATAAATACCCGAAACTAGTCACTTAAAACCAAAGTGTGGTCGCAAAAAGTATGATATCTAGTCGCTAAAAACATGCACTGGATATCAACTTTTTAATTGGTTTTCTAAAACCTTTAATTATTCGATGGGGTGTCCGGGATTCATTTAGAACCCTGTGTGTGCAAATGAAATATGCTACTCCATCAAATTTTACACTCCAGACTCAACATAACCATCAAAACTTTCTTTCAAAGTCTTTTCGATAAAAAGTGGGACCTACACCCAATTTTTGTTTTAAGCTCAAAGCCACAAGAAAGCTCAAATGAGACCGGAAGCCTATAGAACCACATGAATGGTCGTTGTAGAAAAAACATGACATTCCGAAGCTAAATGCATTGATAGAACTATCTTTCGAGCATATTTACCAAGAATCTTGACTAAAGTCAACCTTGGCTTAAGCTTTAAAATTAAAACGTCTAACAGCACAAACTCACACCTGAAGTCTCAAGGCATGAAACAACCATGCCCTTACCTAAAGTGGCCTCGATAAATAACTCTTTTTTAGAAAAATCGCATGTTATGAACTCAAACTTTGACAAATTTAACATGATAAATTTATCATAAAAATAATTAAGTTCGAAATAAAAAATAACATGATCACAAAAGAACAATTTTATTTTCATAAAACACTAACCTCTTCTATTTTATTTTTAATTACAAATCAGTATCTTCAAGCTCGTTGATACTAACTCAGAGTTTGACTACAGTAAGGAAGGCACAAATTATGAAGCAAAAACTTACATCAAAGTGTCACTTCCTAACAACTTGTTGATGGAAGGAGGTGAAATTGAAGTCGGTGAAAATTAGCATCGCGTTGATAACATATTATGAAGTAAAATTTGTGTATTAAAATCATCAAGAGTAGAGAATGAATTAATACGAGTACGAATTATTTTTGGAAAAATATCTAAACACATAATTTATTTTATTATATCTCTAGAATTTTCCAACATTTGAAAAAATTAAAAAAAATTCCTATTCTCTTCTATTTCGGGATACATCACCTTAAGCGATGTATAGATCGAATACATCACTTTACGTGATGTATCGAGATGCTGAGTGACGTATCCTAAATCGAGACACGATGTACCGAGACGTTCAAGGATGTATCTGAAATTGGGACGTGATGTATAGGGATGTTTTGGAATGTATCCGGATTTTGCCAAATTGAAAGAGTTTTTGTAATTTGCAAGAAGTAGGAGTAAAATGTAATTAACTTTTGACACTGTAAAATTTGTGTAAAATTCTCATTATTTTTTTTTTATCTTCTTTTACATGCATTAGGTAGTGAGACATGACTTTCACTAGGGATGTTCATGGTTATGGTTAAAATACCAAACTGAATCACAATCTGGACTAAACCGATTAAAAAAAACTAATATTTGGTTTGGTTTGGTTTGGTTTTAAATTTTGAAAACTGATACTAATTGGCTTGATTTTGGTTTTACTTAAAAACAACCGCAAAAATAACCAAATCAAATCGAGAAATTAGATATACATATTTTAAAATTATTTATATATTAATCATATATAAAATATAAATATTTTGTTAAACTTTAATCAACTTAAGTCTTTAACTTTAACATTTTCTCAATCCCATCTTAAATTTTAGCTCAACTATTACAATCCTAAGTTCAAGTCTATCAAAATCCATTACTTTAGTCTTTACCTATTCTACCTCACATAAAATTGCCACACTTTCTCTTAATTGAATCACTTTGTTCATGTAATAATAACTCTAGCATTGCTTAACTAATCCACAGTAGCTAGTAGCTTTTTTGTGGATTTTTCATGTACTAGGTGTCTCTGTCTATCGAGATATGTATGTCCTTTAAAAAATTTATTACTTTGAAACCGACAATAATCATACCGATGGTTATTTTTTTCATTTGGTTTGGTTTGATTTTAGAAATTAAAAATCCGATTAGATTGATTTGGTTTTGATTTTAATTCATAACCGATCAAAACCGAACCACGAACACCCCTAACTTTCACTATCATATCTTTACAACTGTAATATAAATGTAACATAAATATAAATATAGAAATCTTAAAGTTGTTTGAGTACATCTTACTTCCTCTGTTCCATATTAGATGGAGACTATTTATTGTAAATGATAATTAAAAATTCATTAATAGATTGATCAACTTTATCGTTTTACCCTTTATTCATATTAATTAAACTCTTCAAAAAAGAAATCTTTAGATATTAAAATTATGTTTAAACTTTCAAATGACATATTAATTATAGAGGTAAAATAGAAAAAAAGTAATTAATTATATCCTTTTTTAGTAAGTGATCTAGTAATATGCGACAACTTTTTTTAGTAAAATCCTCATTTAATATGGGCCACAGAGAGTAATATATTGTATATACACACTTATATTATTGTAAGAAATTCTTATACCATCATTAAGATTTTTTAATTGATTATACCATGTTATTTATAAATTATTTTAAATTATTACTTTATATATATATATATATATATATATATATATATATATATATATAATAAGTGAGAATTATAGGAGCTTGAGATCAAGTTTTACAATTTACAAAGAGAGGAACAAAGTTCCTTGTAAGACCTCGGACAACCATCAGTTTTAAATTTTTGGATCAACTTCAAAATATCATATCTTTTAGCACATAAAAATTTAGGTGGCCCATGTGGTACCCAATCGAAGGTCTTTGAGTCCTCTTTTCAACAACTCAAAGTTTGCTAAATTTTGAGCTCTGAGTAAAAAGTTATGACTATTTGAGTGAAGCCTCTTTAGTTAAGGCTTTGAAGGGTATTTTGGCCTTTTCCGTACCCCTATAGGGTCACCCACGTTTTACTCACCCAATTTAGGGGTCTAATCAGACACTAAGTTATTTATCATATTCCTAAACACTTAGAACTTTAGGGGTAAGCTTCAAGAAGAGGAAAAAAGGGTTTGCAAGTGTTTGTTCAAGAGTTAAAGGAATTTCGCTAAGAACAATCGTTCTTTCTAGGTATGTGAGGTTTCCCATAGTGATGGATTTGTTCATCCTCACGCCAAGCATGTAATTCTTTCATTAATTCATCCATGAAATCGTTTATGTAAGTATTATTGAAGAGTTCTTAAGTTTTAGCCCCATTTTTTTAACAATGGTGGCTTTGAGTTCTTGAGGCAAGGGTCATGTGAATGAATAATGTTTCTTGATAGAATTTGTGTGCTATTTCAATGATTTCGTGTTGGGTGTGTGATTAAAAGAAGGTTTTGAAGAAACTAGTCGATTCTAGATTAGTTAGGACCCGATATTTAACAAGAAAATTGATGGGTTTTCTAGGTACAAGGGTGGGGTGGCGCGCCACCAAAGCGCACTGGTCACCAGTTTGGGGTCTAGCACAGCGCGCCAATAGTGCACCCCAAACTGCTGCCAATAGTTTAGGGTTTGGCGCCCTGCGCCACTCAATACGCTAGGGTCTCCAGGTTTTTTTCTTTTTCATCCTTCTTTTAGGGTGGGCCCTTCAAATCATACCTACGTTCTCTTCTTAATATGAACACTAAAGCCTTCATTAATCCTTGAGAGCTTCTACATGTCCTACTCACATGTCTTTATTTACATTCCAAATTAAACGTAAGATGAGAGGAATGTTTAAAGGTTCTACTTCATAAAAACTTAAGAGTTTTCAAATGTTATTTATATACCTATTTATATGTACCTATGATGATTACTAGGCTTGAAAGATAAGTTCACAAGTGAATGTTTTAAGAATGCAAGCATGTCTAATGTGTTTTGAGAAGTACTTCAGTATAGTAAAATGCCCCTTCTTTGTAATAGGTGAATTAAGCATAAAGTTATATCGATTATTTTGGGAGTAGTATCGAGCACTGAATTAGGTTAGAGTCTTTCATGACTTGAAAGGCTCATAAAACTACATAGCCAACATAGGATAGGATATCATTTATTCTTCATGCGATTCCTCACTTCCTCCGAGAAGGCCTATTAAATCGATCCATTGTCACAATATCATCCTATACCTCGGGAAGGTATATGATAACCCTTGCAACGTGGGCAAAACGTTGTATCATTGCTAGGATCATGGTAAATATTTTCGGTTAGAGAAACTCCCGACAAAGTAAAGCACATTATTTTCATGTTGCTTTCATTGTACATCTTATTCTAAAGTTTAAATGGTTTTCACTTCATATTCATGTATTGGTCCAGCTATGTTGTTTTCAGTCGTTCAAGTTAGTTAATTGCTTACTCTAACCCTATCACTTACCAAAACATTCATTGTACTGAATCATTCAACTTGCATCTTATTATGATGCAGATACAGGTGCTCAGGATCATCAACAGACTTTTAGTTAAGAACACTATTCACTCGCAGTCGACATTTGGTGAGGCATCCATACTTTCGGAAGACTCCATTTTCAGTTCAGTTTTAGTAGTAGTTGAGGTGTCGTGGGTCTTGTCCTGATATCTATCTTGAATTGTTAGAGACTTCATTGCTAGACAGGATTAGATGCTTCCATTGTTTTCTCAGAATGTTTATTTAACTTATGATTTATGTTATGTTTTTGCAAGACAATATTTTAAGACTTTCTTGAATGTCTAAATGTTCATTAATTTTGAGCTTCTGTGTATTGTCTAGAGTCATGTAAGTAGCTAGGCCAAGAGTTCGCTTGAGGGATAAAAAATGATTATTAAGTGATGGTCACGTCCAGGGTGTAGGCTCGGAGCGAGACACTCCTTTTATTAAATACTAGAAGACTACTTAGAGCAAGCTTCATGGGCCTATCACAAAGTTGGGCCCACCTACTTTCATGCACTACTTTTCAATAATAAATGCATTATAAATTTGTGTTCTTTGCTTGTCAATTGACCAGATTTTTTAAAGTTAGCCAGATTTTTAATATTTTAAACTTATTTTTAGTACTATTTTAAAAGAAAAATACTAAATAAAAATAAATTAAAAATATTATAAATTTGGTTAACTTTCAAAATTTCATGCTTACTATATAATTGATACGGAAGGAATAACATATATTATTTGAAAATTACATTAATTAACACAACTTACAATATTTGAAAAACATATTTACTCTCAAAATTTCACATGTATCACATAAATTGAGACAAATGAAGTAATAAATATTATTTGAAAACTAAGTTAAGAATACTATTAATCACAACTTAATGTATATATTAATAAAAGGGAATTAGAACAGTTTAGGAGAAAATTTCAAATTTTAGAAAGAGAGGAACTTGCTTTAGGTGCTTAGGGTCAAGTTTAGAAATTTAGAAAGAAACGAACTAATTTGAAATTTAACCTTCATAT
Organism: Solanum bulbocastanum; assembly: GCA_037074985.1. NCBI lineage: Eukaryota > Viridiplantae > Streptophyta > Magnoliopsida > Solanales > Solanaceae > Solanum > Solanum bulbocastanum. The sequence continues at coordinate 17,895,320 of CM073599.1, forward strand.
ACTACTTTATCTAATTTAAACAACACGTGTATGTAGTGCCTTTTCTTTAAGAAACTTTTCTCTTCTAATTGCAAGTATCTAAAAGTACTTCTCTAAAAATATTTTTTATATTAACACTCAAACAATCTTAAATATAAATTAAACTGATAATCTGAAAATATAGTATAAAGTAGAGAAAAACAGTAGAAAACTCTTACTAGCGAATGTAAATTTCGCAATTCAAGGTGTGATTGGTATGAATGAAAAAACTTTTTGGAAAAATATTTTTCAATTTTTTCATGTTTGGTTGGGTTAAATGTTTTGGAAAATATTTTCCAAATCAACTCATTTTCCTCAAATTAAAAGAAAATGACTTCCCTTCAAAATTTAAGAAAAACATTTTCCAAAACTCTTCCAAATTCAAATTACAATTTTTTTGTTTGAAAATTAAATTTAAAGCTTATATTTTTTTTAAAAAAAAAAAATTCAACTTCAATTTTTTATTTTTATACACCACCCTCCCCCGCCATCCCCCCTACCCACCCCCACAAAAAAAATTTATACTTTGTTTTAAAAAAATATTTCAAAATTTGAATTTTTATTTTTCCACCCTACCCCTATCCTTGACCCCCCATCATCCCCCTACCCCCCTCCTAAAAAAGAATTTTTATTTTGTTTTTAAAAATTAGTTTCAACTTCAATTTTTTATTTTTTTTACCCCAACCCCACCTCGAAAAAAAAAATTTTAGTTTGTTTTTAAAAAATGTTTCCAATTTCAATTTTTTATTTTTCACCTCACCCCTACCCTCGACCCCCCCCCCCCACACACACACACAAAAAAAAAAAAAAATTAAAGTTTATTTTTAAAAAATTATTTACAATTTCAAATTTTTCTTTTTTTTACCCCATCTCATCCCTAACCCCCCCGCGCAAGCCCCACCCCACCCCTCCCCCCAAAAAAAATTTAGTTTATTTTTAAAAATATTTTAAAAATTATTTTAGCTCTCTAGTAAAAATAAAAGTTATTTTCTCAAAATATTTTTCATTCATAAATCAAATACTAAAAAATCTTTTTCGGAAAATATTTTCTACTCACCAACCAAACATGAGAAAATAAGTTAAAAATCTACTTATTTTTCAGAAAAATATTTTCTAGGAAAACATTTTTATGAAAACATTTTCCTTCGTACCAAAGACACCATTAGTCTACAATTAGCTGGCCTCTAATTTCACTCTAGCTTCACTTTGAATTGCAGCTTCAATTTTGTGATTTGCTCGATCACTGCCAAGTGTCCCTACTAGAGCAACTTAGGGTGAATTGGAAAATTATTCAATTTTTTCAATTCACTTTCATATTTCTCAATTTATATTAAATGATTTTTCCATATTAATTTAGTTTTTTTTAAGTAGGTTATGTATTTTAAAAGTTATGAAAAAATAGTGCTATATATTAGGATAGTTAATAATTTAATATATTTATTCAATTTGCTTAACAATCAAAATTTTACCTATGCTACATAAATCGAACAAATATATATATATATATATATATATATATATACTAGTTTTTCGACACATGTGTTGCACGTGATTATCAATTCAGAATATTTAAGCGTAGATGAATAATAAACTTTGCACAATATAATATTGCAAATTCTTTTGTGACAAATTTCAACTGGCGTTATTACAAGTCATATAAACTTTTTTCGTTGAAAATACTTAAATATTAACAACTAGTAAATCAATTAAACGAAAGAACAATGTTTATATAGTAATAACTATTTTGAAGAAAACTTCCTGACAATCTAAATCACATAAGTAGCATTGATAAATAAGTCATTCTTTTGTATTGACCATCAAAAAACAAATCGTAACAATTCTCTAACTCTTGAGATGTTTAATAATTTTTGTAAAAGATATTCATAAGTATATATCTACATCACAAGAGAAATTGCTAACGAAAACAAATATATTTAGACTACATCAACATTACATACTAATATATATATTAAGCAAAAAAATAATTATTATATCATCAGAATTATTTTCCTCAAGTACTCGAGGTTAATGAATATACCCTCTTAGGATAGAACAATTTACTTCATCAGAATAGTGGTACCTCAAATTCCGCAAAACTTCAAACTCACTCAACGACAATAAATCATACGAATTTTTTTAAAATGCAAGAAGAAGAAGAGTAGAAGATTAAAAAAAATTGTCGTTGAAAAATGAGAGGAAATCCCTCTATTTATAGTCAACAAATGGTAGTATAAACAAGTGTTTTTTGTGTCTTATCTGAAAAGTCATGACCTTTCCAAAAATTCACAATCATTTGGAAAAGTCACAACTTATTGAAAAAGTCACAACTCTTTGAAAAGTTAGAACTATTTGGAAAAGTCACAATTCATCGAAAAATCACAATCCTTTGAAAAAAATCACAACTTATCAGAAAAGTCACAATTCATCGAAAAAGTCACAACATAAGTTAGGTTAGGGATATTATAGTAATTTAACATTCAAGAGGAGTTTATGCTTTTAATGTAATATATATATATATATATATATATATTAAAAATTATGTAAAAAGAAGTATAAATCATAATAATTAATAACTTAATATATATTGTTAATGTTTAGGAGCTTGAGGTTAGTCGGTCAACTGACCAATTTTCCCTTCTTCTTCAACTTCCTCGATCTATTTACTTCAAAAATAGTACTAAAAATCAATTTAAAGTATTAAAAATTGGTTAATTCCTGAAATTTCACATGTATTGCATAATTAGAATTGAGTCAGTAATATATATTATTTGAAAATTATGTAAATATTGCTAAAATATAGTAAAAATATAGTACTAAAAATTTGATCAACTCTCGAAATTTCATATGTACTGCATAATTGAGATTGAGTGAGAAATATTTATTATTTGAAAATTACGTTAAATTACACTGAAAGTTCTGTAAATCAAACCAATTAACAACTAAAAATATTTGTAAAACATATCAAAATGTGATTAACTTTCGAAATTTCACATGTGCTACATAAATTTCACTTTTCACGGGCTCATTGTATCTAGTAATATTATAGATAATTATCTGTTGGTGTATCTCATCTTCATATATTTATGGTATTAAAGTTTATATTGTGGGTGAAATATTGTTAACCTCATTTTGTATAGTAATAACTCCATAAATTATCAGATAATTTCCATTAATGTTACTACTATATGAAGTTTAAAAATGATTTAATTAGAGTCAAGGATTTAAAATGACTTTAAACTATTTCAAATTGAATAAAAATGCTCTCAGGCTTGAGCTAATAGTTTAGTCTATAAATACTTATATCGTCAATAGGTTAGTCTGAAAATGATTCTATCGCTGATAGTTTGGTCAAAAAATTCTCCTATTATTACTTAATAAGTCAAAAATATTTTCGTCCAAGTAAATATATAATTTTTTCTTTCCAAACACATTTTATTCCAGATAAAACTGTCACTTTTAAAGAACTATATTCTTGTTTCTTTTATTTTAAAATCACTTTAACTAATAAATAAGTTGAAAATAATCTCTTTTTTTTTCTTCTAAATCTCATTTTATCAATTAAATATAACAACTACACGTGCCTTTTAAACCGATAATATATGTTCTATATATAAGATAATAGTAACCTCATCATTAATTTCATTTTCATAACACACAAAAAAAAAAATCTAATAAAATAGAAAAATATTTATATTAATATTTTTGAATTGATGTAGGATAAATGTTTTATAATAAAAAATTAGTATTAAGAAAATGAAGAAAAGCACACAAAATTGTTGCACCTATTAGTATAGGCAAATTGAAAGAGCATCTTCATTGGTTTGTCTAAATTGATATAGAAAGTGGAGGTGGGAATGTATCATAGTTCCATTGTGATTTTGATCACGAGATTAATCTACTAAAACAGAAATGCTCAAAGAAGGTAGTTAGCAAATATGAATGATTACATATTTTGAAGTTGATAGGTGGATAATTAAAGAAAAGAATGATTGTGCTTTTAAGAAATCTAATCAATTATGACTCATTTTGTATGGTATATATATATGCCTCTCACCTACACAACCCATGTTCTTAGTGTCATTAGCTTTTGGGACCATTAAGAAAAGAGCATCTTAGCTTTTCTTTCCCCTTTTATTGTTTGTGATGAGAAGAAATTAAAATTATATTAACTAATTATGTTGAACTAATAATAACAAGACACGTAGCATGATTTTGATTATATATTGAAATAAAGCATGCAAATGTTTGCCTGAATTTGGATGCTTTTAGAGGACTTAACGGTGTAAAGTGAACCATCACTGTAGTAGGCGTTTCACCCCTTAAAAAATAAAGGTTGAAGGAAGTGAGAGAAGTGATGGAGGTTGTGGGGGCGTGGGTGGGTGTGGGTGGGGGAGAAGAGGTAATGTTGGGATAGGGGATTGGCTGAAATGGTTGATTTGAGCTACATAATACTAATGATAATTGGATCTTTACTTTTGGTATTTGAGAAAATAGTCAAATGCCCTCTCAATCTATTATCAAATTTCCAACTATATATTTCAGACTATTTTAAAATGGAATAATTACACCCTTAAATGCTAACATGGCATAGAGAGTGTCCTCACTCTCTTGGAGGCATTTGGAAGTCAGAAAAATTTATAAATAATATTTTATAATATTTTTAATTTAAATTTTTGTTAAATATATATTTTTTACTCTTCTCTTTTTAGTGTTTTGTTTCTTTTTCCTTTTTTCCCTCTCTTTCTCATTACTCAACATGCACCCTACTACCATTTCCTCCACCTTGAACCACCATCGATACACTAACCACATCTTTTTATCCATCTTCTATTTATTTATTTTTTTACAATTTCTTTCACTATTTTCTACAACTAACACTGCAACTCATAAAATAATTATTAAAGTTATTATGCATATTACCGGAAAAATCAAATTGTCCTTAATCTCACTATTCTAAAAAAAAAAAAATTCACAAAGTAAAAACCAAAAAAAAAAAAAAAAGCAGAAGAAGAAAGATAGGAGAACCAAATCCTAAAAAAAGAATAGAATTATTAAACACCTTCCATCATAAAAATTCATTCTATTATTGAGTTTTTTTTATTATTGGAGAAATCCAGTGAATTAAAACAATTATGACTATAAAATAAATGTTTTTGATTATGAATTTCATAAAGCAAACTATACATGAGTTTTGGGTATATGATCTGGCGTATCCATCTTTAATTTTTCCATTTTTATCAATCTCAAATTAGTTCAAAATATCAACACCACTAATCTACCATTTCACCAATTTTAGGTCAGTAACATACATCAACCATCATATCTTATCTTCAATCTCTATTATTTTTTGGTGAAGACCCAAGAATTTAACCATCCACAACCCATAAATAAAATATTACAAATTTGTTGTCATGGATACAAAGAAATAACATAATAAAAAAATCCCAAAAAAAAAGGAGATGAGTAATCAAGCTCGTCAAGGTGCCTGAAGGATGATATAAAGTGATGAAAAAATGATAATAAAAATAACTAGATGACTAATTTGGATGGAGTGAATGAAAAACAAAAGAGAAAAAGAAGAACAAGAACAAGAACAAGAAAGAGGACTAAAAAGAGTAAAGATTTTGTAATTAATGAAAAAGGGGATAAAAAATAAAAAATAAATATAAATAATAATAAATAACAACTGGCAGCGAGTGAGCATCACTACATGTTGAGAATGCGGTTGTCTTTTTAGGGTGGTAATCTTTTATTTTTGAAAAATCCGGGGGTAATAGGATCCCGCAAAGTATAAGTGTGTAGTTGAGAATTTGATAATAGGTCAGGGAGACATTTGTCTATTTTCTCTATTTGAATTTAAAGATAATTAATCAATCCTAGTTTTAAGGGATTATTGTATCTTTTAAAATATATAGTATAAAATATTAAAAGTGGTTATATATGTAGTTATTTAAAAGTAGAGATGATATTATGTCACGATCCAAGATACACCCTAGGAGTTACATGGTGTATAGAACCCCGAGAGGCCTTACACAACCACTTAGCATGCATAAACAAGACACTACAAGAAAATCAACCTCTAATGAAGGGAAATCTAGTCCCTGAAAGTTGAAATCTGGTCCCAAACGAGCAATCGAGACCAGAAAAATCTAGTTGCCACTTGTCCTAGAAAGTGCCATCGCTACTGGTCCCTAAGGACGAGTTCAAAAAACTGGTCCCTGGATGACTTTGAGACGAGAAAAGACGCTAGTCGTGGAACACTTTTAGAGACTGCATATCTAGTCTCACATGGACCATTGATATCTTGGTTTTCAAATCGTTAAACCTCTTTTGCGACCTTCCTCAACCTAGTTCTAGTAACTCTTTAGAGACGAGTGTGATCTGGTCCTAGAATAATGTTAGAGACCATTAACAATCTGCTCCTAGAATAGCTGTAGAGACAACTACAACCTAGTCCTAGAGTAGTTTTAGGGACGAACAACCTAGTCCGAGAGTAGTTTTAGGGACGAACATCAACCTGGTCCTAAAATAGCTTTAAAAGGAACATCATTTCTAGTCCTAGATTGACCTTTAGGGGTCGTTTGGTGTGAAGGATAGGTATAAATAGTCCTGGGATAATTATTTAGTGGCACTTAATTTAGTGTTTGGTTGGAAATTTTGGGATAACTTATCCTGGGATTAATAAATAGTACCAGGATAAGTTATCCCTCCAAAAGGGTGGTATAGTAATCCCATCTCAATTTGTGATGGGATAAATTTATTAAATGACAAAACTACCTTTCAAACCCTTTAATTGATAAGCTTTCACAAGCGCCACTTATGGTCTTAGCTTCCAAGTTTCTTCTCTTCTTCATTGCAGTAAGAATCACTCTTTGATTTGGGTACACTCAACTTTTCATTTTCGATTGAAGCCATAGATGGGTGATTAAAGAACTTCATTACCAATAACCTTCAACTTTCAAGTTTCTAACAAGGTTAATTTTATTTTTTTTAGAATTTGTTTCTCTTTTCTTTCTGTCATCACTAATAATTCTTTGATCTGTTGCATAATAATTTGAATACACTCATCTTTTCTACTTAATGGAAGAAATCAAAAAAAAAAAAATTCTATAATGTTATGTTTTAGGGTTTTTGTAAATTTTGAAAAAAGTTTGTTCTTTTTATGTGCTTGAAATATTTGTAAACAATTTCAAGTTGTCCTCATTTTAAAGTTTCCCTCGTTGACTCTTTTTAATTGTTTTTTTCTTGTATTAACTCTTTTCATTTTTTAATGAAAAAATAGGGTTTCTTATGGATCATCAACTACAGTCCGATATTGAATGTTTTATCATACTTGAGGAGATATTGTGCCAACAATTTCTTGTTATGCTTATTTTTCTTTTCATGGTCATTCATGGTATTTCTATAAAAAGAAATAGGCATGTGATTACGTACCTTATGAGTAGTCGAGTTCCTAAAGTTATATCTCATTTAAATTGTATTGTACAAGATGCTGACACAACATGTATTGATAAGTTAAGGATGGATAGAAATTCTTTTCACACTTTAGTTCTCTTAACTAAGGAAGTTGTAGGTTTGACTGATAGCAAATATATGCCAAGTAGTGAAAAGTTAGCAATGTTTTTAAATATTTTGGTTCATCATGAGAAGAATAGATCCATTAAGGTTGATTATATTAGATCGGGCTGGAGCGTAAGTCAAGCTTTCAATGAATGCTTGAAAGTTATTCTAAAACTAGCTCCATTGTTACTTGTTAACCCCAAACCGGTGCTTGAAGATAAGCTTGACGATCAATGGAGATGGTTTAAGGTATATACACTTTCAATTGGGTATCTATTAATTTATGTAAAAGTAAAATAAATATAATTTTACGAAGAAATTTTTGTTGTTTGAGATAGTGTTATAAATTTTTTATAGTGATGTCTAGGTGCATTGGATGGTACTTACATTCAGATTAGAGTTCCATCAAAGGACAAACCAAGATACAGGACAAAAAAGAATAGCAACTAATGTACTAGGAGTTTGTGATAAAAATCTTAATGTTACTTATGTATTACCTGGTTGGGAAGGATCAGCGGCTGATGGTCGTGTATTATGAAATGCTATAACTCGAACGAATGGTTTGAAAATTCCCGAGGGTAATTCTGTACATATGTTCACATTAAAATTATATCACAAAAATAATGTTGTATAAAAGCAACTAATTTCTTATTTATATTATAGGTAATTATTATTTGTGCGACGGAGGATATACAAATGGAAATGGTTTTCTTTCAACTTACCGAGGATATAGATATTGGTTAAGGGATTGGCAAGGTGAAAATCCACCACCCGAATGTCGAGAAGAGCTTTTCAATATGAAGCATGCTAGAGCTCGCAATGTTATTGAAAGGACATTTGGTCTTGAAAGGATGTTGGGGAATTCTTAGAAGCCCTTCTTGGTACTCGGTTAAGATACATAACAGGATTATTAGTGTTTGTTGTTTGATACACAACTTTATTCATAGAGAGATGGAAGTGGATCCCTTAGAGATAAATGTGGAAGAACAAGTAGAATATCAACAAGATAACATTGATGTTGTTGAATCATCTCAGGAGTGGACCACATGGAGGGATGAGTTGGCTCAATCAATGTGGAATGCTCACTTAAACATTTGATCTTTCCATTATTTTGTGCTTGCTATATGTTTTATGCTACATTTGAATTATTATTTCCTTTAGTTTTTGATATTCTTGTAAGACGCATCAACTTTTAGCTTTTTATGATATAAGAAACAATTACTTACATTAATTTATAATGTGTTTAATTTATTTCTTTTTTTTGATGTGTTTGTATGTTTTTAATTTATTGTTTTTGTACATTGAAGTGCATGAATTTTTTTTATGATGCTAACTAATGATTTGGAGATACTTTCGCTTTTTATGATGGTAACTAATACTAACAATGATTGTTTTACAAAATTATTCAGATAAATGGAAATTCAGAAATCTTCAATGCAACCACCAAAAAGATCAAGACGAAGATGATCAACATCATCAACTCGAAGGACATGGACTCCTACAGAAGAAAGTACTCTTATAAATGGTTTGAAAGAGTTATGTGTTAATGGTTGGAGAGCTGATAATGGACCTTTTAGGCCAGGATATCTGATGGAGTTAGAGCACTATTTGCGTGAACGTCATCCTGAAAGTGGCTTGAAAGGCAAACCACATGTCAATTCTAAATTAAAATTTTGGAAGAGAAGTTATGCAAGCTTAAGTTTACTAAAAGGTAGGAGTGGTTTGGGATTTCAATATAGTGATGGAACTATAATTATTGATGATCCAAAAGAATGGGATAAATTTTTAAAGGTAATTAATATTTTGCTATTAGAATATTATTACTTCATATAGATATTTCTTCTTTCTTCATAATTTATAATTAATATATATAAAATTGTTGTCTTTCTTTTATTGTTTGTCTAGGATGAACCTGGTGCAAGCAACATGAATACTAAAAAATGGCCACTGTTTGTAGATTGGGAGGAAGTATTTGGAAAAGATAGGGCAACTGGAGAACAAGCAGAAGGGCCACTGGATGCTGTTGAGGATATCTTAAAGAGTCGAACATCAGGACTTTCTACTGATATGAGTTTAGGATTTCTTATCAATATTGATGACGATGAATATGAAGATGAATCTAGTCATGGACCTAATGCACCTACTGAAGAAGCTGAAAATATTGATACAAGAAATAATTTTACTCAGTCAACTGAAAATGACTATGCTGGAGGATCTCCTCGTGAACATACTGGACCATCTGAAAAGCAAGGTAAATATGCGAAAACATCTTCTTCTAGTGTCAATGAAAAAGAAAAAGGCAAGAAAAGAAAGAGGGTTGTGGAAGATGTTAATGAAACATTTCTCAAGAGTATGGCGGAAGTTATGAAAAACTTTACTGAAAGCCAAGATAAAAGAATTGGTTCCTTGATTGACAAGATTGGAAATCGTGACCACTCTAATATGCGTGGTCAAATTTATTCCATCATTGAATCTCCGACATTTGATTTGTACACCATAGAGCAATGTATCAAAGCTAAAAAGGTTATCTGTGAAGATGTCAAAAATATGGAAATCTTTTTACGTATACGTGAGCTTGAGCGCCAAAAAATGATGTTCATGGTCGTCAATGATAAACTTCGAAGTATGATAAGCTTGTGTATATAAATGGTGGCACTAGTGTGATAGTTTTTGCTCAACTAACAGTTTCAAATCAAAACTTTGATTGGAGTGCCATTTTTTGATCCTCTAGTTATGTTCACACTCTTTTGTGTATGACTAATGTAGGTCATGAGGATGCTAGAATCTTTTGTATATGTAAAATCTATTAAATAGATTAACTCTCATGTAAAAGTTAAGTTTGTTGTAAGTTTGTTACTAGTTATCAATTTTTGTGCAGTTGCTTATGTTGCTTCCCTACAGTTTTGGCCTCATTTTTTCTACTATGGTAGACCAGTTTTTGGTCTTGTTTTTTCTGTTGCTTTGATGCAGAGCTTTTGTTTCAGTTTTGATAGGTGTTTTGGTGAATATTTACTGAAATTTTACTCTTGTTTTAACTGTTGTTTTAGTTGTAGTGTTGGGTGGTTTGCTGTATCATGCTGGTGCCTCTGTTTAATACTAGAAAATGTCACAACTTCATGATTTCAAACACTGCTATAGTCCAGTGGCTCAATATTTTTATAAAGAATTGACATTATTGATGCACTTTTGCTAAATAAGTGTTGTCATGATTATTGTTGTGGATATCTTAATGATGCTGCTCATAACTTAGCTAAGGTAGTCATTTCCTTATTGCGCAAATCTTCTTGGGTTAGAAGATTTACTTATTTTCTTTATTGATTTAATCGTTAACCTGTTAAGAGTTATCATTTATTTATGTTATTCTATTTTAGGTTTGATTTGACGAGCTTTTGGATCATTATAAGGTAGATTTTGCTTATCTGATTTTGGATGACCAAAAATAATTACAAACAATACGGCGAATATGAATGTGAAGACTGGTATTGCAGGTTGCACGTTTGCAGCATATGTTGGATTTGTGTAGCCAAGACCAATAAGAAACAAAAGTTGGTTCCCAAAAATATTGTTGCAGTTGCCAAGAAAAATGAAAAAACATAGTTCTAGTGTTTGCTTTCTTCCAATGCTTCTTGGTTTAAGAATTTGGATATGGAAACTCTGTTTTTGTGTCTCAATTGTTTTTCAAAGCTGAAAGTGAGTATGGAATTTGAGCTTTCATATAATCTCATTTGATTTTGAGTTAACACAAATTCCTATTATAATTACTTCTACTGTCTGGAAGTCAAACTAATGAAATTACCACTTAATATGAACCATTGCCTTCCATAATGTGTGCAGAAAGTATTATTTTAACACATTTATGTATATAGAAACTTATCAAGATTACATTTTTTTGATTTGTGTCGTTTATAATATGTGCCACAATTAGTTGTCTTAACATATTTCTATACGTGCATTTGACAGTGATGCTCCTAGTGCTGGCATGATGAAGAAGAGGAAAGTTTTTGAGATGGCTCTAAGATCCTTTCTACTTCCTAACAAATTTTGATGTGAATTCCTTTGATAGTCCCAGTGTAATTTTTGTTCATTTTTTGGGATGTCTTTCTACTTCTATGAGAAAAATAGGTTGGATTTAGTTTTAAAATGGGTAACTGGTGGATTTCTATGTTGGATGGATTGAGTAGTTAAATTTGGTTTTAACTAAAACTCTACCAGAAAAAAATACAAAAGTTAAATAAGAGGGTATTTTTGTAATCAAACCACTTATTTTTAGGAAGTATATAATGGTTATTATTTTTAGTACAACAAAACGAACAATCAATAATAAATAATGTCAGGATAAATAATCCCAGCATAACTTATATTCAAACCAAACGACCCGTTAGAGAAAGTCAATAATTATGGTCTCTAACTAATCACAACCATTGATATCACAAGAATCTAACAAAATATCAAATTAATTACACAACTAAAAATCTGGAAACAAAAGAAGATATAGAAAGGTTTGCAGGGCAATAGAAATAAAGAATTGTGCGATTGATTACAATAAATTTGTGAGCATCACAAGATGTAAGTTTCAATATTTTCTTAATTAATAAACAAAAAAACTAAGATAAAATCCAAGGTTTTGCATAACATTCATAGCAAAGTAAGAATGAGTTGGTGCATCTTCTAAGCTATAATTCACTGAAGAATGAACAAAAGTTGGGCAAAAAACTTAAAGTTTAGTCTTTGTCATGTGATATCCCGAAACATCTACAAAACCTGGAAGAAATAAGAAAAAAAATCTATTAGAAAAACTTTCAAATACATCAATCAAGAAACCAACATCTATTTTGGAGAACCACACCTAACTAACATTTAGCAAAAATTAAAAATAAATGGATAGAAAAGATAGCTTAAGAGACGAGTTGGATGAACTATTTGGAAGTGAAACTTAGCTGATTTTGTAACAAATTAAAGAAAACTGTATGTGAAAATAATATTTTAGGCTATAGCCTTTGCTGCACAGGTGTAGATAAATTAACAACAGTGATATGAATGCATTGGGACAGCCGTGAAGATTGAGGCGATGTCCAAGATATAAGAACAAGAATTTTGACGGACACTTACGAGTTGATACAAGGAAACAACAGAGAAGGAGTTTTATGGCCAATCTAAATCATCTGAGCTGAATGAAAATAACAGATACACATGCAAGATTAGTCATGTATTACTATGAAATGAGAAAAAATAAATTGCATTTCATTTGTATCTGAACCTTGTAATAGTTGCTGTTAGTAATTTGTGTATGTTCATATTGTTGAAATAGTAGAATGCTTCATCAGTCAATTGCCCAATCACGTGGAGCATTCATGTTGCTAAAAGAGCAATAGGGTAAGACCACTACTTGAAATTTTATGACATGAATCAGAATCTTATATACTGGAGACACAAGGAACCTTAACAACAAAAATGAATGAGTCTTTAAGCTCTATAATTATGCAGTTGTCCTAGAATTCATCGGAGGAATGAAAAAACAATCTGAAACAGTTGATTCAATTGGAGTGAACTGTTGTTTCAAGCTTCTTCATATTGTAAAAAAAGCGAGATGGGTGAAGGAATGGAACCTTAAGAGTAGAGTCCCACTATTTGTCCCTAGCTAATAGCATCATGGAGAGCCTCCAAAACTGCCATGGGCCAAACATTAGTGTACTTTCTTGAGTTGGCTTTCCTCTCGATACCTCTAATAGAGGCTTCTGTTTTAAGTATACGAGAAAGGTTTTTCTACAGCCCTTGCGACTGCCATTAAGATTGAGGGGATGTCCAAGATATAAGAACAAGAATTTTGACGGACACTTATGAGTTGATACAAGGAAGCAACAGAGAAGGAATTTTATGGCCAATCTAAAATAGAGAAGCTGGTAGCATTGTTATGTTGCTTGCTATGCAGGAAATTTTAGGTTAAGTAGAGATATACACCCGACACTTACAAATAAGCATCTCTAGGAGCATGATAACGTGAATTGTTATCTTGTGCATGGTGGCCGGAATGGCGAGAGGGAGGACAAGAAAAGCCAGCATCGAGAAGCCATTGATGGATTTTCAACATCAAGAAAAGAATGTGAACCTGAAAAAACGACAGGTTGGATTAGGGGAAAGCCAGCCAATCAAATAGTGGCCTTATTGCTACCTGAGATGGATGTTGATAGGAGATGCCGAAGAAGGTTAGAGTCAAGGATCCTATCCTTACGTGGCAGCACTGTTTCGTTGCAGCAGTGCAAAAAATTTAAAAATAGGCTGTGTCGTTATGCAGAAAATGGTAAAATAGAGAAGCTCGCAGCAATGTTATGTGGCGGTACTGTTATGTTGCAGCAGTGCAAAAAGGATATATTAAGAGACGAGCAGGATGAACAACAATCGGATAGAACGTGGTAAAATAGAGAAGCTGGCAGCAGTATTGCAGCAGTGCAGAAAATTTTAAAACAAAGTTTGTATCGTTATGCAGAAAATTAAAAATAGAGTCAATCACAATTAAAGAAAGTTGTGCAGATATTCAAAAACAGATCCCATCTCTACAACCACTAACTCTAAAGAAAAATAATTAAAAAGTTAGGTACATTTAATAACTTTGTCAAATGAAAAGGCAGTGGTCATTCAATTGAAACGGGTGATGTTGTAGGTGGGACATGTGATTGCTGAGCAACGAAGAATTCTTTCATATTCATTATCTCTTTCATATTATCTTCTATGGTAGACAAGCGATCATTCAAAGATTTGTTTTCCTCATTCAAGGATTTGTTTTCTTCATTCAAAGATTTGATATCCTCTCGAGTTGAACGTAGCGCGGACAATAATTCAGCCTTTGAAGAAGTTCCACCTTTCAAGTCTTTTGCCTTTAATCCACCCCCTAATCCAAATACATGGCTATGAGTTTGAGGTCCACAACATTTTTCAACAATCTCTATAATAGGTAGAGATGGATCTGCTTGAACCATTTCTTTGAGTTGAGCCTATAAAATTTATCAAAGAATATTTTCTATCATAACACATCAATTTCATGTAATTAATATATTAAATTTACCAAATGCATATGTTTTTCAATTACTTCAGGTTCAACAAACTTGCTATCTTTCTTACGAGTCTCAAAGAAAATAGTTGCCAAATATGGTGGGCTGCCATCTTTCCCTCCCTTTACATCAAAGTCAAACATGTCAAATAACACACACCTTATAAAAAGTCTATTTCAAAAAAAGTAATTTTATGATATTACCTTTTGATAGATAATCTCTCTAATAGGCTTGCTACCAATATGATGAAACATCTTCAATTTAGCTCAGTTTGTTGCATTCCTTCTGCTTCTTGCCTTTATTTGTTCAACAACGAGTTGCATTCTAGGAGGATAAATGAAAATAATAGACCATAAAAAAGCTAATACAGTTGCGGATTGGATATACTCTCCAAATAGGGCTCCGCTCTTGACAAAACGAGTATGTACTAAGAGGGAAAGCAAACTGCAAAAAAGAGAAGCTAGCAAAGTAGACTATTAATTTAGTAGGCATACCTGATAACTTTCTTAAGCAAAATGCTCCTTTACTAACCATTCCCATCCTTTTTTGTCTACTCCCCTTGGGACATTCTTAAGAGATTGTTGGATTGGCTTGTCCTTCACATATTTTGCACGCAAGTATCCTCTTCATTTATTCCATAACTCATTCATCCATCCCAAGATATGATCACGATGATCATTCATATCAACACTCTCAAATTTATGCTACAACAATTGAAACATAAGTTGAGTTATCATCTACAAGCTTGATCTCTATTTCTGAACAATTTTCTCCCAAATTATAAAAGCACTCTAAGGTACTTGATTATAGACTCTTTATCTATTACAGTTGATTATCGATAGTAGCTACTGTAGATAGACTTCTAAAATAAGAAACATTAGCTATGTGGACAAGAACACACAACATATTAGGTAGCACTAAATAATATGAATCATGTGTATATTTACTACCTCAATGGCTGCCCACATATGATTCAACTTTTTTTGCTTATTATCATGCCACGATGATACTCCCAAGGGAAAAATATTACGATCACGAACAATTTTACCCAAATGCCTCGAAAACAGATTGTTATTTCCTCCAACCGTTCGATTATTGTAAAAGGTTACTTTTAGCTTTTGTCCAATTTCAAGTGAAGTAACTTCTTTGCACATGTTGCTTCCTCGAACTTTTTTTACCTTTGTAGGATTAGATGAACCTACAGTTGCATAATTTGATAATAACTATAGAAATCAAACTCAATTAAAAAACTTAATAATATATGAATTTAAGATATCATACCTTTTTCAGTTGTTTGAGAGTGTTTCATAACTTGATAAATAGATGGAGACAATGAAACATTGGTTTACATATCCTCTTTCTCAAGAATAATTTTTTTTTCATTTTTCTTATTTCTTGACTAGAGGAGGAGGTAGAACTCGATTTTGTGCTTTTAGAAGGAGTTTGCCTATGTTGATTAGCACAAACAACACTCTTATTAAAAGATCCCACCTCAGATTCAGAAATTCCAAAAGGTGAGCTTAAAGATCCAGATTTTTTCTCTAGTCCCTTTCTTATAGCAGCAAGACGCACTAAACGTAATATAAGAGCTCATAAAAAAAAATGGAAAACATAACAGATTTATAAGAAGTACATGTTTCAAAAGATCTTACTTGTTTCAACTTCTTGGGTGCATTTCTCAACCGTGGAGTTCTTATAAATCGTTTGCATTCCTTGACTAGTGAAGATGGCAGACTTTTTAAGTCCTTGTCCTCTATCCTTCTCTATAGAACCTGAAAAAAAAAGTCATTTGTTTGAGATTAAAATGTTTGTAGCTGGAGTGAAAGATCAGGTGAAATATGAGCTATTGTTAAGAACTGGGTTCACACTCGGAGAATTCCTTATCAGATACTTGGGACTGCCTCTATCATCTTAGGGGTTGATAGTGACAATTATTCATGTATATATGGGGCTAGTAGGTTTAGACACCTAGTAGATTGTACATACTATTACTATTCTTAACTTTTGTCAGTAGTGGAAGTGACAATTATTCATGTCTTCGTGCAGTGAAGTATATTCTGCAATCTATAGGGCAGGTAGGTTTAGAATGTTTGATAGCAGTTGTATGGATCAATAGTGGAGAAGTCCAAAATGGAAGAAAGGCATGATTGCACGCAAGATGAATTAGAAATCGAGAAGATTGGTTTCTGCAGTAAATTTAGACTTCAGAAAGCTAGATAGCCGAGAGTAAAATAAGGAAAATCTTAAAATCTCTCCATGGCCAATTAAGCTATTAGTTTTTGTGAGCCATAATGAATGTGTTTTATTTAGTGTTCTTGACAGGTTCCTTGCCTATTGCAGGAGTTCTGAAAACTACAGAAAGTAGGAAAAGATATTTCTATTCAACACAATTAAATCAATAGGTTCAGTCATTTTTCATCGAAAATGATTGACATTCACTACAAGAAAATCGGCCTCATATTCAGAAATGCCTAAAGATGAGCTCAAAGATCCATATGTTTTCTCTAGTCTCTTTCATATAGTAGATGGACCCACTAAACTTAATATAAGAGTTTATCAAAAAAAAGTAGACCACAACAAATTTATAAAAAATACATGTTTGAAATATCTTACTTGTTTCAACTTCTTGGGTGCATTTCTCATCTTTAATAGCAGATGTAGGAAATGAAAATTAATTTGCATGTCCTCTTTCTCAGGAACCATGGAGTTCTTATAAATCGTTTTCATTCCTTGACTAGTGAAGATCGTAGACTTTTTAAGTCCTTGTCCTCTGTCTTTCTCTGTAGAACCTGGAAAAATACAGTCATTTGTTTGAGATTAAAATATTTTTAAGGGTGGGGGAAACCAATATACATGGAGTGATAAGCAAGGAAGCAATAGAGTTTATTCGAAGACAAATTGGGTATTTGTAAATGGAGATTGTGGGACTACTTTCTTGGATGAGGGGGTAAGTGATCATATTCCAGCAATGTTGTCCTTAGTACATACCCAAGTGGGGAGGATGAGATCTATCAAATAAATGCAGCAGGGGGGGATTATTTCTGAGACTGAGGCTGCTAGAGATGAAAGGTAAATTACATCATAATCCTTTCGATATCCAAGTCAAGGTAGCAAACAGGAAAGTATTGCAGAGACTCAATAAATTATGGCAGAATCTTACTTACTTTAAAGAAAAACAACAACATGGATTAGGCTTGAGGACGACAACACAAAGCACTTCTACTCAATGATCATATAAAGAAGATTGATACAAGTTGTGACACAACTGATGGATGAGAATTTAAGAGTACAGACTGACCCGGACAAAGTGGATGATATGTTTGTGAAGTATTATCAGCAGTTATTCGGTGAAACAGGGGCGACAAGGGAGAAATCACATGTTGGATGCTATAGAGAAGGACACCGACTTACGATTGAGGAAGAACTAGAGAAGGACCAGAGATGTCAACAACTTCTTAAGATGTTTTTGCATCACAAGTTCAGTCATTTGTTCGAGATTACCAGTAAACAATAGGTTCATTCACTAGCTAAAAATCACTCACCAAGTAAAAATCAATCATTCTTTAGATTAAAAATCAATAGGTTCTGTCATTTTCGTCGGAAATGGTTGAAATTTCACACCTCCTCCTACAAGATAAAATATAGAATGCATGAAAATAATTTTCTCTTCAACACAACTAAAGATTTTTCTTACGGTCTAAAGTAAAAGAATATAAAATATCTTACTTGTTTCAATTTCTTTGATGCACTTCTTAACTAGATCACTTGATTGAGGCAATAAACTCTTAGATGGTGTATTCCCTTTCTCACCCAAAGATTTAAGCCCTCGTCCCCATCCTTTTCCTATAGCACCAGGCGCGACAAATGTATATCTGATAGTACTCTTCATATTAGAATCGACCTCATTTTCAGTTTTCAATGGTTTCATCTTGAACCTGCAAAAACAGTCAAAAGTTGAAGTTTGGACCTAAAAAATATGTAACAATATAGTGATAAAAAATGGTGCCATCATACTGTTTAACAATGAATATATTGATTCATAAATAGATACTTCACCTCATTAGTTCTTTTTCTTTTCTTTTGTGAAGGACTTCGTAACTCTACAATATCATCCTCCATTTGTTCCACAATCTCATAGGAATCACGAGGTTGAGTCTTCCTCACTACTTGCCAACCTTTGTTGGAATTATCATTAGCATAAAATACTTGAGATGCTTGATTTGCTAAAACAAATAGCTCATTTGTTTTAAAAAATCTATCCGAATTAACACTCAAAAATCATACTCATCCTTTTTAACTCCTTTTATTTCATCATACACATCAAACCAATTACATCGAAATAAAACCACTCTTCTATCCATGACAAATTGCAACTCAATTATATTTGTTAACATTCCATAGTAATCAAGGTTCTCACTATCTTCATCATACTCACCCAATACAACAACACCACAATTTTGAGTCCTTAACTTTTTATCATACTCTTCGACGTGAAATCTATATCCATTAGCAATGTAAACATTAGAATGCGTCGAATATTTGGTAGGACCGCGTATAACTGAGAGTAAATCTTCCATGAAACAACTATCATCTCCTTTATGCAATTGTGTGACCTATCAACAAGATTTCGTTGAATATTTTAGAATGAGTATTACAATATTATAATATCAATTTTTATATTTATGTATTACTCACCCTATCTTTAAACCATTCAATAAATTGTCGGCTCCATTCTGCATCAGACAAGTGTCGAGCATTCTCATGAGTTTGTGCAAACTCTCTACAAATTTGTACTGAACCATAAGTCCTCATATAGAAAAGAAATTACCCTAAAAGAAATAACAACGAGATAATATGAAAGAACTTTCCATACTTGAGATATGGTAAGACTTCATCACAATTCTTCAGTATGTATATATGTGCTTGTTCTAATTCATCCACTTCAAGATCACATGGATCTTTAGCTCCTGGACTTCTTCCAAGTGGACTAAAGATAGATAAACTGCCATTTAATTATCTTAAATCACCATCATAATTTTACTTGGGCCGATTGAAACTTGTGTCAACTTTATGCAGATACCTTAACATAGTGTCATACATTCATTTGCAATGTAACCCTCTGCAATACAACCTTCAGGACATGCTCTATTACCAATGAGAGATTTTTAAAAAAATAACCATTGTTCCACAGGATACATTCACCGATAATGAATCGGTCCAACAATCTTAGTTTCAGTAGCTAAATGAGCAGGTAAGTGCACCATCACATCAAAAAATGAAGGAGGGAAGACCTTTTCTAACTTGCGAAGTGTTATAGGTATTTGCACTTCAATATGTTCCAAGTTATCAATTCTCAACTCCTTTGATCCAAGCACACTAAAAAATATAGATAATTCAATAAGTGGTTCACACACTTCTTTTGACAACATACCACCAAGTGCAAGAGGAAGTAGATGTTGCAAGAGAACATGACAATCATGGCTTTTCAATCCAGATATCTTGTGATCTTTCAGGTTCACACATTGAGAAATATTATATGAAAAACCATCAGGAACCTTTAGATTCTTTAAGAAAAGGCACAATTTGTGCTTATCTTCTGGAGACAATGTGTAGCATGCTGTTGGAACTTCAATCTTCTCCCCCTTTTGGATGGGGTGGAATTCTGGCCTAATGTTCATTTCTTGCAAGTCTAATTGAGTTTTGATTGTGTCCTTGGTGTTGCCTTTGACATTCATGATTGTCCCCATGATATTATCACATATGTTTTTTTCAGTATGCATAACATCCAAATTATGTCGCAACAAGAAACATTTCCAATATTGAAGTTCAAAAAAGATACTTTTCTTGTTCCAATTATCCTTTCGAATTTCATGTGATATCTTCTTTCTATTCTTAGGATCCTTTGATAACTGTAGCCCTTCAAGATCTTGTACTTGATTAAGTATCTCAATACCCGAAAACATTTTTTGTGGGGGCCTTTTCTCAATTGTACCATCAAATGAGTCCTTTTTATTTCTCCATTTGTGATTTTTAGAAAGATAACATTGATGACCCATAAAACACTGCTTCTTACCATTCGTCAATCGAATTGAGGAAGTGTCTTTATTGCAACATGGGCATGTCATTTTTCCTTTTGTAGTCCATCCAGATAAATTTCCATATGCTGGAAAGTCATTGATTGTCCACAATAAAGAAGCATGCAATTTAAAATTTGTTCTAGTAGATGCATCATAGGTTTTAATACCAACTTCCCACAACTCCTTCAATTCCTCTATTAAAGGCTGAAGATTTGTATCAATTGCATCTCCTGGACCATTTGGACCTAGAATAAGGATAGACAAGATAAAATTTTCTTGCTTCATACACAACCAAAGTGGTAAATTATAAGGAATAAGAACAACAGGCCAAATGCTATGTGAGATTTTTGAATTCCGAAATGGTTGAAATCCATCACTAGCAAGTCCAAGTCGAACATTACGAGGCTCACCCACAAATGAAAGATGAAGTACATCAAATGACTTCCATGCCATTGAATCAGCCGGATGCCTCATTATTTCATCATTAACTATTTTATCCTTGTGCCATGTCATTAGAGTAGATTTCTTTGTAGATATAAACAACCTTTGAAGTCTAGGCTTTAAAGGAAAATAGCGTAAGCTCTTTAACACTATCTTTTTACCTTTTTTATTCTTTGTTTCACCGCTATGTGTATTTATTTTCCAAATTTGCAAGAATCAAGTAAGCTATCCTCCTTCCAGTATAGCATGCAATCATTAGTACAAGCATCAATCTTATTGTATGAAAGCTCGAGTTCTTGAATTATCTTCTTTGCCTCATAATATGAGTTTGGAAAATTGGCACCATCAGGCAACAACTCGTCTTTCAACATTTTCAATAACATGGTAAATGATGCATTACTCCAACGACCCATACTTTTGATGTGAAGCAATTTGATCAAAGAAGAAAGATTTGAAGGTTTTGAATTTTTGTATAATGGCAGTTTGAAATCCTTCAATAGGTTGTAAATTTTTTTTGCTTTAGCATTCGGTTCCTCCTCAAGTAAATCATCACAATCAGTATGTGTAGTTCCTCCATCAATATTAGGATATAAATATCTAAATAATTCTTCTACTTCATCTTCACTGTCACATTCTTCTACTTCATTATCATCTTCATCTTCTGACATATCTTCAGATTCAGATTTGAATTCTGACAATGGCTCACCCAAACGTTCTCTATGGTGATACCAAAAAGTATAATTGCGAATTATTCCATATACTATCAAATGTGTCTCAACTATTTTACGAGTTTCTAAAGTTGTACTGTAACATTTGACACATGGACATCGTATTTCATATTCTTCTCCTTTTTTTTGAAAAGCATAATCCAAAAACTTTTGCACTCCAACTAAGTAGATTTCACCGAGACGATTATCAACAAGTTCCATCCACTTCTTGCTAGGTGCCATAACCTTTTAAGAGAACATACAATTTTTTAAAAAATATAAAGAATAACAAAAATATTAAGATGCAAATAACTTGTTACGATCCGATACACACAATAGGGTTGAACTCTAATCTTAAAAAGAAAGAACTAAGAAAATTAGAAATCACAATTTTCCACCAGAACTATATGTTACAACCTTGAGAAACAATCATAAAATAGAATGTTACTAAATAGTTGATTTACTTGAATCTTCAAACAATACATAAAGAAAGGACTAAGAAAATGAGAAATCACAATTTTCCACCAAAACTATATGTTGCAACCTAGAGGAGTAATCAGAAAAGAGAATTTTATCCTATTTTCATTGCTACAAGCTACAAAATTGTTGTACTTTCTGGAACACATAACCGCTAGAATGCCACATGGAGTTAGCCCTACGAAATTCATAAGCAAAACTATTTTTTGTTCCAAAAGAACCACCACACCAACCTATATATATCAACCATAAAGAAAGATATACAGTTAGGAGAAGTCATATCCTTGTTTCTATGTAGAGAGCAAAGGATAAATAGATCCTCCTTTTACACCATGTATCCTATGTACATTAAGGCTTCAATAAGTATGATTGTGTATAGAAAAAATTAGCGAAAGACGACTTCTGGTACATCTACATAGCCAAAAGGCAACAACAAAAAGCTTACAAATTTGTTATTCATTACTTAAGTTAAATTGCTTCCACTTGATCCTAAGTGGTCAATTCTCACTATACTTTTAGCTTGTGTTGACATCAAACTGGCATTGGTGAGGAAAAAGTATTTATATTTCTTTGCTCCTATATCAGCCATAACACAGCTAGCCTTCTTATAGCAATGGTTGACTAGAATCATATGTCCAAAGCTGAACTAATTGGGCAGGCTGCAGGTCACTGCCTCACTGGTGGTCACTCACAACTCACAGTTCTAAATGATATAGACCTACTATAGGAATCGGGGTGGTCTTTGGTGAATTTCTACCATTAATTTCTAAACTTTTCTTCCGGTTCATCATGGAGCTTCCTCTTTAAATTTGACGAGCAACAAATATCCTATGCCCATATTTCTCTTGCTTAATAAGTTATATGGAAAAGGTATGGACCTTATAGATATAATACATCTGTTTGCGAGTCTCGCCTCCCCTACTTATAACAGAAACATTAAAATTATGTAAGTATATCTTACTATTAAAGTTACATGCAATGGGTCTAGTTCCAATTTATCTCGCAAAATATCAACATCGAACACAGAAAAATAGTATATGTTGTTGGCAAAATAATTAGACTTTTCAAATAAAATATGCACTCTATACAAAATTTAAATCCTCAGACACATACAACAGTTAACAAAAACAAGTCACTATTAGAAACTCAACTTAGTATTCTTTCACTGATTGTACATAAGAAAACAATCATATTATGAAACTTTTAACCTATCTAATGTTAGGAAAGAGGAAGAACAAAAAGAAGAGTAACTTAAATAAAACAATAAAAAATCTATCAACACAGTTTATGAAATTTGAAACAACAGAAGCTTGATTAGAAGAGAAAGCAAACTTGTAAGATCTGTTTCACCGATCGAGAAGCTATAAGCAACAACTATACGTTTTACCTCTCTGATGAGCAACTACGATGGAAATCCTTTGATGAAGAAGACAGAGCTGAGCAGCTGCGATGGAAATACTTTGATGAAGAAGACAGAGCTGCGAAGAAGAACAACGATATAATATTATTGAAGAGATCGATCGATATAGAGAAGCTGGCGAGTTACGACCAACAGAGGAAGAGTTTTTTTTTTCTTTTGTACGTTTTTACCTTTTTGAAAACGGGTTTTTCCTTTTTGGCTAGTTTTAATGTAAAACAAAATTGGCGCCTAAATTTTGGTGAAAAAAAAGTTTTTTTTAATACTTTATTAAATTTTGGCTGACAGTAGTGTGCTAAAAGTCGTTGAATTAGACTTTGGGACCAGTTAATATGTTATTTAGGGACCAGATTAAGTATCTTCGCAATAGAGTAAACAAATAAAGACCAGAAATTAATCTTGTCCCAATACATATATATCTTTAGAGATGGGATTAGTAACTGGTCCCTAAATGTCGGTCTTAAATAAGAATTTTTCTTGTAGTGAGATATTATCGAAAACCAAGAGATTTAAAACAGCATTTCATATCAACAAGTTTATAAAACGAAGCGAAAGTTTACATAGTCTCAACAGCCATCTATTATATAAGGAGTCGCCTGGACGTAACCCTAGCATCACGTACAATATCTAAAAGTAAAGACTGAAAGTGATAAAAGGTTCGGTCCTCGAAACATGAAGATTCACCACTACTATGTATGATCAAGGTGACTCCTTGCCATGGGGATGCTAATCTGGAGCGTCGGGCCCTACATTTTATAAGAAATATAGGCAAGAGTATGCGTTAGTACAAAATTATGCTATAAGGACCTTTCATGTCATGTAAAGACCAAGTTTAAACCATAAGATAAGAGGTTAGAAAACATGATCGTAATCATGTTCAAATGTAAGTAAAACTCATCTTATAACACTTGTGAGATACTTCTTGAAGTAACCTTAATACATCATTATTGTGGGAAGTATCCTGAACCGACATTTAAGACCATGTGAGCTATAAAATGGAATCCGGTGTCTACCCCACACCAAAAGAGGGTCTCCTTACTTGCCAAGGCATGAACCTTAAATTCTAGCATACGTGGATCCACTAGCTAATGTCTATCCGAGACAATCATTGTCTATCTAAGAGAATCTTCCTATGGTGGCACATAGGTATGGGATAAGGGGATTGCTACTAGAAATACGACCTCTAGCTACGGGAGAACTACCATCGCAGTATCCTTTCGGTGCTAAGCATAAATCCCATATAATAGTCATAATTCTTTACTTGGCTTATCTTTCATGGAAGGAACATCAAATATTCAATTCAAGATAGATTTCTTTAGAATAGCTCCTAAATCTCCGATTCAAAGTTAAGTTGAGAAAAGCTTTCAACACTAAGAATCCCTAAGTGAGAAAACCTTCCACAATCATGCATTCATGTGCATATAGGAACTTCTTTTACAAAACAACAATAATCACATCATGTATTCTTTACTTTCAAAGCAACTTAAATCAATTTTCATCAATTTCATGAAGAACATGCATATCTTCATAAACTCATATTTAATAGTTCAAAACTCACATTATATCATCATAACTTAGAAAACATAAGTTATGCATGGGTTCATGGGAATCATCTTAAAGCCATGGAGTTATCTAAATTCATGCATGATAGTTCATAAAACAATCAAATAAATCAATATTGAAAGGAATGCATAACATAGAAAAAAAACCCTAACTTCAATTGGAGATTTCTAACTTCAAAATTGAGAAATTTAGAAACTCTATGAAACAAAGAGCTCCATAGATGAAGACTATCTTACCTTAATGCCAAAGCTTGACTTTAAGGGTGGAATTGTAGGCTTGACTTGAAACCCTAGTCATATTCTTCAAGCTTCTAGAGAGAAATATTTGGGAAGGTTGAACTTGTTCTTCTTTTGGGAAATTGAGAAAATGAATTGGGTGATTTTGGGGGGTATAGCCTTTATATAGGGCTTTTGGGTAAAGAGTGAAATGACAAGGTATTGAATTAAAGTAATTAAGAAAAGACCCAAAAGCCCTAGACTTAAAGATGGTGGACCCTACCTAATGATGGCCTTCACGGCCCGTCAAGGGTTCCACGAGCCTCTATGGCCATCGTGGTCCTTGACTAGTGGCAAAGGGAGGGGCCCCTTCCTAGCAGGCCACTTGACCACTACCACCACGACCTATCAACCCCACCACGGGCCGACTAGGCCTCCATGGGAGGGAGGCTGACCTTGGCAGTTCTGGCAAGTCTTCACGAGCCCGAAAATGAGTGATGGTCCCCTTCATAGCCCGTCAAGGGCTCCGTGGAGGGTCCCATGTCCCAGTTTTGGGTTGGTGACTTGCCTGCTTTGCCCTTTTCTGGCCTTTTGATTCCAAGGTGTTACAATATCTCCCCCTTGGGATTATTCATTCTTGAAAAAGATTCTAAACATCATAAGAAAGGTAGGAACTCAAACCTAACAGCCCAACATGCATGTTGTCATGCCCCAATTCCCATTGAGACGAACAGGCACCCGATGCCGTAAAGACCTGAGAGAACCCACATATAACATGTACCTACCGTGCGTTTAGCTAAGATGATTGTGAAGCTCTAACAAGTATATGTATAAGATACAATGATTAAAAAAACAACATAGGTAGGCCAAAAATATATACACACGACTCGGCAGTTGCGGCCATAACTGTTAAGAAAGAAACCATAACTCCATCTTATGCATTAGTCTACAAAGCCTATGTAAGATAGATAAACTGAGAGTAGGTTGGGACAGACCCCACCTTACCCTTACCACCATACAATACTGAAATGAATCTACTAAAGATTTGATAAAACCCCGAATCAACCTGGAGATCACCAAAATTAGATGAGTGTCGTGTGCTCATTTTGGGAAGGTCTATTAGCTGGAGCACATATACCTATGGCATGAAACACACCGTCCCCCATAAGGGACGTCAGTATGGAAGAAGGTACTGAATATGTAAGGCAGTAGCATGTGTAAAACAAAGGCTTTAATGAAATCAAGTATCAATATATAAATGCATCGATCAGAATAGAAGACCACCTTTGTTTACTCTTGTGGGATCATGAATGTTACATGCATTTCTTTACTATTTTGTGTGTTATAATCTTTATAAGGCATGTGATTCAAATGATCAGTGGTAGAAGAGGATGATGAAGAGGATGACCCATGCTAGGAAATTTAACCCCTAGGATGTTATCCTCATAATTACACAAATTGTGATCGGCCCATGCAAAGATTTTGCCCCGGACCTACCACCCTTCTATACCAATTAGGATTGACCCATGCTAGGCATTTGCCTTCGGGCTTCCACCCATAAATATACAAATTGTCTTACTTAGTTGCTTTAATCTTTGAAATTGTTGTTTTGGTGCTCATAATCATTTTTGGGATTTGGAACTACATACTAGTAGTAGAAGACATGAGAATAATAACTTCAAGGCAGTAACAATGACGTAAGGAGCTATGTAACATCAATGTATTAGTTATGAGCTTAAATGACACAATTGACTTCACTTGACTACAAGGAGAATTCACCAAGATGGTCATTGCGAATACCATTTCTATACTAGCACATAGGAGGATAATTATACATATGTAAAGTAATGAACATATAGAGAAGTGATTCAACAGAATAGGAAGAGGGGAAAAAATTGTTACCTATTTAGATAATGTACGTTGTCACTATGATTCCCTTACTACGGATAGAGGTTAGGAAATTCACTTTGTTGATATTAATTGCAGATACCAAATTTCATCCCAAGGAATAATGGAATTGTATGACCTTACATACCGTATTCTCTAACCAATACAACTATCATGATTCAACCTCCCCTTTTAGGTGTTAATCTATAATATAAGTCACGATAAACTAAAATTAAGAATTATCACAAAGTGGGCCTTGTGAAATGGTAGCTAACTTTGACGAATTGTGAGCTCATACAATCCTTAAACAACTGTGTATTACCACATCATCCTTCTCTATCCGATACATTCCTTACATATCCTTTCCCAAAATTACCCAAGCTTTCCCAACAACAATACACATAAAACAACCTCAAATATTCTTTATCATACAACCAAATATTGAACTCAGCACCCATTGAGTTCTTAATAACAGCACACTAATAATTCCTTACTCAAACTAATACATAAGGGGGACAAAAATGGCGCAGTCACCTTACCGTAATTTCTCTAACTTCTCCATATAACTAACTCTTCTAGAACTTCAATTGTCATGACTTGAGTCTACACCCTGGACGTGGCCGACACTCAAGAACTATTGCTGGTTCCCAAGCGAACCCTCATCCTGGTTGACTACAAGCGGAAGACTAACTTAAGCATACAGAAGCTTAAGACCTGAAATGATTAACTCTGAATAAAAATAATATATTCAACTCGCCATAAAATAGACAACTTAAGTCTTTAAAACATTTAACAAAATAAATTAAACAGACTTATCAAACTCTACTGTCTATCTATAAAGCCTTCAACTGACAAAGATAAAGGTCGGGACAAGACCCACGACATCCTAATAAATGATATAACTGAAAGTACAAGTGGAACCCTCCTAAAGCAAAGAGGCTCACCAAAGGTAACGTGAACTGTATGTGATATCAATGAAGCGCCTATTGATGATCTTGAATACTTGTATCTACAACATGAAATGATACATGCCCAATAGATTTGTACATTAAATGTACGAGCATGTAAGAGGAATTCTAAAGCATAACATAAGCTTGGACTTGATAAAAAGGAAACATACTTACCTTTTCTCAATTCACTTAACTAAACTAAACCCAAAGAAACATAGTTCAACTCAACTTTAGAGAAAATAGGGCTCAACTCAATGATAAGATATTCAACTTAGTGAAATAAGGCTCGACTCAATACTAAGATACTAGACTCTAGGTACTCAACTTTGGATACTCAAATTTGGATACGCAACTCAATATAAAGAAACAATATAGATGCAATATATGGAAAGCTTTTAAAACAGTAGAAAACAGCTCAATGTATTGAAAAATTCAATACTAACTCAGTTTGTATGCAAGGATACAATATACACTCTGTTCGTATATAAAAATACAAAATAAACTATGTGTATATGAGAAGACAAAATATATCTATGGAATTTCTCTAACCGACAACCATCACTATGAGCTATGTGACAATAAAACGTCTTGCCTCACGCTACCAGGGCCGTCCTATAATTTGCCGAGGTATAGAACCTACTCACTAAATGGGTCAACTAGTCTATGCTAAAAGCATTAAGGAATCATCTAAAAAGTATGACCCTTTCTACCCATGATGGCTACACAGTTTATAGAGACTTTGAATTATTTGAACACAAACTCATCCCCATATCGGTGCTCTATACTACTCCTAAAATTTAACTAGCTCATATGTTTAAAAAACATAACTCTCTATGGTTTGAGAAAATTACACAAAATCTTTCTCTTAAAAGAGATGGTACTCAAACAGCTCAAAACTCTTTCGAAATCTCAGTTTCCTCTCATCTTCACTTGAAAACATTTACTCTTAGGAATACTTAGTTCCCATATATAGTTTTAAAGAAAATGAACTCAACTCTGCTCTTTCTCAAAAACATTTCAAAATCATATTTAATATGATCATTGATGACTCGGGAAGTCATACTTCATAAAAATTGATAATATATTAAGATACCATACTGCTCATACATTGATGTCATACTCGATTGTCATACTAATCATGTCTTAGAAAACTCTTTTCTCAAAACTCATCTTTACTTTCTTATAACTCAGTTTAAGAACTCAAGTGTTGGCTTTAAAAAGCCTTTTAAAAATTTATAACTCACCATAGGGTTCATGTGGAATTATGAACATGAATGACTCAACTCAGGGATCTTAATACAAATAAATAACCTTAGTACTTAGAACTCAAGACTCAATGATGCTACTCATCTCTAAACTGCTCGACTCATAGGATTTATGTGGAATTATGGGCATGAACAAATCAAATCAAGGGATTCATGGGTAACATGTAGTAGTCCCATAAGTAGGAATATAATCTCAGAAGGATTAGGTACTCAATGCTCAAAGACATAGAACTCGAAGATACTACTGCTATCAAAGATGCTCATTATATGAAATTCATGCTAAATTTATGGGCATGAACGACTCGACTCGAGGGTCTACATAACAATATGGAACTCATGTATACGACTCTTCTCATTCTCATACTTACTTCCTTAAAACTTAGCTCAAATCAATAGTTGATCTCAAAGGATTCACAATTGAACACAAAGATTTTCTTGAACTCTACTCTAAACTCTCTCTTGAATGTGAACTATGAATTCAAGAATTATGGTTCATGGTACGAAGGATCTCATGATGATAAAGTAGACTCATGAATACATTCTCCTCATTCTAATACTCACTTGCTCGAGTCTTAAAACAAGATATTAGAAATTGTAGAAGACTCCTCAAAAGACTCAAAGGGACTTTCTCAAAATGTTTGGAAGAACTCTCAAGACATAACTCTTAACCGTACCTTCAATTTGAATTATGAATTCAATGCTATGATCATGTGAGGAATCATTTTTTAGGTGTTTAGAAGTAGTTTAGAGTGTTTAGAATTTATAGGGATTGAAGGTACCCTTTTAAATGACTCAAACGGACGAAACTACGGAGAAGGGGTGGGGGCAAGCGACCTTGGTGCACTGAGTGCCGCAGGGCGCCAGGCCTCTACCTACAGAGGTGTGGTTGGGGTGCACTGGCTGGTGTGGGGCACCAGGCCCCAACCCAGAAAAATCCGACGACTTTCTTTATTCGTTTTCTCACCCTAGTTGACCTAGATTTGAACGGTTTCTTCCCCAATCACTTGGATTCGATTACTCAACATAATTACATAATAATCTACTCAATACAGCCCTCAAAATACTCACTTTCATCTCAAGAAATCATCAAAACCCCAACAAAACAAGATTTAGAATGAACTTCAAAAACACATATCAAGAACTTAAAGAATTCAATCTTTATGGACAAATTCGAATATGAAAATCATGTTTGACGTGTGGGTGAACGAACCCAACACTATGAAAACTTGCATACCTCTTAGGCATCAAACCCTTGGCGAAAATCTGTAACAAAACTCCAAAATCTCGACGAACGTCTTGATCCTCTCCTCTTTTCTCTTCATGAACTATAAAATAAAACCCTGGGCGTATATTAGGATTATAAAACTGAACCTAATCAAATTAGACCCCTCACTAAATACCCCTCACTATTTTCAGGTAACTTTCCTTAATTGGATAGCCTGACTTGAAAAGGGCATATCTTACTTATCTGACCTCGAAACATAGCAAACTTGGCAGCGTTGGAAATATAATTGAAAGATCTTTCATTTGATATCTTATGGGAGATCAAACTCATCCTATGCTAAACGTTATGGTTGTTTGAAGTTGACGAAAAACTTAGAAGAACTTAGGAATGACTTGAGTGATCTCTCTTTGGTTCTTTTTGGAAATCAAGGTGCTACATCTAGTGACCTTAACACTTAAGAAATTTTAAATTCCTTGGTAAAATCCTACTCATAATGACGGATGATTCAAGTCTTGGTACAAAAAATTTCTAGGGTGTCACAATATCTCTCCCTTAGGATCATTCGTCCTCAAATGATGGTTGGACTGGTTATGGAACAGGGTTACTCTTATCATCTCTGCCATACTAACTAGAATTTATTTGCATTACTATTCGGAACCAACTAAGGGCTCTCAATTAGTTATTTCTCATAGCAAAACTTCATCCTCATTTATAACCTTATGAGGATTTAGCACACCATATTATCACGATTGGATCATTAACCTTCTCTTTCTAACATCACTCCATTACTAAAATGTCCTCTCAATAGATATCTCCTATACTCTTTGGAACTCATCACTATCTTATTCTTGAACACTTGACTTGATTTCTCATCTTGTCATCTCCCCTTCAGGTCTAAAATGACACTTGAAAGCTATGGACCTATTCCATTATCTCTAACTGTTCTACACCCTCTTTTACTCTAATATTTGGGAGAAGCTTGTCTCATGACTACCGAGCACTTCATAAGCAGGTACTAAGATCTCTTTCTAAGGTGTTTCTCTCAACCTTTTCTGATTACATACCCTCTCGATACACCTCTTTATACTTGTTACTCTTGTGACTTAGCCACACTTCACTACCCTTATCCAAAGGTTAGGGTCTCTCACTTGTACTACTCATATTTACTGTAGCTAACATCTCAATTTCTCACCTTCTTTATGTTAAGTTTTCTAGATCAACATGTTTCCATTCTTTTGGTCATGACACTCATCTCAAATTGCTCTCCTACTATACTAACTCATCACTACTATACATAAATTTTAGAAACACTCGTCCACTAGGACCTTATAACAAGTAGTCAATCCTTATATCTTAGCTTCTACACTCATAATTTACCATCACATTCCAGTTCACAACTTGAATACTATTTACTCACTCACTGTGCATTATCTTTCAAATAGTTCTATCTTTCTCTGAACTATGGGGCTCTCCCTTTCAAAGTTCATAAACCTAGCTTCGGTCTACCACCTCATGAATATTTTGTTGTCTCACTCCACACATACATTTCTTCTGCTCTAATATGATACATCGACATCAACTCTATTCTGGTTAAGAATATGCTCTATCTCATCATGACTAATAACTATTACTCCTATCACGAACTCTTCTACAACCTTACTATTCCTTACTTGACTCATAAAGGAACTCATCACTTATAACTGGCTGGGTGCATGATTGCAATAGCATAATCTTCCCTATCTCTTTCCCTTAGATTACTGAACATCTGCATACTTTTCTCTTGACTTCAGGGCACTCTTTACTACTACTGCTCATAATCTCGTAGTTCATACCATCTTTTAGGGTTAAGATATTCCCAATCTATAAGCATACCATCCTCTTAAAAGTCTCAGCTGAAATAAGGATTAAAGAAAAGAGTACAATTCGCTTTTAGATCAAATGCACGATTCACATGAAAATGAGTGTACTCCTCTGAAACTCAACACTAAACTCACTCATGGGCTTCTCTCAGGCCTCTCTGGAGTCTCATGACTTTCTCAAGATTTTTGCTGAGAATAACTCATCGATAATGGACGGGTATTACTGTTCAACCACCCATAGTATGAGGGGCAGTTGAATGGATATGAGAACGCATGAGTTAGAATAAATCTCTATGACATAGATCTATTGCACGATTAAGAGTATGAAATATGGAAAACTTTTCTTAAATGTCTGTAGTCCCTCGTATATAGAAGTGGGCCCCTCACAACCATAAACAAGACCCTATTGACACGGCTTCATAGACTCCCTAGGACAATTGAACTCTGTGCTCTGATACCAAGTTTGTCATGAACCGAGTCTACACTCTCGACGTGGATGACACTCAAGAACCATTGGTGGTCCCCAAACAGACCCTCATCCTGGCTGACTACAAAAGACTAACTCAAGCATGCAACAACTTTAAAACTTAAATGATTAACTCTAGAAAAAAAACAATATATTCAACTCGCCATAAAATAGGCAACTTATGTCTTTAAAATAGTTAACAAAATAAATGAAATAGACTTCTCAAACTCTACTCTCAATCTATGAAGCCTCTAACAGACAAAGAAGAAAATCGAGACAAGACCCAAGGTATCCTAACAAATGATATAACTTAAAGTACAACTGGAACCCTCTGGAAGAAACGAGGCTCACCACAACTAACTCGAATTGCATGTGGTATCAACGAAGAGCATGCTGATGATCTTTAATACCTGTATCTTCATTATGAAATGATGCAGGCCAAATGGCTCAGTACACAGAATGTATGAACATGTAAGGGGAATTCTAAAGCATAACATAATCTTAAACTTGATAAAAATGAAACATGCTTACCTCTTCTCAACTCACTCAACTAAACCCAACTCAAAGAAACATTAGTTAAACTCAACTTTAGAGAAGATATGGCTCAACTCAATGATAAGATATTCAACTCAGTGAAATAAGGCTCGAATCAATACTGAGATACTCGACTCTGGGTACTCAACCATGGATACTCAACTCTGGATACTCAACTCAATATAAAGCAACAATATAGATGCAATATACGGAAAGCTTTTAAATTAGTAGAAAACAACTCAATATATTGAAAAATTCAATAGTAACTCTATTTGTATACAAGGATACAATATAAACTCTAATTGTATATGAAAATACAAAATAAACTCTGTGTATATAAGTATATAAAATATCTCTGTGAGAGTTTCTCTAATCGACAACCATCACTATGAGCTATGTGATGATACAACATCTTGCCTTACGTTGCCAAGACCGTCCTATACTTTGCCGGGGTATAGAGCCTACTCACTAAGTGGATGCACTAGTCGATGCTCAAAGCATTAAGGAATCATCTAAAATGTATGATCATTTTCTACCTATGCTGGCAACACGATTTATGGAGCTTTGAATTATCTGAACTCAAACTCGTCCCCATATCTGTGCTCAATACTATTCCCACAATGTAACTAGCACATCTGTTTAAAAAACATAACTCTTTCTGTGGTTTGAGATTATTACTCAAAAATCTTTCTCAGATGGTACTCAACTACTCAAAACTCTTTTGGAAATCTCAGTTTCCTCTCATCTTAAATGTGAAAATATTTACTCTTGAGAATACATAGTTCCTATATATCAATTTAAAAAAAATGAACTCAATTCTTCTCTTTCTCAAATACATTTCAAAATTATATTATAACTAGTGAACTTAACCGCGCTTCGTGCAGTATGTTATTAAAATTTAAAAATGATTTTTTGTAAATTAAATTGAAACAAATGATAGAATTTTGTTTGTTTAGAGCCACAGGTTTTTTTACATGTTAACAAATGACACCAAATAATAGAATGAATTATTATGATAAGTCGAAACATCACTAAAATAATTATTAGAAATAATAATTCTCATTTTGAATTAGATTTGCCACGTAAAAAAATAAAATAGGACTATGATTCTATTTTGTGATATTGACTTCTTCTTTTTTTACTAAGGACATGTTATATATTTTAAATTTGATCAAGACAAATTTTTATTTAAAATGAAGAGTTCAATGAAATAGTACAATTATTCTTATACATGACCAATATCAAATTACTCTTCTTTTTATTCTAATTAACTTTTGAGAACAAAAGAGACAAAATTAAGATATAATATTAATTTCAATTCCTTTACATGTTAATTTAGAATTTTCAATTTAAAAATAAAAGAGAAGATAAAATATATGGTTAGCATAGCAACCTTCTTTATATTTTTGACATATGAATAATATTCTTTTAATTATGCATAGACAAATATTGTTAAGCATAATTTTAATTCTCAATTATATATAATAGCACCTAAATGACAATGCTACCATTCATACTTCTATTATATGACAAAAAAAAAAAAAAAAAAGAAAGTTGCTATTAAAAATATTTTTTCTTTAGCAAAACTTATAAATTTACAGAGATGAATGATGCATGAAATACATTAATATCATACCATTGGATTGGAATAATTTTTTATTTTATTTAAAAAATGATATATTATAATGAAAATTTCAAATACAACTTTCCAATTTAAGTTGTATTTCAAGTTTGAAATTATTTTTTCATCTCACTTTCCACTTTTGAAGTTATATTTAATTAACTAAATTCAAGCATGAACATTATTTCAAATATTATTTGCAATAAGTATAACAAAACACATCTCAATAATCTTCCTAAAATTTAAATAACATGATTTTTAAAAAGAAATCTTCTATGTCCGAACACCTACTTAAAAAGTGAAAACGTTATTTTAGGGATGTTGAATTTGTGAATGGACTTTGCATATTTAAAATTATATCTTGAATAAAGTATTTTGTAAGAATAATATTTTGCATCATCTTTACTTGTTACGTTCTTTCTTCCCCTTATTTGCTATCACATCAATTGCCCATTGAATTTCGTTTTAAACACTATGTAACCCATGAAAAAGCACATGTAATTAAAATAAATACTAAAAACAAACAAAGGAAGGACATAATTAAAAAAAATCAAAAAGTAATATTAATATTGGCAAAGAATATGGCACCATAATAATTTTTTGAAAATTATAAAACTTCAATATAATTTTCAAATGTGTTTTGCTTATTTTCAACACAGGTTCTGAGCTTTTAATTATAAGACAGTGTTTAGATTGATTTTTTTAAGTGATTTATAAACGAAAGGCAAAAGTTGGAAATACTCAACTTTTAGCTTTTGATTTATTTTTTAAAATTCTTTCAATTAAGCATGTCTTGTATTTCTCAAACATTTTCAAAACTTAAAAAATAATTTAAAAGTCAAAAATAACTTAAAATAAGTTAATTCAAATACCCATTCTAAATACACAATAAGTAACGTGACTTTTGAATTTTTAAATTAGTAATTGTTCCTTTCCTTAATGATGCAATTATGGAGAGAATGGTTATGACTTATGAGGAAAGAAACAATTATAGCATTAATTTTCTGAATTGTATGGTAGCTATAGCCTTAATTACTGAAAATGTAATGATGTATTTTCTTTTATATTTAGGATTCAACAAACTTTTTAATTATAATGCAAGAAAAAAACCTTAAAAATTGAGAAATTAGTTGAATATCTTGCTTGGTCTATCTACATATTCCCCCTTTTAAATGAACAATATTAAATGTAAATAATTATTTTAAAAAAATTGATAGATTAGCTTTATTTTTTTGTACAATTAGTTTAAGAAACATATAAAATGTTGTTCCATTTTTTAGAAAAACGAAAATATAATTATGTTAATTTTTTTTTTTTTGCAGTTCCTAGTAAATTATAATAACTTATTTCTAGGAATACATGAATAAAAGGAAAGAAAAAATAACAAAGAAGAAAAAGAAGTGATTTAAGAAAATTATATAAATAACATTAATGATGAGATTAAGGTAAGAAAGTAAAAGAAATTAATAGTTGATGGTGATAGGAATTAAAAATGGTCACTTTTGATTTTTTATAAAAATTTAAGATAAAATTTCCAGTCTGCTAAAATTAAATAAAATGTCAAAAATAAAATAAAATTGAGGCGTATTTTATTTTGGAAGTGTAGATTCATTTTTGAGGAATTGTTATTATTATTATTATTGTTCAAAAAAAAATTTTAAAAATAAAGAGGCAAATCAAATTTTGTAAATTTTTTTTTGCAATTCTTATTAAGTGATAATTACTTATTTCTAGGATAAATACATAATAAACAAAAACAAAGATAGGAATAAAAAGTGATTTAAGGAAATAATATCAATAACATCAATGATGGATTAAGGAAAGGAAGTAAAAGAAATTAATAGTAGTAATGATGGTAGGAATTAAATATGATAATTTAATATTAATATTTTATAAAATTTAAGGTATATTTTTAGTCTTTTAAAATTATAAAAAATATCAAAAATTAAAATAAATATCAAGACATAGGTTTTTTTTTGGAAGAATAACTTCTTTTTTGAGCAATTATTTTTAAAAAATGTCAAAATAATTGATAAAAATTAATAAATATTAATATTAGACTAAGATGAGTGTCACATCATTTTTTTATTTCAATTTATTATTACATATAAATAAAAATCTTTAACAAATGAGATGATTAAATCAAATTCTATAAAAATATATGTACAATTCTAAGCTATTTTGAGTTTTTGTAATTAACTCCCTTCCCTTGAAAAAAGAATAAAAATTTAAATAATTATGGAGGGCTCACACGATGCTAGCTTTTGTAGAGAGTTGCTTGATAGGATTATCCTTTTGTACGAATTTTTAATCTCGTCAGTTGAGCTGAAAAAAATAGTTAAAAAATTTCATAGCGAAAGACATATACAAATCCATTATTAAATGGATATAAAATTATAATTTTAAGAAAAAATAAATAACGCAAGGATAATTGAAAAAAAAAATGATATAAGAAAATAATATAAATTACATTAATATGAGATGAAGGT
This sequence comes from Solanum bulbocastanum, assembly GCA_037074985.1. Lineage (NCBI taxonomy): Eukaryota > Viridiplantae > Streptophyta > Magnoliopsida > Solanales > Solanaceae > Solanum > Solanum bulbocastanum. Next base: position 17,933,137 of record CM073599.1, read on the forward strand.
AAGAAAGTAAAAGACATTAATAGAATTGATGATGAAATGAACTAAATGTAATCATCTTTTCTTTAAAAATTAGAAAAAAATGCCGACAGAAAACTATAATTAAAATAAATCAGAAAAAATAAAATAACTTTAATTAAAGGGATATAAAAAGTTAAGACAAAATCAAAAAAGAAAGAAATTAGTAGAACAAAGAAGTTGAAAGAATTAATATAAGCGTTAATTTGTTCTTTTTTTAAATTACAAAATGGATATTTTTGCTTATTCTCCTTCAATATAATTTGATATGAATTTCATAAATTGATTGATTTTTTCACAAATAATTCTTCTTACCCTTGAAACACTAATCACTCTTCCTATTAATTTTCTACCAAATTAAAAACAATATCTCACAATATATATCTCCTTGTAGCAGGAATGAACATTCTTTCAAAAAGTCTTTTAATTCAAAGAAAGACTTGTGTTACATGACATTTCTCCTTCCAATATCTTCACAAAAATCATAAGAAACTTTGTCTTCCTCTTTTCTTAGAAAATTACAAGGCCAAGAAATTTGTTGGAAAAACTTAATATCCATATATTCATCACCGTCATCGACTTCATCATCATCATCATCACAACATCAGAAGAAGAAAGAGAGACAAAATGAATAATTTCATTGTGGTTGGTTACAAATACTCAAAGATATTTACTTTATAGGCTAAACAAATATAAGCATTTATGAAAAATGAAAAGTCTTTTATCTTTTGATCTTCCATTTACTTAAATTTATATTAGTGAAATGGAAGTTTTTTGATCTTTTCATCTTCATTCACTAAAATGTATATTAGTATAGTGGAGCTTTTAAAGAAACGTAATTAATTGGGTAATGCATTTAAATAGTTTCAATTTTTTGAAAATCCAAATAAAAACAGAAAAGAAAGATAAATTTTTTAAAAAAAATGAGATAAAAGATAAATTGGAATGCTAGCCATAGAGAGGCACCACATCAAATTGTCTATATTCAACATTATATATATATATATATATGATCATTGATGACTCGGGAAGTCATACTGCATAAACATTGATGGTATATTTTTTGATACCATACTGCTTATACAATGATGGCATACTCAATTGTCATACTAATCATGTTTTAGAAAACTTTTTATTCAAAACTCATCCATACTTTCTCAAAACTAGGTTTAAGAACTCAAGTGTTCGCTTTAAAAAGCTTTTTAAAAATTTATAACTCAAATCATAGGGTTCATGTGGAATTATGAACATGAACGAGTCAACTCAGGGATCTTAATAGAAATGATGAACCTCAGTACTCAGAACTCAAGACTCAATGATACTACCCATCTCAAGACTGCTCGACTCATAGGGTCATGCGAAATTATGGGCATGAACAACTCAACTCAAGGACTTCATGGGTAACATGTAGTAGTCCCATAAGTAGGAATATAATCTCAAAAGGATTAGGAACTCAATGCTCAAAGACTTATAACTCGAAGATACTACTCCTATCAAAGATGCTCAATGTATGAAGTTCATGCAGAATTTATGGGCATGAACGACTCGACTCGAGGGTCTACATAACAATGTGGAACTCATGTATACGACTATTCTCATTCCCATACTTACTTCCTTAAAATAGAGATCAAATCAGTAGTTGATCTTAAAAGATTCACAATTAAACTTAATGACTTTCTTGAACACTATTCATAACTCTCTCTTGAATCTTAATTATAATTCAAGACTTATGGTTCATGGTACGAAGGATCTCGTGATGATAAAGTAGACTCATGAATACATTCTCCTCTTTCTCATACTCACTTGCTCGAGTCTTGAAACATGTTATTAGAAATTGTAGAAGACTCCTCAAAAGACTCAAACAAACTTTCTCAAAATGTTCAGAAGAACTCTCAAGACGTAACTCTTAACTCTACCTTGAATTATGAATCCAAGGTTATGATCATGTTAGTAATGATTTCTAGGTGTTTAGAAGTAGTTTAGAGTGTTTAGAATCGATAGGGCTTGAAGGTACCCTTTTAAAGGACTCAAACGGGCAAAACGATGGAGAAGTGGTGGGGGCAGGCAACCCTGGCACACTGAGTGGCGCATGGCGCAAGCCCTCTACCTACAGAGGTGTGGTTGGGGTGCACTGGCTGGTGTGGGGTGCCAGGCCCCAACACAGAAAATCCCAACTGACTTTCTTTGCTCGTTTTCTCACCCTAGTTCACCTAGATTCGAACGGTTTCTTCCTCCATAACTTGGATACGGTTACTCAACATAAGTACACACTAATATACTCAATACAGCCCTCAAAACACTCACTTTCATATCAAGAAATCATCAAAATCCCAATAAAACAAGATTTAGAATGAACTTCAAGAACACTTATCAAGAACTTAAATCTTTCAATCTTTATAGATGATTCAATTATGAAATCATGTTTGGCGTGTGGGTGAATGAACCCAACACTATGGAAACTAGCATACCTCTTAGGAATCAAACCCTTGGAGAAAATCCACAACAAAACTCAAGAATCTCGACGAACGCCTTGATCCTCTCCTCTTTTCTCCTATTTTCTCTTCTTTTCTCTTCTTGAACTCTCAACTAAACCCTAGGTGTATATTAGGATTATAAAACTGAATCTAACCAGATTAGACCCCTAAAACCTTACTAAAAATTAATTAAATCTGATTGAGTAAGAAAAAGACCAAAATACCCTTCACTATTTTCGGGTAAGTTTCCTTAATTAGCTAGCCTAACTTCAAAAGGGAATATCTCACTCATCCGACCTCGAAATTTAGCAAACTCGGTGGCATTGGAAAAATAATTCAAAGACCTTTCGTTTTCTTGTCTTTGGTCACTGCATTAGTAGAAAGTGCTTTCCGATAATGAAGTTTATCAAAATTAAATAGATAAAATGAATAGACGATTACTTCATGAGCATGTGTATTGTGCCTTATGTAAAAAAAGATACGTGTTACCATTTTTGACGATAGTATTATGAATTGATTTCAAGAAATGAAAATTCGCATAATATAATTATAATGGTATATTTTGATTGATCAAACTTGATTTTGTTGTTATTCCATGCACGTCTTTTCATAATTATTTTCTTATATGTTGAACCCGCTTGGTAAAAATCTCAATTCGCCATCAAATCAGATTAGTTAAATTGAAACATCACAATAAAAATTTTCAACATAGCATTAGTGAAATTCTACCAATATCTAACCTCATTCCCAACATACTGATGTCTCACAACAATTACACCTAGGAATTACTAATACATATACATGCAGAACATACATATATAACAAGTGTAGCCTGCTCCAAATAAACAAGTAGTCTCAAGACCAGGAATTCATATCCCCCGGATCTCACCACTATAGAGTCTCTCTTCCTCCTCACTCTCATCTGTACCTTGATCACTTGCTCATATATACAAACATGCCAAGGGATTTTAGTCTTGCTCATTTAGTCATGACATGCGGGAGAACCTATGTATCCATGTATCATACCGGCGTGATAACTGATCCATAACTCATACATGGTACATGATCCAACACACACATAACTAGGTAAATGTAAGATCACATTGTACTCAAGCTACACATCATCAAAATATTAAATTTAATCTTATCATATTAACATATAAAGTATGCTTAGTGGTTCAATTATCTATAAAGACAACAAAATAAGAACATAATAGATCACAAGTGCACAATTATAAACATCAGCCATATCTAATAGATAGTTCAATAGTTCACATACTTATTCATACAAGCATCATTAACTCAATTATAACAAACACACGCTATGTCTGAAGACGAATCAACATGTTATACAACTCATATTACATACAAGAGACTAATTAAAGTCTAACTCTTAATAACATCATTGATTATCGTAGTTACAACACACATGTCATTCATTTAAATTCCCACCTCCGATTAGCCAATTTAGGGACAATATTGTATTATGTTGGACACTAACAAATATTCTAGAGACATCACTTCCTTATCAGTTCGTTTTTCATTGTAAATTAACACATTGTTAATTCAAAAATTGTGTCACCCTACATATTTCTCCAAATGATAACATCAAGCCCACTAACAGAACCTTCCTTCCTCATAATAGTTATTAAGCTTAACATTGTTTCATTAACTACACATATTAATACCACCAGTTGATTCTACAATATCCTCAAGTTCCTTCGAGTTTTATTATAACCACCCACAATTCCAAAGCATATTATTCATATTATTTACCCCGAGGATAATTGAAATAATAATGAAGACATACAAACATGTACATATGTCAAAATATGATCCCTCAAGTGATCACGATGACACCTACTATAACACACTAGTAATGAGTTTTAGGGTAGAAACAAAGTTGAAGCAATCAATTTAACCAGACAACAAGAGAGAAAGTAGAAACAAACCAATATATATATATATATATATATATATATATCCATTCTAGAACTAGGAAGTCACAAGAAGAGAGCTACTAATAAAGATTAAAAGTCCCAAAAGTGGATCCAAAATAAAAAGACTTGTTTCAAAATACAAAAGACTAGTCATAAAAGTATAGATGGAGATAGGAATGTTCAGAATGCCATGTGCTTACCCTCGTCTCAGAATACGGCAACAACAGGCTCGATCTCAATCCTGGTAAATGGTGCTCGGACCCACATCATGAAACAGATGTAGAGTGTAGCATTAGTACCAAAACATCGAGTACTTAGTGGGCATCACAAGCAAACTGAACAAGAAGAGTAAAAGCAATATGAAGTATGATACCTTAACATACTAGAGGCCAAAGAGTGGAATTCTAAAAGAAATGCACATGCAATTGGTAAAAACTTAAATGAAGCAAGTAACAACAAGCTAAAACCTAATTGGGCCTGCATACTCCTAAAAGGTACAGTGGTGCCTAAATGAAAGTAAAAACAAAAACTAATAGTGCCGACAAGAGTACAGATGAGCTAAGAATTAATAAAAGAACCCTGATGATACTTTCAGACCCATTAGAATCACTTGGTCATAACTTGAAACTGATCTAAAGGGTATGTCTGTACTTAAATGAGTTTAAAATATGAGCATGAACTTGAACTGTGACTAAAATATGAGTTAGGGACTGGAACCATAACTAAGAGTCACCTACTTGGGGCTTGAACCGGCTAAAAGACACCCGCTTGGCACTTGAACCCGGTTGGATTGGATGTACACAATGACTAGAACTATAGAGGAGAACTCCAAAGACCTCAAATCCATTTTATACATCAACACTGGTCAAAATGTAACACCCCATAGTCTAGTAGACTAAACTAGGGCTAAGTGTGAGGGCAACAAGGCAAGAAAAAAGGGAAAGAGCCAAGGGAGAGGGTCAAGGCAACCCAACTTTCCCTAGGCACTGCCCAACTTCCCACGAGAGACTTCACGGCTCATGGTGGTCACGATAAATCATGGTACCCCTTGTAGTGGTGAGGCGGTAGCCTCCTCAACGCTGCCCAAGTTGACCTTCTCCACACGAGCCACTTCACGGCTCGTGAAGCCTTAAACGGATCGTGGGAGGGGGCTGAGGTTGCCTTAGTATTTTAGGGGTTAAGCTAAGGTGGCCTAGACACTGGTACTAGACCACAAGAGGGACCACACCTCGTGGTAGGAACCATGGTTCGTGGAGCCCTCCGTGAAGAGGAGGTAGTAGACTGCCTAGAGAGGGAAGTCTTTCTGGTTTTAATTAAAATAAAGCGAGGTCATTTTTCCTAAGCCTAGTACACCTATATAAGTGATTGTAACCTTTAAACTCACCATTCAAGACATTATTTCCAAAACCCCAAAAGAATTCCAAAGTTTTTCTATCAAATATTTCTTTCTCTAGCACTTGAAGAAGATGAAAGAGTTCAAGCTAGGATCAAGGTCAAGTCTCCAATCCTCATAAATATGGGCTTTGTAATCAAGGTATGATGGCTTTTCATTATGGAATTCTTTCATCCATGGAGTCCCCATGAATTCCCTAATTTAGAAGAAGTATTCCCCAATTCTAGTTAGGGTTTCTTCTAATGTTATGAGTTATGATCCAATTGAGTTGATGATGATTGTTTATGATTGAATTGATAGAATCACATGTTTATAGGATGAATTTACATGTACCCATGCCAAACCCATGTCTAGAAAGATGAAATTGACATAAATGGGTTTATGTCATGAAAGGAAAAATTGAGGATTTAGATTTATTCTTATAGGATTGATGAGATGTATTGTAGATTGCTTAAGAGTAAAGCATATAGACATGAATTGCTTAAGAATAAAGCATATAGACATGAATTGATTGAGATCAAAGTATATATGATTAATTATTGCTTGTAGGCTTTGTGTTAGGATTGTCTTGAGACTAAGGCATGTATGATGAATGATGAGTAGTAGTTCTTTTAGGGTAAAGATAATATGATGAGTTATGACTAGTATGGCTTTGAGAGTAAAGCTTACTTGATGAATTATGATGATTAGGGCTTTGAGAGTAAATCTTATATATATGAATGTTGATTTGTTGATAGGATTGTTGTGGAAGAATCTATCCACATGACCTACTCTATTAATGTATGAATGTATAAATGTGAAAGGTTTTCTCACATAGAATGATTATAGGTTGAAAGGGTTGATGTAACACCTCAAAATATTCTAAGGCAAGGGTCTAAGGAAGGGTTCAAGGACGTTGGAAGAGTCCACATTCAGCGAACTTATCCTTGAACCCAAGCCTTGTGAAAAATATTCTAAGGCAAGGGTCCAATGAAGGGTTCAAGGACGTTGGAAGAGTCCACGGTCAGTGAACCCATACTTGGACCCAAGCCTTGTGAAAAATATTCTAAGGCAAGGGTCCAAGGAAGGGTTCAAGGATAGTGTCAGAGTCCACGGTCAGTGAATCCATCCATGAAACCAAGCCTTGTGAAAAATATTCTAAGGCAATGATTTAATGACAGTTCATGACCCGTAGAATGGTCCACGGATGGTAAACCTATCCATGGAGATAGACTTGGAAAAAAAATCCAGGCCTATGGTCGAAGTTAGCCTTTACTTGCCATGAATCAATGAATGGCCGGTGAAAGCCTTCCTTGTAAGGTACCCGTCACTTAATTTTTTCAAGGTTATATGGGTTATTTCCTATGCATCTAATACCTAAAATAGATCATTTTAATCTTAATACTAGACCTTATATAAGTCATTTTAAGTCAAAATACACCCATTCACATCATTATTTACCAAAACCCAAATCAATTCCCAAAAAGTTCATCTTCTCTAAAAAAAATTCTCTCTTTAGAACTTCAAGAAGAAGAAGAAGGAAGTTGGAGTTACAGTTCAGTAACAAGTTTTTCTACTCAATTTCATTGGATTCCATTGCTAAGGTATGCTAGTTCTTTATTCATGGATAGCTTTCATCCATGGAGTCCTTCCAAAACCCCAATTTCAAAGATAGAAATTCCCCCAAAAAGCTAGGGTTTGTCTCCAAGTCATGGGTTGCTTTCAAAAATGATTCTCCTACTTGAATTAGTATATATTATGATTGAATAGATGATTTATTATGATTTTTATGTTGAAGTACCCAAGAACCCATGCAATCCACTTATTTCTTAATTATGATCTCGTGATGTGGGTTTGTTGATTTTAGAAGAATGTTTCGAAGTTTATGCATGTACTCATTGGGCTACTTGAATTATGATTGTATCCATGTCTAATTAGTAATTTTAGATGTTTTGAATGAATATTATTTATGGTCCTTGAAGGGAAAAGTATGAGAATTATGCATGATTATGAGGTTATGCATATGCTTTAAGAACACTCGGAGAGTACAGTGAATATGATTATGATCTAGTTGTTGTGTTGTTGGAGGTTATCCTCATGTACACACTTATGTATGAATATGATATGATGTGAAAGGTTTTCTCACAATATGATGATTCTAGGGTTGAAAGGCTATTCTCACCTATTGAATCTATGAGCTATAGTATGAATTATGTTGGATTGAGTGTCAAGACATTCTTCTATGAATATGAACTTAAGTCAATACTTACTATGTAATCCATGGAAATTTATACTTAGCATTGAGTGGATATGAATATGAGGTGGAAGCTTTTACACTAGTTGAATCCGACTTTCCAAATGGGTTCCTTCTACCTTAGTTGAGTCCCGGTTCCCAAAATATGTATCTCATAAGATGGAAACCTTATACCTAAGTTGATTCGGGGTTTCTAGTAGCAATTTCCTTATCCCATAAACTATGTGACCACATAAGTTGTTAGCTAGTGGATCCACCTAATCTAAGAGTATGGTTCTACCTTAGGCAAGTAGGACAACCCCTTTTTGGTGTGGGGTAGAAACCGGATTCCATTGTAAGCTCACATGGTCTATGTGGTTTAAGGCTAATTTCCCCTTTATGATAGTAAACAAGAATATGAATTATGAACTATAGTTACTCAAGAAGCTTTACTTAGTATGGTGGGATTATGGGATCTTATTCATGCATTGCACAAGTATGCTTTGAGGGTATTTATGGTATGTTCCTTTGATGGTATCATGATGTATGAGTTAATTATGCTTATGACTTATGCTTTTCCATTATCTTCCAAATGATGCTTTAACTTAGTAAATTACATGCATTCAACTAGAATGTCCCTTTTAGCATGTTTTCATGATTTTTATGCATGGCATTATACTTGGTGCATTTTTGTACTAACCCATATTTTCCTGCATTTTCCCCAAGTGTAGGGTCTAGTTCTCAAGGTAGTCCCCATTGTGGCTAGAGCTTGGAATTTTTAATTTCTCCTTGCTTGTTGGTGAGTCCTCATGGTTCGAGGATGAATATTTCCATTTAGTAGTTTCATTCTAGTACTTGACATTCAGATTTTTGTTGGATGGGCTGTGACCCTATTTTTGACTAATGTATTGTAATAGATGGTTAATTGAGACAAGTCTAGACTTTTGCTTTACTTTATGAAAATTTTGGACTTGAAATGCATTTTTACTCTTTATTGTTCTATGCTTATGTTATGATATTCTAAGTGACTTAGATGGTGCCTTTCGGGGTTCTATGTGCCTTGTTTCCTCTAGGGGGTACCCTTGGGTCGTGACAAACTTGGTAATCAGAGCATGCAATTCAAAATGATTCTAGGATGATGTCATATAAGCCACGTATAGTAGAGTCTTGTTCATGAGTGTGAAGCGCGCCACATTTATGAATGAGAGGCTACAAGATGTTTAGGAAATTTCACTTCTTTCACTACTCTTAAGTCGTGCCTTAGAGTTTAACTCTATAAAAGTCTCTCTCCTAAACCTTCTCTTATGTCTTCAGGATATGAATACACGAAGGGCTAGCACTAGAATGATCGAAGAAGAGAATGTGATTCAAGGAACTCCTCCTCAAGCTAATCAAGCTCCAGTTTATCCATTGGTTGAAAATGTGACCAATGCGGAGTTTAGGGTTAGGGATTTTTTTGCTAGAATGAACCCTCCCAAATTTCATGGCTCTAAAGTGGAAGAGGATCTCCAAAGGTTTATAAAGTTCTTGCTATTATGAGGGTGTCTTTGGAAGAGAAGGTGGAGTTAGCCACCTACCAACTAAATGATGTTGCTCAAGTATGGTATGATCTTTGGAAGAGGGTAAGACCCGTAGAAGTGGGCCAGGTTTAATGGGAAACTTTCAAATTGACATTTAATGATAGATTCTTTCCTTGAGAGTTGAGAGAAGCTAAGGTGGAAGAATTCATTAACCTTCGTCAAGGAAATATGAGTGCGAAAGAGTATTCCCTAAAATTCACTCAATTGTCCAAGCATGCTCCGACTATGGTGACGGATTCAAAGGATGAGATGAGTAGGTTTTTGACATGGGTGTCCGACTTGGTTGAACAAAAATGCCATACACCAATGCTCTATCATGACATGTGTCACGACCCAAGACTACACCCCGAACGTGATACGGCGTACAAGACTCCGAAGAGTCTCATACAAGCCTCATAGCATTCATAACATAAGACATAAGAAATAGTGTGGAATTTAAAACTCTTTTTAAATCCATACAATCGAAAAACTTTATTCAAAATAGCGGAAGTCTACTTGTCTCACATGGCAATCTATTACATCTTGAAGCCTCAAAATAATAGGGTCACAACCCTTACAATAGAAAGTCTAACAAGTGTCTAGTACATGAAAGGAGTGAAACATCAACATAACACTTGTCCTCGAATACATGAGGACATACACTAGATGCTTTGGAGGATAGATGACCCAAGTTTTGAACTAGAAGGAATCACCTCAAATGCTGGAACCTACACTTTGTAGTAAAAATAGAAGAAATATGGGTTAGCACACAAAAATGTACTAAGCATGATAGCCATGCAAAAATCATGCTTAAAAAGGACATTTTGGTTGAAACCCATGCATTATGCCAATTTTTAGAAACATCATGAACTTTAGTATAAGAGGCATAAGATACAGACATATTCAACATACATATCATTTCAACTTAATAGAACCATCACCTTAGGAAACCCTAAGTTATACTTATGCAATATACGAATGACATCCCATAATACCACTCATACTAAGTACCCCTTTGAGACCACGATAGATGTACTTACCATTCTTCATTCTCTTCTTTAGTCAATAATCATAGATAAGGAACATTCTCATTTAATAAGTCATGACAAGCAAAGTAACTCATAATAACATTTCCAAGTAAAGCATTCATCAATACATTAAAACTTTAGTCAACATTATCATTAGCTTCATTAAAAGCACATTTATTCATTAGACATTAAGACATTAGAGAACAAACCATAGCCCTCTCAAAGCCTACTCGTGCAATAGATGAATGGCATTCCATACTACCACACACACTTCATAGAAACTCTTGGGTAACCATAACATGTATCTCACGTGATGGGAATAAGCATTAACCGACATAGACCATGTGAGCTTAACATGGAATCCGGTGTCTATCTTGGTCTACTTGCCTAAGGTAGGACTTATAACATTTTAGCTTAGGTGGATCCACTAGCTAATAACCTATGTGGGCACATAGTTATGGGATAAGAAATATGTTCATTGAAACCTGACCTAATGTAGGGAGAGCTTCCATCTTACCATATCCACTCGGTACTAAGCCTCCATTCCCATAGAGTAGTTCATTTTAATTAACATTATTATACTTGAGAGGGCTACCACCATTAGGTCTACTGACTGATAGTACATTTACACATGAAAGGGCCACCACCATTAGTTGTACCGATTCAAGGTACATTATTAGGATAGATCATTGAATCCTCACAGAAGGACCACCACCATAAGGTCTATCGATTCAAGGTTCATCATTACATTAGTTCATAGACTCATCATGAAGGACAACCACCATTATGTCTACCGGTTCAAGAAAAAGCTTTATGGATACTTCATTAATCATTTATGAAAGGGCTACCAACATTGTGATTGTTATGATTATGAGCCCCCATGATTTCACTAATTTAAAAGAAGAATTCCCCAATTCTAGTTAGGGTTTCTTCTAATGTTATGGGTTTTAATCAAATTGAGTGGATTATGATTGTTTATGATTGAATTGATAGAATTACATATTTATAGGATGAATTTACATGTACCCATGTCTAATCCAAGTCTAGAAACATGAAAATGATATAAATGGGTTTTATGTCATAAAAGGGGAAATTGAGGATTTAGATGTATTCTTCTAGGATTGATGCGATACATTGTAGACTTCTTAAGAGTAAATCATATAGACATGAATTTATTGAGTAAATCATATATACATAAATTTATTGAGATCAAAGTATATATGATGAATTATGGTTTCTAGGCATTGAAATTAGGATTGTCTTGAGACTAAGGCATGCATGATGAATGATGATTAGTAGGGCTTTTAGAGTAAAGCTAATATGATGAGTTATGGCTACTATGGTTTTGAAGTAAAGCTTACTTGATGAATTATGATGATTAGGGATTTGAGAGTAAAGCTTATATATATGAATGTTGATTTGTCGATAGGATTGTTGTGGAAGGATTACCCATATGACCTACTCTATTAATGAATGAATGTATATATATGAAAGGTTTTCTCAAGTAGAATGATTCTGGGTTGAAAGACCTGCTCACCTAAAATGAATCTAAGTAGAAGGACTATGATATGTGATGAGGCTTGAGGTGATTCCCCAAGACCTTTATATGAGAGGGATGTGAGGTGATATCCCATATTCCTAAGTTAGAAAATAAGAGGTGATTACCCATGTTATGAGATGATAAACATGAGGTGATTACCCATGTCATGTGATGATTAATGTTAGGTGACTACCCTTAATACTTAACTTCTAGAGCAAGTCAAGAGGTATTCACCCATTAGCCTTTATAAAATGGACATGGAGGCGAATACCTATGATCCTTATAAAATGATGTGGAGGCTAATACATGTATCATATAGTGTTGGACATGGATGTTAATACCTATGATCCTTGTAAAAATGACGTGGAGGCGAATACCTATATCACATAAAAGTGAATAGGAAGGCGAATACATATGATTTCCTAAAATGGAAATGAAGGCGAATACCTATGACTATACTCGTAAGGTAAGAGGTGAATCCCCATTAGCCTTTATAATAGGCATAGAGATGAATGCCCATGTCTTGAAAAGTAAAGCAAGAATAATGTAAATTAAGTTATGAAGGATGAATAGTTTGGATTGTTGCTTGAGTGGCCTTCCATGAGATGTATGACTAGAGGTGATGACCCAAGTCTTGAATAATGATAAGTGTGGTTAATTCAAGAAGTACTCCTCTTATGATATGATGATTTATGTGCATTGACTATGCTTATGACTTATGTTGTTATCTCTTATGCTTATGGATTATGTCTTGTGTTGACTAATGGTTAAGCTATGCTTATGTTCATGATTTTTGCTAGCCATCATATTTAGTACATGTTTGTACTAATGCATACTCTTGCCTACATTTCTTATCAATACGTAGGGTCCAGCAATATCGACTCTCATCCTCGTGGGTAGGATCTTAGTAGAAGCAAGGACTGAAGATTGGTGAGTCCTCAGAATATTCAAGGATTTAACCACCATTTCTCATATGTCTTTCATTTTATGTTTAGAACTATTGTATGGGTTGTGTCCCAAGATATTCAAGATATTCATGTTTTAGATGGTTTGAGACAAAGTATAATAGACTTTTGCTTCGTTTTATAAAGACTTTTATTGTTATTGAAAAATGTTTTAAATTCCCGCTTATTTCTATTAATTTATGTTATGATATGCTAAGTGGCTTGTCCGAGGCCTCTTGGGGTCTTGTAGGCCTTGTTACATCTAGGGGGTACCCTTGGACCGTGAACATAAAACTGTAGCATGGAACCTCTTCCAGATACCCTAAGGACCAACTCAACAACTCTATGTGAAACTTCCAAATAAGCCCAAATAAATTGCATACATATCGAGTCGATCACGAGAATAAACCATGGATGAAAAGGTCATTCTAAATTGAGTGATCACCTATTGTATGTCTCATAATATTAGACCCAAGTCTTCTATATCACTCTATAGTATAAAATGATGTTAGAGATATTATAAGGCCTATTAGCTCCAAAATAGGCAAGTCTAAGGAAATACTGATGCACACCTAGACTAAGGCCAGAAATGATTCAATACCAATAATGAACACATATAAGTTCACAACACAAGATAAAGATGATCAACATACGGGAAAATAACATGTGAAAGAGGCCTGAAAACCAAAATTAAGCCTAAAACAAGATATCTAACTAACCAAGCACGATATAATAGATATCCACATTTAATTCACTCAATTCAACATAAATTTAAAATCAGAAGCTCAATCTAAGTATCAAGAAGTGATAGCCTACCTCAAAGTAGAACGAGCATATTGTAAAATTTCAATTTTGGAGATTTCCCTTTGCGTATGATGAGTCAGAGATTTGGACTCATTTATGGCTTATTTTGATAGTGTTACTATCCTCAAATGCCTAAATTTATGCTATAAACTGATGTTAAAGCATTGATTTTCAGGTATAGGAGCTAAGGAGCGAGGCAAGGATGCTACTAAGCAAAAAGGAGAAAAACAAGTTGAAGAAGTGGAAGAAAGGAGATCATGGTGATTGCCAAGACCAATCAGCAAACCGCCGAGTGGCTCTTTAGCTAGCTTAATGTTCCAGTGTGCCAGCCTTAGGGAAGAAATCAAGTCGGTGACAAAAGTGAGCATTCGGCAAATCACCTATCGATTCCGCAACAACATACTAGATTGCCTAAAGTTACAGAACTTTGGATGTTAAGAACCAATGCAAAAGGGTGACGGAAGAGAGCAAAGGGCGGATCGCAGAACCATTTGGTGAGCCTGACTTACCTCGTCTAATGGCTTTTCAGGCTAAAGTTTGGGAAACTATAAATTGGATTTTTAAAGGGATTTTGAACTGTTCTGACCTTGATATTGCAGTTCCCAATTTTCAAGTTAAAGCATTTTTCTTAGTTTTGTAGTTCTTATTGTATTCTTTGAGGATTTAGAAGCTCAATTTTGAGGATTTGCAAGTGGGTTTCTAAATTTCTTCAATTTGGACCATTGTAAAGACTTGGGAACATTTACCCAGATCATGGCGAATGTATTTGGTAACCGATTCCCTATTTTTATGATGTGTGGCTAAAACCCCAATTCTTGGGGTGTGATTATGGGTTGAATTAGCTTATGGTTATCATTAATTACTAATTTAAATGCTATATTGAAGTTTGTTTAATCATTAGCTATGTTTTAATTTATGAATTGTAGTTGCAAATGCAGTTCTAACGTTAAGTTCTAGCTTGTTTGAGAGAGATTTTTGAACAAAAGATTTTTATTAATGGTTTGTAGGTATTGGTTTATTATGGGTTCAGCTCGAGAGAGTGAATCCTAAACCTACTCATACCCATCTCACTCGATATAGAGGATGTATTAAGGGTATGGGATGTTCTTATTTCTTAAGCTTATTGATGTTTGAGAGAAATCACTTGAAACGTGATAATTGTTCGAGAGAAAACTATTTCAATCATAATCCAGCCTACCCACTGATATTTAGCTATCTATTAGTAGCTTCAATTACCCATACAGTGAAATTTTCCTATAATCAATAACATCCCGAGAATTCCTCTTTATATTGTTATTTTCTCTTATTTGATTACATTGTAGCTGATAATTGCAAACCAAACCCCCCATATGACATTCGTGTTATCCCCTTTGACTTGTTTACTTGTTATTTTCGATAATATCTATTCCTATAACTATTTAGACCACCTTTATACTTTATAACTAAATTTGGACACGTACCGCTCCCTGTGAGTTCAACCCAAACTCTTCGTTGGGTTTTATACTGCTTAACGATCATTTGCACCTAGAATTGGATGAGGTGTGCTTGAATCATTAATCAAAATGGCACCGCTGTCTGGGAGTGGTATTGTTTAAAATTCTTTTATGGAAGTTGAATTGTGATCTTTTTGGTTGTAGTTGAATCGACTTACTTTAGTTTTTGTGTTGTGTTGCTTGTGTTGAACATAGGAAGAGATGAGCATAAACATGAGTCATACTAGCCAAGTGGGTCACCAAGACGATATTGGGAATCTTAATGATGTTAACGATTCAATCCAATTGGGTGGTGTTGGTGCAATACGTTTATCTCCAATTGAAGGGAATGCCATTTTCCATGTCACTAGCACAATGCTACAACTCCTCCAAATAAAGGGATTATATGGAGGATTGGCTCACGAATACCCTCATGAGCATATTAGGAACTTTGTGGACGTTTGTGGTCCGTTCTCATTCAAGAACGTATCACAAGAATCAATCTGTCTCAGGTTGTTTTCTTTTTTACTTGATAGGTGAAGCTAGCAAATGGTTATCTAAGTAGCCAAGGGATTCCATCACCTCTTGGGATGAGCTTACCACAACAATCTATGTGAGTTTTCCCCCCCGTCAATGATGCTGACACTTAGAGATAGTATTCAAGGTTTCAAACACTTCGAAGGTGAACCTATCCATGAGACATGGCTGAGGTTTAAGAAGTTGGTACTTCAATGTCCAACCCACGGGCTTCCAAATCATATATTGCAGCAGTACTTCTATAGGAGCCTTGACTCGGTGAACAAAGGAGCTGTTGATCAACTTGTTCCTAGAGGTATAATGTAACAACCCTATGAATTAGCGTCTCAACTTCTTGATGGCATGACCAAGATAAACAGAGCATGGTATATTAGCGAGGACCAAGTGTCCCCTCTCACTTTTAGAATGACAAAGAGCAGATCGAAAAGGATCAAGAGAGGGACCAAAGCATGGCCAAAATGATAACCCAGCTGGACATATTGGTGAAAAATGTGATAGGCAGTGGTATGAAGAGTGTTAATCTATGGGTGTTGGTGGGGAAAACCCCGAAGAAGCTCCATTTGAAGATTTTTACAATAAGAAATTGAACTCCTAGCTAACCAAGGAGGTGGATATCAAGAAAACTATCCAAGGACGGGTTGGTATTTTCGTTGTGCCACGACTTTAACTAAGGCCCATCTTGAGAGGCAACCCATGATTTAAATCTTTAATTTTGATTTTAAATAATAGGTGTTGATTGGGTAGGTTGAAAAGTGAAAAGTGTTGGAAAATGTGTAGTTTGGCGAGCCAAAGTCCAATCGGTAACACGTCGAACATGTTGGTGAGCCCCTACTTGGACCGCTGTTGGAACCACCAAGCTTGAAGGGGAAAGCTCACTCGACGATTCATCGAATAGATCAGCGAGCCCAATTTCATCTGTCGTTTGAACCCCTCAAATTGCTGGGAGTCTTGTAAAACTCATCGAGGTAAATTACCACTTGGCACATCTCTGAGTGGTTCGGCGAGCACAACTTACTCCACCGAAGGGAGCACAAACTGAAGGGTTTTAAAGGCCAAACGTTTTAAAATTTTAAAATCCTTCATCTTCCAACATTTTTAATCCCCGTACTCTCACTCCCTACCTTATATTTCATATTTTCCTTGTTTTACTCTCGCATTTGGTGAATTCTTTAATCGAATTGTGAAACTTTGCCGCCTAGCATTACAACTATTATTTTTGGCATTAAGGCTTATTTTTCGAACCCCGTACTTTAATTGTGTGGTGGAAATCGAATGAAATAGGTAAATTGATGTTGACTGTAGTTTGGTAGCATTTTTAATTGTGTGTAAGTGTTGGATTTCCCGTAATTTGTTTAAATTAATGCCTTATTGCCTTATATTGATCCATTCATGTGTTGTGCTTGTCTTAAATCGAGTCTAAATGGTTAGGTTGCGGTGTATATGTATTGGATCTAGTGGGGTGAAGTCTAAGTAACCCAAATTATACTAAATGATGTAGTTTGCCCAATGATGGAGTGCTTGACGTCATTCTTAAGGGCAAAACACGTCAAAATGGCCCATTTTGGCCAAATCGGGGGAAGTCTGAGTACCCCGAGGGCATGGTAGCATGGGTCTAACTTTAATTTGATGATGTATCTTTTTAATTTTGTTTTCCAGGGTTGGGGGCTTGATTTTGAAGACTGTGGTATAAAACTAGCACATTGGGCCATTTGGCGACCTAAGTTGAGCTCGCTGAGTGGTTCGGCAGTTCACTAAGTCCCCCATAGATCGCCCTTAATTTCTAAAATTGGTTGAGTTTTTCTATAACTTTTGGGAAGAGGCCTGAGCTTGCCGAGTTCACTTGGGGACTAGTTGAATTGCCTTTTTGATCGGCTATCTGTGCCCCTAAACCCCTAAAATACACTATAAATTTTAGTGAGCCACTTCTAGCTTGTCGAATGCCCCTGAACATCACTAATCTGTCTTGAATATTTGAAAATTGTATGCTAGTACTTTCAGTGAGCCTGATCTAGCGCGCTAAAGCAACGCGGCGACTCACCGAACTGTTCGGCAAGTCATTCTGCAACTAATTTTTCTGGAAGTTTTTCTAAGTATTTCTCCATTGTTTTGCAAGTATGGCTAGAACCAATTTAAATAATAGTGGCGTGCTGCCCCAAAAGCGGGTATGTGGAGTCTTTATCAATGAGGAAGCAACTGCTTCCACTGCTAAGGGCAAAAAGCTAACTTCGAAGAGAGACAAGGGAAAGGGCAAATCGCTAATAGCTAAGACACTGGAGTACAAATCCGGTAGTGAGGGAGAGTCCTACGATTCTCAGGATTCATTCTCTGAGCTAGAGAAAGATTGTTCATTACAGGCCTGACAAGCAGAGTTATACTCCAAAGCTCGTCATGATCAGTCTAGGATTTCAAAATCGACCCCTCTAGCTTCAGCTCCAGTGCCTTCTCCAGCACAGACGCTGGTTACAATATTACCAGTTCAAGGTCCTCCTCCCCAATCACTTAACCGGTAAAAGGCAAAGGGATTGAGCACCATTTTGGAGCAGAAGAGATTGTCCACAGATGGTTTAGTGGACAGCAATCCAGAAGTGTAGGGAACTCTTCGGTTCCATAAATTTCAGGTCTTCACCAAACCCCATGGCCCATATATTCCTATATGGGTTCGGGAGTTCTATGCTGCCTACAGTAACATGGTGCCTTAGGGGAAAAAGAAGGCTAGTGCCTTCAAACCGGTGGACTTCATAATGTTCAGAAGGAGGAAAGTCAGATCCAGTAGTAATGATATCAACACTGTGTTTGAGAGGGATACATACTTCATATATGAATACTAGAGTATGATCACATCGAAGACTCTAGATGACCTCAAAGGTTTTCTAGACCCATTGATTTCTGACACCACTCCAAGGTGGATTGAGGTCGGAGTGCCTATAGAGAATAAGGACCTTAATATATCTGCTAGATATTAGTTTGGATTCATCAACAACTCAATTAAGCCTTCATAGAATGAGTCCATTCTCCGCCACCCAAAGTCGGACTGCCTAGGGTCTATTATAGCCAGGAAATAGCTAAATTTATGGTTGATAAATGAGTAGGAGATGGCCATGAAGGTCAAGAAGCGCCAGATGTTCGTTTTCTTTTCGGTATTGATGACAGAGTTATGTCTTTAGGACGGAGTTCCACATGATAAAAAGATGGATGTTGAGGTTACACCGACAACTTCTACTAACATCCAGTGCATAGAGGTGGAGTACACATGGGATGAGGATGATAAGAGGAGAGCAGCTCTGGTGGACACATCCCCGAAGGTTGATATCGTACACTACTTGCAGATCCAGTCTTGCATACTCTGGCCTCTAGGCCTTCAGGTATCTCTAGCCCTGCTCCTTCCAACATTCGTTGCTCTTCTGCTTCTCCCCAGCCCTCTAGATTTGCTACTAGTACTTTTGCCTGTCGGCCTCCGATCTCCTAGGCCATGCTTCTCGAGATGAGGCACCTAGCCCACTTTGTTGATGTGCGTGCCTCTCGGCTAGAGGCTGAGATTCCTAGGATGATTGAGAGAGATATTACTTCTGCATTGACACCTCTTATGGATACTATTAATTCCCTCACAACGAAAGTAGATTTTTGTGAGAGAGGGTAGGGTTCTACTGATGCGGTGATGACTTTGAAGGCGATGTTTCTGAGTTGAGGAAGGATGTGGAAAATCTAAAGTCCACAGACATTACTTCACTATTTGGGAAGGTGGAGATCCCAGATGACCTGAGTTTAGATGTTCCAGCCTGTTGAGGTGCCTCTGGCTACTATTTGAGATGAGACTAGGGTTGATGTTGTTGCTGCTGATTCTGAGGCCGAGACAGATGAGGAAAAGCTTGTTGAGTGTGAGGAGGCTGTTTATGAGGACATGGCAGACCTAAAGGGGTCATGTTCAATACATCTAGATAGGCATCTTTGAGGAATGTATCCATAGTGGGCTCCAGAGGAGCTAACGTTAATGAGATAGACACTAATGCCCAACCTGAGAGTGTGATCCTGGCATTAATGCCCAGACAGATGGAGTGACTGAGATGCAGATTTCACCCAGGCTTAGCTTGGTAGGATGACTTTTCCCCTCCCTCTCTGATACTTTTTATACAATGTTTTTGTTTAGTTACATATGAGGACAGCTTCATATTTTTTTGGGTGGGGTGAGGTATTTCCATACCTACCACTTGTGATATAGATTTTGTTTTGATGGTATGTTTTTTGAATATCGGGCTATGAATATTAGGCTTATTTGGTTTACTTATATATCTTTGTTTTGGTATTGCAAATGTTTTGGCTTGTGGCCTATTGTTTTGAATGAAAATAGTTTTAAACCTAATTTAAATATTTTGCCACTCTTTTGTGTGTGATTGTTATTGTTCTTGTGCGAATTTGAGTGTCGGTTGTGATCAATATTGATGACTCAAATAGTGCTATTAATTAAACGAAATGAATGTGTGGCTACGATGAGGCAAACTAAGTTACATAGGAAATATGTGAACTTTTAGCATCTTGTTGTGACTAGATGATTGTCGAATGAGTCTCTTGTAATGAACATTTCACGCTATCTAGAAAGTGTGGAGTCTTGTTTGATATTGGTACCACTTCCTTGTGTCGTGAGGTGATCTTGAACATTGCATTTGATGACACCTAGAACTTGCCTAGTTGGTCTGATTGAGTAAGTGAAGTGAACAATTGAAATGATCTTAGGCAAGATTATTCAAGAGTGAGCCAAATTTGACAATATACCTCTTTGTGGCTAACCTTGTGAGATATGTGAACCTAGCTTGGCACCTTTTGAGCCTATCCTTTTCTTGGAAGAAACTTGAAATACTTTGACCTCTTTATTTATTCACCCTTAATCTTCATGAAGTTTTGGTTTGTTTGAATAACTCACTTAGGCCAAAAGTCTAAGTTGGGGTTGTGGTGGAAAACAAGGAATGTCAAGAAGAATAGCTCCCCCTTTGATGGAGTGTTTTGAAAAAGATAGGACCCTTCCATATTAAAAAAAGAGAAATGAAAAGGAAAAGAACAAAGAAAATAAAAAGACTGAAAAAGAGAAAATAAAAAAAATTGTGAAAGAAAGTGTGTGAACACATGAAAAAAGGGATATCCGATGATTCATATCGAGTTGAGTAATGGGGTGGAGTTTTAACATGTTTTAATGTGAACGAGAAGGATAAAGAGTGATTTTCAGACCATAGTCATGAAGGTAGAAGCCACTAAGCCTAAATGACCATACCTTTACACTCAGTCCCATTACAAGCCTTAAAAAGACCTTTGCGATCATTAGTGAGCTGAAACGAATGTTGATTGGAAAAAAGGGCAAGCCTATGGGTGAAGTCATGCATGTGTTCATCTTTTTGAGTGTGAGAGTTGTATGTGATTCCGCGACTTAAAATTGTTGAAGAATTTTTTGTGAATGTGGAATCATATTTGTTATGACGGCATTTGAGTACCTTTGTTGAGCTTAAACTTGCATTTGAAGAAAGTATTATGAACTTGAGTATCTTTGATAATGGTAAATCACAATTTGAATCTTTGAGTGCACAATTGTGCATTGTCTGTGTAGTTTTAACCTTTTGAGTGCATTCATGTTGAGTCTTATGCAACACTATTTGAGACATCTATATTGAACTGCTGATCTTGAGTTTAACTTGAGGAAAATAAAAAGTTTAAGTTGGGGGTGTTGATGAATCCAAGTTTTGGACTCATTTAGGGCTTTGTTTTTATAGTGTTAGTGTCCTCAAATGCCTAATTTATGCTATAAACTGATGTTAAACCATTGATTTTCTGGTATAACAGGTAAGGAGCAAGGCAAGGACAATACTAGGCAAAATTGTAACACATGGAAACTAGCAGGCTAAACTAGAATCTTATGTGAGGTTTCTAGAGTTTGACGTCAGGTTTAGAGTCATAGTAATGCTTCCCGTAATTAAAATGAAGGGTTTAGGGGTTAAACATAAAGGTACGACTCCCTAAGGACCAACCAAGGGTCCTTGAAAAGGACCCACGCCTCGTAGGAGGATCAACGCCTTATGGATGGTCTAGTGGGTCAAGGCCCCTAAATTAAACCTGCAGAACCTCATCCACGAATTACTAGCATGGACCGTGGGTGGATCCACGACCCGTGGATGTGGTCTTGTGGGTTGTGGGCAGTGATGGGTTTAGTCGGTTTAAGTTGTGACTTAGGGAACTTTCTAAAATTAATTAGTTATTAAGTGGTGTCGTTTAATTAGTAAATATACCACCTATATAAAGCTATTAGACCCTTAATTAAGTGATTCCAAATTATTATTTCAATTCACCAAAAAGAACCCAATTCTCTACAACAAATTCTCTTACTCCATTGTTGCAAGCTTTGTGAGGGCTTTGTATCCAAGGTATGATAGCTTATTCATCCATGGATTCTTCCATCAATGGAGTCCCCTAGAATTCCCCCAATTGTGAAGATGAACCCGAATTCTAGCTAGGGTTTCTTCCTAAATTGTGGGTAGTGTTGTATGTTGATCCAATTGAGTGGATAATGATCAATTATGATTGATTTAGTAGTCAATAATGTTATTATGATGATATTATATGTTTTCCATGGCTAACCCTAGTTTAATTGATGAAATTGAAGTAATATGGGTTTATTCCTTGTGAAGGGAAATTGAGGATTTATAGATGATCTTCTAGAATTGGTGATATGTATAGTAACAGTTCAAGAATAAAAGTTAGTACAAATGAATTGAACTAGATTATAGTTTATGGTTCAAGACTAGTAAGGCTTGAAGTTGAACCTTTATGATTATTTATTACTAGAATCCCTAATAATAAAGCATGTGATTAGAATGCCTTGAAATCTAGATATTTTTTGTGATTTTAACAAGTAAAGCTTGGAGAGTAAGGCTTGTAGTGAGACATGTTGATTCCTAGGGCTTCGAGAGTAAAGCTAATATGTTGAATTATATATGCTTAAGAACACTTTGTGAGAGAATTGTCTATGATCAGGATATGTTGTTTTGTTGATAGTCCCTTATCACACACACACCTAAGTATGAATATGATAATATGTGAAAGGTTTTCTCTCAGAAAATAATTATAGGGTCAAAGGCTTACTCATTAAAAATGAAATAAAACATGTTTAGTTATGTTAGCTTGTGGATTGTGATATGGAACTCCTTTCATGTATTGCTTGACTTTGTAAGACATGACCATCTCATGGTAGCCTAGGATTGAGAAACCATACTCTCCTAAGGGTAGCTTTCATTAGCATCATAGAATGCTTTCATGGTAGCATGAGTGTAAGACCTTATGGCAGCCTAGGGTTGAGGAACCACACTCTCCTAAGGGTAGCTTGCACTAGTATCATAGAATGCTTGCATCGTAGCATGACTTAGGTTAGGCCAAAACATTTCATTGGTAGCTAGGATGGTGGAATAATCCCCCTCCTTGTATAGCTTTGACTTGCATGATAGTATGTATTTCCTTGGTAGCTTGGTCTAATCGAATATGGTGACTATTTCTTGGTTGCTTAGTCAAACCTAATAGGGTGCTATTCTTTGGTAGTTTAGAATGATAAATAGAAATCATTGATGTATGATTGCCTAAAGTAGTACTTAGCATGGGAAGGATTATGGGGTCTTATTCATGCATGGCACAAGTATAACTTGAAGCTACGTATGAAGTATGTCTTTTCTGTGTTGCATGCTTAGCTTGGATTGAGTAATAGTACTTTTCCTTGGTAGCCTTGAATAGGTTAATTATGACCATTGATGACTAATGACTTGTCTTGGACTAGTAAAGAGGTACTCTTTCATGACTATTATGAATATGAGGGACAAGTCCCTAATCTAAGTAGCATGTGTTTGATGAAAATAGATTACTTCAAGGAAGTAGTGTAAGCATGTTCTAATATGAGAATTGGCTATATGATATATGTTAACTTGGATTGTTGCCATAGTTTCCATCCTTGATATATTTGACTAAAGGTGAAAGTTCCCTAGTCTATGAGGATTATGCGAAGGATGAGATCCTAAGAGGGTAAGTATGATTATGAAGACTTAAAAGTTGTACTTAGTGTGGATGGGATTATGGGGTATCATTTATGCATTGCACAAGTATGCTTTGAGGTTAATTGATAAGTAGTTCTTTTATGATACAAAAGACTAAGATTTGACTAATTCTTATATTATGCATATGTTGGAGATTATGCCTATGACTATGATATTGTTTCTTATGCTTATAGTTTATGCTTCATGAAATATTTCTTTTTATTATGGCATATGGCTTATGTTGAGTAACCCTTATTTTATGCTCTTATGATGTTATGCTAGGTATCTTATTTAGTACTTTTGTAGTAACGCATACTCATGCATAATGTCTCATCAAATGTAGGGTTCGCTAATTTGAGTTCCATTCTTGAAGATAGGTTTCAAGAATTTCAAGGAGTTGAAGACTTGGTGAGTCCTCATAGCATTGAGAATTTGATCACCTTTCCTTTTTATCTTTCTTTTATGTTTTGAGACTTTTGTATAGGCTGCGTTCCAAGAGTTATTCAATGTTGTTTTTAGATGGTTTGAGACAAGTTTAGTAAGGTTTCCTCTTTGCTTTTATAAAGACTTTGATTTTATGGAAAATGTTTTAAAATTTCTGCACTTTTCTATTATCTTTTGTTATGATATGCTAAGAGATTGTATGAGACCCCTTCAGGGTCAAGTACACCATTTTACATCTAAGGTGTACCCTTGGGTCGTGACAAACTTTGTTTCAGAGAACAAGGTTTAAAATGGTTCTAGGATGTCTCAAACCACATCTAGTAGAGTCTTGTTCATAAATGTGAAGCGCGCCACATTTATGAATAGGTGGCTATTGGATGTTTAGGAAATCTTACTTCTTCATTCTCTAAGTCGTGCCATAGAGTTTGGCTCTATTAGGTCCTTTTTCTAATTTTTGCTCATTGGTTTTCAGGGTATGAATAATACAAGGGCTAATGCTAGGAAGGCAGTGAGGAGCAAGTGGTTCCTCTCCGAGCTCCACCCCAAGCTCCTCCTCAAGATCCAATTTACCCTATAGGGTAGAATGCGACTAATGTGAAGTTTAGGTCAGCCATCCAAATGTTGGCTCAAGTCAATAGAGAGATGGTAGCTCCGGTGAATCCTAATCTAAATTTCGCAGCTATAAGAGTGAGGGATTTTATGAGAATGAACTCTCCGGAGTTTTATGGCCCCAAAGTGGAGGAAGGTCTTAAGGTGTTTATAGATTTGGTTTATAAGGTGCTCGATGTCATTGGGGTGACTATGGTAGAGAAAGTAGAGTTAGTTGCTTACTAATTGAGAGGCATAGCACAAGTATGACATGATCAATGGAAGGGGAGTAGACCGGTAGAAGCGGGTCCAATAGAGTGGGAGGTATTTAAAAAAGCATTTCTTGATAGGTTCTTTCCCTGAGAGTTGAGGGAAGCTAAGGTGGAAAAATTCATTAACCCTAGACCAGGTAGCATGACTGTTAAGGAGTATGCCTTGAAATTTACCTAATTATCTAAGTATGCTCCATCTGTGGTGGCTAATTCGAGAGATAGGATGAGTAGGTTCTAGATGGGGGTGTCCAACTTAGTAGCAAAAGAATGTCATATGGAAATGCTCCATCATGATATGGATATCTCACGTCTTATGGTGTATGCCCAACAAATGGAGGAGTCAAAACTCAAAGAAGAGAAATCTAGGGAGAAAAAGTGGTTTAGAGTGGCTGATGATAAGTCTTTTCATGAGGATTTCGATGGAAATAGTCGCTCTAGGAAGCGACAAAGGTTTTTCGGACAAGGTTCTTTTAATACTCCTAAGCATGAGGAAGAGAGGGTATCTAACCCTAAACGACCCAGAATTAGTAATGAGTCCCTATGGTCTACTTGTGATAGGTGTGGTAAGAGGCACAAAGGTAGGTACTTGGCCAGTAGAGAGGGTTGCTTCAGTTGTGGTGAAAGTGGACACAAGATTAAAGATTGTCCAAAGGCAAGGGCTACAAGAAGAGAGGGTAAGCAGGTTGGCACTAGTGGTCCAGATGAGAGTGCTCAAAATAAGAATAGATTCTATGCTCTTCAAGCTAGAAATGAATAAGAGTGACCTCCTAATGTTGCTACAAGAATGTGTTTCGTGCTATATTAGATTCTGGTGTTGTTTGGTCTTTTGTCACTTGAAATCTTAGACTTGGAAGTTGTCTTTATAATGAATGATGTTTAGAAGAGTTTGTATAGGCTTACTCCCAAGGGGTAGATGGTGTGCCTATATAGCAAGGTCATTGAGTGTTTATGTTTGTGGCCATGATTTCCTTGTATGCATTCTCATGAAAGCTTGTGGTTTAAAAGAAAATGAGTTTGCATTATTATTTGCTCATGTTGTAGTGCATTGAGTACATGTTGACTATAAACTTCATGAAATGAATTAATGAGCATGCCTTAGTTTTGAGTTAAAAGATTCCCCCTAGAATAGATGCTTTTGAAAATAAATTGCATATAGGTTCCACGAGTGTATGATTGAGCATGTTTTAGCTAGGAGATGGAATTTCCTCCTTTAATATGAGTAGACATAGAATTTCATGCAATTTGGGTCGTTAGATGTAGTTCCTACTCCTTTGTGTTGCATTGAGTATTTTTAGCTTGGAGTTGAAGTTTTCATCCCTTGTTTATGTGCATTTAGATGAGTTGCATGCATGATGGGTTGCTAGTCTATAGTTGTGACCTTAAGGAGTGCCTAAAGTGTCAATCGAGAATGAATGTTCCCAAGGGGGAGATATTGTAACACCCGGAAATTAGTAGGCCAATCTAGAAACTTATGTGAGGGTTCTAGAGTTGGACGTGAAGATTAGAGTCATAGATAAGACTTCCCGTACTTAGAATGAAGGTTTTAGGGGTTAAACGTCTAGGTACGACTCCCCAAGGACCAACCAAGGGTCCTTGAAACAACCCTAGAATCTACCTAAGGCAGCACCCATGAGGGGACCCATGCCCCCTAGGGTGAACCACACCTCGTGGATGGTCTCATGGGTCAAGGTCCCTAAATTACAATTGCATACCCTCATCCACGGATCTCGTGGGTTGGGGGCAGTGATGGGTTAATTCATTTTAAGTTGTGGCTTAGGGAACTTTCTAGAATTAATTTGTTATTAAGTGGTGTCACTTTATTAGTAATTAGACCACTTATATAAAGCTATTAGACCCTTAAATTAAGTGATTCCAAATCATTATTTCAATTCACCCAAAAGAACCCAATTCCCTCAAATAAATTCTCTCTCTAGAAAGTAAAGAAGAAGACGAAGAAGAAGGGTTTAGGCTAGGTCAAGACTCCATTGTTGCAAGCTTTGTATCTAAGGTATGATAGCTTATTCATCTATGGATTCTTCCAACCATTGAGCCCCATAGAATTCCCTCAATTGTGAAGATGAACCCTAATTCTAGCTAGGGTTTCTTCCTATATTGTGGGTAGTGTTGTATGTTGATCCAATTGAGTGGATAATGATCAATTATGATTGATTTAGTAGTCAATCATTTTTATTATGATGATATTATATTTTTTTGCATGGCTAATACTAGTTTAATTGATGAAATTGAAGTAATGTGGGTTTATGCCTTGTGAAGGGAAATTGAGGATTTATAGATGATCTTCTAGAATTGGTGATATGTAAAGTAATAGTTCAAGAGTAAAAGAAAGTAGATATGTATTGAACTAGATTATAGTATATGTGATGTATCATGACTAGTAAGGCTTGAAGTTGAACCTTTATGATTATTTATGACTAGAATCTCCTAATAATGAAGCATGTACTTAGAATGCCTTGAAATCTAGGTATGTATAGTGATTGTAAGAAGTAAAGCTTGGAGAGCAAGACTTGTAGTGAAACATGTTGATTCCTAGGGCTTTGAGAGTAAAGCTAATATGTACACTTCGTGAGTGAGGTGTTTATGATCATGATATATTATTTTGTTGTTGAAAGTCCATTCTCTCACACACACACCTAAGTATGAATATGATATGATGTGAAAGTTTTTCTCACATAGAATGATTCTAAGTTGAAAGGCTTGCTCACCTAAAATGAATCAAAACATGTTTAGTTATGTTAGTTTGAGGATTGTGATATGGAGCTCCCTTCATGTATAACTTAACTTGGTAAGACAAGACCATCTCATGGTATCAATGGATTGAGAAACCATACTTTCCTAAGGGTAGCTTGCACGGTAGCATGAGTATAAGACCTCATGGTAGCCTTGTATTGAGCAACCACACTCTCCTAAGAGTAGCTTGCACTAGTATCATATAATGCTTGCATGACTTCGGTTAGGCCAAAACATTTCATTGGTAGCTAGGATGGTGGAATAATATCCTTCCTTGTATAGCTTGGACTTGCATGATAGTATGTCTTTCCTTGGTTGCTTGGTCTAATCCAATAGGGTGACTATTCCTTGGTTTCTTGGTCTAGCCTAATAGGGTGATATTCTTTGGTAGTTTAGAATGACAAATAGAAATCATTGATGATAGCCTAAAGTAGTACTTAGCATGGTAGGATTATGGGGTCATATTCATGCATAACACAAGTATATCTTGAAGCTACTTATGAAGTATGTATCTTATGTTTTGCATGCTTAGCTTGGATTGAGTAATAGTACATTTCCTTGGTATCCTTGAATAGGTGAATTTTGACAATTCATGAGTAATGACTTGTCTTGGACTAGTAATGAGGTACTCTTTCATGACTATAATGAATATGACGGACAAGTCCCCAATCTAAGTAGCATGTATTTGGTGAAACTAGATTACTTCAAGGAAGTAGTGTAAGCATGTTCTAATATGAAAATTGCCTATATGATATATGTTGGCTTGGATTGTTGTCTTAGTTGCCTTCCTAGATATGTTTGACTAAAGGTGAAGGTTTCCTTGTCTATGAGGATTATGCTAAGGATGAGATCCTAAGAGAGTAAGTATGATTATGATGACTTAAAAGTGGTACTTAGTGTGGATGGGATTATGGGGTTTCATTCATGCGTTGCACAAGTATGCTTTCAGGTTACTTGAGAAGTAGTTCTTTTATGATACGAAAGACTAAAAGTTGACTAATGCTTATGTTATGCATATGTTGGAGATTATGCCTATGCCTATGATATTGTTTCTTATGCTTATAGTTTATGCTTCATGAAGTATTTCTTACGATTATGACATATGACGTATGTTGACTAACCCTTACGTTAAGCTCTTAAGATTTTATACTAGCAGTCATATTTAGTACATTTGTACTAACGCATACTCTTACCTACATTCTCATCAAATGTAGGGTTTGATGATTTGAGTTCCATACTTGAAGATAGGTTTCTAGAAGTGCAAGGAATTGAAGACTTTGTGAGTCCATCGAGGATTTGATCACATTTCCTTTATGTCTTTCTTTTTTGTTTTGAGACTTTTGTATGGGCTGTGTCCCAAGAGTTATTCAGAGTTGTTTTTAGATGGTTTGAGACACGTGTAGTAAGACTTTTGCTTTTCTTTTATAAAGACTTAGATTGTATGGAAAATGTTTTAAAATTTCTGCACTTTTTTATTATCTTATGATATGATATGCTAAGGGCCTGTATGAGACCCCTTTGGGGTCAAGTATGCCATGTTACATCTAGGATGTACCCCTAGTGTAACACCCCTTCATGCTAATAAGAATTTGTATATTGATTTACCTTCGCTAAACTACTTCAATATGGTTTATTCACATTTTGGGAACTTGAAATTTTGTGATATTTGCAAACTTGCTTAGCATAGATTGTAATCGTAATTTATGGGATTGTATGGGGTTATTTACGTAAGAGTTTATTTAGAATTTTGTATAATTGTAGAAGGAAGGTGAAGGATATATATATATATATATATATGTATATGTGTGTATTTTGGGCAGCACACAACACTATTTGGGCAGCTTGAAGGACAGCTGTTCAAATTGATAAATATCACCTTGTGTGGCTATATATTTTAAGACTTATCTAGTGAATTTCGTGGCTTTTGAAGACTTGAAACATTAGAACTTTAATTAACCCTTTCTTCATCAAAATCACAAGAAAAAAACCTTGGTCTTTTGGCTGAAATTCAAGAGACAAACTGCCTTATTGGTAAGTGCTGGAATTTGTTTATGAGCTGGGTAGTGTTTGATAATTTGTGTATTTCTTGTGTTTTAGAACTGTGTTTTGGGTAAATAAATATGTTTTAGAAAGCTAATTCATGTATCTACAACTCTTATGTTTATGTAAAAGTCTAATTTAGCTGTTATGGATGTGAAAACTGGGATGCAACACAGGACAAGTTCTGTCCAGATTTCTCTATTGTTGTAGCTGAGTAGGTTGTATTACGTTAGAATATCTCGTTCTGTATAACTCTGTTTTGGGTGAATAAATATGTTTTGGAAAGCTGATTCATATATGTACAACTATTCTGTTTATGTGAAAGTCTAATCTAGCTGTTATGGATGTGAAATTTGGGACGCAACACAGGACAAGTTTTGTCCAGACTTCAAATTTAGAAACCCGGTAGGAACCACTGTTAGTGTATTGATGGTATCTTTTTGTAAAAAATGTAGTTTTTGGTGATTCTTATTGCGTTGCAATATTAAGAGATGTATCTACATCTTTCATGAAGGTTAAAAAGTCTAGTTTTGCCGTTTTCCTATTCAAATCTAAGTTACAATATGGGATACTGAATTGGCCAGAATCACTGTTTTAGGAACAAAGTTGTATTTGTGCGGGCTGAGCTTACTTGTGATGATAACCCTGTTTTATTTCGACATTATTGAGATATTAGGAATTAAAGAAGTTATTTAATTGTATTTTTAAGGTTATATATATATACTTGTGAACAAGTTGAGGACCTTGATACGTTGGTTGGTCTCCGATTTGAGCTTGCGAAATTGGTTTGACTGTTGCTACGCTAAAGTATTGAGGTTTGTATATAAACTTGTACTTGCACTCTTGTAACGGCTGGTATATGTGAAATTTGATCTTGATACCTCAGCTACCTCTTGTCACTTTGCGTTGTCGTGTTGGTATGATGCTTGTGTAACTCGCCCACTTGCACGGATTGTTTGATCACTTGGCACTCTTGTTAGGACCATGTCCTTCTTGTGGCTGTGGCTTTTTCACTATTGGAAAGCCTCTTGTTTCAGATCATTTGCCATCTTGACTTTGGATTTGTAGTTCTTCTTAGGAATGGAAGCTATCCATTTTAAGTACGAACTAGAAAACCATTTTTAATATGGTTCTTGGTTCTCTTGATACAGGGATTCGGTCCTTCTTGATACAGCGCTTCGGTCCTTCTTTGATACAAGGCTTCGATCCTTCTTGATACAGGGTAGCGACCCTTCTTGATACTTGCTTTTGCCGGGTGTGACGACATGAAGTATATATGGGGCGAGCCTTGCTTTTGAAATTCTTGCAAAATGGTGCTATGAACTTCTTGACATTTGTATCTTTGAATATAGAACTTGATACTTGTTATCTATTGTTACTTGATTTATTTATTATGTTTCAAGTATGATGCTCATTGACTTGGAAAATGTAGCTTGGTGAATTTTGAGGATTCTGACCCTATAGTTTTTACACCACTAAGCTATATGCTTAGCGATAGTTGTTTCTATTGTAGGGGCTGATCGAGAGGGAGCATGAAGATGGCCATGGGAGATGAAAATTTTGAGAACTTTTAAGAAGATCACATATGCATATAGACATATATATTTTGTATAAATTTTGGTACTTATACATGATTTATGTGATGTATGTTTGCATTTGATTTTGAAGCCTAACTGTATCATGTCTGTGGGTTGTAATCTAAGTATGGATATATTTTTGGTTTATCTGGGTGTGTACGCCCATGTTTGTAATATATTACATGTCTTACTTGTTTGGAATGATCGTATGAAGCATGAACCCAATTATTTTGGGTACTCGAAAGTTGATGATAAATTTTTATTATCATTATTTAGTTGCATGAGGACAATATATGCATAAAAATATCTTGTGATTTATTTGCATATGGTAATTGGAAAAGGTTGTTACAATTTTGGTATCAGAGCCTAGGTATGTGGCTCTAGGACTTTAGCTGTAAAGTACTTGTATACTTGCTCGTTTTGGAGACGAAAGTTATGTGGATTATTTGTTCACTTGCATAGTTTATAATATTTTTATCGCATGTAAAGTGCACGTGCATCATATACATGTCCATAATGCAATGTGATCTTCCCTTTTGTTGAAATAAAATTATGGCCTCTTCTGCTGACCGACCTATGGAAGCTGCTTGTGAAGGTTCTGGTGCCTCTGTTTCCCAACCTAATACACTTGAAAAGGTTGGAGAACCATTACCGGATCATTATATTCCCCACACTAGTGGGTCTGAAGTGGGAAACCAGTAGGGTGCCAAAGATGGTTCACGTCCTCACATGAGTCGTGGTACTCAAGCTATAAATCCTCCTTTTCAACAAATGGTTGAATTCTTCCACCACATGGTGGAAGCGATCCATGATCCTAATGTGCTTAACTTTGAGAAAATGAGGAAAATGGGTGGAGTGGAATTTGAACGCACCGTTGATCCCACGGATGCTGAACAATGGCTGGAGTGTATGGAAAGGGTATTTGAGCAGTTAGAGTGTTCCGATGTTGCCAAATTTAAGTATTCTATTTCACTCCTACAAAAGGATGCTTATGATTGGTGGGTAAGTATTTCGAATGCCAAGGTAAAACCTCCTATTCTTACATGGAATGATTTTCTTAGGAAATTTTGTATGAAGTATGTCCCACCTGCGTATTGTGATGCAAAGAGAAAAGAGTTTTTGAATTTTAGGCAACGAGGCATGTCTATTGCTGAGTATCAACAGAAGTTTCTACAGCTCTCTCGTTATGATGGAGGTATTATTTAAGAAGAAAAAGACAAGTGTCGAAAATTTGAAAATGGTTTAAATGATTCCATTAGGAAGAATGTGGCAATCTTGCAACTTGAGAACTTTTGTAAGTTGGTGTCTGCTGCTTTTACTTGGGAACGACTTGATAAAGAAGAAGCTAGTCGAAATGAAAACAAATTCCAAAAGCCGGATCATATTTTGGAGGTCCATCCAAAAGGGGAAGGTTTGATGATTCTAAAGCTGGTAGTGTTAATAGGCCACCTCAGCAAAAGCAAAGCAGATCAGAATTTTCTACAGTTAGCACACCAAATTATGGCCAAGGTAGGTCTCGTGTCCCCATTGTCCACAATGTGGAAAAAATCATTATGGCACTTGCAAGAGAACTTCTGGTGCATGTTTCAATTGTGGGAGCTTTGATCATAAAGTGAAGGATTGTACTAATCCTAATAATGCTCTTTCCTTGAGAACTGAAGGCTCAGTTCATAAGCCTTCTATCAATCCTCCTCGAACTAATGAAGGTTCAAGACCTAAAAATACACACGCAACAGGTGCAAGTGGAGCGAATAAAGCTGGTGGACCACGGGCTACTGCACGCACTTATGCTATGAGGCAGAGGGAGGATCAAGATGGACAAGATGTGGTTGTTGGTAAATTTCACTTATTTGGCTTATGTGTGTTTACATTGTTTGATCCCGGTTCTACACAATTTTATCTTTGTTCATCACTTGCTCTTCCTGAAAATGTGAAATCTGTGAGACTTGATTTTGATGTGTTGGTTGAAAGTCCTTTGGGTTATCAGGTTGTATGTAATTGAGTTTATCAAGATTGTCCCTTCATGATTCAAAATCTAGTCTTCCCTGCTGATTTGATTGAAATGCCCTTCAAGGATTTTGATGTTATTATCGAGATGGATTGCCTTTATAAATATCATGTAGTTGTAGATTGTAGGTCTAAGTAGTGACTTTTAAAGATCCTACATTTTCACACATCATTGTACAAGGAAAAAGATCATTGACAGCTAGTATTATCTCGACGGCCTTGGCAAGAAAGTTAATGCGTCAAGGTTGTGAGGCATACCTTGCTCACATAGTTGATTCACAGGTAGAGAGTCCTGGTATCAAGGACATCCCTGCTGTGCGTGATTTTCCAGAAGTCTTCCTAGAAAATCTTCTGGGATTGCCCCCGGAAAGGGAGGTTGAATTTCCTATCGAGCTTATTCCTGGATCAGCCCCTATTTCTATTACTCCTTATAGAATGGCTCCGGCAGAATTAAGAGAATTGAAATCTCAATTGCAAGAACTTCTTGAGAAGGGTTCTATTCGACCTAGTGTTTCTCCTTGGGGAGCCCCGGTGTTATTTGTAAAGAAGAAAGATGGCACTCTCAGGCTTTGTATTGACTATAGACAACTGAATAGAATCACAATCAAGAATAAATATCCACTACCAAGGATCGATGATTTATTTGACCAACTGAAGGGTGCTAATGTATTCTCGAAGATTGATTTAAGGTCTGGATATCACCAACTGCGTGTTAGAGAGAAGGATATTCCTAAAACTACTTTTAGAACTCGGTATCGTCATTATGAATTTTTGGTGATGCCATTCGGGTTGACAAATGCTCCTGTGGTATTCATGGATCTAATGAATCGAGTATTCAAGCCTTATCTTGAACAATTTGTGGTTGTTTTTATAGATGATATTTTAATATTTTATAGAAGTAGAGAAGATCATGATAAACACCTCTGGATTATTTTGCAAACTTTGAAGCAGAAAGAACTTTATGCTAAAATTTCCAAGTTTTTGGCTTGATGAAGTGATGTTTTTGGGGCATGTTGTATCGGCCAAAGGCGTCAAGGTGGATCTTAGTAAGATACAAGCAGTCGTTGAGTGGAGACCTCCCAAAAGTCAAACCGAAGTAAGAAGTTTCTTGGGCTTAGCATGATATTACAGAAGATTTGTGAAAGGCTTTTCTATTATCGCCTCTCCATTGACTAAGCTATTGCAGAAGGAAGTGAAGTTTAATTGGAATGACAAATGCCAAGAAAGCTTTGAAACTCTCAAATCCTTGTTGACTCAAGCACCTATACTTACTTTACCTACTGAAGGGAAGAAATATGTAGTATATAGCGATGCTTCTCACAATGGTCTCAGATGCGTTTTGATGCAAGAAGGGAAGGTTATTTCTTATGCCTCTCGAAAATTAAAACCACATGAATTGAATTTTCCTACTCATGATCTTGAACTTGCCGCAGTAGTGTTTGCTTTAAAAATATGGCGGCATTATTTGTATGGAGAGAAATGTCATATATTCACTGATCACAAGAGCTTAAAGTACTTGGGTACTCAGAAGGAGTTGAACCTCCAACGGCGTAGATGGCTTGAACTTATTAAGGATTATGACTGTACAATTGATTATCATCCAGGTAAAGCTAATATGGTTGCAGATGCCTTAAGTACAAAAATTCTTCACAAGTATTTCTCTAAGGCCTTTGCCCTTGCTTCTTGAGTTGAGAGCCATGAATGTTTGTTTCACACTTGATTCAAAGGGTACAGTGGTTGCTAATTTGCATGTAAAGCCAATATTACTTGAACATGTGAAAGAAGCACAAAAGTTGGAAGAGAAACTTGTCAAAGTGACCCGAGAAGTTCAAAACAGGGAAAAACTTGATTTTACATTATCAGATGATGGTGTCTTATTTTATCAAGATAGACTTTGTGTCCCTAATGATGACAATTTGAAGAAGGAGATACTGAATGAAGCCCATACCTCATCATATGCAATGCATCCTGGAGGTACAAAGATGTACCAAACCATCAAAGTAAATTATTGGTGGAACGGTATGAAGAAAGACATTGCGAAGTTCATTTCTAAATGTTTGGTTTGTCAACAAGTAAAGGTAGAGCATCATATTCCAGTTGGGTTGCTACAACCTTGTCGATACCGGAATGGAAATGGGAGAGAATAACTATGGACTTTGTTTCTGGACTTCCTCGTACCCAAAGAAATCATAATGCAATAAAGGTGATTGTGGATAGACTAGCCAAGTGTGCGCACTTCTTAGCAATCAGGATGGATTACTCACTTGAGCGATTAGCTAAATTGTACATTAATGAGATCATAAGATTACATGGGATTCCGATGTCTATTGTATCTGACCGAGACCCACGATTTACATCTAGATTTTGGGGAAGCTTGTAGGAAGCTCTGGGTACTAAGCTGAAATTTAGCACTTAGTTCCTTCCTCAAACAGATGGTCAGTCAGAAAGGGTGATACAAGTTTTGGAGGATATGCTTCGGGCTTGCATTATAGAGTTTGAGGGTAGTTGGGACAAACATTTGGCTTTGATAGAATTTGTTTATAATAATAGTTACCAATCAAGTATTGGAATGCCTCCCTATGAAGCTTTGTACGGAAGAAAGTGTCGGACCCCTCTTTGTTGGAATAAAGTTGGCGACAGGAAACTTATTGGTCCTGAAATTGTGCAACAAACAGAAGACAAGGTAAAAATTATCAAGGATCGTCTAAAGATTTTTTCGGATAGACAAAATTCGTATGCTGATCTTAAAAGATGGGACATTGAATATCAAGTGGGAGATAAAGTATTTTTAAAGGTGTCTCCATGGAAAAAGATTATGAGATTTGGAAAAAAGGGAAAACTTAGTCCTCGATTTATTGGACCATATGAGATACTTGAAAGGGTTGGACCGGTTGCATATAACTTGGCTTTGCCACTTGAGTTAGACAAGATACACAATGTCTTCCATGTTTCTATGCTCAGAAGATACCATTCTGATCCATGTCATGTTCTTCCAGTTGAATCTATTGATGTTAATCCTGACTTGACGTATAATGAAGAACCTATTTTAATTCAAGCTCAGGAAGTGAAGCAACTTAGAAACAAGAAAATCCCCTTAATAAAGGTACTTTGGAGGAACCACTTGGGAAAAGAAGCTACTTGGGAGAGAGAAGAAGACATGAGGACCCAATATCCGCACTTGTTTCGGGACTAAGGTAAGGTAAATTTTGAGATGAAATTTCTTTAAGGGGGAGAGAGTTGTAACACCCCTACATGCTAATAAGAATTTGTATATTGATTTACCTTCGCTAAACTATTTCAATATGGTTTATTCACATTTTGGGAACTTGAAATTTTGTGATATTTGCAAACTTGCTTAGCATAGATAATAATCGTAATTTATGGGATTGTATGGTGGTATTTACGTAAGAGTTTATTTAGAATTTTGTATGATTGTAGAAGGAAGGTGAAGGATATATATATATGTGTATATGTATGCATTTTGGATAGCACACAACACTATTTGGGCAGCTTGAAGGACAGTTGTCCAAAGTGATAAATATCACCTTGTGTGGCTATATATTTTAAGACTTATCTAGTGAATTTCGTGGCTTTTGAAGACTTGGAACATTAGAAATTTAATTAGCCCTTTCTTCATCAAAATCACAAGAAAAAAAACCTTGGTCTTTTGGCTGAAATTCAAGAGACAAACTGCCTTGTTGGTAAGTGCTGGAATTTGTTTCTGAGCTTGGTAGTGTTTGATAATTTTTTTATTTCTTGTGTTTTAGAACTCCGTTTTTGGTGAATAAATATGTTTTAGAAAGCTGATTCATGTATCTACAACTCTTATGTTTATGTAAAAGTCTAATTTAGCTGTTATGAATGTGAAAACTGGGACGCAACACAGGACAAGTTCTATCCAGATTTCTCTGTTGTTGTAGCTGAGTAGGTTGTATTACGTTTAGAATATCGCATTCTGTATAACTCTGTTTTGGGTGAATAAATATTTTTTGGAAAGATGATTCATGTATCTACAACTCTTATGCTTATGTGAATGTCTAATCTAGCTGTTATGGATGTGAAATTTGGGAAGCAGCACAGGACAAGTTTTGTCTAGACTTCAAATTTAGAAACCCGGTAGGGGCCACTGTTAGTGTATTGATGATATCTTTTTGTAAAAAATATATTTTTTGGTGATTCTTGTTGTGTTGCAATAATAAGAGATGTATCTACATCTTTCATGAAGGTTAAAAAGTCTAGTTTTGCCGTTTTCCTATTCAAATCTAAGTTACAATATGGGGTACTGAACTGGCCAGAATCACTGTTTTAGGAATAAAGTTGTATTTGTGCGGGCTGAGCTTACTTGTGATGATAACACTGTTTTATTTCGACATTACTGATATATTAGGAATTAAAGAAGTTATTTAATTGTATTTTTGAGGTTATATATATATACTTGTGAACAAGTTGAGGACCTTGATACGTTGGTTGGTCTCCGATTTGAGCTTGCGAAGTTGGTTGGACTGTTGCTACGCTAAAGTATTGAGGTTTGTGTATAAACTTGTACTTGCATTCTTGTAATGGCTGGTATATGTGAAATTTGATCTTGATACCTCTGCTACCTCTTGTCACTTTGCATTGTCGTGTTGGTATGATACTTGTGTAACTCACCCACTTGTACGGATTGTTTGATCACTTAGCACTCTTGTTGGGACCATGTCCTTCTTGTGGCTGTGGCTTTGTCACTATTGGAAAGCCTCTTATTTTGGATCATTTGCCATCTTGACTTTGGATTTGTAGTTCGTCTTAGGAATGGAAGTTATCCATTTTAAGTACGAAGTAGAAAGCCATTTTTAATATGGTTCTTGGTTCTCTTGATACAAGGCTTCGGTCCTTCTTGATATAGGGCAGTGACCCTTCTTGATACTTTCTTGTGCCGGGTGTGACGACATGAAGTTCATATGGGGCGAGTCTTGCTATTGAAATTCTTGGAAAATGGTGCTATAAGCTTCTTGACATTTGTATCTTTGAATATAGAACTTGATACTTGTTATCTATTGTTACTTGATTTATTTATTATATTTCAAGTATGATGCTCATTGACTTGGAAAAGGTAGCTTGGTGAAGTTTGAGGATTCCAACCCTATAGTTTTTACACCACTAAGCTATATTCTTAGCGATAGTTGTTTCTATCGTAGGGGCTGATCGAGAGGAGGCATGAAGATGGCCATGGGAGATGAAAATTTTGAGAACTTTTAAGAAGATCATATTTGCGTATAGGCATATATATTTTGTATAATTTTTGGTACTTATACACGATCTATGTGATGTATATTTGCATTCGATTTTGAAGCCTAACCGTATTATGTCCATGGGTTGTAATCTAAGTATGGCTATATGTTTGGTTTATTTGGGGTGTGTATGCCCTAGTTTGTAATATATTACATGTCCTACTTGTTTGGAATGAGAGTATGAAGCATGAACCCAATTATTTTGGGTACTCGAAAGTTGATGATAAATTTTTATTATCATTATTTAGTTGCATGAGGACAATATATGCATAAAAATATCTCGTGATTTATTTGCATATGGTAATTGGAAAAGGTCGTTACACCTAGGTCATGACAAAAAAGGAGCAAAACAAGCTGAAGAAAAGCAATAAAGGAGATCCTGGTTATCACCAAGACCACTCAACGAACCATCGAGTGGCTCTTCAGCTCGGCTAATGTTCTAGTGTGCCAGCCCTAGGGAAGAAACTAAGTTGGCGACAAAAGTGAGCATTCGGGGAATTGCTGAACGATTCCACGACAACACACTATATCGCCTAAAGTTACAGAACTTGGGATGGTGAGAACCAATGTAAAAGGGTGATGGAAGAGAGCAAAGGGTGGATCGCCGAACTCTTCTAATGGCTTTTCACGCTAGATTTTGAGAAACTATAAACTGGATTTTAAAAGGGATTTTGACCAGTTCTGACCCAGATATTGCAGTTCGTTAAAGTTTTCTCTTAGTTTTGTATTTCTTATTGTAGTCATTGAGGATTTTGAAGCTCAATTTTGAGGATTTGCAAGTGGGTTTCTAAATTTCTTCAATTTGGGCCATTATAAAGACTTGGGAACATTTACCCAAATCAAGGCAAATGTATTTGTTAATTGTTTCCCTAATTTAATGATGTGTGGCTAAAACCCCAATTCCTAGGGTGTGATTATGTGATTATGGTTTGAATTAGCTTATGGGTATTGGTAATTACTAATTTAAATGCTATATTGAAGTGGGTTTAATCATTAGCTGTGTTTTAATTTATGAATTGTAGTTGCAAATGAAGTTCTAAATTTGAGTTCTTAGCTTGCTTGAGAAAGTGGTTTTTGAACCAAAGCTTTTGATTAATGGTTTGTAGGTATTGGGTTCTTATGGGTTCAGCTCGAGAGAGTGAATCATAAACCTAATCTTACCCATCTTGCTCGATATAGAGGGTGTATTAAGGTTGTGGGCTATTCTATTTGTTAAGCTTGTTGATGTTCGAGAGAAATCAGTTGAAACGTGATAGTTGTTCGAGAGAAAACTATTTCAATCATAGTCCAACTTACCCACTGATATTTAGCTGCCTATTAGTAGTTTCAATTAAACATATAGCGAAATTTGTCTATAATCAATAACTTCCCGAGAATTCCTCTTTATATTGTTATTTTCTCTTGTTTGATTGCATAGTAGCTTATAATTGCAAACCAAACCCCCCCCCCCCCCCCCATTTCACATTCGTGTCATCTCTTTGACTTGTTTACCTGTGATTGTCGACAATTTCTGTTCCTTTAACTATTTGGACCACCTTTGTACTTAATAACTGAATTTGAACATGTACCGCTCCCTATGGGTTCGACCTCAACTCTTCGTTGGGTTTTGCGTTTGCACCTAGAATTGGATAAGTTGTGCTTGAATCATTAGGCAGCGTACACTCTCTGAATGATGCCACACTATCAAACAGAATCACAACATCAAGATGGTTGTTTAGACATCAAAAACACAATAATTAGAGACATACCCAAATTTGAGTCAAAATAGGAAAAAACGTACCCTAAGTTGGAAATTATGGAATTGACACCTTCAAGAAGTCCATTTGCTCACCAAACTTGTAAACTAAAATGGGACAAAATTCGAGGCTTAGAAAATCCCACAAACAAGACATGCATAAAAGCAAAATTGAAATAAATAAAGAGAGCTAGGCAGCCCCCTTGAGAATGAATTTATCTGAAACGACGAATTGCTCCAATTTCCCGAATACTCTAACACATAGCCCTGAACTCTCCCATCACGCTAGACTTCAAGTCACCCAAATCGTAGCTCTAAAACATGAAATATCACCAAATGAAGTATGAGAGAGGAGGTGAAATACTTTTGGTCTTTATTAAAAAGACCAAACAAATTCTTCATTGCGAGCGCAGCCCAAGAGGGCCCACTAACATGGAGGCCAATCGAATCAGACCTTCACGAATGTAAAGCCACATATGTGATCATTTAAGAAAACTAGCTTTTTGTTCACAAATGTGGAAAAGCGCCCACAAATGGGAAGTAGAGATATG
The DNA here is from genome assembly GCA_037074985.1 of Solanum bulbocastanum. Lineage (NCBI taxonomy): Eukaryota > Viridiplantae > Streptophyta > Magnoliopsida > Solanales > Solanaceae > Solanum > Solanum bulbocastanum. Next base: position 17,974,341 of record CM073599.1, read on the forward strand.
GGCCTGCCTTTCATGCCTGCGTGAATGCGGCCCCAGGCTCGCAAACATGGAGGCCAATCTTATTGGTTATAGCAATCGCGACCCTAGGTGAGCTAATGTGAAAACAGATGGGGCCTTCACCAGCACTGCACATCACCTAGTTTTCCCAAAGTCCAAATCCCCAATGAGGTGCTCGAGATTCATTAAAAACCCTTTCGTGCAGATGAAATATAATGCCCCACCAAATTTGACATTTCAGACTCAACGGAGTAGTTGAAACATCAAATCATTCTCGACAAAAAGTGGGTTTCACACTAAAGCTTCATTTTAATATAAATTCCTCTAGGGGACTCAAAATTGGCCTAGAGTCCTCAAGATCCACATGAAAGGTCATTCTAGACCAAACTCAAGTTTTCAAGCTAACATAACCGTCAAAATTGTAAATTGAGGCCATCTTCCTAAACTTTCTTCCTTAGCTTCTGAGCGAAGTCAACCATTTAAGATTTAGAAGCTCTAAAAGAAGGAAACTTGAACATAATTAAAATACATAAGCACGTGACCGAACTATCAATCCTAGCAAGTCATAAATGAAGTCGAGTCGCTAAGGAATGCTCTAAATGATAAAAATAAGGCATTAAGAAATGACCTATATGATCATTACAATATCCACTACTAGAAAGGACTTTTGTCTACAATAGTAACAATAGGAAGTACTTGAAGGATAAACCTGGCGGCTTCTATGAAGAAGGCCACGCAAAGGAGGCTCAAGGGCTTGTTAAGGAAGGCGGCAAGGGCCGACGAAGGGTGGAAAACGAAAGGTGTTTCCTGGTCCCCCCTAAGTTAGGGGGTGCTTGTGGGGGGGGGGTGTGCCACGATGAAATAGGGGAATGAAAGGCCGCTTTGCGTTGGATGCTCTTTAACCTCCCCACAATGATGGCTCTATTGTCTTGCGGAGCGTTAAAGCATTATTCTTTGAAAAAGTGCATAAGATTCTCTCATGTCTCATGATCGGTCTTCTTAATAGCCTCCTTGACTTGGTGATGCCTCCAACAGACCTTAACCATATGAATTGTTGTCAAACGCAACTGTCGCACATCTTTGTCTAGAATAGCAAAAGGCTCCTCCACAAAAGTTAGACGGTTATCCAACTCAAGTGAATCATGCAAGGGCACATAAGTCTTTTTAGGCACATACCGACATAGCTTAAAAACATGGAAAATCAGGTGAATAGATATAAATACAAGAGGTAGATCCAACTCATAAGTGACATCTCTAATAGTCCAAAGATCAGCAAATGGCCCAATGTACCTGGGGCTAAGCTTTCACCACCTTTAATACCTCATCACGCCCTTCATGCATGGTACACAAAAGAATACCTGTTCTCCAACTCCAAACCTCAATGTCTAATGCCTATGATTAGTATAACTTTGGTGCCTACTCTGTGTGGTCTTCAACCTATCTTGAATCACCCACATATGATCCAAGGCCTTCTAAAGAAAATTAGTACCACGTGGCCTAGGCTCTAAAGACTCAAACCAACCAACTGGAGAGCAACAACGTATACCATATAAGGCATTAAATAGGGTTGTCTGAATACTAGAGTGGTTGGCTTTGATATACGTAACTTCAAGGCTGAGTCTCACTTATCTATTTTCTTTTTCACTTGGATTTCTTTCCTCCATTTTTTCCACAGCCCAATTTAGGCTTTGTCCTAAATTGTCTATGTAGAAAAATCAATGCTTAGAAAGGGATTCATGGGTTAGAAACTAGGGTAATGTTTTGCTCTAGAGCTTCATGTGGTTGAAAACAAATGGTGTAGGCTCAAATGCTACCAAAATAGTTGCAATCCCTTACAAGGTAGTCACAAAAGGTATGAAGTTATTAGTTTCCCTCTCAAAATTTGTGCCCAACATCATTTCTTTCTTTCACAAAGGCTAAACAATTACAATACCAAGGTGAATTCTTGGAATCAACAAACATCCTTTCAAGTAAGATCACACCTCGCATGACACTTCAATGATAATCGTTTAATCAAAACTTACAAAATTAAGAAACTTAAGTGCGATGTTGCAAGGCTCATATTAATACGTAGCTAGTCAACACTAGAATATAAATGATCATTCAAAAGTAAAGAAAAATTGATTTCCTCTTGCAATACCAACACAAAACACATCTCTCATCAATAGCACTATGGAAGACATTAATATTGTACAAAATCGATCCTCGAAAAACAATGAATTCACAGGCAATCTTATCCATTTCACAACTCTAAAATTCTCGGGTCAATGGATAGAGAGACAAAATGATATCAAACCAACCAAATATCGTAATAAAACCAAAATACTAAAATATCAAAAAATGCAACTAAAATAACAAAATACAATATAAAAAGGGGAATATAGGTATAGGTGTCCTCACTCAAATAAAAATTACTAGCAGTGTCCTCGATGCAATAAAAATAGAAATTATGGTAGCAAAATGAGTGAAAAGTCCCCCGATAGCATATGTCTGTGAAGAACTCTAATCATGAGGCTCAGGAGGGATGACATCATCTCGGGCATTTGTACCCAAAACATCTAAAATAGGAGGCAACAAAGTAGCATCAATCGAGGAAATAGTGGCCGACACATCGAGGGGACAAATACCACAATCTGAAGGATAAACTCAATTAGTAACAATAATAAATGTCTCAACATGAGATCTAACCAATATAACATGGACTATTGACTCGTCCATATCCTGTAGCTCTACGAAGGCCTCAACACTAAGCTGCTCATCATCTTTCAAGTACTTGTCCTCATCAGTTTCCTCAGTTGCATCATCATCAACCAGCTTCTCATTTATTTCGAAAGGTATAGCTGCTCTCGGCTCAATAGGTAACCTTATCCCACAACATACAGATATCTATGGACTTTAGTAGGTCCACATAAGCCCTAAGATAATCTATGTAGCTCCTAAACATTGTAAGCCTGATAGAACTTCGATGGTGGCCCCAACATAGATCTCCTCCTAGTCAATGATAGGACCTACCAATACGTCTTTCTAGTGCCAGAGGATTGACTCATTTTGGGATGATATAAAGTTGCTATTGATGAAACTGAACCAGTATTGAGTACCAATATTGATATCCTTCTTCTTAATGTTTACTCCGTCAGCCAACCATGGAGGAGTAATATCGGAGATTAAGGGTGCTAACCACCCCTGGAAGGCATCCTGATTGTGCTTCATATGCAGCTTGTACAACCCAACTTTGTTGACTTTTGTATCCAAAGTATCATTGATCGTTCCTAAATTTCACTGTACCATCTTCCACAGGACTTCTACCTCTTCCAACGGTCTCCAAGCTATGCCTTTTGTCTTCTTTGGCAACACCTTGGCTTAGGCTTTATATAATTCATGAACTCAAGTAGGGAAATATAGGGGTTGCCCTTTGGTCAATCAATCAAACCCATGGAGCTTTATTGTGTCCCATATAGTTGGGTAGTTACTCACTACCCCATTTGTTGATAGACTTGTGTTCTCCAAGATAGTACGATCCCCTACTTCTTTGATCCTATTGAGGTATCTTTCAGCAATTATCAAGAGCACTTTGGAAGCATGTGATTCTAGATTTTGCGGCAACTTGGAACGAATTTTTGTCCTCTTCTTTTCCACAATCTTTTTAGGTGCTGGAACTTTTGCAACTTCTTCTTTGGTTCACTCACATGTGTGAAGGTGCATGGAGTGGTCTGTTGCTGTATATAGGGCTCATTTATGACTATCCTCTTATTTCTTTTTAGAGGGGATGGAGGAGGAGATTCTTATTCAGAGTTTAATTGATGTAAATATTTTCCTTCAGCCATTTTGCTATAGAGCACAACACATCAAAACAAAGATTGGGTGAAGGTTAGTAGAAAAGAATCACAAAAGAAAGCATAGTTAAAACAATCTTCTTAGGCTCGCCAAATGGAAAATATGATTCACCTTAAAAGTAAGGCGAACTAAGATGAGCTCACCGAACTTGAAAGACCAAAACACAACTTCCCTAAAGCATAATGGAAAGTATTAAATCCAACTCGGCAATCCAATGAGTTGGTTTCGGTGATCAAAGACAAGCCCGCTGAATGTGACAGTGCAAAAAGTTTAGGCAAATGAATAATGGGAGATGTCAACTCAAACTCGGCAATCCATCAACTTGGTTTTAGCGATCTGAGACAAGCCCACCAAATGTGACAAGATGCAAGTCACAAACACTAAATTTAAAGATGATTGGAGCTTACTCAGTGATTCGCCTAATTATATTGGCAAGCTAAGAAATGCTCGCCGAATAGGTTATTTATGCCCAAACCAATTTTTAAAAACTTAAGCACAAAAACGTTACTCCACCCAACACCTAAGAAATTTCACAAGTTACCAATATGCTAATCCACGCCTGGGTACTCAAATTTCCCCCTATTCTACTCAAACTTTACCCAATCACAATTCAAGCAAAACCCAATCAATTTAACAACCCAATTTAAACTTTTAACCTTCACAATCCATTTGCCAATTGAAGGCCACAATCAACTAAATCTAAACAATCCACTGAATCACTCAACACAATATCAACAACAACCATAAAAATGTTTCATATGCATCATGTTAAAGCACTAATAACAAACATAATGTCGAAGAACCAACCTCAAACAAATACAAGACCGTGAGAAAGAGGAAGGAAGGGTTTGGGGAAAGTATCACAAACAATCACACACTCCAAGCAAGTAACTTGAATCACAATGAGCACACACTAGTATTTAAGCAAATATTTGAGAGATAAGGAAGTGAAAATGGACAAAAAGATCAAACTATGCCTTTTAAATAAGGAAAAGCCTCTTGGTATTTTTATGTTCGACGTATTCAACAGTTTGCAACTAATATCGCCAAATGTGTTTGGCAAATCATCGAAGCTCACTGATGATGCCTAATCAAATACCAAACCTAAAACTCAACTTGAAAGACCTGATGTAGTTCACCTAGGATCATTCAGTTGATCGCCAAATGGTTCTTGTATACCAAAGTTGACAGTACCATTTTTCAAAATTCATGGCTCAAAAGGCGAACGTGAAGATATATTTTTAGCCACTTCAGCCGATCGCTGAATGGGTATTTCCATTGCCCTTTACATTCACTTCAACTTTTTGATTCCCTTTTAACCTACACTCACAACACACGTAGTGAAAAAATAAAATAAACTAAAGTTGGTTCCGAAGAAGCAACTTACTTACCGTTGTATCAGCCACAGTCCTTACTCATCAACTATCATTCTTGGGGTTTCAGATGGTGTCACTAGGAAAAGTCCTTTTTTGCCTTGGATTTATATGGGTAGAGATTCAGAACACTTGGGTTTGTAGCTGCTTGATTGACATAGAATGAGAATTAAATAGTGAGTCAAATTGGAGAAACCATTTTTCAAATCTTTCAACACTTTGTCTGACCTTTCAAACTTGTGAAAGATCCTTACTAACATTTTATTCAGTTCTATTTCCTTCTAATCTAGCTTCTTTTGACTTGGGAGGATCATGAGGTGGGATGTATCTATACTTTTCACCTTCATGCTGTCTTTGATAACCACCTCGATCACTCTTATCTCTCCAACATTATACCTTTCCTTGTTTCAACCATGGTTCCCGCCTGACTTTGGATAGTTTGGATGAGAACCCCCCATTTGGTTTCCCATATAATGTATTTCTTCATTGTACAATGCCTCAAACTTGGAATCATGTGAGAACTGCCCAATGCTTGTACTATGTAAGTTAATTGATTTAAATCCACTCCCTATTACATGATTGGATAACAAGTCAAGTTGAGTCGTCATCTTCACCATGTTTCCATCACGCTTTTGGTCTCTCTCTAGTTATCCTTGGTCAAGCCCAAATGTAGAGAAGGTACTTGATCCTCCCTAGTATGCCATGCTCAATTTAATTTGGTCATGTCATCGAGCAACATTGTTGCCACTTCATATGGTTGCCTATCATCCCTCCTTGGATTAGTTCGTCAGCCAACCATTTGTTTACCATATCAAGGCTATGATAGAAGTATTGTAGCAACAAGATAATTAGATGTCACGACCCAAGGTATCCCCTAGGCAAAACATGGAGTACAAGATCCGTGAGAGGCCCCATACAAGCCACTTAGCATTGGTCATACAAGATAATAGAAATATAAGATTCAAAAGACAGTTTCAACATAATACAAAGAGGAAGTCAAAACATCATCTCCACACCATCTAGTACATAAGAAGTGATCGGGACGTAGCCTCTACATCAAGTCCAAATCTAAAATTAAAGGTATAAAGAAAAAAAAGCTTGCTCCTTGGAAGGTGAGGACTCAAAAATCTTCAAATCTTCAACTATAAGGTACCTGATGCTTATCGTGACCAATGGCACTAACCTACGGTACGAGTGTCTACAATCGTTGATAATATAGTAACCCAACTAAAGGTTGGGTTCGTGTCCGAAGGGAGTGGTTTTGAGAATTAATAGAAAAATAAAATTTAGTTCTACTTAGTCGTAGCTAAAGACATTAACGAGTAAAATCATAGTAAATAAAAGGGGGTGACACAAAAGTGTCAAATATCAATTGGGGGTTTTCTCACAAGTAGTAAAAACAACAAAATAAAAAGAAAATCAAGTATGGGGAAGAGTTCTTGGGGTGTGACCACAATACAAGTTGAGATAAATCGTTGGGTACAGGCTTTCAATAGGAAATTTGCAAGATAATAGTGACTAGGCTAAGCTTTAGATGGAAATAAGTTCCCTCTTGGGCAACTTACCCCATTTCAAATCCGTTCCTCTCGGACACCCATTTGCCGCAAGAAGGTCAGCCTACGCCATACCCCACTCACTCTCTCAAGCTGAGCGTTAGGATATGGGACTAGGGCTCACCCTCTTGGATTGAACCTTATGTCGACCCACTGCTTAGGCCATCAGTCTAGTGGTCTTGGTTTCGCGATCTCCCTCTTAGGCAAGCCAAAAACACATGGGTGGTTTTGTATTTGTAACTACAAACCCATTAAATTAAACCATAACTACTAGATGAACTCACCATTAAAATACATCTAACCCATCAGCAAGCAAGATCCAACAACAATATCAACACATATTTACTAAATCACACCCCAAGAATGGGGGTTTTTAGCGACACATCAAGAAATAACAAAATACACCTAAAATGATACTAAAATCAAATGGGTATAAGGAATTAAACCTTGATTTAAGCAAAGGAAGAAGAATGGAGAAGACCCACTTCTAACATGGGGAAGATAAAATCCTTCTTTCTTCAAGTCTTCCAAAAAACCCTCTCCAAACTTTAGAGAAAATATCCCAAGAAAAGTACTATTCTATTGAAAATTATAATAATGGTTCCACTCTCAAAAATTAATAAAATGTTTAATATGTATAAACTTCAGAAATTAGTGTTGTTAGTCGAAGTCATCGAATGACTCGGCGACTCGCCCTTCTTCTGTCTCATCGCTGTTTCGTGCTTGCCTTCATCATCTTCACATTCTGGACCATTGGGCGGTATAGTACAACTCGTGGAACTATTCGGCGAAGCACCAACTACTCCTTTCATCGCCTATTTGATCCTTCTCCTTCAGGGCTTCGCGTACTGGAACAAAGGGTAGAGTGCGTCTCGCTTGGCGATGCATAGGCTTCAACTTCTTTGTTCTTTTAAGCTTTTTTGTTCCTTTTTGCACCTAAGTGTCCATGCTTCCACTGAAACTTCAAATACCTAAAACTTAAGAGTTTTCATCAAATATTGAGACAAAATAAGCATTTGAAGACACTATTTATATCAAAATAAAGCCCTAAATGAGTCTAATTTGTCGACTCATCAACACCCCCAACTTAAACTTTTGCTTGTCCTCAAGCAAACTCAAGTTCAGCTGTTCAACAAGGTGTCTCAAATAGTTCTACACACGACTAAATCATGAACATACACAACAAGACTCAAATTAATTATGCAAAGATCAACTTGTACTCAAAGATTCAAGTTGTGATACACCACTACCAAAGATTCTTATGCTCGCAATACTTGCTACTTGTGCAAGTTAAAGCTCAACAAAAAGTAGCTAAATTCCCTCACATAAAGAATGATTCCATATTTCACACAGAGGTTAGTCAATTCAAGATTAGGAATCAGATGCAACGCTTACACTCAGAAAAGAGGAACTCAATGCATGTTTTGACCCATAGGTTTGCCCTTATTTTCCAATTGATTTTTGATTCGGCTTACTCAAGATTAGAAAGGTCTTTCTAAGGCTTGTAATTGGGATGAGTGCAAAGGTATGGTCATTTAGGCTCAGTGACTTTTTTCTCGTGAGATATGGTATTCTCAAGGCATTCCCTTCTTTTCCTTTATCAATTCTTTTTCTAGTGCTTCTAAGTCATATTTTTATTCACCTCCATGGATTGCTTGGAAACCCAATTTCCTTTGTACTTTATTCTACACACATTTTCTTTAAATTTTTGTTTGAATGGTTTCCATTGTTCTGCAACACCATCGGTTACATGGGACTTTTCTTGCACTTCTTGACTTCTCCTTTTCCTTTTTACCACACCCCCAACTTAGGCTTTTGGCCTAAGCTGGATATTCGCTAGACCACAAATCAAGAGGATTATAGGTAGTGGGTCAATAAAGTCTAGGGTTCATCAAGGTTCTTCCAAAGAGAGGTAAGGTTCAAAGGGTGTTCAAAAGAGTTTCACACGCTCACGGGTAGGCCACAAAAGAGGTATATGTCAAATTTGGCTCACACTCTTTAAAGTAGCCTAGGATCATTTCAAGAGTACACCTTTCTAAATCAATCAGACTAATAGGGCAAATTCTAGGTTTATTCATGCATTTTTCAAAGTAAGCGAATCACACAAGGCATCGACACTTAATTCAAACAAGACAACACACTTTCGCTAGTGTGCAACGGTCATTAAAAAAGAATCAATTTGATAAATGGTTAATCACAACGAGATGCAAAGAATTTATATATTTTCTATGCAGCTTAATTTGGCCTTATCATAGCCATACATTCATGTTCATTCAATTGTATGTGCTATTTAATTCATTGGTATTAATTGAAACTGAGACTTAAATTTTGCAAAAGAACAACCACTTTCATCACAATCAGTGGCGAAAATTTTTGAAAAATAATTATAATTTTTTGGAAGGGTCAAAATCATTTTGCAATTAAAAGTAAGCGAAGCAACAAGCTCAAACATCCACAGAAAAGCAGTGTAACAACAATTTTAAACAGAACAACCCAAATATATATACAAAGCATGAACACAAATAGCACAAAAAAGGTGTGGGCCTCACCACACCACAATAAAAAGTATTTGTCCTCAAATATATAAGAATAATCCATAGGCCAAATTAAAGAAAGACAAAGATAGGGCTAGAGAATAATATTGGTTAGGTAGCTGTTTTGAGTTGGAGTCTTTCAAAAGAAGTCGCATAAAGCAGAAGGTATGTTGGGGGGCGTTTGGTGCATTTTCGAGTGATTCATCAAGCTCTGTACAACTTTTCTTAGCATTCCAATTCGCCTATCTTCAACCCACACTCTCGAGTGATTAATCAGCTACCTTTTTATGTGTTGGCCTGCAGCTTATCTCGTTCGTTCCCATTTGTTGATAGCGCTTTGACTTCTGGGAGATTCGGCGCTTCACCAAACAAATTTTTACTTCGACAAGTTTTACAGAACTTATCAACAGCTGTGCATGTTCAAACGGTGACGACAATCGGGGTCACCGATCAGGTGGACGAATCGCCGAAATCTTCCTGAGCTCGTCAAGTTTTACCAACTCCATGCTCAAAGGGTGCCTTGAGTCCAACGGCGAAATATCATTGATTACTGGCGTCTTCGGTAACTCGCCAACTGGGTCTGCTGCTCGCCATTCTGCACCTCTTTGACACCTACCACACTTCAATTTGTAAAACTAAGACACTATTATTTTACTTGTATGCAAATATAAGATAATATGGGGTTTTGGGTTGCCTCCAAACAGCGCCCGAGTTAACGTTGCGGCATAATGCAAGTCAAAGACTACTCTTCGTCCTCAAAATCACCTATGGTGTAATTAGATGAATCTTCGGCGAACTGAGGATAGTGACCCATCATCAAATGGGTGATTTGAGCATCCTACAGTAGAATGGTCATGGAGTTTGAAGTAGTTACTCGTTTAGCATATCAATGTTGTCCTCCATGTCATTAAGTTTCTTACCATGTTCATCAAGTTTTTGTTGGATGAGTGAGGAGGTATCATTACTTTGCATACCCTCATGCCTCTTTCTCTGTTTGAACTCTCGAAGGGAGAAGTTCTTTTCCTTCTCCCGGGTTTGCTCTTCCAATCTCGTCACCCGTTTGGATAGAACATCTACTTGCGCCACCAATTTATCCCATTCATATTTCTTTTGGGCTTCTTTGTTGGTTTCAACCATTTTATCAAGTAGTGTTGCAATGACTTCATAGGGTTGGTTTAACATTCCTTCTTCAAAAAGGTGCTCAGCTATGCTTCTATTTTCGGGTTCGAGATCTCGATAAAAGCAATCCAGCAGGGTCTTATTAGTCATTCCATGGGATGGGCATGTCTGCAAAATTACTTTGAATCTCTGCCAAAATTCTAGAATTATCTCCTCCCTTTCCTGTTTGAACGTCAGTAGGTTATCCCTAAGGTTCAATAGCTTCAGAAGAGGATGATCTGTGTGATATCCATAGTGCTCATCCATTTTTGTTTTTGTGCGTTGGTCTTCACACAAGCAAAACAAAACTACAACTAAGATTAGTAAAGTTAAAACTAAGAAAAACCAAGAATTCTACTTAACTAAGAATTCCCAAATAACACCACTCCCCGGCAATGGCACCATATTGATGCAAGAAAATCTTGAGGTATAACTTTATTAAATTTTCAGATGTAAAAATTAGAATTTTCTATTAAATCTCAATGAGGTATTGTTTTTCACTGATTTTTTTTTTCTATTGTTGAGTTTGCAAAAATGATTTTGTATGTTCAAGAGTTGTATATAAATTCTTCTGATGGTGTATGACGTTTTTTGTGTATATCTGAAATATCAAAATAAAAGGAATCATTATTATTAATAAATATTTTAGAAATGATTTTCTATGTTCAATTGTTATATATACATTCCATCTATTCTAGATCTAACATAGTCATGCATGTTAAATTCATTAGATCTAACAAAAGGTGAATACAATTTTTTCAATATGCACAAACATAAAATCTATGCTATTTAGTTTTTTAACAATTTAATTTATGATCTAAATTTTTCAATCTGCATTAAGAGATGCCATTCTGTGTAGAGTTCTTCTACGTGTATGCTATTTTCTTTTGTTTTTAAAATCAATTATATGTAGATATTCAATATAAATAAATTTTGTACAAGAGAATTATTTAATACATTTTACTATCTAAATAAAATAAAATCCTATTAGGACTAAAAAGAATTTTTGAAGACTTCTAATCTATAACTTTGAAATATGCTTTTATTTTTCTTTTCTTAAAATAAATACTAAACTCTGACTTATTTTACGTACAGAATGGTGAACATGAAAAATCGTGGTACAAAAGTGATCATTGGTAAAAATGAGATAGACAAAATCCCTAATTTGCCCATGGATATCCTCGATAAAATATTTAAGAACATGTCATTTCGGTAATTGGTAAAATTGTGCGTCTTGTCGAAGAAGTGGGAACATTTCTGGGCTATGCATCCAATTCCAGTTCTAGATAGATAGTTCTTTAAAGAGATAAGTGGTAATATAGGATTGACTAAAGATGGTTTTAGTGGCCTGATTGACAATATTCTCTTCCGACATGTTGGATCAATAGTGAAGTGTATCCTTGAGTTGTCAACTATCTATTATAATGATGATAGGGACCTTGGTCATTGCACTATAGGAAAAAGCTTTATTTAAAACCAATATTTAGGGATGAGTTAATAATCCTGTCTTTAAAGGTGTATGTATTGGGATGAGATTTTAATCCGGTCTTTAATTTCTTGAGTTATTGTGAAGGTACTAAATGTGGTTTCTAGAGAAAGTATAAACTGGTCCCAATTTAAAAATTTTGGGGTCTTGAGAAATTTATTAAGGCGGGAAAGTATTGAAATATTAAAACAAGAATCTATTTTTACCAAAACTAAGGCCAAAATGTCCATTAGTGATTAAAATTGTAAAAGGAAAAAATAAATAAAAGACTTCTGATTCTCAATGCTTACGGTGACATAGAACCCTAGCAGTGAGTTTACTAACAACGATCTTTATAATACAATAATCTAAGAGCAGCTTTAACTGAAAATTTTTGATTTCTCAATATAGAGAAAGCACAGGTCTGACCAGAAGAAGACCCAACAACTTGGTTCAGTTATTCATCTGTATTTTTTCAGAACAAAGAAAGTACATGTCTACCTAGCACCGATCTCAACTCAATCTCCATCCTTTATTCAATTGAATCTCAGGTATTACTCCACTTCTTCCGATTTATTTATCATTCGATAAAGTCGATTTGTTGTGTGTTTTGTTCAAGTTATAACTCTTCTTGTTTAAGTTACTTTTGTTCTCTCACACTAGCTGCATGTCAGTATTTGTAAGAAAATATTCAGTTTTATAGTGTGTTGTAATCCCAAAAATGAAGAGGATATATCCTTAAAGAACTAAAGGTTAAGAAAATAGTGAACTAAACTTGAAAATAGGCATTAACAACTAGACTAACTAAAACAATTAATATGTTCAATATCGAGAAAGTTGTGTTCAAGTTGAGAAATTCTTTATGAATTACAACTGAATTGTTTTTAAGCTTTTAAGCCTACCAGAGCAAGTGAGAAAGCTGATTCATGTATGTTACTATTGGAAAAATGATAAATTGATAGTTTTGTTTGGTTTTGAAACTAATAAAAGATGTAAAACAAAATAGAGTTGTGTTATTCTAATTGGTTCTCTTATTTCTTTCTAGTTGTATCTCAATTATTTTTCCTCTTTGCGAGTAGTTTTTTTCTTCTCAAAATCTAAGAGTAGCTCTCAACTAAAAATTTTTGTTTTATCAAAATAGAGAAAGCACAGGTCTGCCCAGAAGCAGACGCAACCGCTTGTTTTAGTTTTTCAGAACAAAGAAAGTATAGGTCTATACCTAGCACCAATCTCAAATCAATCTCCATCTTCTATTCACTCGAATCTCAGGTATTACTCCACTTCTTCCAGTTTATTTGCCTCCTTCGATTAACCCGATTGGTTGTGTGTTTTGTTCAAGTTATAACTCTTATTGTTTAAATTACTTTTGTTCTCTCACACTAGTTGCTGATCATTATTTGTAAAAAAAGATTCAGTTTTATAGTGTGTTATGATCCAAAAAATGAAGGGGATATATCCTTAAAGAACCAAGTGTTCCTAAAGGTTAAGAAAACAGTGAATTACACTTGAAAAGAGGCATTAACAACAAGACGAGCTAAAACAATATGATCAATATCGAGAATGTTGTGTTCAGGTTGAGAAATCCATTATGAATTACAAGTGAATTGTTTTTATGCTTTTAATCCTACCAGAGAAAGTGAGAAAACTGATTGTTGGATGTTACTATTGGAAAAGTGAAAAATTGATAGTTTTTTTTTTTTCACATCTGAAACTAATAAAAGATGTAAAACAAAATAGAGCTGAGTTATTCTAACAGGTTCTCTTATTTCTTTCTAGTTATATCTCAGTTATTTTTCCTCTTTGTGAGTTGTTTTTTTGTTCTATAAATCTAAGAGTAGCTCTCAATTGAAAATCTATGATTTATCAAAATAGAGAAAGCACAGGTCTTTGTAGAAGTAGACACAACAACTTGGTTTCAGTGTTTAATCTGTGTTTTTTCAGGACAAAGAAAGCACAGGTCACCTAGCATCGATCTCACTCATTCTTTACCTTCTATTCTCTTAAATCTCAAGTATTACTCCACTTCTTCTAGTGTATTTGTTTCCTTCTATAAAGCTGATTTATTGTTTGTTTTGTTCGAGTTATAACTCTTCTTTTTTAAGTTACTATTGTTCGCTCACACTAGCTACTAATCATTATTTGTAAAAAAATTTAGTTTTATAGTGTGTCATGCTCCAAAAAATGAAGGAGATCTATCTCTTATATCTGTTGACTTGTATCTAAGTTATTTCTCCTCTTTTGCGAGTTGTTTTTGTCTTCTCTAAATCTAATTTGTTGATTCTCTTTCTTATACCATAGTGTAGAGTGTCTGCCTAAAGCATCGATCATATTTTCACAATGAAATTAATTCGAATTAATGAAAGATGAAAGAAGTATAATAGATCTGATGCAAATTACCTCTTATATATGTTGTTCATAGTAGGTTGAAGCAGTAATAGTTTCATTTAGGCTTCAAAACATGGCAAACTCGAGAATTTTCAAGATACATTCTAATAGTAGCACCATACATTCTTCCATTTTTGTGTAACTGAATCACTATTTTAGTCTGTTCGAATCTCAGGTATGCCTCCTCTTTCGAGAGCTGGTTTTTTCTTCTTGTGTATATTTGATTTGTTCGAGTTACATTACTTGTTTGAATTAATCTTCTTCTCCCAGATTAGCTGGTCAATTTTTTTTGAAGTATATTCAAGTTTGTAGTGTGATAAGATTCCAAAAATGTAGGGAATGCATCCTAAGAGAAATTACTTTTCCTAAAGAAACAAAATAGTGAACTACTATAGAACAGAGACACTCACAAATTATGAATTAAGACAATATTCAGAGACAATACAGAGGGAGTTATTCAACTAAAGAAATCTATTCTAAATTACAGGTGAACTATTGTTTACCTATTAAGGCAAATAGAGCAAGCTGGAAAGTGGTTTCATTTCTTAAAACTTATCCAAATGTATAGTTACCTGCAAGTAATTCCTTAAGGTACTGGTCAAAGAATCACAAGTTTGCGCATCTTACGCTTTTTCTTATTATTCATATTTTCTTAATCTCTTTTTATGTATTCTCCAAGGTTATGACGCCTTGTAAGCAATGGATGCAATGTTCTCTTGATAATTGGGTCAACCAATTGATAATATTTCAATGATCACTTGTTTACCTTAGAAGATGAGATGAAAGAAATAAGAAAAACACAAGAATTATTTGCTGCTTATCAACCACATAATCCGCATATGACATTACACGAATCAATTGAATGACCACTGACTTCTTTTGCTAATCAAGTAAGTAACAATATACCAAACTGTATTTGCGAATAGTTGTTTAAGCAGTTAGTATATGGCTTCACTCTTACAAAACTAATGAAGAGAGGAATGAATAAATAGCATATCCATTGTCCTTCTTGAAATCGAAAGACACTAGATTGATAATTGACATGCTTTCCATCAGCTTTCCTGTTATTATTGATATGCCTATTTAAAGGAATTATTCACTAGTGAGGTACTTCGTTGGGTGATTATCTTCTATTAGCTAGTGGTTGTTTGACATATTTGTGTTGTGATTCATGATACATATTAGGTTTTTTTTTTTTTTGTTTGTTGGATTGATAATGAAAAATTGTATTGATTTTTGAGGATCTGTCATGAACAGAATACTAAAACTTTTCCCTGTGAAGTGGAAAAAACTGATGTTTCAGTAGAATGATGACTAGTTCCGTTTAGTAGATTCTAGTAAAGATTACAGCCTTTGCGAATCAGAAACTTTGTTTAGGCTACTGCAATGGCGTCTTCGCCGGCAATAGAATTGTTTAAACGATTA
Organism: Solanum bulbocastanum; assembly: GCA_037074985.1. NCBI lineage: Eukaryota > Viridiplantae > Streptophyta > Magnoliopsida > Solanales > Solanaceae > Solanum > Solanum bulbocastanum. The sequence goes on from CM073599.1 coordinate 17,990,065, forward strand.
CAACCTTAGCGAATTAGAAACTTTTTTTAGGCGGCTGCAGCGACGTCTTCATCAACAATAGAATTGTTTAAAAGATTACAGCCTTAGCGAATCACAAAATCTATTTAGGTGACTACAGCAGCGTCTTCGCCGGCAATAGAATTGTTTAAAAGATTACAGCCTTAGCGAATCAGAAACTCTATTTAGGCGGATGTAGTGGTGCCTTCACTGGCAATAGAATTGTTTAAATGATTACATCCTTCTTTATCTGTGTTGTTTCCATTATATACAAATATAATAGCATACGCATATCTTTTTCCTTTGTTGTTTTTAGTTTTGTTCAACTATGTGCGAACGACTTTTATTTTCTGCAAACTATACATAGTGAATGTAATATACAGTTTTTTTTGGGATTTCATGCAGCTTATAGTTCTTGGGATTTAATGGATTTATTATGAATGCAATCTGTAGACATTTTGGTCTTGGGATACACTATAAAAGTTGTCTTACTCAATTGTTCTTATGTTCTTGCAGCTTGTTAATAATTTTGGTTAACCCTTGGTGAATTTCAGTGTCCTTTTGTGAAGATTGAAGCTACAAGTCAATATGCAAGTTTAGAAGATGCACAAGTCCATTAATATTTTTCTTGGGGTATTGTTAATTTGCTAACCTTTTTTTGTTAAACAAATATTGAAACTAACACCATTGGATGTTCACTTATTTTTATATTTATATCAGCCTTTTGTATGGAGAATACCGTAGACAACTTATATTTATTGATAAAATTTATATTAATTTTGTGAAATGAAGTTTCGAAAGTGTTGATGGTCAGTAATAGACCAAAAATTTTGCTCGTCTCTAAAAGTTCATCTAAGATGAGATAGTTTCTTGTCTCTAAAAGTTTCATCGAGGATTGGACAACTTCTTGTCCCTAAGAATGATCATCTAGGATGAGGTATTGCTAGTCGCGAAAAAATAATCTAAGACGACATGGTTGCTCATCAAGAAAAAGTAATCTAAGATGAGGTAGTTGCTCGTCCCTAAAAAGTTATTAGGGCAAGTTCGTTGCTAGTTGCTAAAGGGATTTAATGACCAGAAAATGACTAGTTTTCAAAGAATTAAATCCTCTATTTGGGATGAGATATACCGTCTTCAAAAGTATTTTGGCGACCAGCTTTGATTCCATCTCTATACTCATTCAGTGACCAGCTAAAGGAATTTGTCCCAATTGACCTTTAGCGAAGAAGCATTTTAGGACGGGTGGCGACCAGCCTTTTCCTATCTCCATAGACTATTTATGACCAAATTTGACATTCTAGGACCATATTTCCCTTCCTTAGAGGTTGTTTTTCTTGTAGTGTTGGTTGTTATGCGTAACAAGTAAATGTGTCAAAGAACTTACCCTAAAAAATTACAAACACAATTGCTATACATTACTTTTATGCATATTTGACTGCCCAACTCTCACATATTTAGACGTAACCAATTTCATAGTTAAACCACCTTCTTCCAAAACATTATTCCTAAATCTCCTTGAATTGACTTTGAAGTCCATAAAATTTCACCCAGCCAAGGTAAATTATGTCTTGAATACCCCATTACTTACATCCTTAACATTAATTGCTTGCAATGATGTTCATTTGCTCACCATACCTGCTCCTAGGATCTAGTTCTTGACTGTTAATGATAATTATGACATTCACACAATTTTTTTTGTAAATTTCTCAAATGTTAGGGAGTTGTTATTCTGTGACGAATCTTACTATGAAGAAGGGAGGTTCATTACATGGTCACTTCTTCTTTATTTCTGCCCTAACCTAGCAAGGCTTGTTTTGATTAATTCTTGCATCCAGGTGAGTATAATTTGATCAAGACATATTTCAATATTTTTTATTACAAAGTTTTCAATAAATGTTACAATGCTCATATATGCTTAACCATTAATGGATTTTTACCTTTTTTTTTCCTTTTATCAAGCATTTCGGTGCAGAATTTTTTCCAAAAAGGTTTGATACCATTTGGAGCATGTAACATTGTCTGTGACATTTATGGATCTAAACCAAGTCTTTGATGTTCTTTCCTTGATTCGACATTCTCCCAGAATGCGTTCACTGGAAATATATGTAATGTATCTCACCTTTTATAATTTAAAAATGAGTTTAAGTTATATATATATATTGATAGTAGGTTACCTTTACGTGCTGTAGTAGGTAATCTTTGTTTCCAGTAGATATTTCTTAGCGACTTGATAGAGTAAAATTTTTTTTACATTTTTACATTGTATATAAGTTAAACAATTTAAGGTTTTATAGTTTAACCTAAACATGTACCGATAATGTAATGAATTTTATGCGCTATCAATATTAGGTTATACAAATTAAAAACTATCTACAAGTAATAGTTTATAGTAATGGAATTTGTAATCCTTAATGTAAGACATTTTTACTTGTTAAAACATTTAAAAGTAACTAACCTTCTTTTTTTGTTTGAACTTCTATAGGTTTTCAATACCTTGAGAGAAAGAAACATAGGTGAAGTTACACATTATCTAGAAGATCCATACTATCTTTACCAACAATATGAGAAGCTTGAGTTTGTGGAACTAAGAAAGTTTGAGGGGACACAATTTGAACTCATTTTCTTAAAGAAAATATTGGCATATTTCCCTTCACTTTCAAGGATGATTGTTGAACCTTTTGATGATATTGATGTAGCAGTGGTACTAGATTTGTATAAAGAACTTATGATGTCCTTAAAAGCATCATCGAGGGTAAAAGTCATCGTGGCACCTCATGGTCAAGCTGTGTAACCTCAGGATTTTATTCTATGGAGTGTTTCAAATGATTTCAATGGCTTTTACTTTCCTTTCATGCTTGAACTTGTGATGTTTTATAGGGCTCTTCCTTTATGTAATGTTGAGATTATGGATGAACTATTATTTATTTGTGTATTTTTTGTTTGAAAACTTGTTGTTGTTTTGCAGTCATGTGGTAGATTATAGTAGGATATGACATAAGCAAATTCTACGTCGATAATATACATATGAGAATGATGCTTGCCATATGAGGAAGCACACCTTTGGCATTAAAAATATAATTCTAAAGCTATGAAGACTTAAGTGCAAAGTAGATAATATCACTAGTGGGTATTAGACCCACCACACATGCAAGCTTATTAAATATGTGGTTGATGGTGGGCCAAACCTTAAGGTTCAAGTAAATTTAGAAAAATCACAAAATTATTGAAATGATGGTTAAGAAAACCTCAATGAATACTTGTAGATAAGTCTCATAGCTTGATCAAGCACGTAAAATTAAAGACATTATCCTTAAAGATATTTCACCCGATCTATTCACCCATAGCACAAACCCAACGATCTGCTTTTGAACTAGAAATAGCTTCTTTATAGGTTTTAGGCTCAAAAACATTAATAATATCAGCAACTAATAAAAAAAAATTTCAAAATTTGCATATCCAAAATAATTTTCATCCACTACGTTGCAAATAATTTTGGTTGGTTGATCACTCTCTTTTTTTTGGTTAATATAATGTATGAATTCTCAGAATATTCATATTTCTCAAAATTTGCATATCCAGAAGAATTTCCATCAACTACGTTTGCAAATATTTTTGGTATCCCTAAATTTTCATGTATGAATTCTTAGATTTGAGAAGATAGAAAAAAAATACAGCTTTCCAGGATCTGGTGCCAGAACCAACAGTATTTGAACCTATTCATCATCGTCTTTCTTGATGATATCTCATTTATTCTTAGAGTGAGGAAGAACATGTGGCTCATATGAGAGTTGTTCTGCAAACCCTCAAAGATCGTCATCTATTATCTAAGTTCAGTAAATGTGATTTCTCGTCCCTATGCTACCCTTGGGCAGACAACATCGAAACTTAGGTTGCGGTTGGTATAATAATTTCAGAGTTTGGAAGTTGATTTCTTCTTCCAATTATGTTATTAATTATATACCTTAAAGTTGGGTAACTTATTAATCACAGTTTATATGTAGGCAAGCTCGTACGTTTCAATTTTATTAGCTCAGAATGTGTGTCGTAGAGCTGGACCCAGAGGGTGTTCTCGTCGCCAAGCCTAGACAAATAAAATCAAAGAAGGTCAGTGAAAAAGGTACAATAATTACTACACAAAGAACTTATTATTCCGGAGGTAACCTTTAAAGTAGACATTTAAGCCCAAGGATAGTGTTCTTCTCCCTGCTAGATTCTCCATCCATTTAAAATGAATTCACCTACACATCAAATAATTTTAAATAGTATTAACATCTCTGCCAACTCTAATAAAATTGCAAAAATTGAAAGTGATCTATAAAATAGGAACATTCCAAAAGAACACCATGACACTTTGATTTTATGAAAAAACATAATATTAAGACTTCTGAGTCTACTATTGCCATTACTAAAAATATTGATACTAATAAAAAATTAGCAACTACTGATATTAATAGGTATAATAAAAATTATAAATTTCTTCATATAGGACATGTCCAAGTAGCAGTTAGACCATTATATAGATTGAGTTTAGATGTACCCATATGCATTCTCTTAAGAGACAATAGGTTATTAAATTTTGATGATTCATTATTAGCAGTACTACAAAGTAACCTTGCCAATGACCCAGTATACTTTAATTGTTATCCTACTTATTCAATAGATATTAATGATCAAAACGTAATAGAGACATTAACATTAAATGTTAAAACTAAAACTATGAATAATAAGGCAAATACTAGAGAAATAGACATAATATATAGAGTATATTATAGATTAATGAAAATAACCATAGCCCCTAAGGCTAAAATGATAAGTAATAAATGAGTTACCATGCTCATGGAAGCAAATCATAATACATGTTAACACCTTTGTCCCAAAGATGATAAAATGGGATGATGTATTGACAAATGATGATTAGCATTTTGACTCCATAACGGAGCCATAAATTGAAGAAGAAAATTCAAATATTGACAAAGTAATTCAATTTCCTGATGGATCTATATATTTAAAATTTATAAGATGCCAATTTTGTAGTCAAGTCTCTCCAAGTAGAGAAATGTCATTTTCTAGACCTTCTTTCTTCATAACCAAGAAGGAAAATGAAACATCCTTAATAGATATATATATAAAAAAAAAAAAATTAAAGGGGTAGATTTTTGAGAAACAATTCCCAAAGTAGAATATGAACTTAGGAATTCTAAACCCATAAAATCTAGAAGTCCCACTGCTAGTAAAATTCAAGGAGTAAAAGACTCACTGTGCATGATTAGATCTGATGAAATTTTTGAACCAGATTATCACGACCCAAACCTATACCCTAGACGTGGCCGGCACTTGAGAACCATTGCTAGTCCTCAAGCGAACCGTCATCCTGGCTGAGTACAAGCAGAAGATTAACTCAGGTATACAAAAACTTAAAACTAAATTAAGTTCAATAAACTCGAATATTCAGCATTTTTAAAAGTTTGAACAATACTCAAAATAAAAGTAAATACACTATTTCTATCTATGAAGCCTCTACTATTACAGAAGGATATCGGGTGAAGACCCACGACATCTCAAAACTACTAACTATAAGATAAAGGTGAAGTCCTCTAAAATATAAGATGGCTCACCAAAGCTGACTGAATATCACATGACCTCAACGAAATGCCTATTGATGGAATACCTATATCTGCATCATCACAGGATGCAGGCCAAATAGCTCAATACATCAAATGTAGGAGCATGTAAGGGGAATTCCAAAGCATAAACATACACTTGAACAGATGGAAAAGAAACATACTTACCTCTTCTCAACTCACTCAACTCAACTCAACTCAGAGAAAATATGGCTCAACTCAATAATAAGTTACTCAACTCAATGAAACATGGTTCAACTCAACTCAGAGAAATAGAGAAATAGGGCTCAACTCAACAGCAAGGTACTCAATTTTGTATCAAGATACTCAACTAAAACTCAAGATACTTAGCAACAATAAAATATGCAATATCTGGAATGCTTTTAAAAAAAATATGCATTAACTAAATTGTATGCAAAAATACAATAATAGCTCAATTGTATGAAAATACAATAATGACTCTGTTTATATATAAAAATACAAAGTAATTCTGTGGGAGATTCTCTAATCGAAAACCATCACTATAAGCTATGTGATGATATAACATCTAGCCCACGTTGCCAGAACTATCTGATACTTAGCAGGGAATAAAACTTACTACTAAGTGGATCCACTATTCTATGCTAAAGAGCATCAAGGAATAATCTAAAAAGTATGACCCTTTCTACCTACATTGTCAACATGGTTTATGGGCATTGTAAGTTGTATGAACTCTCCCCCATATCAGTGCTCAATACTACTCCCAAAATATATTTTGTTTAAAAACATAACCCTTTCTATGTTTTGAGATTATTACTCAAAAATCATTCTCTTAAAAGAAATGGTACTCAAAATGCTCGAAAAGCTCAAAACTCTTTGTAAATCTCAGTTTCCTCTCATCTTAAATGTATACAAAATTACTCTTGGGAATACTTAGCTCCCATATATCATTATAAAAGTCAGCTCTACTCTTCCTCAACTCAATGCTCAAATCTTTAAAACATGTTTCAAAACAATTTGTAAAGAGACTTCTTAAAATAGGGTTCATGCCGAATTAAGACCGTGAATGAGTCAATTCATGGTTTTCAATAACCATGCATGGAAGTCAATACTTGGAACTCAATAAATCTAGAACTCAATGAGTCAATGATGCTACTCATCTCAAGAATGCTCGACTCGAAGGGTTCATGCGGAATTATGGGCATGAACTGCTCAACTCAAGGACTCAATGATACCTTTTATCTCATGACTGCTCGACTCATAGAGTTCATGCAGAATTATCGGCATGAACTACTCAACTAAAGGATCTTCATGATAACAAGTAGTAGCCCCATGATTAGGAATATAATCCCAAAATGATTTGGAACTCAGTACTCAAGACTTAAAACTTGAAGATACTACTCCTCTCAAAGATACTCAACTGATGGATTTCATGCAAAATTTATGGTCATGAAAAACTCCACTTAAGGGTCTAAATAACGATAGAGAGCTCATGTATAAGACTCTTTTCATTATCATACTTACTTTCTCATATCTTAGTTTAAAACTCAACTGTTCGCTATGAAAAACTTCTAATTATTTATAACTAAAAAAAAGGTTCATGCAAAATTATAGACATGAACAAATCAACTCAAGGGTATCAATAAAAATATAGAAACTCAATAATTAGGAATAGAATTTTAAAAATAACCATGATCTTAGTAACTCAAGTCAACTTATCATAGGAATACTCAAATCTAGGGGTAGAATCTTAGATTTCTCTTTTACTAATTTTATAGAAGATGTAGGGCATGAGGATGAACTAGTTCAACACTATGATAGCCTTATATACCTGAAAGAACAAGGTTCTTGAAAAATCTTGATTGGAAGTCTTGCAACACTAGCTTGAAGGTAAACAATCAATAAAATCTTTCTTGAGATTCTTGAATTAGTTTCTTGAAATCTCTATGACCAATAATTATGAATTTCATTAGTGATTCATAATTGTATGATGAAATTTCAGCTGGAAAGAATGAAATTCTTGGAGAAGGACTTACATTGCAGAAAAATCTTGAAAAAGATTGAAAGAATCTTGAATGTTGTGTTCTACTTTTATTTCTCCTTAGGATTTTGCACTAGGGTTTGAGAGAGAAGAGAATGATGGGTTAAAATATGAAAATATGATTGTTTTCAGCTTTATATTAGTCAAGAAATTCGTAACTCTCACCTCAAGAGCTCAACAAGAACTTCATTATCAAAGAACGAAGCACAAAACCTCAAGAACTCAACAAGATTATCAACATACTCAATCTCATGGATGAAATTCGTTAAAGAAAATTATGATTGGTGTGTGGGCGAAAAACCTGACACTATGGAAGCTTACATACCTCCAAGAACTAGGTTTTTGGAGAAAATCTTGATTTTGTTGAACGAACGTTTAAAACTTTGAACTTTTTCTCCTCTTGAATCTTCTCTCTAAAACTCTAAATGATTTTTGGGATGAATGAAACTGATTCTAATCAGTTTAGAACCTTAATTGGGTGTAATTCAGGTTTCGAATAACTTTGGGTAAGGAAAAGACTAAAATACCCCTCTAATTTTTGGGTAACTTTCCTTAAATGGATAACCTGACTTTAAAAGGGCATATCTCCCTCATACAAATTCAAAAATTAGAAAATCTTGTGGCATTGGAAGGAGGACTCAGAGATCTTTCATTTGATATCTTGTGGGCCTCCTAACTCATCATGTACTGAAAGTTATGGTCATTTGAAGTTGACCCAAAACTTAAAAGAACTAAGGAATGACTTGAATGAATTTTCTTTAATTCTTTTTGGAACTGAAGGTGCTATATCTAGTGACTTGACCTTAATGCTAAAGAAAACTTAAATTCCTTGGAAAATCCTATGCACAACGAAGAAAGGTTCAAGTCTTAGTTCAAATTTTTTTGGGGTGTTACATTATTTCTCCCTCGGGATCATTCATCCTCGAATAATAGCTAGACTGGTTATGGAAAAGGGTTACTCTCATTATCTCTTTTGACTCATGAACATGCCTACTAACACATGCGGAACTGATTCATACCAAGGGTTGGTACCTTCTATAGCACCTAAGTTTAGAACGATGTTATCGTGAACATTATCACACTCTCTCTAAAGTTACCTTATCTAAAACAAAGGAAATCTGGACAAGAAGTATGAATAGGAATACCATGCCTTGGGTAATATGACTGCTAGCTGTTAAGCTTAGAAACACTCCTCAACTACGCTCTTCTTTCCTTATACCATATCTCATTGGCAGTAACTCGTAGCTCCCACAACGGTACATGACTTCTCTTACCAAAGTTTGAGTCTAATGGCACACTCTTGTTGTATTTAAGTTTAACCCAAATCCTAAGGTACGGGTTTTATACCTCTCTATAGAGAATTTCATCTGAATAATATTACTCTTTACCTCTACATTTAATCAAAATTGGGCTCCTATAAAGAACCACCTAATGTTTATTGCCACCACATTCAAGCTTAGCATTCTAACAACTCCATGTACTCCTACCAACCAGCTCCTTAAGAATTTCTCATTCCCTTATCATCTCTGTCATACCAACTAGAATTTCCTGCATTACTACTCGAAAGCAACTAAGGGCTCTCATTTAACTATTTCTCATAGTAAAACCTCATCCTCATCTTTCTACTTATTTACAACCTTAGATGGAATTATCACACCATCATTATCAAGATGAGAACATTAATCTCTTCCTCCTATTATCACTCCTCTACTAAAAGGACCTCTGGAAAGATATCTCCCATACTCTTTTGAGCTCATTACCATCCTATTCTTAACACTTGACTTGATTTCAAATCTTATTATATCACTCTTAGGTCTAAAGCTGAAACTTGAAAGCTATGGAGCTATTCAATCATCTCTAAACTGGTCTACATCCCCTTTTCATAACTTAAGTACTATTTGCCCTCTTATTATACCTCATTACTTAATCAGTTCTATAGCCTTTTGAAAATCATGACCCTCTCAAACAAATCATAAGTCTAGCTTGGATCTATCACTTCATGAATACTATGTTCTCTTATACAACTCATGAATTTAGTCTTCTCTAACACGATGGCACATCGACATGAACTCTATTTTGGTTAAAATATACTCTATCTCATCATGCCTAGTTATTATTCCTCTTCCTTCTATCGAGAACTCTCTACAACAATATTATTACTTATTCCACTCATAAAGGAACTCATCACTAATAATTGACTGGGTGTATGATTGCAATAATATAATATGCCACATCACTATCTCATTTCCTTTAATTACTGAACCTCTATATACTTTCCTCTAACTCCAAGCACTTTCACTATTATTGCTCATAATTTCGTAACTCATGCTACCTGTTTGGATGAGAATACTATCCAAGCTATAAACATACTTCCTCATACGGATCTCAGCTGAAACAATGCTCAGAGAAGAGAGTACAACTCGCTTGAACACACGATTTATATGAACATGAGCGCATTCCTTTGAAACTCAATACTTAACTCAGTCAAAGGCTTCTCTCAAGCCCTTCTAGAGTCTCATGACTTTGTCAAGATCTTTTTCTAAAAGAAACTCATTGATAAAGAACTGCATTTTCTTTTCAACCACCTCTAGTATAAGGGGTAGTCGAACGGATATAAGAACACACGAGTTACAATAAGTCTCTATGACATAGCTCTATTGCACGATTTAGAGTATGAAATAAGGGAAACTTTTCTTAAATATCTGCAGTCACTTATTCATAGAAGTGGGGCCCTCACAATAACCAATAAGATCCTACTTGACACAGCTTCATAGACACCCTAGGAAACTTGAACTTTGTGCTCTCATACAAAGTTTGTCATAACCCGAGCCTACACTGTGGATGTGGCTGGCACTCGAGAACCATTGATGGTCCCTAAGTGAACCCTCATCCTGGTTGACTAGAAGCTAAAAACTAACTTAAGCATACAAAAGCTTAAAACTGAATTAAATTCAATAAACTCGAATACTCAACCTTTTTAAAAGTTTGTAAAATACTTAGAATAAAAGTAAATGTAGAACCTCATCAACATGGTCTATCTATGAATCCTCTATTATTACAAAAGGATATCGGGACAAGACCTATGACTTCTCAAAACTACTAACTGTAAGATAAAGGTGAAGTCCTCCAGTTAATAAGATGGCTCACCAAAGAAGATTGAAATATCACATGACCTCAACGAAATGCCTATTTATAATCTTATATACATGTATCTACATCATGAAATGATGCAGGCCAAATGACTCAGTATATGGAATGTACGAGCATGTAAGGGGAATTCTAAAGCATAAACATAAGCTTCAACGGATGGAAAAGAAACATAGTTATCTCTTCTCAATTCACTCAACTCAATGAGACATAGTTCAACTCAACTTAGAGAAAATAGGGCTCAACTCAATAATAAGATACTAAACTCAGTGAAACATGGTTCAACTCAACAATAAGGTACTCAATTCTGACTCAAGATACTCAACTCAAACTCAAGATACTCAACAACAATAAAAGATGCAATATCTGGAAAGCTTTTAATACAATAGGCAATAACTCAATTGTATCCAAAAATACAATAATAGCTCAATTGCATGAAAATACAACAATAACTCTGTTTGTATATAAAAATACAAAGTAACTATGTGGGAGATTCTCTAATTGACAACCATCACTATGAGATATATGATGATACAACATCTTGCCCACGCATCTAGAACTGTCCTATACTTTGTCAGGGCATAAAACTTAATACTAAGTGGATCCACTAGTCAATGTTAAAAAGCATTAAGGAATCATCTAAAAAGTATGACCCTTTCTACCCACGTTGGCTACATGGTTTATGGGGACTGTGAGTTGTATGAACTCTCCCCCATATCGGTGCTCAATACTATTACCAAAATATATTAGATCATATGTTTAAAACCATAGCTCTTTCTCTATTTTGAGATTATAACTCAAAAATCCTTCTCTTAAAAGAGATGGTACTCAAACTACTCAAAACTCTTTTGGAAATCTCAGTTTCCTCTCATCTTAAATGTAAATATATATACTCTTGGGAGAACTTAGTTCCCATAGATCATTTTAAATAAAATGAAGTCAACTCTACTCTTCCTCATCTCAGTTCTCAAGTCTTGAAAACAAGTTCCAAAACAATTTGTAAAAAGACTTCTTAAAATAGGGTCCATGTCGAATTATGGACGAGAACAACTCAATTCAAGCTTTTCAATAACCATGCATAGAACTCAATTCTTGGAACTCAACAACTCCAGAACTCAATACTTGGAACTCAATAACTCCAGAACTCAAGGAGTCAATGATACCAGTCATCTCAAGAATGCTCAACTTGGAGGGTTCATGGGGAATCATGGGCATGAAATACTAAACACAATGACTCAATAATACCTCTTATCTCAAGAATGCTCGACTCATAGGGTTCATGTGGAATCATGGGCATGAACTACTCAACAGGATCTTCATGATAACATGTAGTATCCCCATAATTAGGAATATAATCCCAAAATGAATAAGAACTCTCAATACTCAAGACTTAGAACTTGAAGATACTAGTCCTCTCAAAGATACTCAACTAATGGAGTTCATGCGGAATTTATGGGCATGAATGACTCGACTCAAGGGTCTAAATAACAATTGAAACTCATGCATACGACTCTTCTCATTCTCATACTTACTTTCTGAAAACTCAATTTAAAACTCAAGTGTTGTCTTTGAAAACCTTTTCAAGATTTATAGCTTAAAATAGGGTTCATGCGGAATTATAGGCATGAACAAATCAACTCAAGGATCTCAATAAATATATAAAAACCTAATAGTTAGGAATATAATTTTTTAAAAAACGATGAACTCTAGAACTCAAATTAATTTATCTCAAGAATACTCAAATGTTGGGGTAGAATTCTAGATTTCTTTATTACTGATTTGAAAGAAGATGTAGGGCGCGAGGAGGAACTATTCCAACACTATGATTAAAAGTCTTGAAACCCTAGCTTGAAGGTAAAATCAAGAAACATTTCTTGAGATTCCTGAATTAGTTTCTTGAAATCTCTATCACCAAGAATTATGATTTTCATTAGTGATTCATAATTGTATGAAGGAATTTTAGTTGGAAAGAATGAAATTCTTGGAGAAGAACTTACATTGAAGAATGAAAGAATCTTGAATGGAGTCTTCTACATAGATTTCTCCTTATGGTTTTGCCCTAGGGATTGAGAGAGAAGAAAATGATTGGTTAAAATATGAAAATCTGATTGTTTTGAGCCTTATATTAGTCAAGAAATTCACACCTTTCACCTTAAGAACTCAACAAGAACTTCATTAACAAAGAACGAAGAACAAAACCTCAAGAACTCAACAAGATTATCAACGTACTCAATCTCATGGATTAAATTCATAAAGGATACTCATGATTGGTGTGTGGGCGAAAAAACCCAACACTATGGAAGCTTACATACCTCAAAGAACTAGGTTCACTGCAAAATAATGAATTTCTTGAACGAACGCTTGAAACTTTGATTGTTTTCTCCTCTTGAATCTTCTTTCTAAAACTCTAAATGCTTTTGTGGATGAATGAAATTGATTCTAATAATTTTAGGCCCTTAATTGTGTGTAATTCATATTTAGAATAAGTTGGGGTAAGGAAAAGACTAAAATACCACTCCTATTTTCAGGTAACTTTCCTTCAATGGACAACCTCACTTCAAAAGGGCATACCTCCCTCATACGAGTTTGAAAATTAACAAACTCGGTGGCGTTGAAAAGAAGATTTAGAGATCTTTCATTTGATATCTTTTGGGTCTCCTAACTCGTCCTGTACTGAAAGTTATGATCCTTTGAATTTGAAGTTGACCCAAAACTTAAAAGAACAAAGTAATGACTTAGATGAATTCTCTTTAATTCTTTTTGGAACTCAAGGTACTATATCTAGTGACCTGACCTTAAAGCTTAAGAAATTTAATTTCCTTGGTAAAATCCTACTCACAATGAAGAAGGGTTCGAATCTTAGTTCAAAAAATTTTCGAGCTGTTAAACAAATATTAAATATTTAGACTAACTATGGACCAGTCCAGAAAATTCCATTAATAAACAATGGTATATACAAATATATTCATTATCATAAAGATTTTCCTTTAAAGATCACTAGTTCAATGATATGAAAAGATTAAAATACAACATAGAATATTTTAGATTGTTTGAATGCATGGGAAAATTAGACGACCAAAACAAATCATTAAATATGCTTGTTAATAAATGGAATACAAAAAACAATAAAGTAGTTGAGTCTACAATTCCCCCATTAGAAAAAATTACTTTACCAATAGAGGCAAAAGTAATTATTGACTCACCCTTTAAGATGGATATAATAGACACAAAAGCTGATCCCACAAATAAGGATATAAGTAAAATACTGCAACAAAATAATTATACAAATCAACTACTTTACGTGGTCTCTAATCAAATCTTAAGAGTTGATAATAAATCACATATTAAGGATAAACTAACCTCTTCTTACAAGGATAAAAATAAGAATTTATAAAATCACACAATATTTAAATTACCTGAATTTTCCAAAGATAAATTTCCTAACATTCAAGAAAGACTTGAAATTATTGATGAACTTATAGGAATAATTAATAAAAAGTTAAAATCCAAGGCCATAAATACTTTTTCCAAAGATAATGATAGTAAAATTAATAAATTAGATCCTAATTATTCTGTCAAAAAGAATTAATACAAGAGATCTTCCTTGTCGGATATGTAGTATGATGAAAATGAATTTCTATATCATACTTCACACTCTGGAAGTGAAATTGTGTAATGGAATATTGACGAACTCGCGGAACATCAAATTGGTATGGCCATTAAGACATATAAAATGAAAAATTTATTTGATAAACAAGATGCTATTTTAATTACTGCAGGATTTTACTAATACATTGAAAAATTGGTGGGACAACTACCTCATAGAAGATAATAGGGAAAGGTAGTAAACACCACTACCATTATCCCTATAATTAAAACTGAGTCTGGAGGGCAAACTATAGAAAATCAAACTTTGGAAGATGCCACTACCAGCTTAGTTTATAGCATAGCCAAACACTTTATAGGTGAACCTCAATTCTTTCAAGATAGAAGTTTAGAAATATTATCTAATCTATCTTGTCCAAAGTTAGATGATTTTAGGTAGTATAAAGATATTTTCATGAAAGACTTTATGATTCAAAAAGACTGCAATCATGACTAGTGAAAAGAAAAATTTATTAGTGGTTTACCAATACTATTTGGCGAAAAGGTTTGGGTAAAATTAAAAGATAGTTTTGAAGGAAAAATTCCTTATAATCAACTAACCTATGGTGACCTCATAAGTTTTATAAATATTACTTGATTAGAATTCTATACAAATATGCAACTTAAAAATCAACTAAAGAAGGACAGTAAAATATCACAAAATGAACTGGGAAACTTTTGCCAAGACTTTAGTTTTATTAAACTATATGCCTCATCAAAAGAGGCTTCAAAAAGAATAAGAATGACCAAAAATTGGAAAGACCCCATCGTTATAAAAAAAAGTTCAAAAGATCTAACCATGACCCTACTAAAAATAGATTCAAAACAAACAACGCAGACAGACGTTGGGACTGTGGAAAAATAGGACATCAAGCCAAAGATTACCCGGCCACTAATAAAAGGAAAGACAAAATTAATATGTTAGAATTAGAAGAAGTCAAAAATAAATTATATTCTATTCTAGAAGAAAATGAAAACAACTTGTCCTTAGATGAAAATGTTAGCGATGAGTGTTGTAATACCCTGTATTCGAAAGACAAAAATAGTAGCTTTTCCAGATGTTGTAGTTGCCAAACCATGCCAGACCATGCTTATGACTATTCTCCTTGTTTTTTGTGAGTCCTTATGATTCAAGGACGAATATCTTCATTAGTAGTCTCATTGTTGTATTTGACTTTAGGATTATGTTGTATAGGTTGTGAACCTCTTTGATTCCAATATTGTAATAAATGGCTAATTGAGACAATTCTAGACTTCCAATTTCCTTTATGAAAAGTGTAGGCTTGAAATTCGTTTTTACTCTTATTGTTCTAATGTTTTCTGTTAAGATATGCTAAGTGGCTTAAATGGTTCCTTTTCGGGTTCTATGTGCCTTTTTATGTCTAAGGGGTATCCTTGGGTCGTGACAACAACATTTTCACAGAAGCTACTTCTTTATTTCTAAACTTCTTAAGTTACCGGTCTAAAATCTCAACCGGTACTTCTTCATAAGAAAGATTCTCCTTAACTCCCAAACCTTCTAAGGGAACTGTGGAAGTTGGATCACCAACACATTTCTTCAATATAGAGACATGGAAAATCGGATGCACCAATGCCAACTCACTAGGCAAATCTAATTCATAAGCAACCTTGCCAACACATCTCAAAGTATGATATGGGCCTACATAACGAGGACTAAGCTTCCCTTTCTTACCGAACCTCATCAAACCCTTAATGGGTGAAATATTCAAGTAAACCCAATCATGAACATCAAACTCAAGATCTCTTTTTCTTACATCGATATATGACTTTTGCCGACTTTGAGCCATTTTCAACCTTTCTCTAATAAGTTGAACCTTCTCTATGGCTTCATGTACCAACTCGGGACCTATTAGGGCAACTTCACCCACCTCGATCCAACCTATAGGAGAGCTACACCTCCTACCATATAATTGCTCAAATGGAGCCATATCAATACTCGAGTGATAGCTATTGTTATAGGAAAACTCAATCAATGGCAAATGGTAATCCAAATTACCCTTAAATTCAATCACACAGGCTCTAAACATATCTTCCAATGTTTGGATAGTATGCTCCGCTTTCCCATCAGTTTGGGGGTGAAAGGCCATAATCTTAACACGAGTACCAAGACCCTTTTGGAAAGACTTCCAAAACTAAGAAGTGAATTCGATACCACGATTAGAAATAATGGACAAAGGCATTCCATTCAAATTTACCATTTCCCTAAAATACAACTTCGCATATTCCTCAGCCGAATAGGAAACCTTGACGGAAATAAAATGAGCCAATTTTTTCATCTGATCTACTATAACCCAAATTGAGTCATGTTGTCACCAGGTGCGAGGCAAAAACACAATAAAGTCCATATTCACATCTTCCCACTTCCAAGTAGGAGTGCAAATGTCTTAGGATAAACCTCCCAGTTTCTGATGCTCAACTTTCACTTGTTGGAAATTAGGACACTTAGCCACAGACTCTGCAATATCCTTCTTTGTCTAATTGCAACAATAGATCTACCACAAATCACAATACATCTTAGTGGTTCTCGAGTAAATGGAATACCGCGAACCATGGGCTTCTGTCAAGATTTGTTCCCTCAAGTCATCAACATTTGGAACACACAAAAGACCTTGATATCTAAGTTCACCATCTTGATGAATAACACCTCAAATACACTTTATCCAATTCCAATTGTAAACGATCGTTAAGCAATATAAAACCCAACAAATGAGTTGGGGTCGAACCCATAGGGAGAGGTACGTGTTCAAATTCAATCAAGAAGTAAAAATGTGATCTAGCTAGCTATAGGAATAGACATTATTGAAAAAGACATAAAATAAATTAAAAGTGTTGACACGAATGTCAGATAGGGGAATTTTGGTTTTAAATTATCA
This sequence comes from Solanum bulbocastanum, assembly GCA_037074985.1. Taxonomy (NCBI): domain Eukaryota; kingdom Viridiplantae; phylum Streptophyta; class Magnoliopsida; order Solanales; family Solanaceae; genus Solanum; species Solanum bulbocastanum. The sequence goes on from CM073599.1 coordinate 18,007,389, forward strand.
ACTACAACGTAGTTAAACAATGATAAAATACCAATAGGAAGACGAATTCTCGGGATGTGATCGATTATAGGAATATATTTCTATATGGGAGATTGAAACTACCAATAAATATCTAAATATATCAATGGTTAGGCTAGACTATAGGTGAAATAGCCTTCCCTCGAATAACTATTCCGCTTCAAGTGATTTCTTTCGAACATCAACAAGCATAGCAATTAAGAACAACCCACACCTTAATTCATCTACCCTCTCAATCTAGATGGGTAGGATTGGGTTTAGGATTCACTCTCTTGAGCTTAATGCATATCAACCCAGTACCTATAAACCATCAATCATAAGCCTTAGCCCCAAAACTTCTTTCTTGAGCAAGCTAAGAACACAAAGGTAGAACAGTATTTGCAACTACAATTCATAAATTAAACCTTAGCTAATGATTAAATCCACTTCAATATAGCATTTAAATTAGTAATAATCAATACCCATAAACTAATTCAATCCATAATCACATGATCACACCCCAAGAATTTGTGTTTTAACCAAACATCATAAAAAGGTAAAAAAATGGTTTCTAAAATGGAAAAGAGAACCCTAAAATTAACATATTAAAATTCAATTTATAGTTGCTAAAACTTAGCCACGAAGGGCCATTAGGTTAGGTAAGTCGGGTTCGCCGATTAGTTCGGGGAATCGCCCATTACTCTATTCTATCACCTTTTCGCATTGGCTCTCAGCATCCTTAAGTTTTATAACTTTGGGCGATCACTCTTTTCATAGCGGAACTGATTAACGATTTGCCGATTGCCCCTTTCTTGTCACCGACTTGGTTTCTTCCCTCAGGGCTGGCACACTGGAACTTTAGCAGTCTAAATAGCAACTCGGCGATTTGCCAAGTGCTATTGGCGATCATCAGGCTCGCCTTTCTCTATTTATTTAGTTTGTTTTGTTCCTTTCCTGTTAATGTCCCTGCTTTTCTACTCAATCCATATACCTGAAAATCAAGGCTTCAACATCAGTTTATGGGAAAAATTAAGAATTTGAGGACAATAAAGCTATTGAAATAATGTCCGAAATGAGTCCAAATATGGGACTTATACCCCAGCTTAAAGTTTTGCTTGTCCTCAAGTAAAACTCAAGATCAGTAGTTCAAAAATGATGTCTCAAATAGTGTTGCATATGACTCAACATGAATGCATACAACAAGGTTCAAATTAGTCATACGCTGATCAATTGTGCACTCAAAGATTCAAATTGTGACTCACCATGTTTAAAGATGCTCAAGTTCACAATACTTCCTTCAAATACAAGATCAAGCTCAACAAAGGTACTCAAATGCCCTCACAACAAAGATGATTCCATATTCACACAAAATTCTTCAACAATATAGAGTTTCAGAATCACATACAACTCTCACACTCATAAAGATGAACACATGCATGACTTCACCCATAGGTTTTCCCTTATTTTCCAATCAACATTCGTTTCAGCTCACTCAAGATCATACAGGTCTTTTCAAGGCTTGTAAAGGGGCTGAGTGTAAAGGTAAGGTCATTTAGGCTCAGTGGCTTCTACCTTTATGAAGAATGGTCTGATTATCACTTTCCTCCTTTTCTTTAACATTTCAAACATGCTCATAACACACCCCATTATTCAACTTCATATGAACCGCCAGATACCCCATTTCTTTTGCAATTTCCACTACTTTATTTCATAAATTTTTTATTCTTTTTTTCTCTTTGCTTCTTTTCTCTCTTTTTTTTACATGGGGGGGGGGGGGTTCCGTCTTTTTCACAACCATTACTCGAAGGGGGATTTCTTACAGTTATTGACTTTCCTTCCCTTTTCACCACACTTGTATATTCAAACAAACCTCATTTCATGAAAGTTACAGGTGAATGGATAAAGAGAGGTCACAATTGTTCAAGTTTCTTCCAAGGAAAGGGTAAGGCTCAAGAGGGTTCAAGCAAGGTTCACACATCTCACTAGGTTGGTCACAAAAGATGTATATTGTCAAAATGTTTTCACTATTCAAAATTGTTACCTAAGATCATTTCAGGTGCTTGCATCACTCAATCAACCAGACCAACGGGGAAAATTCTTGTTGTCATAACACACAATGTTCAAAGTAATATCATCACACAAGACATTGGTACCAATATCAAACAAGACTTCACACTTTTTAGCTAGCGTACAATGTTCACCACAAGCGACTCATTTGACAACCAGCTAGTCACTATGAGATGCTAACAGTTCACATATTGTCTATGCAACTTCATTTGCCTCATTGTAGCTGCACATTAATTTCATTCAATTAAGAGCACTACTCAAGTCATCGGTATTGATTATAACGGACACTTAAATTTGCACAAGAACAACCACAATCACATACAAAAGAGGTGGCAAATATTTTAAAATTAGGTTCAAAACCCACTTCATTCAAAAGGGGCCACAACCTAAAACATCCTCAAGATCAAGATCAAGGCATATATATAGATATCAATAAAATCCGCCCAATATTCACCAAAAAAAATCAAAATAACTGGAGGTAGCTATGGAAATACCTAACCCCACCCATAAAAAAAAAGCAGTTGTCCACAAATGGAACTAAAACAAAACAAAATATAACAAAATAAAAGAGAGGGAGGGGAAAATCAACTTGTATACTCTATCACACCGTCTGTCGGGGCATTAGTGCCGGGTGTAGCAACAGTAGTGGCTCCAATGGGGACTGCCATAGTAGTGTCCTAGTGGACTATATCGAACATGACGCCCTCCAAGTCAGCCAGATCCTCATAAAAAGCCGCATCTCACACCTCAATCTACTCCTCATTTGTCTCGACCTCAGACTCAGCAGTAGCATTATCCTCCAAATATCATCTCCAGTGGTAGCCGAAGGCACCTCAGCACAGGCTGGATGTCAACACTCGGGTCATCTAGGATCTCTACCATCCCAAATTGTAAAGTAAAGTGTATGAACTTCAGATGGTCCATATACTTCCTCAACTCAGCAACATCAACACACTACTCTCTCTTAAAAACCTCAACTCTTGCTGAGAGGAATCAATATAAGCCCTGAGAGTAGTAAACACTGCAGTAAAAGCCCTCATCCGGGGCACCTCAACCTTTAGCCGAGAAGCCCGAACATCTATAGAAAGGGCTAGGTGTCCCATGATAGGGAACGTCGTCTTCCCAATCCAAGCTAAGTCAGTGTCCATGGAAAGGTATCATACTATAACAAATCCAAGCTATGTTTCATTAGGATAACTCTTAATCTTTGATTCAATTAGGTGAGAAGACCTTTCAACCTTATTGCCCTTTATTATGTGAGAAAACCTTTCACATCATGCTTCTACGTGTATATGAGAAAATCCTTTCAATAACACTTCAACATCATCATCATTGACACTTTACTCTCAAACCATCCTTAAAACATTTGCATAGATTTAATAAGAACATGCATAATTCCATAATTTACCTTTCAAGGTTCAAAACCCACTTTCAATCATCAACATTTAGAAAACATGGGTTATATAAGGATTACATCATAAAGTCACGTATTTCTCTCAGTACATGCTAAATTTCATAAAACTCTTCTTTTATAATCAAAATCCCACATCATATGATCATAATACGAAAAACATGGGGATTACATGGGTTCATGGGAAAATCATCATAAAATCATAGTATTCCATCAATTCATGCATAAGAGATTATAATTCAATCATTTAAATCAAAAGTGAAAGGAACCCATGACATAGAAAAACAAACCCTATCTAAATTTGGGGATTTCTAACTTTGAAAATAGAGGAATTTGGGAACTCCATGAAAGGAAGGAATCCATGCATGAAAATTATCATGCCTCCAAGCCGATTGATAATCTTCAATGAAGGAATTGAGACTTGACTTGAAACCCTTGGTTGAATCCTTCTTCTTCAAGCTTTATAGAGAGAGAAATATGTTGGAGAGGAAGAACTTGATTTCCTTTTGTGACTTTGAGAGAATTATTTCTATTGGGAAATTTGGGAGTTAAAATCACTTATATAGGGGTCTTAGTGAAGGGTAAAATGACATAGTATAGAGATAAAATAGTTAGGAAAAGACCAAACTACCCTGAACATAAATTCTAGATCACAACCCACGACCACAATCGACGGATTGCAGACAGATCGATGGTGCGTCGATGGTGGTCAGAAACATGCTTTCGGGGGTTTGGACCACGGACCCTGGTCCCACAAACGGTTTGTTGGTTTGGGCTGTGGTTCCAACTGCCTGAACCCATTTTTAGGTGCCCATCCACGGACCACACTTATGATCCATGGTCCCATCCACGAGTTGTGGGTGGCCCTCGTGGTGAGCACCTGTAAATTCTAGAAAACTATTATTTTGCCCTTTTTCGAATATGAGGTGTTACATTTATCCTAATTATTCAATAGATATTAGTGATCAAAACGTAATAGACACGTTAATATTAAATATTAAAACTAAAAATATGAATAGTAAGGCTAATACTAGAGAAATAGACATAATATATAGAGTACATTATATATTAATGAAAGCTACCTTAGCCCCTAAGGCTAAAATAATAAGTAATAAAGGAGTTACCATGCTCGTGGAAGCCAATGATAACCCTAATAACGTCTTTGTCCCAAAGATGATAACATGGGATGACGTATTGATAAAAGATGATTGGCATTTTGACTACATAACGGAGCTAGAAATTGAAGAATAAAATCCAAACATTGACCAAGTAATTCAATTTCTAGACAGATCAATAGATTAAAAATTTATAAGATCCCAATCTTGTAGTCAAGTCTCTTCATGTAGAAAAATGTCATTTTCTAGACCTTCTTTCTCCATAATCAAGGAGGAAGATGAAATATCCTTAAAAGATATAGATAAAAATTCAAAGGGGGTAGATTTCTGAGAAACAATTTTCAAAGTAGAATATGATCTTAGGAATTCTGAACCCATAAAATCTACAAGTCCCACAGCTAGTTAACTTCAAGGAGTAAAAGACTCACTATGCATGATTAGATCCGATGAAATTTTTGAACCACATATTAAATATTTAGACAAACTATGGGCTAGTCTAGAGAATTCCATTAAAAAACAATGGTATATACAAAGATATACTTTATTAGAAAGATTAGCCTTTAGAGATCCATTCTCAATGATATGAAAAAATTAAAATGTAACATAGAATTTTTTTAGATCGTTTGAATGCACGGGAAAATTAGACAACCAAAATGAATCGTTAAATATGCTTGTTAATAAATGGTATACAACAAACAATAAAGTAGTTATGTCTACAATTCCCCAATTAGAAGAAATTACTTTACCAATAAAGGCTAAAGTAATTATTTCCTCACACTTTAAGATGGATATAATAGACACAAAAGATCATCCCATAAATAAGGATATAAATAACGTACTGTAAAAAAATAATTATACAAATCAACTACTTTACCTGGCCTCTAATCAAATCTTAAGAGCTGATAATAGATCAGATATTAAGGATAAACCAAGCTCTTCTTACAAGGATAAAAACAAGAATCTATAAATTCACCCATTAATTAAATTACCTGAATTTTCAAGAGATAAATTTCCTAACTTTCAAGAAAAGCTTGAAATTAATGATGAACATATAAGAATAATTAATGAAAAGTTAAAAATCTAAAGCCATAAATACTTTGTCCAAATATAATGATAATGTAATCAATAAATTATGCTGTAATTATTCCACCAAAAAGAATTATTACAAGAGACCTTCCTTTCTGGATATGCAATATGAAGAAAATGAATTTCTATCTCATTCTTCACACTCTGAAAGTGAAATTGCAGAATGGAATATTGATTGACTCGCGGAACATCAAATGTATAATGAATTACATGAAATTGATATGTCCATTACGACATATAAAATAAAAAAATTATCTAATAAACAAGCTGCTACATTATTTACCACTGGATTTATTGGCACATTAAAAAATTGGTAGGACAATTACCTCACTGAATATAATAGGCAAAAGGTAGTAAACGCCACTACTATTGTCCCTATAATTAAAACCAAGTTGGGAGGGCAAACTATAGAAAATCAAATTTTGGAAGATGCCACTGCCAGCTTAATTTATAGCATACCTAAGCACTTCATAGGTGAATCTCAATTCTTTCAAGATAGAAGTTTTAAAATATTATATAATTTGTCTTGTCCAAAGTTAGATAATTTTAGGGGATATAAAGATGTTTTCATAAAAAAAGTTATGATTTGTAAAGACTGCAATCATGACTATTGGAAAGAAAAATCTATTAATGGTTTATCAATACTATTTACTGAAAAGGTTAGGATAAAATTAAAAGATAGGTTTGAAGGAAAAATCCTTATAGTCCACTAACATATGGTGACCTCATAAGTTTTGTAAATATTACTGGATTAGAATTATGTACAGATATGAAACTTAAAAGTCAACTAAAGAAGTATAGTAAAATATCACAAAATGAACTGGGAAATCAAGACTTTGGTTATATTAAACTATCTGCCCCATCAAAGAGGCTTCTAAAAGAATTAAAAAAAGCCATAAGAATGATCAGAAATCAAAAAGACCCCGTCATTACTAAAAGAGATTCAAAAAATCTAATCATGACCCTAGTAAAAATAGATTCAAATCAAACAACACTGATAGGTGTTGGTACTGTGAAAAAATAGGACATCAAGTCAAAGATTGCCCCACCCATAATAAAAGGAAAGAAAAAATTAATATGTTAGAATTACAAGAAGTCAAGAATAAATTATATTCTATTCTAGTAGAAAATGAAAACAACTCCTCTTATGATGAAAATCTTAGCGATGACAATCATCTAAGTATATCCTATAGTTCTGATAATAGTAAGTCATCAGACCGTTGTAAATGTGGCAATGCAATTTGCACCTGCAAAAATCATTTCATAAATGTCATCACTAGTAGTAATAAAGAAACACTATATGATATGTTAGATCATATTAAAGACCCTGATTTTAAGAAAAAATACTTAATTGCCTTAAAGGATTTAGTTCTTGATAGACAATTTGATAACAGAACTATTAATCTCTTTGATATGACAAGTATTTTAAATAAATTTAAATAGCCAATCAAATCTGAAATAACTTTACAAAGTATTCAGGTAGAATTATTACAAATAAATGATGAAATAAATGATATTAAGCAGAGACTGAACACCCTAGAAATCGAAACAATTACTAATAAAATATTAAATGATCCAGCACCTAATCAAGAACTAGAAATATATAAATCCGAACCTGGAGAAGCATCAAAAGAAGTAGAGTCTCTCGAAGAACCTCTATCTAATTAGGAATTAATGCATTTATGGTCGTGAGACAGCAAAGCTACCAAATACGTATATCATTAGTTAAAAATAAAAATTATGTCATTCATAAAATTGAATTATTTGATATAGGCATAGATCAAAATTGTATTGTTGAGGGATTAGGATAAGTATCTAGATAAAGGTACAACTCGATTCTCTGCAATAGGGAGAAAACTTAAAAAAAATTATAAACTATAGAAGGCACACATATGCAATGAAGGAATTGGTTTCATGAATGATTTTATGATAAACAAGCCTTTCATCACCCAAATAAAGCCTTATACTGCCCAATTAGATGGCATTCATATAAGTGTGCTAGGAAAGAATGTCATATTCCCCTACCTAAGTAGTATGTCAAAAGGGGAAAGTAATTTCATAAAGGATAAAAATATACACACCAATAAAATTATACAAAAAAAAATATACAACCTTCTCCGCCTCCTAGATTTTGCTTTGCCTTCTTTGTTATAGCACTATGAGTTACCCAATTTCAAAATAATTTAAACAATGACTACAATGCAGTTTAATATATTTTCATAAAAATTATAAACTTTCTAGATGGAAAATTTTATTATCAAGTTTTCATTTTCAAATAAGAGGAGGAAATCTCCCAAAAATTTTAACAAAAGTATTTTAGGGAAATACTGAGACTAGGAATATGATTTTTGAGGCCTCAATTCCTGACATTCAAACCAAAAGAAAAAATAAATACATATTTTTATGCCTAGGATTAAATAAAATCACAAGATATATACATTTATTCCCTTCTACAAAAAAAATACTATAGCTTCACCACTAAAAGAACCTATAACTAGCTCAACCAAGCAACACAACTTCATTCAGTTTATCGAGAAGATTCATCTACCTCGATCAATAAAAGTATTTCAATTCAAACAAAAGATAGTTATAAGATGAAAATCACAGAGATAGACTCACAAGACTAACTCGCTGCCACTTTTCAAAAGTAAAAGGAAAGAATTACTCCAAATAAAAAACAATCTAAGTTAACAGTGTCACAGATATAACTCGATTCTCCGCAATAGGGGGAAAACTTAAAACAAATTATAAACTCTAGAAGGCACACATATGCAATGATGGAATTGGTTTCATTAATGATTTTATGATAGGCAAGGATATAAATGAACAAATAATGTTAGGTATTCCTTTCATCACCCAAATAAATCCTTATACTGCCCAATTAGATGGCATTCATATAAGTGTGCTAGGAAAGAATGTTATATTCCCCTACCTAAATACTATGTCAAAAGGTGAAAGTAATTTCACAAAGGATAAAAATATCTTTAAAATAAATTTACTTTCACTCCAATAAAATTATACAATAAAAAATATAAAACCTTCTCCGCCTCCTAGATTTTGCTTTGCCTTCCTTGTTATAGAACTATGAGATACCCAATTTCAAAATAATTTAAACAATGACTACAACGCAGTTCAATATATTTTCATAAAAATTATATAATTTATTGATGGAAAAATTTATTATCAAGCTTTGATTTTCAATTAAGGGGAGGAAATCTCCTAAAAATTTTAACAAAAGGATTTTCAGGGAAACAATGAGATTAGGAATATGACCTTTGAGGCACCCATTCCTGGCGTTCAAACCAAAAGAAAAAATAAAAACATATTTTTATGCCAAAGATTAAATAAAATCACAAGATAGAATATTTATTCCCTTCTACAAAAATATACTATAGCTTCACCATTAAAAGAACCTATAACTAGCTCAATCAAGCAACAAAACTTCATTCAGTTTATCGAGAAGATTCATCTTCCTCGATCAATAAAAGTATTTCAATTCAAACAAAAGATAGTTATAAGATGAAAATCGCAGAGATAGACGCACAAGACTAACTCGCTGCCACTTTTCAAAAGTAAAAGGAAAGAGTTACTCCAAATAAAAAACAATCTAAGTTAACAGTGTCACAGGTATAACTCGATTCTCCGCAATAGGGGGAAAGCTTAAAACAAATTATAAACTCTAGAAGGCACACATATGCAATGATGGAATTGGTTTCATTAATGATTTTATGATAGGCAAGGATATAAATGAACAAATAATGTTAGGTATTCCATTCATCACCTAAATAAATCCTTATACTACCCAATTAGATGGCATTCATATAAGTGTGCTAGGAAAGAATGTTATATTCCCCTACCTAAATACTATGTCAAAAGGTGAAAGTAATTTCACAAAGGATAAAAATATCTTTAAAATAAATTTACTTTCACTCCAATAAAATTATACAATAAAAAATATAAAACCTTCTCCGCCTCCTAGATTTTGCTTTGCCTTCCTTGTTATAGAACTATGAGATACCCAATTTCAAAATAATTTAAACAATGACTACAACGCAGTTCAATATATTTTCATAAAAATTATATAATTTCTAGATGGAAAATTTTATTATCAAGTTTTGATTTTCAAATAAGAGGAAGAAATCTACCAAAAATTTTAACCAAACTCTTTTAGGGAAATAATGAGACTAGGAATATGACCTTTGAGGCCCCCATTCTTGATGTTCAAACCAAAAGAAAAAATAAAAACATATTTTTATGCCAAAGATTAAATAAAATCGCAAGATAGAATATTTATTCCCTTCTACAAAAATATACTATAGCTTCACCATTAAAAGAACCTATAACTAGCTCAATCAAGCAACACAACTTCATTCAGTTTATCGAGAAGATTCATCTTCCTCGATCAATAAAAGTATTTCAATTCAAACAAAAGATAGTTATAAGATGAAAATCGCAGAGATAGACCCACAAGACAATCTCGCTGCCACTTTTCAAAAGTAAAAGGAAAGAGTTACTCCAAATAAAAAACAATCTAAGTGAACAGTGTCACAGGTATAACTCGATTCTCCACAATAGGGGGAAAGCTTAAAACAAATTATAAACTCTAGAAGGCACACATATGCAATGATGGAATTGGTTTCATTAATGATTTTATGATAGGCAAGGATATAAATGAACATATAATGTTAGGTATTCCTTTCATCACCCAAATAAATCCTTATACTACCCAATTATGTGGCATTCATATAAGTGTGCTAGGAAAGAATGTTATATTCCCCTACCTAAATACTATGTCAAAAGGTGAAAGTAATTTCACAAAGGATAAAAATATCTTTAAAATAAATTTACTTTCACTCCAATAAAATTATAAAATAAAAAATATAAAACCTTCTCCGCCTCCTAGATTTTGCTTTGCCTTCCTTGTTATAGCACTATGAGATACCCAATTTCAAAGTAATTTAAACAATGACTACAACGCAGTTCAATATATTTTCATAAAAATTATATATTTTATTGATGGAAAAATTTATTGTCAAGATTTGATTTTCAATTAAGGGGAGGAAATCTCCTAAAAATTTTAACGAAAGGACTTTTAGGAAAATAATGAGACTAGGAATATGACCTTTGAGGCCCCCATTCTTGATGTTCAAACCAAAAGAAAAAATAAAAACATATTTTTATGCCAAAGATTAAATAAAATCGCAAGATAGAATATTTATTCCCTTCTACAAAAATATACTATAGCTTCACCATTAAAAGAACCTATAACTAGCTCAATCAAGCAACACAACTTCATTCAGTTTATCGAGAAGATTCATCTTCCTCGATCAATAAAAGTATTTCAATTCAAACAAAAGATAGTTATAAGATGAAAATCGCAGAGATAGACGCACAAGACAATCTCGCTACCACTTTTCAAAAGTAAAAGGAAAGAGTTACTCCAAATAAAAAACAATCTAAGTTAACAGTGTCACAGGTATAACTCGATTCTCCGCAATAGGGGGAAAGCTTAAAACAAATTATAAACTCTAGAAGGCACACATATGCAATGATGGAATTGGTTTCATTAATGATTTTATGATAGGCAAGGATATAAATGAACAAATAATGTTAGGTATTCCATTCATCACCCAAATAAAGACTTATACTGCCCAATTAGATGGCATTCATATAAGTGTGCTAGGAAAGAATGTTATATTCCCCTACCTAAATACTATGTCAAAAGGTGAAAGTAATTTCACAAAGGATAAAAATATCTTTAAAACAAATTTACTTTCACTCCAACAAAATTATACAATAAAAAATATAAAACCTTCTCCGCCTCCTAGATTTTGCTTTACCTTCCTTGTTATAGAATTATGAGATACCCAATTTCAAAATAATTTAAACAATGACTACAATGCAGTTCAATATATTTTCATAAAAATTATATAATTTCTAGATGGAAAATTTTATTATCAAGTTTTGATTTTCAAATAAGGGGAGGAAATCTACCAAAAATTTTAACCAAAGTGTTTTAGGGAAATAATGAGACTAGGAATATGACCTTTGAGGCACCCATTCCTGGCGTTCAAACCAAAAGAAAAAATAAAAACATATTTTTATGCCAAAGATTAAATAAAATCGCAAGATAGAATATTTATTCCCTTCTACAAAAATATACTATAGCTTCACCATTAAAAGAACCTATAACTAGCTCAATCAAGCAACACAACTTCATTCAGTTTATCGAGAAGATTCATCTTCCTCGATCAATAAAAGTATTTCAATTCAAACAAAAGATAGTTATAAGATGAAAATCACAGAGATAGACTCACAAGACTAACTCGCTGCCACTTTTCAAAAGTAAAAGGAAAGAATTACTCCAAATAAAAAACAATCTAAGTTAACAGTGTCACAGGTATAACTCGATTCTCCGCAATAGGGGGAAAGCTTAAAACAAATTATAAACTCTAGAAGGCACACATATGCAATGATGGAATTGGTTTAATTCATGATTTTATGATAGGCAAGGATATAAATGAACAAATAATGTTAGGTATTCCTTTCATCACCCAAATAAATCCTTATACTGCCCAATTAGATGGCATTCATATAAGTGTGCTAGGAAAGAATGTTATATTCCCCTACCTAAATACTATGTCAAAAGGTGAAAGTAATTTCACAAAGGATAAAAATATCTTTAAAATAAATTTACTTTCACTCCAATAAAATTATACAATAAAAAATATAAAACCTTCTCCGCCTCGTAGATTTTGCTTTCCCTTCCTTGTTATAGCACTATGAGATACCCAATTTCAAAATAATTTAAACAATGACTACAACGCAGTTCAATATATTTTCATAAAAATTATATAATTTATTGATGGAAAAATTTATTATCAAACTTTGATTTTCAATTAAGGGGAGGAAATCTCCTAAAAATTTTAACAAAAGGATTTTCAGGGAAATAATGAGATTAGGAATATGACCTTTGAGGCACCCATTCCTGGCGTTCAAACCAAAAGAAAAAATAAAAACATATTTTTATGCCAAAGATTAAATAAAATCGCAAGATAGAATATTTATTCCCTTCTACAAAAATATACTATAGCTTCACCATTAGAAGAACCTATAACTAGCTCAATCAAGCAACAAAACTTCATTCAGTTTATCGAGAAGATTCATCTTCCTCGATCAATAAAAGTATTTCAATTCAAACAAAAGATAGTTATAAGATGAAAATCGCAGAGATAGACGCACAAGACAATCTCGCTGCCACTTTTCAAAAGTAAAAGGAAAGAGTTACTCCAAATAAAAAACAATCTAAGCTAACAGTGTCACAGGTATAACTCGATTCTCCGTAATAGGGGAAAAGCTTAAAACAAATTATAAACTCTAGAAGGCACACATATGCAATGATGGAATTGGTTTCATTAATGATTTTATGATAGGCAAGGATATAAATGAACAAATAATGTTAGGTATTCCATTCATCACCCAAATAAAGACTTATACTGCCCAATTAGATGGCATTCATATAAGTGTGCTAGGAAAGAATGTTATATTCCCCTACCTAAGTACTATGTCAAAAGGTGAAAGTAATTTCACAAAGGATAAAAATATCTTTAAAATAAATTTACTTTCACTCCAACAAAATTATACAATAAAAAATATAAAACCTTCTCCGCCTCCTAGATTTTGCTTTGCCTTCCTTGTTATAGAACTATGAGATACCCAATTTCAAAATAATTTAAACAATGACTACAATGCAGTTCAATATATTTTCATAAAAATTATATAATTTCTAGATGGAAAATTTTATTATCAAGTTTTGATTTTCAAATAAGGGGAGGAAATCTACCAAAAATTTTAACCAAAGTGTTTTAGGGAAATAATGAGACTAGGAATATGACCTTTGAGGCACCCATTCCTGGCGTTCAAACCAAAAGAAAAAATAAAAACCTATTTTTATGCCAAAGATTAAATAAAATCGCAAGATAGAATATTTATTCCCTTCTACAAAAATATACTATAGCTTCACCATTAAAAGAACCTATAACTAGCTCAATCAAGCAACACAACTTCATTCAGTTTATCGAGAAGATTCATCTTCCTCGATCAATAAATGTATTTCAATTCAAACAAAAGATAGTTATAAGATGAAAATCACAGAGATAGACTCACAAGACTAACTCGCTGCCACTTTTCAAAAGTAAAAGGAAAGAATTACTCCAAATAAAAAACAATCTAAGTTAACAGTGTCACAGGTATAACTCGATTCTCCGCAATAGGGGGAAAGCTTAAAACAAATTATAAACTCTAGAAGGCACACATATGCAATGATGGAATTGGTTTCATTAATGATTTTATGATAGGCAAGGATATAAATGAACAAATAATGTTAGGTATTCCATTCATCACCCAAATAAAGACTTATACTGCCCAATTAGATGGCATTCATATAAGTGTGCTAGGAAAGAATGTTATATTCCCCTACCTAAGTACTATGTCAAAAGGTGAAAGTAATTTCACAAAGGATAAAAATATGTTTAAAATAAATTTACTTTCACTCCAATAAAATTATACAATAAAAAATATAAAACCTTCTCCGCCTCCTAGATTTTGCTTTGCCTTCCTTGTTATAGCACTATGAGATACCCAATTTCAAAATAATTTAAACAATGACTACAACGCAGTTCAATATATTTTCATAAAAATTATATAATTTATTGATGGAAAAATTTATTATCAAGCTTTGATTTTCAATTAAGGGGAGGAAATCTCCTAAAAATTTTAACAAAAGGATTTTCAGGGAAATAATGAGATTAGGAATATGACCTTTGAGGCACCCATTCCTGGCGTTCAAACCAAAAGAAAAAATAAAAACATATTTTTATGCCAAAGATTAAATAAAATCGCAAGATAGAATATTTATTCCCTTCTACAAAAATATACTATAGCTTCACCATTAGAAGAACCTATAACTAGCTCAATCAAGCAACAAAACTTCATTCAGTTTATCGAGAAGATTCATCTTCCTCGATCAATAAAAGTATTTCAATTCAAACAAAAGATAGTTATAAGATGAAAATCGCAGAGATAGACCCACAAGACTAACTCGTTGCCACTTTTCAAAAGTAAAAGGAAAGAGTTACTCCAAATAAAAAACAATCTAAGTTAACAGTGTCACAGGTATAACTCGATTCTCCGCAATAGGGGGAAAGCTTAAAACAAATTATAAACTCTAGAAGGCACACATATGCAATGATGGAATTGGTTTCATTAATGATTTTATGATAGGCAAGGATATAAATGAACAAATAATGTTAGGTATTCCATTCATCACCCAAATAAAGACTTATACTGCCCAATTAGATGGCATTCATATAAGTGTGCTAGGAAAGAATGTTATATTCCCCTACCTAAATACTATGTCAAAAGGTGAAAGTAATTTCACAAAGGATAAAAATATCTTTAAAATAAATTTACTTTCACTCCAATAAAATTATACAATAAAAAATATAGAACCTTCTCCGCCTCCTAGATTTTGCTTTGCCTTCCTTGTTATAGAACTATGAGATACCCAATTTCAAAATAATTTAAACAATGACTGCAATGCAGTTCAATATATTTTCATAAAAATTATATAATTTCTAGATGGAAAATTTTATTATCAAGTTTTGATTTTCAAATAAGGGGAGGAAATCTACCAAAAATTTTAACCAAAGTATTTTAGGGAAATAATGAGACTAGGAATATGACCTTTGAGGCACCCATTCCTGGCGTTCAAACCAAAAGAAAAAATAAAAACATATTTTTATGCCAAAGATTAAATAAAATCGCAAGATAGAATATTTATTCCCTTCTACAAAAATATACTATAGCTTCACCATTAAAAGAACCTATAACTAGCTCAATCAAGCAACACAACTTCATTCAGTTTATCGAGAAGATCATCTTCCTCGATCAATAAAAGTATGTCAATTCAAACAAAAGATAGTTATAAGATGAAAATCACAGAGATAGACTCACAAGACTAACTCGCTGCCACTTTTCAAAAGTAAAATGAAAGAATTACTCCAAATAAAAAACAATCTAAGTTAACAGTGTCACAGGTATAACTCGATTCTCCGCAATAGGGGGAAAGCTTAAAACAAATTATAAACTCTAGAAGGCACACATATGCAATGATGGAATTGGTTTCATTAATGATTTATGATAAGCAAGGATATAAATGAACAAATAATGTTAGGTATTCCTTTCATCACCCAAATAACGCCTTATACTACCCAATTAGATGGCATTCATATAAGTGTGCTAGGAAAGAATGTTATATTCCCCTACCTAAATAGTATGTCAAAAGGTGAAAGTAATTTCATAAAGGATAAAACTATCTTTAAAATAAATTTACTTTCACACCAATAAAATTATACAATAAAAAATATAAAACCTTCTCCGCCTCCTAGATTTTGCTTTGCCTTCTTTGTTATAGCACTATGAGATACGTAATTTTAGAATAGTTTAATTGGAAAAGGGCCTAAAATGCCCTTCAACTATTTGAATTGGAACAAATTTACCCTTCTTCTACCTTTCGGGCCTAAAATGCCCTCGACATCAACCTTTAGGCTCTATTTTGCCCTTATTTTTAACTACCTAAATAATAACATCAATTAACAAATTCATTTATGACGTGTCACTATCTTATTGGCTATCATAATAATTAATTAAACTAATGAAAACAATCAAACCCACCCAAAAGACCCACCCATAACCCAAATCTTTTAACCCATTATTACCCAAACCTTTTAACCCAATATCCAACCCCAATACTTTTAACCTAAAAATAATTTTACGCTCATCTTCTCCAAATTTCATCTCTTCTTCCTCAATCAAAGCGCATTGGAACTCAATCGTTCTTGCCAACAATTTGAAGTTTTTGTTCTTCGTGTTGTTGCGGATTAATATCCTCACCCACTCAGGTAAGAATTTTTCTATCTTTAGTATTTTCATTGTTTCGAATTCTAATGTTGTCTAATGTTGTTATAATTTGATTTATATTTACATTTTTTATGTTGTTACATGTGGTATATGCTTGTTGTAGTTGTTTTTAGAAGATACATGTATTTTATGTTTTCGTTATTATCTCGATTTATTATCTTTTAATAATATTGTCTCAAGTTGAAAGTTTTATCTTTTTCGACATATATTTCGTGTATTTTTCTCTGTTTTCCATGCTTTCTTGTCTGTTAGGTATGTCATACTTAAATGCATTTATTTATTTTTGGTGTTGCATTCTCTATCTGATCTAATAGACATAACATGTGGTTCCTATCCCCTTTGTATTCTCATAAAATATTGGTAGATTCCTTGTTTGTTGTTTTCTTTATTATTTTCTGATAAGTCACTTTCTCTTTTTTTATATCTGTCATGTGACTTTCTTCAAAGAAAGGTTGATGTGGTCTTTAACAATGGGGGCAAGTGGGCCCTGACTCCTCAAGTTAGTTACATTAAAAAATTGACTCATATATGGAAGGAGTATGATCCAGATTTGTTATCATATATAGACCTTTGTTCAGAATACACTGAACAATTGTGTTCTAGTAAGGTGAAACAATTGCTATGCTTGGGGCCTTCTAATAAGTATTATCTAGTAGAGGGTGATTCATGAATTAGAACATTGCAGAATGTATTGTTTACTCAATCTATTGTGCTTCAACTTCAACTGTTTCTTGTTGAGGAGGGTGAAGATTATGTCCCAGCTCTTGACATCAGTTAACTTAATGAACCTTTCCTTATCACAGTAGATGCAGTAACCAATTGTGACAGCAGCCAACTGAATGAATCTCTCCCTATTTCAGTAGATACAATAATTAATGATGATATCAATCAACTTAATGAAGCTTGTCTTGTGACAATAGATGTAGTAACTGATGGTGGATCAAGTGAGGAAGAAAAGGGTGAAAATGAACCTTTTGCTAGTGATCATAATAGTGATGAGTTGGAATTTTTTAGGAGGGAAAAAAGAAAAGAAGTAACTGAGAAACTAGATAATTTTTTGGAGTTAGAAAAGGGTATGAGCTTCAAGAATCTTGAGGAAGCTAAAAGAATTGTGAGTTATTATTCAATTGTTAGGAAGAGGGGTCTTAGAGTTGTGAAGAGTGATTCTACCAGACTTAGATATAAGTGTGATATTGGTTGTCCCTTTTTGTGTCTAATATCAGAAGTTAAGAAAGGCCAAGGATTTGAAATTAAGACCTTAGAAACAAAACATACCTATCAGGAAGCCTTTAAGAATAGAAGAGCTACTCAATAAGCTTTAGCACACTACTTCAAGAACAAGGTTCAGAATAACCCCAAGTACAAAGTGAAAGACATGCGGCAGGATGCAGATGATCATTTTTCCCTCAATATCAGTTATTCAAAAATGAAGAGGGTTAAAAGACTTATCTTGGAGAAACTTGAGGGTAGTTTTATTGATGATTTCAACAAGTTGGAGGCTTATGCTCAAGAATTGAGGGATAGCAATCCTTGTTCTGATGTGGTGATAAATATATCTAAAGATGCTTTGGAACAAGGGAAAAGAAGATTTTCAAGAATGTATGTTTGCTTTCAAGCTTTGAAAAATGGATGGAGAGCTGGTCTGAGGCCATTTATAGGGCTGGATGGAACATTTTTAAAAGGAAAGTGTAAGGCAATGTTGTTGGTTGCCCTTGGACAAGATTCAGTAAAGCATTTCTATCCACTTGCTTGGGCAGTGGTGGATAGAGAAGAAACTAGAACATTATGAGTTCAATGTATGATTTATATGAATTATGAATATGAACATGAACTATGATATGACTTCTTAATGAGCTCTACTTAGTTTGAGTGGGGGTATGGGACTTCACTTAAACATTGCACAAGTAGACTTATAAAAGGGTTATGGTGATGTTCTCTTATGTTATGAAGACTTATGGATTATGTATGAAAGGTATGTATGGATGTTAAGGTTTACTTCACTTGTTATAAGTTATGAACATGAATGAATCCTTACTTATGTATGTTGGCTATGAATAAAGCAAATTAAGATATGTATGTGTTGGTGGCCTAAAGGTGATATTTAGTGTAGATAGGATTATGGGATCATATCTATGCATTGCAGAAGTATATCTTAGGGTTGCTTATGTGGTAGTTCTATTATGATGAGATGATTTTGGTAATTGACTTTGTGTATAAACTATGTCTTGTGAAGATTGGATAGGTATTATGTTTATGTTGGAGACTATGATTGCTATTATGATGATATGCTTTATGCTATGAAGAATTGTATGTGAGTTGTTCTATGAGTTGCATTCTCCAAATATTTCAAAGATGATGTTCAAAAGTGGCATATGGTATGGTTTCAAAGAAAATGTCTCTTTTATGCATGTTTTAATGATTTTTATTCATGGCTTCCATACTTAGTACTTTTTCTGCTAACTCCATCTTTCTACATATTCTATAAGTGTGGGCATTGGAGATATTGGATTCCATCCTCATAGCTAGGACCATAGGAGATCAAGAAGAAGAAGATTGGTGGGTCCTCATTGTATTCAAGGGCTTGACCATATGTCCTTTATGTCTTTACTTTATGTTTTAGACTTGTGTAAGGGCTACGTCCCTTAGATTATATTCAAGAGTTTTATTCCAAGTATAATTAGATGGTTTGAGACATAGTGTATAGACTCTATCATTTTTATAAAAGACATCGATTGTAAAGAAAAGTTTTAAATTTCACACTATTTTCCTATGATCTTATGACTATGATTATGCTAAGGGCTTGTATGAGACCCCTTTGGGGTCGAGTACGCAGTATTACGTTTAGGGGGGTACTCCCAGGTCATGACAACTAAAGAATACCTACCTTCACATCGGTGACTCATTGGTGTGGTATGATTCTTAATCATTGTTCTATCAATCACAACGCATGTGCTAATAAAGAAACTAAATCCTGAAGCAGTGATGCAATTGGCGCTGCACAATTAGAGATTGGCATTCCACCGTCTAGCGCAAGTTGAGGAGCGAAAGCTTGAGGGAAAAATCGTACATAAAGGATTGAGTGCTTCCTTTGGAGACTCCAAGGATAGAATAAATTTTGTAAAATTATGTACCTTCATGTTCTATCTAATGGGGAATAGTCATGTAAGTTTTGAGTCGTGGGTCTCCCATGTGGACCGACCCGACCTAATCTGTTTTTCCCTATCCAATTTAATTAATTAATTAATTGAATAATTCTTTTAAAAGGAGGCAAAACAGTTACACTATAACTGTTCAACCTCCCCTTCAAAGACTCCTAGTGGGAGTAACTTTTAAGAGACGTGGAATGTAAAAAAGAGAGGAAACGAAAAGCGTGAGAAACAAGAAAAACAAATGATCATTTAAAAAAAGCAGAGAAGTAAGTTTCTTACACAAATCAATCAACACTCTAAGGAGGCTCTTAGTTTGTGAACAAAGACCGATCTTTTTTTCCTTGAGATTTGAAGAGTAATCTGGAGCAATTTCTTTAGACAACAAAATCAATAACAAATATTTCCTCTGCAAGTTACAAGGTACACATCTTGTTGTTGTTTTGCCTTTAAAATTCCTTCATTGGTATCAGAGTCATCGTTAATTATCCCATAATTCACTACTTCCATGTACATT
This sequence comes from Solanum bulbocastanum, assembly GCA_037074985.1. Taxonomy (NCBI): domain Eukaryota; kingdom Viridiplantae; phylum Streptophyta; class Magnoliopsida; order Solanales; family Solanaceae; genus Solanum; species Solanum bulbocastanum. The sequence goes on from CM073599.1 coordinate 18,027,708, forward strand.
GTATTGTTGATAAGAAATAAATTGTGACTATTTTTCCTTGAAAATCAGTGAATAGAAAAAATTGGAAGATGTTAAGTTTTTTTAAGACTATTTGAATGTGGATTAATTATATGGTAAATAGGATTCAAAATCCTATTTGATTCTGACTCATAATATAGTTAGGATTCTTTGTCCTACAAAGAAAGAAAATCTATAATTTTCTTTGAAAAGACAGCTTCTGCTTGTAGCAATCTAAAAATTGGTTGTACAATAATTTTGGTCGAAACATAATTTTTCGTGATCTAATCGTTTGTAGCTTTCCAAAAATATATTATAATAAAAAACGGATTTAAAATGAGTAAGTTATAAATTTTTGAAAGTTGACTTTTTTTTTTTTTTTTTACTGTTTTCCGAAAAAAACTGCTTCTGTTTATAGTGATCTGGATATTTGGTGTACAGTTTTTTTTTTTTGAAACATAATTTATTCATGATCTACTCATTTGTAGTTTTCCGAAATATATTATGATAGAAAAACATATTTAAAATGAGTGAGATATGAATTTTTGAAGTTGGGATAAAAAAAATAATTGTTTTTTAAGAGTTTTTTCTTGGATGAGATTTGAGTCCTATTTAGGATTATTAGTATACGTACTCACGCATTACGCGGCTATTTAAATATAATAATATTTTAAATTTAAAATAATTAATATTTATTGTCTATTTAGTAATGTATATTTTAAAAGTAATAATACTAATCATTAACTTATTTATTTGAGCACATTAAATTAATATGATATAACATAATTTTCATAATACCAGACATGGCACATGCACATATTTGGTGTAATAAGATCCCTAAGTCCAGGTTTGCTTTGTTACTCTTCATAGGATTTTGTATTTTGAAATGACTCTTTGTTAATAATAATTTTTACCGTATAACTTGCTTGATTTCTAAAATATGTTAAAGTCCTAAAATTAATTTTATTTTTACTTATATTTTATTGATTAGAATAAATATTTTTTTAAAAAAAGATGTTTTTGTAGTTTAAAACTTCTACAATTACGATAAAAAGGAAAATCTATAACCATCTTTAAAAATTTTAAATCTTTATCTATCAATATTATGTTTATCTTGTAGTTTAATAAAATTGAAATTTTAAAACTTCTACAATCAAGACAAAGTGGAAACATTGTAACCATCTCAAAAGTTTTTTAGTAGTAAATTTAAATTTTAAACCATAATCTGTCAATTAACTTTTTAAAAACATTTCAAGATATTTTTTTATCATCAAACCCAAAGTCAAAAGCAAATATACATTTAATTTAAAGATTTGAGTTGATTAAGATTCAAGAATGAAACATAAAATATTAAAAAAAATATTTATATCCCGTGAATAAAATAATGTAATATATTTTTTGAAATTATAAAATCTAGTCATTTTTACTGAAATTTGTACAACTTTGTCTGTCATTATTTCACGTACAATTTATATATAGATAGAAGACAGATTATGCAAATTTTATTGATTTTGATGATAATGAGGGAAAAAAAGTTGAACACTCATAAAAATATACTCCTTCATGAACTTTTGTAGATTACTATAAAAAATAAATATTTATATCACTTATATAATTAAAATATAAGAGATAATTTATCATTTTATATTGATTTTATTCCTTTTTATTAAGTATTTATTCATCATAATGAATGAGATGGCTTGTGATATAAAGGGTGATATTGTATATAAATTGTCATATTATTTATTATTCGTTTCGTTTTGTTTTATATATGCGCGATTTGATTGATATGATTTATATATTTTAAAAAAAAATTATCATTAATTATGCTTTACTTAAATTGATTTACCAATATGAAATATAATGCCAATTTTTTTTTAATATAGTCAGTGAAGTGTTCAACATCCTTCCTTATATGTATCTTCGTCTTCTAGATTTTTTAAATTAGTAATAGCATCTCATTACATGTTTAATTTCTTATTTTTTCAAATATAAAATAAAATTCAATCACATGTATATAATAATATTCAAGAACCCAAAATAATATATAATAACATAGTAGTCTTAGAATAAAGAATTCAGCAAACTTTAAAAAAATTCTCAAAATTTTTTTTTTGTAGATAATTAAAATTATTTTCAAACTTCTTTACTCTATTCAAACATATTTTTTTGGATACAATACTTTCAAACTTCTCATAAGTTTCTTCTTCTAGTGAATTGTCATTTTAAATTAGTGATAACATTTATCCTCAAAAATCTGTAAAAAAAAAAAAAATTAAAAAATGTTGAATTAAATTTCATTATTTGTGATTAAGGTATTTGTTAAATATAAAAGAAAGAAGTCTAACCTTTACAATCTTTACCACCAATTACAATCTGCCAACTTTCCCACCAATTACAATCTGCAATCATCTGGTACAAAGTTAATGCCTAAATATTTTTGTAATAAAAGAAGCAACAATTTTTTGACAATTAGAAAAAAAGCAGTAATTTTGATGAATAAACTTTCTACTTTATAGATCAAAATCCTTTCATATAAATAACTATACATAATATCATTGAGATTGTTAATAATAAAGAAGGAGGAGGTAAAATCATAAGAACTAATAAATAATAAAAATTCTAAAGTTGATAATTTGGTAACTTTGTTTCAAATGCTCCAAGAGAAAGATAAAACATCAAAATAGTTTTTTTAAAATAATTTTTTTTTCTTTTACTATTAAGTGTTGAAGTAACCTAACTTTAAAATTGATAGTTTGCTGCACCTTTAATTGAAAGAGATCAACTTAATTCACCGCTTCAAAGCTCTCAAGATTTTTGTGAGAAAATAATTTCAAAGTTAAATTGTCGTAAATGCTAATGGGAATCTTTTGTTTGCCTCCTCTCTTTAATCACATCAGCCCATCATATCTCTATCATCTGTACTTTATTCCAAATGTTCAATCAAAGTATTTATAAATAAATAGAGATTGAAAAATAAGTTACTCTTTTATCGGTTTTAAGATAACTGTTATCACTTATCACTAAATATTTGGCTTTATCTTATATTACGGTTAGATTTTGAATTTTACTATTTTTTCCAAAGTAAATATTTCAATAATAATTTATTTATTTAGCTTTATTTGTTTAGATTTTGAAGTTTTTTTTCCACCTCAAATTTAAAATATCGATTAATTTTTTTATATAATAAATTTTACAACTTGTGTATACGTGGGCACTTATATATATATATATATATATATATATATATATATAATTAAAAATATGATAATGATAAATTTCCACAAAATAAGGAATCACATACGCCATTTAAGTTTTGTTAATGTTAAAACTTTACAAAATTTTAAATTGGTTATTTTCTTTACAACTCACGTTAATTTTAACCAATGTCAAATCAATATTAATTATGAATATGATATATTGGAAGCAACGCTAATATATTTTAAATATAGGAAAAAATGAAGTTTTTCTTCAAGAATTCGATATATATATATAAATCTTGTATCTTGATAATTACTTTAGTTAAGTCGATAGTGTGTGTGTATATATATACATATAAAAGAGAGGTGATAGTGCTTACATGTCAGCACCACAAAAATCAATTTTTTTAATTTAAAAATGATTTTAAATCAGCTCTAGAAAATAGGGAATAAACTGTAAATTTGTATTTAGTATTATTTTTTAAAAAACACTCTATAAAGTAACGTATGTGGTCCTTTTTTTGTGGAAATGTATTTTTAAATTTTAACCATCTTTCCACAACCTCCTCATTTAAAGAAAAACAAATGTAGATAATAATAATAATAATAATAATAATAATAATAATAATATATAATAGGAGAGAAAAAAAGCATCACATGTTAACAATACAAAAAAAAAATTAATTATTTATATTTATTATTGACATCTATTTAATTATTTTAAAAAATTGTAGTTATTTCTAAACAAATAATCAGTTAATTTTAATCCGAACAAATTTAATACTCAATTAAATTTTTGCAGTTTTTAAAATCTGGATAGTTACGTAAAATTTTCACACAGTTAATTTCAATTTAAAAATCAATATATAAGGCACTTTAAGTTTTTTGTTTGCTTTTATAGTCAATTAAAAAAAATATAACCATAACATTTTGCTTTACAAAATAACTTCCCACGTTTTGTTTTAAAAAAATATATAACTACCAAAACTCTTTATATTGACAAACTCACTTTGTTTGTACTATGAACATTAAAGGACAAAAAAAAGCTTTGAACTTTTAGCAACGGGAAGGGTATGCTATAATAGATTTGTGGATGGCAAGCTTATTATAGTTGCTAAGGTATCAATTCCAAGAAATTTACGCCAATTGCTTTTAGGATCGTTTTAGATGGAACAGATAATACGGTGAAATTGCAACTTTCTTCCTTTCTAAAAAAATCATATTACAATGACTATTTAATGCCTATTTGTGGCTTTCATGTGATGGTACATTTTTATTTTTATTTTCTTCATTTAGTGATTGGATATTATGATACCATGATATTTTCTGTTGTTTAAAAAATACAACTTTGATACTAATCCATCATTTCTTGAAGTTTTTGTCAAGTTACTAACTTATGTCAAATTGTGAAATAGATAAATGGTAAAAAAGTATCATAATATAAGTTGTTGAAATCATTTCCTCCTTTCAAATGCCTTTTAAGTACAACTATTTGCACTTAAAGTTGTTACTTTTTCCACAAATGATTACTTCTTTTTATCTTAATTTACGTGGAATAATTTAAATTTCAATAGTTGAATACTAATTTTGACTGCAACTTCTGACAATAATTTCGATTGTCAAATATATTTGAAAGCAACGGAAGAAGTAAGTCAAACATAGCTCTTTGTTCAAATAAATAGGAAATTAAAGTTGATTTAAGTGTTAAATATTTTATTATTATTATGTAAAGATTTCCTAAATGTTATCTACAAATTTTTTATTATTCTCTTTCCCAAATTATGCAATGTAAATTTAAAAGGGTACACATTTTAAAACATATGTGCATACTTTAAAATTTGTGATTTAAAAATAAGTCATATGTGTTTGTGTGACTAAAAATATAAATTATTTTATTGGGAGTCAAATTTATATGTGAATATATTTAATTTTTACTAAATATATAAATATTTCATTTTTGAGAGACTTACTAAAAGAAAAGGTGTGTAATATAATTATAACAATAAAAATACCAAATTATTGGCCAAAATTAAACTAAAATAAGGAAAGTGAAGTTACAAGTATAAAGTTCATATTTCCTAAGTATTCCGTGATAGTAAATAACAAACTCTTTAAATATATTTTTTAATTTTAAAAAATAAATTAAAATTTGAATTCAAAGTAGTTATAACTTTTCAACTTTATCTTTATTAATTCAAAGGTAAATATCTTTTCAGGTTTTATCTTTATCCATATCCTAAATATTTGAGGGTTAGAATTTGAAGTAAAATATTTTTTTACGAGACACGAATATAAATACTATCATTATTATTATTATTATAGCTGCATTGATGTCTATTCTTTACAAAAAATAAAACTTGAAAAAAATACAAAATATAAATGAAAAAGAAAAATGAAAATTTTCTAACCTGAATATTAACTACCCCACGTTCTAATCCACGCTACCTCACATCATACGTACGTTATCCCTACTTTCTATTTTTTCTCACAAAAAGATTTCAAAATCATTAAAATGCCCACAAAAGAAACTTGGAGGAATTGTAACAGAGACATTGCACGAAGTGGTAAATACTCACTGTCCTTCGTTTAGCTATTTGTATCGTTGTTGATGAACTTTCTCTCTCTTAAAATAAATTTAGTGATTCAATTTTCAGGATGTATTAATAAACTTAAGGTCCTTGATCCTGTAAATCTGGTATCAGAGCAAAGAACTTTTCATGGTATATATGAGATAGAGGTGAACTATTCGACATAGATATTATCTTTTCACCCATTGCTCTGGGAGAAATGAGTACTAAAAGTACTAGACTGTAAAAGGTAGATATACTTCATAACCTTGACTTGTTAAATAAGTGGACGATTCCTAAAGTCCCTATAAAAACTATCTATGATTATGGTTGATTAGATAAATTATTTTTGAAACAATTGATTAAAACAACTGAGCAATCTCTTGCTTTAAATTATTCTGAACAGACTATTCGTTTGCTAAACGAACGTGACGTAGGGTTATATAAAATTCAGTATAATTATTTGCATATTGGTATGGTGCAAATTGCCTTTAAACCTTTGACTCTTAAAGGGTTGCCTGAGACTTTTTTAGCTGCTCTTCGCGATGCTAGAAATTTAAATTTTCGACAGTCTCTTATGGGTTCGATAGAATCTACGGTAGCTTATGGTCCAGTTTATTTTAATACTCAACCTAATTTGCAGTTATCTCTAATTGATGTGAATATTCTTGATGCTTTGACATTAAATGTTAAAACTCATGGCAATAATTATGCACCAGGTTCGGAACTTATTTGTTTATCTTACCGAATCTATTTTAAGTTATTATCTACTCTTAATCCTAGATGTAGATTATATGATATTTCTAATCAAACTATTTTGGTGGAGAATTTTGCAAGGTCCAAGGTTACTACTAGAAGACCTATTAAGTGGGAAGAAATAGATTTCCCTACTTCATGGACTATAATTCGGTTATATCCCCAACTCAGTTAACCGATATTGTTACTAATTCTGATTTTTCTCATATTTCTCAAAATCACAATGAAAGAATTTGTATGCAATTCACTGATCATAGTTATGCGCCTCATAGGTAGTCTTTTACTAATAATAGGTTAATGTCTTTTGTGAATCACAATATGAATAGACATTCTTTATCAAGTCGTAGACTTTTGCTTGCGATTCATCATATTTCCCCTATCGATCCAATTTATGGTCCAGCCTGAGATCGTGCAGCTTCTTTACATACTATTGGTTCCAATGAAAACTCTGTGGTCGAAAAGGTTAAGATCGATCCACGAACTAATATAGTTCAGGTAAAATGATGATGCTTTTGATAAGGATATTCGTTCAGCCTCTGAGATGGAGTTTGATTTAAACGATTCTTGATGTTTTCACACCAAATTGATTTTAGCCTAGGTTCTCTAGCAAGAAAACATATTCAAAAAGAATTTTTTGATGAAAAATGGAATCGGTTCAAAACTTGGTTATTTGATGCTTATTGCAAAGAAGATCTTAATAGTATTTCTCAAGAGTTTTATGAAACGTGTTCTTTATATAATCAAATTATGTATTTTGTTCCTTGATTTATAACCACCTATCTATCGTTATATATTAACGTTATTGAAAGAACTTATAAAGATGATAGTGGTAATATTTTGAAAGTTGTCTACCCTTCTCAATCATCGTTTGTTTTACCAAAAAATACCAGTATTATTTTCTCAGCTTTTCAAAAATTCATTGAGAAAGATATTGTTTCAATTAGTATTCCTGAAATTAATAAACTTTTTACTCAAAATAATTATTTGAGTCTTTATGTTAAAGTGTTTGGTGAGCATATTAGCTCTCTTGACAAAAAACTCGATGATTTAACTGTTTTGATAAAAGATATTAAAGCTGATATGGCTAAAATGAATTTTGCTATTACTACCGATATTGCTTCTACTTTTGAATGAAAACCTACGGTAGTTTCTACTCATGTTCAGAGAGAAATATCCGATTTTAAATCTAGTTCATTGAAAAATTTGAAAGAACTTGATAAGAAATTTTCTGATTTAGATATTAAAGAACTTGTTGATAAAAAGCTTTCTAGCTTAAAATTTGGCCCTATGAATTTATCGCAAGATTTTGCCAATAAAATGGAAAATACTAGTGATTTTAAAAATCAAGTCTCTTTAGAGTTTAATAAACTTAGGGTTATCCCAAGAAAAACAGTGGTTATGCTACCAAGACTAGTATGAATACGTATTATTATCCTCGTCCGACTCCACAAGATGGTTTTATTGAGAAACGTGACTGAAATTAGACTAATACGTCTTACAGTGGTTCCAAAATTTACGAATGGAATCTTGATGGGTTGACAGATAGGCAATTGACTATTTTGGTGCATCGTATGGTAATGTATGCAACTATCTGTAAGAGTGTTAAAAACACCGACAAAACAATCTGTAAGATGATTATTGCAGGTTTTACTTGTTAGCTTTGAGGGTGGTGGGATAATTATCTCAGCACTGAAGAAAAACTTTAGTTGTTAATGTTATTGCCACCAATGAAGGAATTGATAACCTAGGTATGACTTTGGTAATAAAATAGGGAAGATGTTGTTTATACCCTGGTTCTTACTATTTTGGAACATTTTAATGGTAGATTTACCAATCAATATGAGACAGTTAGAACTCTCCCCAATGGTCTCCGATGTCGGACCTTAGCACACTTTCGATGGTATAAAGATACCTATCTTAGTAGGGTTATGGAATTACCCGAAAATAAGCCTGAATATTGGAAAGTCAAGTTTATAGATGGACTTCCCCCTCTTTTTGCTGAAAGAGTTAGAAAAACTCTAATAGGAAATCAAGTTGAAATACCTTATGGCTATTTAAGTTATGGAAAGATTATAGGAATTTGCATACAATAAGTATTGAATTTGTGCAATGAACTAAAGATGACAAAATAGCTTAAGATGGATAACCAAAGGGAACGATCTCAATGGGAGATTTTTGTGAGCAATTCGGTTTACCCAATTCCACTACAAAAGAAGATAAATATTACAGGTCTTCAAAAGATGCAGATTCACACAGAAAGAAAAGATCTAAGCATAGGCATAGACCGAAAGAAGATTGGGAAGGTAGAAAAAGCTATTGTAGATCTAAAAGATTTACAAAAGACAGATCCGAAAGAGATCTTTCAAAGGTAAAGTGCTACAAGTGTGGTAAACTGGGACATATTGCCCCAAATTGCAAGTTAAACAAGTTGAAAACTTTGGAGCTTGACAATGACACATATGAAAAGGTATATGGTTTGTTATACACTTCAGGATCAGACGATGATTATGAATTAGATTCAAATTCTAATGTCGAATTATTTGATTCCACTAATTATGTTAATCGTACTAATGTTTGTGATACTTGTCAGGGTCATGATTGCAATTGTGAAGACGACAAAATTTATAAACTTCAATCACAATTTCAAGATTTTAATCTGAATACTATCACATTTGATAATGAGACCGAACTTTTAAAGAAAATTACTGATAGTAAGCTCCGTGAAAAAATTATTGATTTAGCTACTTCAAATGGAGCCAGTTCTTCAAAATTTCTTGAAAAGAAAAAGAATGATTTAAATGATTTTGAATATGTAGCACTCTATTCTTTAAGATAAGTAGATGATAGTATTTTAAAGAAATCTTGAAAAAGATTCTTCTTTCGACGATTTGAAAATAGAAGTTAAAAATTTGAAAAGAGAAATCAAATCTCTTATGCAAAAACAACCTATTTGTGATCACCATATCATTCAGATTGAGATTAATAATACTGAAGAAAGGATTTTAAAAAATAAAGGAAAGCAAGTTGAAGGTGAACAAATTCAATCTGAAAATCCTGATCCTAAACAAGATATGATTTTGGGAATGATGAAGATTGTTATAGCTCATAAATGGTATATTAAATATACTATTTTAATTGATAATAGTTTTTTAATTACTAACATTGCAATGATTGATAGCGGTGCAGATGTTAGCTATATTCAGGAAGGTTTAGTACCAACTACATATTTTCAAAAAACTACACATTTGGTGAAATCTGCCTCTGGTCGTGCTCTGGATATAGAGTTAAGTTACCCAATGTGAAGATTTGCCAGAATAAAATCTACATTCCTCACTTCTTCTTTTTGGTTAAGAATTAGTTAAACCTCCAATTATACTTGGAACTCCTTTTATAAATGCAATTTATTCTTTCGCAGGAATCGATGCGAAAGGATTCACAAAGATAATGAGATAACTTATTCTTTTGTTACATATCCGGTAACCAGAGATATTAATGCATTGATTAATATGAAGTAGAGTCATATGGACTCATTACAATTGGAGTTGTTCAACATGAATATTTTAGACTCTCTAAAATCTGCTAAGGTAAAAGAAAAAATCAAATTTATTTCTAAGCCGATTGCTGTGGATATTTGTGCAAATCATCCTAGTGCTTTTTGGAATCGCAAAAAGCATATTGTGACTCTTCCTTATGAAGAAGGATTTTTAGAGGATGATATCCCTACTAAATCTCGGCCCTATCAGACGCATGCTAAGTTAGTAGAATTTTGCAAAATTGAGATTGATAATCTCTTACAAAAGGGTTTGATAAAGCCATCCAAGTCTGCCTGGTCTTGCACAGCCTTTTATGTTAATAATGCGGCTGAAAGGGAACGAGGTGTTCTAATATTGGTTATTAACTACAAAACTTTGAATAAAACACTTAAAGTGGATTAGGTATCCTATTCCTAATAAAAGGGATCTCTTATCAAGGTTATACGATGCCAATATATTTTCCAAGTTTGATTTAAAATTAGGATATTGGCAAATTCAAAATTTTAAAGAGCATGCTTATAGAACTGCTTTTAACGTTCCGTTTGGCAATATGAATGGAATGTCATGCCTTTTGGTTTGAAAAATGCCCCTTCTGAATTTCAGAAAATCATGAATGATATTTTCAACCCATATATGGATTTATCATCGTTTATGTTGATGATATTCTAGTATTTTCAAAAACTTTTGAAATACATGTTAAGCATCTTGATATCTTCAAAAAGGTGGTGATACAAAATGGTTTGGTTATCTCAAAACCTAAAATGAGTTTATTCCATACTGATATTCGCTTTTTAGGGCATCAAATTTGTCAAGGAAAGATTACTCCTATTGAAAGAGCCATTGACTTTGCTGACAAATTTTCTGATGTTATTACTGATAGAACTCAATTACAGAGATTTTTGGGAAGTTTAAATTACATTTCACCTTTCTAAAAACATCTCTCTAGAGACTTAGCCCCGTTATATGACAGGTTGAAGAAGGATCATACGTCTCCTTGGACTGAAAGTCTTACCAACTTGGTGAAAGAAATAAAGAGGCTAGTACAATCACTGCCTTGTTTAGCATTAGCCAACCCTGCTTGGCAGAAGGTTATTGAGATTGATGCGTCCAATATTGGATATGGTGGGATTCTTAAACAGATCAGTCCCCATGATAAAAGTGAATATCTAATTAAATTTCATTCTGGTAAATGGAACAAAGCTTAGAAGAAATATGCGACGATAACACATGAAATGTTAACTATCGTTAAATGTGTTCTCAAATTTCAAGACGATTTGTACAACCAAAAGTTTTTGATAAATCTGATGCTCAATCTTTGAAATTTATGTTTGACAAAGATTTCAAGCACAATGCTTCAAAATTGATATTCGTCAGATTGCAAGCACAATTAGCCCCCTTTGATTTCGAGATTCAGTATAAAAAGGGAGTTGATAATTCTTTACCAGATTTTTTATCCAGGGAATATATTCAATAAATCATGTTTTTCCAAACTCTTCTTGATGATGAAACTCTAGTTGAAATAATGAGGGTTCTTACGCCTTTTCCTAGAGATATAAATCCTTATATTATTAGAAAGATTGTTGATAAAATGCTAAGTGAAGATTTTTCTCATATTCAGATAGAATATTATTTAGATGATTATTTGACAAATTATTTCTCTGAATGATAACGAAAGAATGTTTTGTTTGCAGAATGGATCCTCCTTGGATTCACGTCAAAGGAAGAGGAAGGGGAAGAGCAGCCCCAAATAGAGGAAATTATGGAAATCCGTCATACAGATCCATAACTAGGTCATCACAAGGATCGTCATACAAATCTGAATCAAATATCACAGTTATACAATCGTGAAAAAGAACTTTGATTAACAAAAAAACTTCTTCTCAGGAAGAATCCTCATCAAGTTCACATCAATTGATTAATTTGGAAGATATTCCAAAAGATAGTCCATTGTATGCTCATATGCAGGCCTACTTAGAAGGTAAGAAGCAAAAAGATACTTTTGTTTCAGTTATAAGAGAGGATTCTAATGATATCAAATTCTATGAAAAATTACATAAAAAGGAAATATTTCTCTTAAAAAATTCTGATTTACGGCAAAAGGATGAACCTTGGAAGATATTTCAACGGTATCTTGTAATGGATTATATTATCCAAGAGAGTCATATAAAACTCGATCCTACTATAAAGAAATTTTGATGAGTACAGGAAGTGCGGAATTTCAACACTTTTTCGGCATGGGTCATAACTCACATGAGAAAAGTTATAATTTTTCCGAAATCATTATAAAGCAAATTATATTTGTTGAAGACTAGGGCTTGTTAGCCATGAAAGAAAGGCAAATAAGCCTCAACAATACCAGAATGAATTTTACTTTGTGGATATGCGTCTAGGGTTCACTCTCTTGCGCTAAACCTCATGTTGACCTATTCACACTAGCCATCAATTTAGTAGTTTTAGTTTTAAGACCTCTCTCTCGAGCAAGCCGAAAACACATAAATAAACTTGAATTTGCAGCTACAAATTCATTAAATTCATCCATAACTACTAAACAAAATCAAAATTAAACTACAATTAAACTATCAATGAGCAAGACCCAACAATTATCTTAGCCCATATTCGCTAAATCATACCCTAAGAATTGAGGTTTTCAGCCACACATCAAGAGATAGAAATTTATACCTAAATGAGCTTGCATTCAAATGGGTATGTAGATTTAAGTCTTGTTACAGGCCAAGAATGAAGAATCCAAGAGACCTAAGTTCAAATCCTTGGAGATGAAACCCTTTTCTTCTTCAAGTCTTTAAAACCCTCTCAAACTTAGATCAAAAATATCAGAAAGTACTATTCTATCTGAAAATTATCACACTTGTTCGACTCTAAGTGAAAATTATACTAATTGTTCCACACTAAAACTAAAACTCTAACTAGTATTTATAGTTTTCATAGATTTATGCTGCAACGGATCGTTCGGAGTCGTTAGTTGGAATCGCCGATCCACTTGGCGATTCACCCTTTGGTGTAGTTTTTCACCGTCTTGCACCAGCCTTCAGCATCATCGTGCTCTAGGTCATTGGGCGGCATGGTACTGCTTCGCGGAACTGCTCGACGATGCGCCAACTACTCCCTTTTTCTGCCGACTTGATCATTTTTTTCAGGGCTCAGCACACTTGAGCAAAAGGCGAAGTGAGACCCTTCGCCGACTCGCCCAGTGGATTCGGTGTTCCTCAGGCCTTTATTTCTTCATTCTTTTCAACCATTTCATTCCTTTTTGAAAAGTAGTGTCCATGCTTTCCTTCAATATTCAAATACCTGAAACTTAAGGGTTTTCATTAGATATTGAGATAAATTAAGAATTTGAGGACACAATTTCTATTAAAATATAGCCCTAAATGAGTCCAATTTGTGGACTCATCAACACCCTAGCTTAAACTTTTGCTTGTCCTCGAGCAAAACTCAAGTTCAGTAGTTCAAATAGGATGTCTCAAATAGTGCTACACAGGACTAAATCATGAAAACACACAACAAGACTCAAATTACTCATGCAAAGATCAATTGTGTACTCAAAGATTCAAGTTGTGACACACCATTACCAAAGATTATCTTGCTCGCAATACTTACTACTTGTGCAAGTTCAAGCTCAACAAAAAGTATCTAAATGCCCTCACATAAAGAATGATTCCATATTCACACATAGAGGTTAATCAATTCAAGATCAAGAATCAGATGCAACACCCACACCCAAAATGAGGAACGCAATGCATGTTTTCACCCGTAGGTTTGCCCTTATTTTCCAATCGACTTTCGGTTTGGCTTACTCAAGATCAAAAAGGTCTTTATAAGGCTTGTAATGGGGCTGAGTGCAATGGTATCGTTATTTAGGTTCATTGACTTTTTCGTCATGATATGTGGTATTCTCAAAGCATTTCCTTCCTTTTCATTATCAATTCTTTTTCTAGTGCTTCAAAGTCATCCTTTTATTCACTCTCCATGTATTGCTTGGAAACCCAATTCCTTTTGCACTATTTATCCCACAACTTTTTTTTAGAGGTTTTCCATTTTTTTTTGCAATACCATGGGTTAGAGATACTTTTTCTTGCACTTCTTGACTTTCCTTTCCTTTTCACCACACCCCCAAGTTAGGCTTTTGGCCTAAGTTGGTCATTCACTAAACCAAAAATCAAGAGGATTATTCGTAGTGGGTCAAGTAAGGTCTAGGGTTCATCAAGGTTCTTCCAAAGGAAGGTAATGCTCAAGGGGTGTTCAAGAGAGTTACACACGCTCAGGGGTAGGCCACAAAAGAGGTATATGTAAAATTTGGCTCACACTCTTTAAAAGTTGCCTAAGAACATTTCAAGAGCACACCTTACTAAATCAATCAGACTAACGGGACAAATTCTAGGTTTATTCATGCAAGGTTCAAAGTAAGCTCATCACACAAGGCATCGACACTTAATTCAAACATGACCACACACTTTCGCTAGTGTGCAACGGTTATTACAAGAGAATCAATTCGATAAATGGCTAATCATAACGAGATGCAAAGAGTTCACATATTGTCTATGTAACTTTATCTTTGGTTTTGTCATAGTCACACATTCATGTTTGTTCGATTGATAGCACTATTCAAGTCATCAGTATTGATCGAAACCGAGATTTGTACTTGCAAAATAACAACCACTTTCAACACACAAGAGGTGGCCAAAAATATTTGGAAAATTTTAAAACTTTCCGGAAAGGTCAAAATCATTTTTTGTAATTTAAAACAAAAGGGAGCCATGAGCTCAAACATCCACAAAAAGAAGTGTAGCAACAATTTTAAACAGAACAACCCAAATATATTCAAAACAAGAATCACAATCAATACACAAATGGTGATCCTCACCCCACCACAAATAAAAACATTTGTCCTCAAATGCAATTAAGTATCCAACAGTTAACGTACAGAAAGAACAGAGAAAGAGGTAAAGAGGGAATCTTGTCTACACGCTTGATCTATCTGTCGGGGCATTGTTGCTTGATGCATTAGCCTGAAATTCGGCAATGGTCCTCGGATTGTCATTCTGGTTCTCATTGTGTTCATTTGATCTAGCTTCTGTAGTACTGTTAGCAGCAACCATTTTATCCACGTCATGGTTTCTCTTATCTCTGTTGCCAGTTCTGCTATCTTCTCATCTATTTTGAAATCTTGCGGTCTTACCTATCGGGGTGGAATATCACTCCCTGCGACCTTAGGTCTAGCCATTTATTTAAAAGAATTCGAGACAAAGTTAGACAATATTTAAACAGGGGAAGGGGAGTCCTAGGTGCAGAATTGCTTCACCAAAGCAGTTGGTGAAGTGCGCATTCAATCAGGCAATTCACTGAAAATGATACATAGATGGTACAAGGGTGCAGACAAAGGGGCAGATAAGGAGGCTATCTGCGAGTCGTCGAGTGCATTTTCTGAATTTAAGTGACCACTGAAAGTCACAGATCAATGAATACATGTAGTTAAAGGCAAAATAGGGACGTTAGGCAAACCGCCAAGCAGTTGGGCGAGCTTGGTTTTGCTCGCCAAACTACCTCTTGCGTCTATTTTCAACCCATTTCTTTCAAATTCAACCCCGCAACCCCTGATAATGCAATGTAAGTTTGTACAACACAAATTCAACGAAGACCCAACATAATTTTAGCACTCCCATAGCAAAATAATTTAACTCAATAGCACAGTCCAGTGAGATTCCACCATCTTCGTAAATATTACCGAATAATAATCGATAATGCATGCGATCCCATCGACTTAGAGATTCAGCAGAGATTTTATACTGTCAATCATTATGCAAATGAGTACAAATTTTTGATAAAATAACTAAGGGGTTTGATTACCAACCTTTGGTGTCGATTTAGATAGTACAGACGTGCTAGGCAGCAATGCAATCCAAATCCTAGCACAATCCAACACTTAAAATACTCTAAAAGTGCAAGAAAAATAACTATTAGAGTGCGAGTGTAAGTTTGTGAAAAGGGACAAAGTGAAAAAAAGTGAATGAAATAGAATTTTTAACTGTGTGGTTTGTGACCATTCGGTTTCTTCTCATTCGGTGATGTTAGTCGGTCACGCCCAATTACTCGGTGAAACACCGAATATCTTATTTTCTCGCTAACTTATAACGAAATTTTCAATTCAGATGGGCATTGCATTGGTGGTCTTCATCGAGATCGTGAACTGCGTTGGCGATGCACCGACAAAATTCACACCCCGCCAAATTTTATAGACTCAACCTTTAAGATGTATTGAGTCAAACGGTGAGAATGATCGGCTACGCCAAACTTGTCGGCGATCCGCCAAATGGAACTGTTGCTTGCCTCCATCTATATTTTCAAGCACTTTCCTTACTCAATATTTACAAATAACACACTATTATTTTATTAAGATAACAAAAAGCAAGTGAAGGGTTTTGGGTTGCCTCCCAAACAACGCCTTATTTAACGTCGTGGTATGATGCAAGTCAGTCTTCTATCCCTCATTCTCAAAGTCTCCCATGGTGTAGTTGGGTGAGTCCTCGGAGAATGGTGGATAGTGACCTATCATCAAATGCGAGATTTGAGCATCCTACAACTGGATAGTCATGAAGTTTGAGGTGGACACCTTATTTAGTATTTCTATGTTATCTTTCATCTCATTCAACCTCTTGTTTTGTTCGGCAATATTTTGTTGAATGAGGGCAAGGACCTCATCATCTTGTGCAATTCCACAATTCTTTCCATTTCGGCACTCTTGGAGGATGACATGTTTCTCCCTTTCCATAGCTTGCGCTTCCAATGCCAAAAGTCGGTTGGACAAAGCATCCAACTTAGTAACCAGTGTATTCCACTCTTTTTCTTTCTTTTTCTCCTTGTTGGCTTCAACTGTACCATCAAGGGTTTTTGCTACGACCTCATAGGGTTGACATAGCATACTACTTGTGAACAGTTGATTCGTGTGCTTCTATTCTCAAGTCCTAAACTTCTATAAAAGCATTCAAGTAATTCTTTGTCAGTCATCCCATGAGACGGGCATGGCCTTAGCACTGTTTGAAATTTTAACCACATTTCCTCAAGAGTCTCAACCCTTACTTTCTTAAACGTCAGGAGGTTGTCCCTGAGGTTCAGTAGTTTCAAAAGGGGATTATCCGTGTGAAGTCCGTAGTGGTTTTCCATTTTTCGTTCCTCTGTGTTAATACACAAATGCGCAAAACAAAACAAAAAATTAAATGATTAAACTACAACTAAGAAGAACAAAAATTTTACTTATCTAAGAATTCTCAAGTAACACCACTCCCTAGCAGAGGTGCCATTATGATGTTTGCGTAATCAATGACACAACTTTCAATGCAAGTGTCTACAATCGTGCAATAGATTAATAACCCAACCAACGATTGGGGTCACGTCCCAAGTGAGTGGTTTCCAGAATTAATAGAAAAATAAAATTAAGTTCTAACTAGTCGTAGCTAAAGACATTAATGATTAAAAACATTGTAAATTAAAAGGTTGACACAAAGTGTCAAAAATCGATTTGGGGGTTTTGTCAGAAGTATAGCAAAAACAGTAAAAATAACAAAGAAATCTATAAATGAGAGAGGATTCTTAGGATGTGACCACAATATATGTTGGTATAATTCATTGGGTATATGCTTTTGATAGGAAATTTGCAAAATAATAGTGACTATGCTAAGCTTTAGATGGAAATAAGTTCCCTCTCAGGAAACTTACCCCGTTTCAATTAGGTTCCTCTTGGACACCCATTTGCTGCATGAAGGCCAGCCTATGCCTTACCCCACTCACTCTCTCGAGCTGAGTGTTAGGATATGGGAGTAGGGCTCACCCTCTCGGGCTGAACCTCATGTCAGCCCACTCCTTAGACCATCAGTCTAGCGGTCTTGGTTTCGCAACCTCTCTCTTGAGAATGCCTAAAACACGTGGGTGGTTTTGTATTTGCAACTAAAAACCCATTAAATTAAACCATAACCGCTAGGTGAAATCACCATTAAAATACATCTAACCTATCAGCAAGCAAAACCCAATAATAATATCAATACGTATTTGCTAAATCACACCCCAAGAATGGGGGTTTTAGCCACACATCAAGAGATAGAAATTTATACCTAAATGAGCTTGCATTCAAAATTGGTATGAAGATTTAAGTCATGTTACATGCCAAGAGTGAAGAATCCGAGAGACCCAAGTCCAAATCCTTGGAGGTGAATCCCTCTTCTTCTTCAAGTTTTCAAAACCCTCTCCAAAATCAAAGCAAAAATAAAAGTACTTAAATTATATTAAGAATCTAATACTGTCTAATCATTCTCAATTCTATAACTCTCAATAAGTATTTATAGTTTTCAGAAATCTATGCTGCGTGGATCATTCGGTGACATTAGTTGGAATCGCTA
Source organism: Solanum bulbocastanum (assembly GCA_037074985.1). Taxonomy (NCBI): domain Eukaryota; kingdom Viridiplantae; phylum Streptophyta; class Magnoliopsida; order Solanales; family Solanaceae; genus Solanum; species Solanum bulbocastanum. The sequence goes on from CM073599.1 coordinate 18,046,169, forward strand.
ATCAGCTCGACGATTCTTCCTTTGGTGTAGTTCATTGCCATCTTGCACCATCCTTCGGCATTGCCATGCTCTGGGTCATTAGGCGATATAGTACTGATTTGTGGAACTTCTCGGTGATGCGCCTACTGCTCCCTTGTTCCGCTGACTTGATCCTTTCCATCAGGCTCAACACATAGGAAGAAAAAGAGAAGTAAGACCCTTCGACGATTAACCAAGTGGACTCGGCGATCTTCAGGCCTTTATTTTCTCGTTCCTCTCAGCCTTTTCATTCCTTTTTGCAAAGTAGTGCCCATGTTTTTCTTCAATCTTCAAATACCTGAAACTTAAGGATTTTCATTAGATATTGAGATAAAATAAACATTTGAGGACACAATTTATATTAAAATATAGCCCTAAATGAGTCCAATTTGTGGAATCATCATACCCCCAACTTAAACTTTTGCTTGTCCTCAAGCAAACTCAAGTTCAGCAGTTCAAAAAGGGTGTCTCGAATAGTGCTACACAAGACTCAATCATGAATGCACACAACAAGACTCAATTTACTTATGCAAAGATCAAATTTGCACTCAAAGATTCAAGTAGTGGCTCATTAATATCAACGAATCTCATGGTTACACTACTTGCTACAAATGCAAGTTCAAGCTCAACTATAGTGTTCAAATGCCCTCACACAAAGAATGATTCCATATTCACACAATGGTTTCACAGTTTAAGGCTTTGGAATTAGATGCAATGCTCACACTCACAAATAAGAACATAATGCATAATTTCACCCATAGGAGTGTCCGTATTTTCTAATCAACATTTGTTTCAGCTTACTCAAGATAAAAAAGGTCTTTTCAAGGCTTGTAATGGGGTTGAGTGCAAAGGTATGATCATTTAGGCTCAGTGAGTTACATCCTCATGAGATGTGGTGTTCACAACACTTCCTTTCTTTTCTCCTTCATCATTTTCATTAGTGCTTATAAGTAATCCTATTATTTACTTTCCAAGAATTGTTTGGAAACCCCCTTTCATTTTTTAGCTTTATTCCACAACTTTTCTTTTTCATTATGTTTCTTTTTCATTTTTTTCTTTTTGTTTTTATATGGAGGGGTTCCATTTTCCTAAAACCATAGGTAGGAGGGACTTTCTTACACTTCTTGATTTGCCTTCTCTTTTCACCACACCCCCAACTTAGGCTTTTGGCCTAAGTTGGCTATTCAAATTAACCACAACTTCATGAGGATTATGGGTGATTGATTAAGAAAGGTCTAGTTTTCATCATGTTTCTTCCAAAGAAAGGTAAGGCTCAAGGGGTGTTCAAGAGAGAATTACACACTCACAAGGTAGGTCACAAAAGAGGTATATGTTAAATTAGTTCACACTCTTCGAAGTTGCCTAAGATCATATTAAGAGATAGCATCACTTAGTTGACTGGACCAACGGGGCAAATTCTAGGATATATCATGCATAGTTCACAGGTAAGCTCATCACACTAGGCATTGACACATTAAGTTAAACAAGACTCCACACTTTTGCTAGTGTGCAATGATCATCACAAGAGAATCAATTTGATAAAAGGTTAGTCATAATGAGATGCAATAAGTTCACATATTGTCTATGCAACTTCATTTGGCCTCATCGTAGCCGTGCATTCATGTTTGTTCGATTGTAATCACTATTCAAGTCATCGATATTGATCGAAACCGATACTCAAATTTTTGCAAAAGAACAGCCACATTCAACACATGAGAGGTGGTAAAAGTGTTTGAAAATTTCAAAACTTTTTGGAAGGGTCAAAATCGTTTGGCAATTTAAAATAAAAGGAGCCATAAGCTCAAACATCCACAGAAAATAGTATTTAACATAATTTAAGCACAAAAGCCCAAATACATAAGCAAAAACATGAGTCACAAATAACACACAAAAGGTGGGCCTCACCCCTCCACAAATAAAATGTATTTGTCCTCAAATGTAAATAATAGACATCTAAAAGCACAAATAGCGAATAATAGAGAGGGAGGCAAAGGATAATCCTGGTTAAGCAATTGCCTCATTTGTCGGGGCAGCATGGTTCTTCTTGTGACTTTGGGTGTAGTTATCTCTGTTGTTTCGACCTTCAATAATTTTAGCATTAAAAAGAAGGCGAGGTGGGAACGTTAAGTGGATCGCTGAGTGATTCAGCGAGCTCTACACAGCTTCGCTAATAAACCCAACAAGCTTATTTTCAACCCACTTTCTCACATTCTTCATAACCATCCTGCTTTAACAGAGTAAAGAGTTAAACTTAAGCAAGATCCAACTCATGCAAGCACAACCCCTTTTTGCAATGATCAATTAAAAGTTGAATAGCTAGGTAGCAACACAATTCAAGTTCCGAGCATAAATCAGTGCTAAAATACTTAGTTAATGCAGGTTTATATAAAGATTAATGTGCAAAGGTGCAGTTAGAAGTATGAAGATGTATCAAAATGAACTGTGCTAAGAATTTTAAACCTTTTGGCTCACAAGTTGCTCAGATCCAAACCACTACGCTATATTAGTCGTAATAGCGGAGACTTTCGGTGATTCACCGAGCAATCACTTGCCTTGCCGATTCTCATAGAACTTTCCAATAAGCTTGGGAGTTGAAACAGTGGTCTCCATCGAGATTGCCGATAGAGTCGGCGGTATGCCAATAATTTGAACAATTCTCCGAGTTTGAAAGCCCCCAACTTGAGAGTCAAAGGCGGATAGTTGGGTTCGTCGACCACTTTGGCGACTCATCAATTGGACCTGTTGTTCGCCACTATACACTATTTTGAACATTTTTCCACACTTCAACCTATACAAACAATACACCATAATTTTATCAGTACATAAAAACAAAATGATAAAGGGTTTTAGGTTGCCTCCAAACAGCGCCTTAGTTAAAGTCGCGGTATGACGCAAGTTGACAATTATTCTTCATCCTCGGAGTCGACCATGGTATAGCAAGGTGAGTCCTCGGCGAACACTGGATAGCGACCTGATATTAGATGGCCTATGTAGGCATCTTGCAACTAAATAGTCATAGAATTAGAGATTGTTGCTTGGTTTAGCATGTCGATGTTTTCCTTCATTTCATTCAACATCTTATCTTGATCTTCAATTTTTTGTTGAATAAGTGAGAGGACTTCATTATCTTGTACTTCCTCCTTCTTCTTCCCCTTTGCACATTCTTAAAGGACAAAGTTGTCTTTTTTCGACACCTGTGGCTCCAAATCCATGACTCTATTGGATATACCATCCAATTTAGTTAGCAGGGCTTCCCACTCTTGTTTCTCTTTTTTTTCTCCTTATTGGGTTCAACTATACCATCCAAGAGTTCATCTACAACTTCATAAGGTTGGTTTAGCATACCACTTGCAAAAAGTTGATCAGCATTACTTCTATTTTCAGGTCCAAGACCCCGATAGAAGCTTTCTAGAAGCACCTTATTTTTCATCCTATGAGAGGGGCATGTCTGCAGCAATGCTTGAAATTTCAACCACATTTCTTAAAGTGTTTCATCCACCACTTGTTTGAATGTTAGAAGGCCGCCCCTTAAATTTAACAATTTCAAGAAAGGATGATCTGTGTGGTATCCATAATGATAATCCATTCTTATTTCCCTGCTTTGATATTCGAACAAGCCAAACAAAACTACAATTTAGATTAGTAAAGCTAAAACTAAGAAGAACCAAATATTCTACTCAACTAAGAATTCCCAAATAACACCACTCCCCGGCAACGACACCATTTTGATGTTTGCGTAATCAAGACACAACTTTCGATGCAAGTGTATATGATCGTACAATAGTTTAGTAACCCAACCAAGGGTTGGGATTGTCCCAAGAGAGTGATTTTGAGAATTTATAGAAAAATAAAATTTAGTTCTAACTAGTTGTAGCTAAAGACAGTAATGAGTAAAAGCATTGTAAATTAAAGGGGGGACAGAAGAGTGTCAATTAACAATGGGGGGGGGGGGGGGGTTTGTCACTAGTAAGTAAAAACAACAAAATAAACAATGGTTTCTAAATAATGAGAGCGGATCCTTGGGATGTGACGGGAATACAGGTTAAGCTAGATTAATGGGTACATGCTTTCGATAGAAGAATCATAGAATAATAGTGACTAGGCTAGAATTTAAGTGGGATAAGCTCTCTCTCGATCAACTTACCTCGTTTCAAATGCGTTCCTCTCGAACACCCATTTGACGCATGAAGACCAGTCTACGCCTTAACCCACTCACTCTCTCGAGTTGAGAGTGTGGATATGGGACTAGGGTTCACTCTCTCGAGCAGAACCTCGTGTCGACCCACTCACACTAGCCATCAATTTAGTAGTTTTAGTTTTACGACCTCTCTCTCGAGCAAGCCGAAACGCATAAATAAATTTGTATTTTCAACTACAAATTCATTAAATTCATCCATAACTACTAAACTAAATCACAATTAAACTATGATTAAACTATCATCGAGCAAGACCCAATAATTATCTTAACCCATATTTGCTAAATCACACCCCAAGAATTGGGGTTTTTAGCCACACATCAAGAGATATAAATTTATGCGTAAATGAGCTTGCATTCAAATGGGTATGAAGATTTAAGTCTTGTTACAGGCTAAGAACGAAGAATCTAAGAGACCCAAGTCCAAATTCTTGGAGATGAAATCCTTTTCTTCTTCAAATCTTCAAAACCCTCTCAAACTTAGAGCAAAAATATCAAAAAGTACTATTCGATCTTAAAATTATCACAATTGTTCGACTCTAAGTGAAAATTATAATAATTGTTCCACACTAAAACTAAAACTCTAACTAGTATTTATAGTTTTCAGAGTGTTGTGCTGCAGCGGATCTTTTGGTGTAGTTGGTCAGAATCGCCGATCCACTCAGCGATTCACCCTTTGGTGTAGTTTATCACCATCTTGCACCAGCCTTCAGCATCATCGTGCTCTAGGTCATCGGGCGGCATGGTACTGCTTCATGGAACTGCTCGGCGATGCACCAACTGCTCCCATTTGTCGTCGACTTGATACTTTTGTTTAGGGCTCAGCACACTGGAACAAAAGGCAAAGTGAGACCCTTCGACGACTCGCTAAGTGGGCTTGGTGATCCTTAGGCCTTCATTTCTTCGTTCTTTTCAGCATTTTTGTTCCTTTTTGCGACCTAGTGTCCATGCTTTCCTTAAACCTTCAAATACCTGAAACTTAATGGTTTTGATCAGATATTGAGATAAGATAAGAATTTGAGGACACAATTTCTATCAAAATATAGCCCTAAATAAGTCCAACTTGTGGACTCATCACCAGTGCCTTTCCATTGTCTTTACCCTTACCACCTATGGTGGGAGGTTTTGTAGCCTTTGCCTTGGATGCAGCAGCATCCTCATTGATAGTGATGCCTTTCGCCCTTTTGCATGGTGGCATGACTCAACCTGCTACTTTTAGTTTGGCCATATCTATAAACCACATTAGAAATAGTTAGAAACAACTCAAAAAAATGTAGAAAATATACTGTAGAAAGACTCGCCCAATCGATCGGCGAATCGCTGAGTCACTTAGGCAAGCCAGATCGGGCTTGTTGAAAGGACTGGCTCAAATATTTTCAAGAAAAATGGCATGTCGGCAATGGGAAGAGTTCTTTGGTGAATCACTGACATCATTTGGCGAGCACAGACCAGCCCGTCGAAAGTTACAATATTATTTAGGGGTTGGGGTGCAGAAAGGGAAATTAAAGGAGACTTTTGATGAGTTGTCGAGTGAACTCAGTAAGCTCAGGCTTCTCCCTGAAAGTTACAGAATCAAAATCAACCAAAACTTGAAGTTAACGGCAATCTAGGGGGATTTCAGCGAATCGCCGAGTGGTTCAGTGATCTCGACCCAGCTCGCCAAACTGCCCAACATGCCAATTTTCAGCCCCAACTACCAAAATCAAGCCCGCATCCCTTGAAAAGAAAATCAAACCACATACAAACTCAATTAAGCTCAGACCGATATCACCCAAGCCACCGGGGTACTCAAACTTCCCTCGATTTGGCCAAAATTGGTCATTTGATGAGTTTAGCCCTTAAGAATGACGTCAAACACTCCATCATTGGGAAAACCACGTCATTTAGCACAATTTGGGGTTACTCAGACTTCACCCAACTAGACTCAACAAATATTTCACATAACCCACAAGATTACGATTAATTTTGAAGCACGAAAATCAAGGAAACAACACTTTAGGCAATTAAGGCGCAATATCAAAATTAAAATAGGCAAATTAGCACACATTTAGGATTTCAGAGAGGTGCAACACACATCAACACAATCTATAACAATGCCTTTGAGTTTTATCGCTAATTAAGAGTTCGACGTTCAGAAAAACAAACCTTTCATGCCAAATTATGATTTGAAATGCTAGGCGGCAAAGAATTCCAACTCCGGACATGATAATGATGAGAAAAAAGTAATAAAATGCAAAAATATAGGAAATTAAAAGTGCGGGTGTGATTGTATGAAGTTAAAAAGTGAGGGAATGTGAAAGAGTTTGAAATTTTAAACCTTTGGCCTTTTGAAAACCGTCCAGTTAGAGCCTTTTTGGCGATATTATTTTACCTCGCCGAAAAACTCAATGACACATCGAGTGGTTATTTATCTCGCCTAGTTTTACAGGACCCCCAAATAATTTGGCGGTCTAAACGGTAGACAAAGTCAGGCTCGATGACCTGTTCAACGAGTTGCCGATTTGTCCATGGGCCTGCTGAGTTTTACAAACTCCATCCTTGTAATTCCTTGAGTCCAACGGCAGTCCAAGTTGGGATTGCCGACTGGACCTTTGGCTTGCCAACCTAAAAATTTCAAACACATTCCACACTGCAACCTACATAATCAACACACGTTATTCCAAATCAAAACACAAAGGAACAAAAACTTGGGTTGCCTCCCAAGAAGCGCCTTAGTTAACGTGGTGGCACGACGCAACTACCAAGTCAAATTTCATTCTAGGGGTTTTCCAATAGTATCACTAGGCAACCCACCTTGTTGTTTGGGCTTAAGATGAGAAGAAATATGACCCCTTTGGGTCTCCAACTGCTTGATAGAGATGGAATGAGAGGTCACCGTCTAGTTGAGAGTCGATACATCTTCATTCATTTCCTTCAAGAATTTATCGAACCCTTCAACTTTGTTGAGAATACCCAATAACATATTCTCAATTCGGCCACCCTCAGAATCTTTGGGCTTTTGACGCACATGGGGAGGAACATACCCATCCTTCTCCCCATCTCTTTCCTTCTAAGTGGGGTTACCATCCTACCACTCTCTATCACGGTCTCTCCAGCTCTCATCCTTGTTCCAACCTTGGTTACCACCCTACCTTAGGTAGTTTGCCTGATAACCTCATACTTCGTTGGCTAGGAAGTTCAATTCCTCATTTTACAACGCTTCAAACATGGCCTCATCAGGGTTTACACACCCAACACCCATAATATTTACACTTCTAGCACCATGGGTCTCTCACTTGATCTTTTTCAAGCTGATCCTTTGTCAATTTAGAAGTGAGATGAGAGACCTGATATTCACGGGTGTACCATGCCTAGTTGATTTTGGTCATACCTTCCAAGAATTGGGCTGCTATAATGTAAGGTTGTTGCATTAAACCTCCCGAAAAGTTTTGATCAGCTACTCTCTTGTTCACCGAATCAAGGCTTCTGTAAAAATACTGCAGCAAAATGTTGTCGGGCAATCCATGAGTTGGGCATTGCAATACCAACATCTTAAATCTTAGCCAAGTCTCATGGATTAGCTCTCTCTCCAAACGCTTGAAGCTTTGGATTTTGTCCCACAGAGTCATCATCTTCAAAGGAGGAAAGAATCACACTTGAAATGCGGTAATGAACTCTTCCCACGGAGTGATAGAATCTCTTGGCAGCTCAACCAACCATTTACACGCTTCTCCCATTAGAGAAAATGGGAACAACCTCAGCCGGACTGACTCTTGGGATATGTTCTTAAAAGAGAACGGCCTGCAAATATCAATGAAGTTCCTTATATGCTCATGGGGATCCTCATGAGCCAACCCACCAAACAAGCTTTTCAATTGCAAGAGCTACAACATGGTTCTTGTAATGTGGAACACAACGTTCCCTTCAGCTGGAGGCAAGCGAATGGCACCAACTCCACCCACTAGATTTGAGTCATTGACATCATTGAGATTTCCGATGCCATATTAGTGGCCCACTTGGCTACCATTGACACTCATTTCTACTATTTATAAAGTAACACAAAACCAAAACTAAAAATAAGTAGCTTCAACTATGACTAAAAAGAATAAAATTCAAATTCACCAAAAGAATTTCAAACAACACCACTCCCTAGGAGTGGCACCATTTTGATTAATGTTTCAAAAACACTGTATCTAGTTCTAAGTGCTAATGATCGTAAATCAGTGTAAACCTAACCAAATGAGTTGGGGTCGAATCCCACAAGGAGCGGTACGCGTTTAAGATTCAATTGATAACTATGAACATGGTCAAATCAGTCAGAGGAGTAAAAATTATCAAATAAAAACATAATTCAAATTAAGGGGTGACACGAATGTCAAATGGGGGGTTTTGGTTTTAGATATCAACTACAAACAGTCACAAACAATATGAAATAGCAATAATGAGATGGGTTCTTTGGATGTGATCCATTATAGGCTAATATAGACAAATGGGTAATTGCAACTATTAGTAAATAGTTAGATATTAGTGAGTAAGCTAGGATATAGTGAAGGTAAATTTTCTCTCGAACAATTTACACTGAATCAAGTGATTTTTCTCAAACATCTACAAGCATGCAAAATAAGACCCACCCACACCTTAATCCCTTCACTCTCTCGAGCTGAATGTGTAGGAGTGGGTTTAGGATTCACTCTCTCAAGATGAACCCAGGTCAACCCAATACCTACAAACCATCAATCAAAAACCTTGGTTCTAAAACCTCTCTCTCAAGCAAGCTAATAACACAATGCTAGAACTTCATTTGCAACTACAATTCTTAAATTGAACCATGATTAATGATTGAACTCACTTCTAAATATCATTTAATCTAACAATTAGCAATACCCAAAAGCTAAATCAACCCATAATCACATATCACACCCCAAGAATTGGGGTTTTAGCTAGACATCATAAAAAGGTACAAACCGTTACCAAATTGACTATCCATCATCTAGGTAAGAGTGATTTTGTCCTTAATATGCTCCAAATCAAAGATTCTCAACGACGCACTTTCGATTTCTTAAAAGTGAATTTCTTTAATCCTCCAAAGCTTAGGAAAACTAGAGAAAACTTTCTCCATATTGTTCTAATGAGTAATTGATTGAAAATTGATAAATTTGATACTAAACTAAATGCTCAAAAATGTATTTTAGTCGCCAAAAATATGTTGCGAAGTGTCACTCGATTATGTAAGCCAGGCTTGCCGAACCACTCGGCGAGCTGCGCTTTGGTCATTTCCATTGACTTTCTGCCTTAGCGTTCAGCATCCTCAATGTCTGTAATTTTGAGTGATCTAGCACTGCATCGCGGAGCTACTCGGTAATCTGTCGACTTCTCTTTTCTCTCATCTACTTGGTCTCTTCCCTCAGGGTTGGCACACTAAAACTTTAGGCAGTCAATTAACAATTTGATGATTCGCCAAATGAACTTGGTGATCACTAAGCTGCCTTTCTTCATCCTTTCAGCCTGCTTTGTTCCTTTTTGCTTGTTAGTGTTCTTGCTTTGTTCGTCAATCCATATACTATACAATGAAGGGTTTTACATTAGTTAGTGGAAAAAATTAAGCATTTGAGGATACTAATTCTATATAAACAAAGAACTAAATGAGTCCAACTCCTGGACTCATCATGTCACATGTAGTGATTCTAAGGTGGGAAGGCTAGTCGCACCTATCGAATCTATGAGCTATAGTATGAATTATATTGGGTTGAGTGTAAAGACCTTCCTCCATCAATATGAACTTAATTCAAGACTTAATAGATAACTTATGGGAGTTAATTCTTATCACTGAGTGGATATGAATATGAGATGGAAGCTTATACGATAGTTGAGTCCGGCTTCCCTTGAAAGCTTATACACTAGTTGAGTCCAACTTTCCAAATCAATTCCTTTTACACTAGTTGAGTTTAGGTTCCCAAAGAAGGTATCTCATGAGATGGAAACCTTCAACCTTAGTTGAGTCTGGGTTTCTAGACGTAATCTCCTTATCCGAAAAACTATGTGCTTGATGAGTCCAAGATTTGGACTCATTTAGGGCTATATTTGGATAGATTTAGTGTCCTCAAATGCTTATTTTTTTGCCAATAACTGATAAAAATGCTTGATTTTTAGGTATTTGGATTAAGGAATAAAGCAAGAACACAAATTTGCAAAAATAAATGACGTGAGTTGAAAAAAGGAAGAAAAGAGAGCCTGGTTATCACCAAGTCCATTAGGCGAGTTGTTGAGTGGCTATTTGACCGCCTAAAGTTCCAATGTGCAAAGCCTTGAAGGATAAAATCAAGTTGGCGTGAGAAAGGAGCAGTCGGCAGATCACCGAGTGATTCCGCGATGTAGAACTAGATCTCCCAAAGTTATAGACCTGGAGGATGTAGAAGGTCAAGGCAAAAAGGCGATGGAAAGGATCAAATGGCAGATCTCCAAGTTGATTGATGAGCTCGACTTATTGCACCAAATGGTCCTTCACAGCATATTTTGGCGACTATAAATATGTTTTTGAACATTTAGTTTAGTATGTTGAAACATTTTTGTAAGCTTTCTAATTAATTTTCAGTTTAAACTTGGAGTATTGAGATAAGTTTTCCTTAGCTTTGAAAAATTGTAGTTTTTCAGTTTTGAGAAATTGGAAGTGGGTCTTTGAGATTCTTCAATTTGGACCTTTATAAAGACGAAATTAATCTTACCAAGTTGATGGAAATACAATTTGGTAATGATTTTTATCTTTTTATGATGTTTAGCTAAAACTCCAATTCTTGGGGTGTGATTTTGTGATTATGGGGTGATTTAGTTTATGGGTATTGCTAATTGTTATTCTAAATGTTGTTTAAAAGTGATTTCACTCAATAATTGTGGGTTAATTTAAAGAATTGTAGTTCCAAATGCAGTTCTACCTTCGTGTTTTTCGCTTTTGAGAGAGCGAGGTTTTAAAACAAAGATTATTGATTGATGGTCTGTGGGTATTGGGTTGTATGGGTTCAACTCGAGAGAGTGAATCTTAAACCCTTTTCCACACATTCAGCTTGAGAGAGTAAATGGACTAAGGCGTAGGTTGTTCTTATTAGGCATGCTTGTCGATGTTCGAGAGAAATCGACTTGATTTAGGGTAAATTGTTCTAGACAAAGTTTTCCTCCTCTATAGTCTAGCTTATTCACTAATTTATAGCTATTTTCCTTACAGTTTGTAATGATCTGTAAAACGAATAAGTGAAACTAGAGCCTAACTAGTGTGTCTATGAGTTTGGTGTGAGGCTTGAGGTTGTATAATGTTGTCCCAAGCAATGGTTGAGAGATTTAGTGGTTAAAGTCAAGGTACGACTCCTCAAGGACCACCCTAGGGGTTCTTGAGGAGAACCCTAACCCTAACCTCCAAGGCCCCTTGAAACCAAAAGGCTGCCCAAAATGTGGTGAACTACGAAAAGGGACCACGTCCCGTAGGTCCATCCACGCCCTGTGGATGGCCTCCGTAGGTCAGGCCCCTAAAATTTGAGCCAAAGCCACAAACCACGAGGGCATAGGATGGCCCATAGTCCCATCCACGGTCCGTGGATGGGGGTTCTGTGGTTTCACCTAGTTTTCTGTCTAAGTCGGCCAATGTGAGGGGTGGGTTTGGTAAATTCATGTTAAGTCTAGTTTGGTTGGGGGACGGTTTTAATTAGTTATTTATGGTATTTTAAGGTTTTTTAAAGTATTAAAATATAATTTATACTTCATTATTTCAAAACCCAAAATACAAATCTCCCCTCCCCTCTAAAAGTTCTCTCTCTAGAAACCTCCATTGGAGGTGAAGACTTCAAGCTTCCAAGGTCGAGACTTCAAGTTTTTCAAGGGATTTTCATGGGATTCTTCCGTTATAGGTATGGCGGTGTTCATCCTTGGCTTAGTATCTTTCAAGGAGCCAATCTCTAAAGTGATTTCAAGCCTCCAATGTTTTCCCAATAACCCTGGATTTCAATCTATGCATGGGTTCGATTCTAAATGATTTCCAAAGGCTTTATTGCATTGATTTATGAATGAGTTGTGGATTTAAGGATGAATTAAGATGATTTCTTCTTAGAATCCATGTTTTCCCCAAATTCCTAAGTTGTGATTTGTGATTGGGATTTGATTGATTATGATGTATGTGGGTTGTTTATGTGTATATAGATATAGAATGTTGAAATTATGTTATTGCTCTTGCCAAATTTTATTGATCTAAGGTGTGTGGGTGAATGTGGTCCATGATCATTGAAGGGCAAGTTATGATCAAATTACATATTGAAGCAGAATTGTGCTTGATCTATTGATCCACTTGGAAGGTAGAGGTTTTTACTTGCTATGTATATTGTGGTATTAAATTGATGGATATCATCCTTGTACCTCTATATATGAAGGATCTATGAATGATCATGATGTAAAGTATATGTGTGTGATTTTAATGAATGTATAATGATCATGTTTAGAATGTAAGTGTGTTATGATTGAATGTTATTTCTCAATTAACACTTATGAATGATGATTACGTGAACGGTTATTCTCACATATACACACTCATGAATGAATAATGAATGAAGTTTTCTATGATTATGTTAATGATGAAGGGTTGATTGAAAGGCTATTCTCAATTGTACTCTAATGAATGATAATGACTTGTTGTGAAAGGACTTTCTCACAATAAGGGGATTCTTAGGTGAATGACTACTCTCATCTTTGAATCTATGAGTTTTCCAATGAATGAATGTTGGGTTTGATATGGATGTCCATACGTCAGTTGAGGCGGGGTATCTAGTAGCAATCTCTTATCCTATAATAATGAATGAATGAAATGAATGTAAAATAATCTGTGGGGATTAATTCTAAGCACCGAGTGGATATTGACTGAGATGGATACTCATACGTGAGTTGATGCGGGGTATCTAGTAACAATCTCTTGAGATGGAAACTCATACGTCTAGTAGCTATCTCCCTATCCCTTAAACTATGTGACCACATAGTTCTAGCTCGTGGATCCACTTAAGCTAAAAATAATGGTCCTACCTTAGGCAAGTAGGAATCCCTTATTCGGTGAGGATGACATCAGGATTCCATGTGAAGCTCACATGGTCTATGTCTATTTAGGCGTGCCCCCACAAAGAATGTTAATATACTATGGTTTCTTAAGAATGCACTACTTAATGTGGATTGTATGAGACGCTATCTATGCATTGCACAAGTAAGCTTTGAGAGAGGTTGTGGTGTGTTTCTTTATAATGTTAAGTGTAATGAATGTGCTCCTACGATGATGCTAATGAAGAATGCTGATCTAATGTCTAATGAATAAGGGTGCTCTTAGTGTAATGAAGTTAATGAAGAATGTGACTTATACTTAAATGAGATGATGCATGCTATACTTTGATTGTATTATGAGTTACTTCTTTGTTATGTCTTATTGTATATGAATGTGCCTTGCCTATGGTGACTTCAAATGAGTACTTAGTGTAAGTAGTAGTATGGGATGCTATTTGCACATTGCATAAGTATGACTTCGAGTTGTCTCAGGTGATGGTCCTTATATGTTAATATGACTTATGAAGTGTTTAAGTCTCTTATGTATGACGATGGTATGAAGATGGAAAGGTTGAATGGTAAGTTCACTTTTGTTGACCTTAAGGTTGTACTTGGTGTGGATAGTGGTATGGGATGCTATCCATACATTGCACAAAGTATAGATTGAGCGTTACTTGATGTGAAGTTTCAATGTTAAGGTAAAGGTTTATATTATGATTATGTTCTAATATGGTTTAAATGACTTGTATGTTGGTTGTGGTTGAATATTATGCCTCTTATGTTTATGTTCATGAAGGTTTTATCAAAATGGCATGTATCATGACTTTCAAATAAAATGTCCATTTTAAGCATGTTTTTTCATGTCTATCATACTTAGTACTGAATTGTGCTAACCCAATTTTCTTCTATGTTTACTACAAGTGTAAGTTCCGGCAGTTGAGTGGTTTTCTCTAGTGAAGCCTTGACTTAAGTTCCCCAAGAAAAATTGGTATGTCCTCATAGATCGAGGAAAAGTGTTTAGATGTTCCTTTCTTTTCATGTAATAGACTATTGTTAAGTTGTTGATTGTAAAGGGTCGTGACCCTATGCTGTTTCAACTATGTTGTTTAAATGGCCATGTGAGACGATAGACTTTCATTTTCTTTTAATGTTTTCAATTGTTGGTTTTATAAAACAAAATTTTTAAATTCCACATGATTTCTAAGTATCTTATGCAATGAATATGCTTCGAGGCTTGTATGAGACCCCTTCAGGGCAAGTACGCCGTGTCGCTTTCGGGGTGTAGACTCGAGTGGTGACAAACATGGTATCCGAGCATAAGGTTTTGGGAATGGTCTTAGGATTGATGTCTCACAAGCCACGTCTAGTAGAGTCTAGCTCATTGGTGTGAGTCACAATACATCTATGAGCGAGAGGCTATAGGAGATTAGGAAGTTACACTTCTTTCATATTCTTGAAGTTGTGCCATAGAGTTTAACTCTAGAATGTCTTTCACTTATTCCTTATCTGATGGTTTTTAGGGTATGACCACTTGAAGGGATTATGCTAGAAGGAGTGAGGGAGAAAGGTTGGTTGTGATGCCAATAATGGCTATGTGACTTGTTAGACTTGAGGTGATAGATTGTGATGTTGTCTTTAGTATGAATGGGTTGTCTTATGATTATGTATGTTGATGGTAGAAAGTCATGATAAGGTTTGATGTATGTTGATTAAGTTGATGAAATGTCGTGATTTAGAACTGCGTAGGTGTGATGAGTGTGAGGGTTTAGTGATGTTTTGATCTGACCTTAGAATCGAAAGAAGTGAAGTTTAAAAGAGTTTGTATAGTCTTACTCCCTAGTGGGGGGGATAATGTGCTTAGATGGTAAGGCCTTTGAGTGTCTTTGATGTTCATGAGTTAGGCTTGCTTGATGTTCTAACCTTATGAGGTGTAGTGAGTTTGAGGAGTTTAGACCCGGGGTGTAGGCTCGGTGTGGTAGAACTCATATGAGACCTTGAGTGGTGTTGGTAAGGTTATTTGTGAGCAAGAGTTGCTTAATAAGGACCTTCCTAGTTTAAAGGCACTAATAAGTGATAGTTCCTTTTGGTTGTGAATGTTATATTGAGGTTCTTATGTTGTTTTTCATGTTAGCCTTAGTTGGGTTTTCTCCTAAGTGGGGGATAGTATGTTGAATAGTAACGTTGTTGAGAGTTTTGATATCCTTATCTCTTTCCTTCTATTCCTATTCAAGCTTGAGACCAAGAGTTCCTTGTAGCTTGTTTCATGTTTTGGAGTCATGTGTGATTATGTGTTTCCATGGTCTCCTTATGTTATGCATGTTCTAGTTGAATTCTTGTTAATATGAAAAAAATGAGTTTTCATGATTTATGTTCCTTATGTTGATTTTCATTTAGTATGAGTTGTCTGTATGCTTCATGAGGTTAAATATATAATATGCCTAATGTGCTTTATGAAGAAATTACACAATGTGCTTAATGATGTTGTGATAAGAATGATATGAGTTGGAGAAGGAAATTCCTCCAATGTAATGAGAAATGTTGAAGTTATGATGCATAATGAGTTTGTAGATGAAGTTTCTACCTTCTTGTATTGCATTGAGCTTTTGATGTGGAGTTGAGGTTTCCTCCTAGTTTTGTGCATTTGATTATGATGTTGCATGCATGATGGGATGCTAGTCTTGAGTCGTTGACCACTTAATGTGTTTTAAGTGTCATTCGAGGATGAATGTTTCTAAGTGGGGGATAATGTAACGACCCGTAAAATGAATAAGTGAAACTAGAGCCTAACTAGTGTGTCTATGAGTTTGGTGTGAGGTTTGATGGCGTATAATGTTGTCTTGAGACATGGTTGAGGGGTTTAGGGGTTAAAACATCAAGGTACGACTCCCCAAGGACCACCCTAGGGGTCCTTGAGGAGGACACTAAGCCTAACCCCCAAGACCCCTTGAAACCAAAAGCCTGCCCCAAATGTGGTGAACCACGGAAGGGGTCCATCCCTCGTAGGTCCATCCACGCCCTGTGGATGGCCTCCATAAGTTAGGCACCCAAAAGTTGAGCCATGAACACAAACCACGAGGGCACCTGATGGCCTATGGTCCCTTCCACAGTCCGTGGATGGGAGTTCCATGGTTGGCCCCAGTTTCCTGTCCAATTCGGCCAATGTGGGGGGTGATTTGGTAAATTCATGTTAAGTCTAGTTTGGTTGGGGGACGGTTTTAATTAGTTATTTGTGGTATTTTAAGGGTTTTTAAAGTATTAAAACATGTTTTAGACTTCATTATTTCAAAACCCAAAATACAAACCTCCCTTCCCCTCCAAAAGTTCACTCTCTAAAAACCTCCATTAGAGGTGAAGACTTCAAGCTTCCGACGTCAAGACTTCAATTTTTTCAAGGGATTTTCGTGGGAGTCTTTGATTAACGGTATGGTGGTCTTCATCCTTGACTTAGTATCTTTCAAGGAGCCAATCTCAAAAGTGATTCCAAGTCTCCAATGTTTTCTCAAAAACCCTAGATTTCAATCTATGCATGGGTTCGATTCTAAATGATTTTCAAAGGCTTTATTGCATTGGTTTATAAAAGAGTAGTGGATTTAAAGATGAATTAAGATGATTTCTTCTTAGAACCCATGTTTTCCCCCAAATTCCTAAGCGCTGATTTGTTATTGGGTTTTGATTTATTATGAAGTATTTAGGTTGTTTATGTGTATATGGATATAGAACGTTGAAATTATGTTATTGCCCTTGCCAAATTGTATTGATCTAAGGTGTGTGGGTGAATGTGGTGCATTAACCTTAATAGGCAAGTCATGATCAAATTACATATTGAAGTAGAATTGTGCCTTATCTATTGACCCACTTCAAAGGTAGAGGTGTTTACTTACTATGTATATTGCGGTATTGAATTGATGGATATCTTCCTTCTACCTCTATATATGAAGGATATGTGAATGATCATGATGTAAAGTATATGTGTGTGATTTCAATGAATGTATAATGATTATGTTTAGAATGTAAATGTGTTGTGGTTGAATGTTATTTCTCAATTAACACTTATGAATAATGATTATGTGAAAGGTTATTATCACACACATACAATCATGAATGACTAATGAATGAAGTTTTTTATGATTATGTTAATGATGATGGGTTGATTGAAAGGTTATTCTCAATTGTACTCTAATGAATGATAATGACTTGTTGTGAAAGGACTTTCTCACAATAAGGGGATTCTTAGGTGAAAGGCTATTCTCATCTTTAAATCTATGATCTTTCCAATAAATGAATGTTAATTTTGAGATGGATGTCCATACGTTAGTTGAGGCGGGGTATCGAGTAGCAATCTCTTACTCTATAATAATGAATGAATGAAATGAATGTCAAATACTCCGTAAGGAATAATGCTAAGCACCGAGTAGATATTGATTGGGATGGATACTCATATGTGTGTTAAGGCGGGGTATCGAGTAACAATCTCTTGAGATGGATGCTCATACATGAATTGAGGTGGGGCATCTAGTAGCAATCTCCATATCCCTTAAACTATGTGCCCACATAGGTCTAACTAGTGGATCCACTTAAGGTAAAACCAATGGTCCTACCTCAGGCAAGTAGGAATCCCTTATCCGGTGAGGGTGACATCGGGATTCCATGTGAAGCTCACATGGTCTATGTCGGCTAAGGATTATCCCCACAAAGAATGTTACTGAACTATGGCTTCTTAAGAATACACTACTTAATGTGGGTGGTGGTATAAGACGCCATCTATGGATTGCACAAGTAGGCTTTGAGAGAGGTTGTGGTGTGTTCCTTGTAATGAATGTGATCTTATAATGATGCTAATGAAGAATGTTGATCTAATGTCTAATGAATGAACGTGCTCTTAGTGTAATGAAGTAAATGAAGAATGTGACTTATGCTTAAATGAGATGGTGCATGCTATACTTGGATTGTATGAGTTACTTCCTTGTTAGGACTTATTGTATATGAATGTGCCTTGCCTATGGTGACTTCAAAGGAGTACTTAGTGTGAGTAGTAGTATGGGATGCTACTTGCACATAGCATGAGTATGCCTTAGAGTTGTCTTAGGTGATGGTTCTTATATGTTAATATGACTTATGAAGTGTTTATGTCTCTTATGTATGACTATGGGGTGAAGATGGAAAGGTTGAATGGTAAGTTCACTTTTGGTGACCTTAAGGTGGTACTTGGTGTGTATAGTTGTATGGGACACTATCCATACATTGCACAAAGTATAGCTTGAGGGTTACTTGAGGTGAAGGCTCAATGTGAAGATAAAGGTTTATATGATGATTATGTTCTAATGTGGTTTAAATAACTTGTATGTTGGTTGTGGTTGAATATTATGCCTCTTATGTTTATGTTCATGAAGGTTTTATAAAAATGTCATATATCACGACTTTCAAATAAAATGTCCGTTTTAAGCATGTTTTTACATGGCTACCTTAGTTAGTACTTAATTGTGCTAACCCATTCTCGTCTATGTTTACTACAAGTGTAGGTTCCGGCAATTGAGTGGTTTTCTCTTGTGAAGCTTAGACTTGAGTTCCCCAAGACTAAGTGGTATGTCCTTATAGATTGGGGACAAGTGTTTAAATGTTCCTTTCTTTTCATGTAATAGACTATCATTAAGTTGTCGATTGTAAAGGGCCGTGACCCTATTTTGTTTCAAGTATGTTGTTTAGATGGCCATGTGAGATGATAGACTTTCTCTTGCTTTTAATGTTTTCAATTGTTGGTTTTATAGAAGAAAAGTTTTAAATTTCGCACTATTGCTAAGCATCTTATGCAATGAATATGCTATGAGGCTTGTATGAGACCCCTTCGGAGTCAAGTATGTCGTGTCTCTTTAGGGGTGTAGACTCGGGTCGTTACACAGTTGTAATTATCCATTTGTCTATATTAGCCTATAATTGAATCACTTCCCAAGAACCCACCTCATTATTGTTATTTTGTATTATTTGATGCTGCTGTAGTTGATAATTTAAACCAAAACCCCATGTTATTTGACATTCCTATCACCCCCTGATTTGAATTATGTTTCTATTTGTAAATGTCTATTCCTATGATTGACTTGAGCATATTCATACTTTGCTATTGAATCTTAAACACGTACCACTCCTTGTGGGATTCGACCCCAACTCATTTAGTTGGGTTATATACTGACTAGCGATCGTTGACACTTAGAATTGGATGAAGTTCCCTTGAAACGTTAAATCAAAATGGTGCCGTTGCTGGGGAGTGGTGTTGGTTAAGATTATTTTGTTAAGTTGAATTTTGTTCTTTCTAGTCATAGTTGAATTGACTTACTTTCAGCTTTGGTTTTCATGTTTCTTGTTTAGAACAGAAGAAAGGAACATGTATTGTAGCAACCGTTACCTAATGGGTCATCCTCCTTTATGATTGATGATTCTTAGGGATGACATCCTAACTTTCTATCAATTAATTTCTCTAGGTGGTCTCATACGACTATCTTATGCAATAGTAGCCCAACTTCTTGATCACATGGCCAAGACCAACAAGGAGACTTAGAAGGACCATATTTCGGCCACATTGTTGACTCAGCAGGATCTCATGGCCAAATAGATTATTGAATTGGAGGTACCATACAAAAAGAAATATCGATACACTCCCCCTCATGAGTGTAGAAAGTCCAATGAGTACGAGGGTGGACAAGTAGAAGAGGTTCTCTCACTCATTCTCTACAAAGTCGAACAACACGACAAAATATTGAATGAGATAAAAGAGAATGTCACTACTGAATCAGATTACTGCTTCCCATTCCATATCAATTCAGCTATTTGAGACTTAGATGTGTCATGTGTTGTCTCGTCTCTACCCCACAAATCAAGATTGAATGGGGACTTGCATCATGCCACGACATTAACTAAGACACTTCTTGGGAGGCAACCCAAGTTTTATTTGCTTTCTTTTTGTTTATGAAATAATCGTGCGTTGATTGTACAGGTTAAAGTGTGGAATGTGTTTGAAAAGTGGAGATTGGCGAGCAAAATTTCCAGTTGGCGACTCGTTGAAGAGGTCGGTGAGCCTGACTTGGACTGCCGTTGGACTCATAGAATTTTGAAATTGGAGTCTGTAAAACTCGGTGAGCCCAAAAGCAAATCAGCGTGTCACAAACTAGGTCAACGATCACAACTTTATCCGCATTTGGACCCACACATTAATTGGAGGTCCTGTAAAACTCGGCGAGGTAAGTGCCCACTCGGTGTGTCGTCGAGCAAAATTAATGTCGCCGAATGGGCGAGAATAGGACGGTTTTTAAAGGCCAAAGGCTTAAAATTTCAAACTCTTTTACATTCCCTCACTTTTAAACTTTCCAAACTCACATTCACACTATGTTTTCCCATATTTTCGTGTCTTTAATACCTCCCAGTCATTGATTGTGAGTTGGATTTTTTGCCGCCTAGCTTTTCAAATCTTGTATTCGACATAAAAGGTTGGTTTTTCGAACCCCAAACTTGTAATTAGCAATTTTACTCATTTGCAATTGCTTTTATCTTAGTGATGTGTGTTGGGCCTCTCTGATTTCATTGTTTTTGTGCTTGTGTGCATGTGTGCCTATTTTAATTCGAATATCTTGCCTAAATTGTCTATATTGTTGATTTCCCGAATTGTCGTGCTAAAATTGACCAAAATCTTGTTAGGTTGTGTTGTGTTGTTGTTGGGTCGGGAGAAGACTAAGTAACCCACATTTTTGTGAAATGAGTTACTTTTCCCAATGATGGAGCGGTTGACATCATTCTTAAGGGAAAAAGTCATCAAATGGCCAAATTTGGCCAAACTGGAAGAAGACTGAGTATTTCGGGGGCACGGGAGTAATGGGTCTAAGTTTAATTGAATGAGTGCATGTTTTGATTTTATTTTTGGGGGCTGCAGGGTTGAATTTTAAAGTTGGGGTTGAAAGTAAGCATGTTGGGCCATTTGGCGAGCTGGGTCGAGCTCGTTCAGCCACTCGATGGTTCACCGAATCCCCCTAGATCGCCTCTGATTTGATGCTAAAATTGAGTTTGGGTTTTGTAACTTTCAGCGAGAAGCCTGAGTTCGCCGAGTGCACTCGGTGAATCACTGATTGTCTTCTTGATCGCCCTTTCTATGCCCCTAACCTCTAAAATGCACTGTAACTTTCGGTGGGCTAGTCCTTGCTCACCGAATGTTGTCAATGATTTGCCAAAAGGGCCCTCCCATTATAGACATGCCAATTTTTTTGGGAAATTTTGAGCCAATCCTTTTGTCGAGCCCGATCTGGCTCTCCAAAGTGATTCGGCGACTCGCCGACCGATTTGGTGTGTCTATTTGCAACTATTTTCTGTAACTTTGTTTGAACTATTTCTAACTCTTTCTGATGTTTTTGTAGATATGGATAGACCAAAAGTGTCCGAAAGAGATATGCAGCCCCGCAATAGGGCTAAGGGAATAAAAATCAACAAGGATGCAGCTGCATCCAAGGCTATGGCTACCAAACATCCCACAATAGATGGGAAGGCAAAAGGAAAGGGCAAGGCCATTGCACCTCTATCATTAGAAGTCACCTCCAATAGTGACGGGATCTATGCCACTCACCTCACCACTTCTGAGAGTAAGGGTGAGCATCAGAATCCTCGGGCTACCACTTCTGAGCTTGAGTATGATTAGTTACTAGCAGCCTAGAGAGTGGAGCTGCGATCCAAGAGGATGAATGATCCGTCTAGGATAAGGACTCCCCAGGCCACAACTACCCCTCCTGCTCCAGCACAGGTTGTGTTCCTAGCACCATCGGTACATGGTCCTCCTGCTCGGTCTATGAATAGACTAAATACTGAGGGATTGAGGACCATTATTATAGAAAAGAGGCTCTCTAGTGATGGGGTGATAGACAGATACCCCAAAATTTGGTGCACCATAAAGGCTTGTAAGTTCGAGATCTTCACAAAACACAGGGTTCCTATCTTCCAAATTGGGTCTAGGAATTCTATACCGCTTATCGAGCCCTAGTGCGATAAAGAAAGAAGCTTGGCTGCTAAATTCAAGCCGATTGATTATGTTGTTTTCATGGGCAAGAAAGTGATGTGTGATAGTACTAACATAAATGTTGTATTAGAGTGCACCAACAACATTGCAAACGCCTACCAGTACAAGATCAAGACTAAGTCCTTGGACAACATGAAAAGCTTTCTAACCCCTCTTATACGTAAGGGTACTCCGAAGTGGTTGGAGGTAGGAGCTCTAATAGAGAAGGACCTCCATGTAGCAGCGAGGCACTGGTTTGTCTTAATAAGTAGCATTATCATACCATTCTAGAATGAGTCCATCCTATGCCACACAAACACATCTTGTCTTGGCTCAATCATTGCACGAGAGTGCATAAATTTGGGTATGATTATTGCATAAGAGATGGTCATGAGGGCCAAGCAGTGCCAGACTTCCCTCCCCTTTCCGGTGCTGATCATCGAGCTGTGTAGACGGGCTTGGGTGTCTAGAGATCAGAAGAAGGATGTGAAAGTTATTCCCACATCTTCTACTAACATCTGGAGGATTTAGGAAGAATATTTGAAGGATGACGCAAAGAACAAGAAGGCAGCCCCGGTGGATACCTCCCCAGTTGTTGATATTCAGACACTACCTGCAGAGGCAGTATTACCTACTCCGGCCCCTAAGCCTTCAAGTACATCTAATGTTGTCCTTTTTCCTATTCCCAGCTCTTCTACTGCTCCCTTGCCTCCCAGATTTGGTACTACTGCTGCTGGTCGACCCCCGCTCACCCAAGCTGCATTACTATGGATGGGGAAGCTAGCACATTATGTGAATAGGCGTGCCTCCAAGCTTGAGGCTACCATTCCCGGCATGATTGAGAGGGCAATTGTTGATGTTTTGATACCCCTCAGTTCTACCATTGATGCCCTTGTGACACAGATAGCGGCGTGTGAGTGTGGACAAAGGGCCACTAAGGAGGTGACATCCCTAAAAGTCACTATTACTGCCCTGAGGAGAGATGTGGACTAACTGAAGTCTAATGACATGTCGATGATTTTAGGGTAGGGACAGTGGATATCCCTGATGTGCCAGTTGATCCAAATGTGTCTCCGGCCACCACCAGAGATGAGCTTTGAACTGAGGAAGTAGGTGCTGCTGAGTCTGAGGATGAGACCGATGAAGAGTTGCTTGTTGTTGATGAGAAAGCATCCTATGAGAGCTTGACATAGGTTGAGGAGGCGATAGATTCAGCTGTGCGAATTTCTTTGATAGACACCATCATGGTCGGATCTATTCTTCCTGATACCCCAGGCACTGAGGCCCAAGTTCAAAGTTTTGCACTGGGCACAGATGCCCCGACAGATGGAGCAACTGCTTAGATAGGACTTTTGTTTAACTCTCTATGTCGTTTCTATTGATATTTTTAGTACTTTATTGCATTTTAGGACAAATTGCATTTTCTTTGTGGTGGGATGAGGTATTTCCATACCTACCTCTTGTGATTATTGTTTTTGTTTATATATTGGGTTTTCTGTTGTAAATTGTGTTTTAGAACTATTTTGTGGATGTTTTAGCTTGTGGCTCCTTGTTTTAATTGTAAATGATTTTTAATCCCTTCTGAAAAAATTTTGCCACCTCTTGTGTATTTAATTGTGGTTGTTCTTGTGCAAATTTGAGTGTCAGTTGTGATCAATATCGATGACTTGAATAGTGCTCTCAATCGAATAAAAATGAATGTGTGGCTACGATTAGGCCAAATGAAGTTACATATATAATATGTGAGCTTTTTGCATCTCATTGTGACTAGCCGATTATTGAATTGAGTCTCTTGTAATGAACATTGCACACTAGCGAAAGTGTGGAGTCTTGTTGGATATTGGTGCTAATGCCTTGTGTGATGAGCTTACCGTGAACCTTGTGTGATGACACCTAGAATTTGCTCCATTGTCCGGTTAACTAAGTGATGCAAGCTCTTAAAATGATCTTAGGCAACGATTTTAAAGAGTGAAACAATTTGGCATTATAGCTCTTTTGTGGCCTACCTTGTGAGTGCGTGAAGTTTGCTTGAACACCTTTTGTGCCTTAGCCTTTCCTTGGAATAAACTTGATGAAATTGTGACCTTTCTTTATCCCTTCACCCATAATCCTCATGAAATATGGTTGGTTTAAATAGCCAACTTAGGTCAAAAGCCTAAGTTGGGGGTGTGGGGGAAAGAGAAGGTAAATCAGGAAGTGCAAAGAAGTCCTATTTGATCCATGGTTGTGAAAAAGATGGAACCCCTCCATACAAAAAAAAAGAGAAAAAGAAAAGAAGAAATAAAAAAAAGAATGAAAAAGTTTTGAAATAAAGTTGTGAAAGTGCAAAAGAAATGGGGTATCCGGTATTCCATGAGAAATGAATAATGGGATGAATTTTGAGTATGAATGAGAATGATGAAGAAAAAGAAAGAAAGTGTTATTCATACCACATTTCATGAGGACAGTAGCCACTGAGTCTAAATGACCATACCTTTGCACTCAGCCCTATTATAAGCTTTGAAAAGACCTTTTTGATCTTGAGTAAGCTGAAACAAGTATTGATTGGAAAATAAGGGTAAACCTATGGGTGAAGTCATGCGTGTGTTCATCTTTGAGTGTGAACGTTATTTTTTATTTCGAAACTATAAATTGTTGAACCATTATGTGTGAATATGGAACCATTCTTTTTGTGAGGGCATTTGAGTACCTTTGTTGAGCTTGAACTTGCATTTGAAGCAAGTATTATGAGCTTGAGATTCTTTGACAATGGTGAGTCACAACTTGAGTCTTTGAGTGCACAATTGATTCTTGCATGAGTAAGTTCAGCCTTTTCGTGTGCATTCATGATTGAGTCTTGTGCAACACTATTTAAGACATTCTTTTTAAACTGCTGAACTTGAGTTTTACTTGAGGACAAGCAAAAGTATAAGTTAGGGTGTTGATGAGTCCAAGATTTGGACTCATTTAGGGTTTTATTTGGATAGATTTAGTTTCCTTAAATGCTTATTTTGTGCCAATAACTGATGAAAATTCCTTGATTTCCAGGTATTTGGATTGAGGAACAAAGCAAGGACACTAATTTGCAAAAAGAAACGAAGTGAGCTGAAAGAAGGAAGAAAAGAGATCCTGGTGATCGCCAAGTCCATTAGGTAAGTCGCTGAGTGGCCATTTGGCGAGAGAAAAGAGTAGTCGGCGGATCGCCGAGTGATTCCGTGAGGCAGAACTAGATCGCCCAAAGTTACATACCTGGAGGATGTTGAAGGCTAAGGCAAAAAGGCGATGGAAAGGACCAAATGAAGGATCGTTGAGTTGATCAGCGAGCCCGACTTACTATGCCGAATGGTCTTTTGCAGCATATTTTTGGGGACTATAAATACATTTTTGAACATTTAGTTTAGTATCTTGAAACATTTTTGTAAGCTTTCTAATTAATTTTCAGTTTAAAATCTTAGTATTGAGAGAAGTTTTCCTAAGCTTTGAAGAATTGAAGTTTTTCACTTTCAAGAAATTGGAAGTGGGTCTTTGAGATTCTTCAATTTTGACCTTTGTAAAGATGAAATTAATCTTACCCAGTTGATGGAAAAACAATTTGGTAACAATTTTTATCTTTTTATGATGTCTAGCTAAAACCCAAATTCTTGGGTGTGATTATGTGAATATGGCCTGATTTAGTTTATGGGTATTGCTAATTGTTAGTGTAAATGTTGTTTAAAAGTAATTTCAATCAGTAATTATGGGTTAATTTAAAGAATTGTAGTTGCAAATGCAGTTCTACCTTCGTGTTTTTGGCTTGCTTAAGAGAGGTTTTAAAACCAAGATTATTGATTGATGGTCTGTGGGTATTGGATTGTCATGGGTTCAGCTTGAGAGACTGAATCGTAAACCATTTTCCACACATTCAGCTAGAGAGAGTAAATAGACTAAGCCGTAGGTTGTTCTTGCTTAGCATGCTTGTTGATGTTCGAGAGAAATAGACTTGATTCGGGTAAATTATTCGAGAGAAAGTTTACCTCCTCTATAGTCTATCTTATTCACTAATTCACAACTATTTTCCTAACATTTGCAATTACCCATTTGTCTACATTAGCTTATAATCGAATCACATCCCAAGAACCCGTCTCATTATTGTTATTTCGTATTATTTGTTGCTGCTGTAGTTGATTATTCAAACCAAAACACCCTGTTATTTGACATTTGTGTCACCCCCTGATTTTCATTATGTTTATATTCGTAAATGTCTATTCCTATGACTGACTTGAGCATATTCATACTTTCCTATTGAATCTTAAACTCATACCACTCCTTGTGAGATCGGACCCCAACTCATTTAGTTGGGTTATATACTGACTAGAGATCGTTGACACTTAGAATTGGATGAATTGTCCTTGAAACATTAAATCAGTACCACATAGGTATTTAGCTAGTGGATCCACCTAAGCTAAGAGTGTAGTTCTACCTTAGGTAAGTAGGACAACCCCTTTTTGGTGTGGGGCAGACACCAAATTCCATGATTTAGCACACATGGTCTATGTCAGTTAAAGTTAATCCCATTATGATTATATGAATAAGAATGTGAGTTATGAACTATAGTTACTCAATAAGTTTCCTTAGTGTGGGTAGGATTATGTAGTCTTATTCATGCATTGCACAGGGATGTTTTGAGGGTATTTATGGTATGTTTCCAATATGATATGATGATCTATATGTTGAATATGCTTATGACTTATGCTTTTGCACTAATTTTCATGATGATTCCTAAACTTGGTAAAGTGCATAGTTTTCAACTAAAATGTCTTTTTTTGCATCTTTTAATGTTTTTATGCATGGCTACCATACTTAGTGCATTTTTATGTTGTAAGGGTTGTGATCCTATTTGATACTTCGACTGTAACAGATGGCTTATTGAGACAAGTCTAGACTTCCGCTTTGATTTTATGAAACTTTTAGACTTAAATGCGTTTTTACTCTTATTACTAATGCTTTATGTTATGAAATGCTAAGTGGCTTACATGGTTCCTTTCGGGGTCCTATGTGTCATGTTACGTCTAGGGAGTACCCTTGGGTCGTGACATTTACGGAACCTCAGATGGCTCATTAATAGTGATTCCCCTATTTTTCTTTAGAGGGGTAGGAGGAGGAGACTCTCTCTCGAACTGAAAGTCAGAGATCACCACTCCCTTTCCTTTAGTTTTTGCCATTTTCTACAAGGCACAAATTTCAAAACATAAATTTAGTGCAGGTTAGTTCAAACAAGTTCAAACACAAACACAGTTCAAGCCAAGTTTTGAGGCTCGCCAACTGGAAGGTGATTCCCCTGAAAGGTTAGGCGAGCTTAGGCAAGGTTGTCAAAATTGACAAACCATAATTCAAATTTATTCAGGCATGAAATGTGGAATCATCTCTAACTCAGTGATCCATCAATTTGGTTTAGGTGGGCTTAGACAAGTGCACCGAAAGTGACAGTGCTCAACTAAAAGGGACAGGCACAGAGAGCGATATCCATTCCAACTTGTTAATTCTCCAAATTTGTTTCTGCGATCTAACACAAGACCTTTGAATGGGATAGTACCCATGTTACACATTAAAACACAGAAGGGAATTTGGGACTTACTGGCGATTCACCTAATCACCTTACCGAGCTAAGTCAATATCACATAATAGGTAATTTAAGCCCAATGCCTACTTTTAAGGATTTTAACACTAACAAGAAACGATGCCTGGCCCATTACCCAATCAGTGTTACAATCTACCCACTTGTTATTCTACTCATGGATATTAAAACTTCCCCTAAATTTCACAAAGCATTGCCCAAATTGATGATTTGCCCTTAAGAAAATTGTCACTTTATCTATCTATCATTGGACAAATACAAGTTTTTAGGGTAACACTAAGCTAATCAAACTTCACCCACGATCAATTTAAAAATGACCCATCATATTTATCACATCAATTTCAAATTTTAACCTTTATAATCAATTTTAATAATTCAGGCACAAAATCAACTATCCTAACGTATGGGCATAGTTCAATCATCAGCATTTAGCAGGACCCAATTAAATTACATATCATATCAACAATATAATATGAGACGCACAACATACACATCAATTTTAAGCAATAATATTAATGAAAGTCTCGAAAACCAACCTGAAATAAGACCACTAAGCACAAATTAATGGAGAAGGGTCTAGGGTTGAAAAGAATACACCATAATACACCCCAAGCACGTAAATCTACGCAAATGTGGTCACACAATTAAAGAAACAAGAATATGGGGAGTTTTAGAAGTGAAAGATATTAAAAATATGAAAGGATGTTTTTTTAAAATTTGAAAATACTCTTGGTCTTTTAATTTCAGGCGTACACGACAATCTGCGACTAACGTTGATGAACGCATTCGGTGAATATCCAAAGGAACTTAAGCTCGCAGATGATGCATAGATAACTTACAAACTTGATGGTCAATTTGGTAGACCCGATGCAGTTCGCCTAGTATGATTGGGTGAATTTCCGATTTGGTCCCTAATTGTTGACACATCGCTAAATGCATACTATTATTTCCTTCTACATCCTTTCCAACTTTTCACCTTCATTCCAACCTGCACTCACAACACCCATTAGTGAAAGCAATAAAATAGACTTCGGTTTTCTCCCATGAAGTGCCTTATTTAACGTTGTGGCACAACACAGTTCTTACTCATCAACAGTCATTTTCAAGACTTGGAATGGTGCCACTAGGCAATGTTCCTTTTTTCCTTGGATTTTTATAGGTAGAAATCTAACACATTTGAGTTTTCAAATGGTTGATTTTTATGGAATGAGAAGTAACCCTTTGAGTCAAAGTGAAGAAGTCATTTTTCAAATCCTTCAACACTTTATTGGACCCTTCAGCATTGTTGAAGATCCTTGTTAGCATATCCTTGGTTTGATCTACCTCCAGTCCAGCTGGTTCCTTTGGTTTTGGGAGATCGTGAGGTAGGACATACCTATCTTTTTCAGGTTCCTTATCTCTCCAATTACCACCTCAATCTCTCCAAGTGTTATCTCGATCCTTGTTCCAACCTTTGCTCCCATTAGGTCTTGGGTAGTTAGGATGGGAACCCTCCCCCCCTCCCCCTCCCCAATCAATATTCCATGTAATTGATCTCTTCGTTGTACAATTCCTCAAAATTGGCATCTTTCGGGCACTGCCCACTGCTTTTTCCAACTACATTTACCATTTTCAATCTATATCCAATGACATGTTTGGAAAACAAGTCAAGATGGGTCATCATTTTAGCCATGTTTTCATCGCACTCATGATCATTTTCCATTTTCTCCTTGCTCATGCCCCATTGTTAAGAATATACTTGATCCTCTCTAGTGTGTCATGCTCGATTCACTTTTTTCTTATCATCTATCAACAATATTGCCACATCAAATGGTTATCACATCAGCCACCTTGAATAAGTTGATCAGCCAAGGCTTTATTGACTAAATCAAGGCTGCAATAAAAGTATTGCAGCAGCGAATTGTCTGGAACAACATGTGTTGTACATTGTAGAAGCAATATTCAAAACCGCAACCAAATCTCGTGAAGAGGTTCACCTCCGACTCTTTTAAACCTTTTGATGTTGTCCCTAAGCTTGACCAATTTTTAGGGTGGAAAGAATCTCTCTAAGAATGCCTCGATTAACTCCTCCCATGAGGTGATAGAATCATTCGGCAACTCAACCAACCATCTTATGGATCCCCCCGTTAAAGAGAGTGGGAATAATCTCATCCAAATAGAATCTTGTGAGATGTTCTTGAAGAGGAACGACCAAAAAATATCCATAAAATTTTGAATGTGTTCATCAGGTTCCTCATAAGGTAAACCCCAAACATTTCTCTCATTTGGAGCAGCAGTAGCATTATTCCAGTTACATGGAAAATTGCTCTCTTTGTTGTAGGAGGTAACCGAATAGCTCCATTGGTTGCAATGAAATTCATGTGCATGTCATTTACGTCACCATTTGATCGTTCTGCCCGTAGTGACTACCGTCACCACAATCATTATCGCTCATATTTATACTTACTAATAAAAATAACAACACTAAGAAACAATCTACTACAATTCAACAAATGTACAAACTAATTTCACTAATTGAATTATTAATCACCACTCTCTAGTAGGGGCTCCATTTTTTATAGCACTCAAATTATCCTTAAAAACAACTAAGAGACTAAGCAGTCGTCGTTAATAAAAATATCCAACTATGAGTCGGGGTCGAATCCCACAGAGAATAGTTTAATGATAAGAATTCAACTAAGAAATTAAGAATCCAAACCTATTTTTTGTAGCATGTGAAGACAAGTGGGTGGATGATTCCACCAAGTTTACCAAAATAGTTTGAAGTATCAGGTATCTCAAGCAATTCAGGAGTAACCTAAGGGTACTGGGATTCGAATCGATATCGCATACGTATAATTGTGTTGCTTAATAATGCTAATAATCATAGATAGGTTGGGTCATCTTCAATGACACTAATCTTTGTTCAATCAAATAGTACCAATTCATAGAGTATCCTTTCGGTCTCATCTATGTGAATCATAAATCAACTCATTACCTTACAGAATCTCTCTTTTGAGTTGATTTAAGCAAATATATTTGAACCATAATCTCTCTTTCGAGTTGATTTAGGCAAATAGATCTGAACTATAATCTCTCTTTTGATCAAATTAGAGAAATCAAACTCAAATTTCATGCCTTAAACTAACTATCCATTTCAACTGATCTCTTTTAAGCATTAATCACAGATCAAAAATAGAATTAAGTTCGCAACCTTGGCCGATGAGTTAACCCATGCTAATATATATATATATATATATATATATATATATATATATATATATATTATAATGACTTGTTCCCGTCATTATAGAAAAGCCAACGGAGAAAATTTAAGGCTAGAAAACATTTTCATAGTATTTGGATTTTCCCAACCTTGTCCAGATTTGGATGAAATCGGAGTCCTTGAGGTGTAGGGGAATCTAGTAACAATCGGGTGAAGTAATTATGTTTTTGATTACATTAGTTTTTAGATAACTTGTTGAAGAATCCATACGACTTTATAGAATTGAATTCGAG
Source organism: Solanum bulbocastanum (assembly GCA_037074985.1). Classification (NCBI taxonomy): domain Eukaryota; kingdom Viridiplantae; phylum Streptophyta; class Magnoliopsida; order Solanales; family Solanaceae; genus Solanum; species Solanum bulbocastanum. Next base: position 18,077,537 of record CM073599.1, read on the forward strand.
CAAGTAGAACTCCCGAAATCGATCTTAGCGTAATGGGGTGTTTACTGAGCATCATGGATTAGAGGTATGTTGTCAAATGGGGATTTTGGAATTCTTTAAATAGCTCACTGGTTTGAGAATACTGCCTTTGCGCTGCTTTTTGTCACTCTAGCTGGGCTGCTACAACGAGGTAACGGCCAATGTGGTGGGCTCAATGCGACTTAGGTTCATTAATAAACCCCTAAACGACCTTATTTGGCACTTTTCAATTTTTAGAGACAAGGAACGAACCACAGGTGACTCCTACTCATTTTTCACCATTATTGAGACTAAAGGTAAGCTTTTCACTCCCCGAATCTGTTTTTCAATTTGTATAACATAATTGAATGGGTGAATATTGATGGGGGAGTTTTTTTTTTATAGATTCTATGGTTGAAACAACCTTAATTTGGATAATTGGGATCATGGGTTTGATCTAGGGTTCATATAATTGTTAATAATTTAGGTAATTAGTGATTGTTTATTGTTCTCGTATTATATTGATTGTTTGTAGACCAAGAACAAGTGGAACGAATACGGAAAGGGTAGGATCATATTTCTTAGGGTTTCAAACTTTTTTCGAGGTAGATGATGATTGTGATTCTATGATTGTGTGATGTATGCTTGTTCTTGCTTCATTATGATACTTGTATATGTATGAATGTCACAATGTTGATCACACTTGTTGTAAATGAGATAGAGAATTGATGAATGCCATGAAATCATGACTTAAATGTATGATCTTGATGATATACTTGTGATTGTGATTGTGGTGTGTGAATGTGATCGGTTGCCATGTTTCGGCATAACTAACTTGGATCGATTTCCACGTTCCGACATAAATATGGGATTGGTTGCCAAGTTCCAGCATAAATATGGGATCGGTTGCCACGTTTCAGCATTCTAACTATTTGGGTTTAGGTTCCATGAGAGGACCAATGATTTTATATAAAATGTGAAGTTGTTCGTTGTTCGTAAATGTTGATAATATTGTATATATTGATATATATGGATGTGATTATAATGTTGTCTTGACTTGCTTATGTTGCACTAGTGAGATAGCCATGTGATCCTACCAGTACACTGTGGTTATGTACTGACTCTGCACTTGCTCTTATTTTTGTTGAGTATAGGGCATCTTCAAGCGGCTACTGATAGACCTTGCTTAGAAGTTTAGTGATCGTTGCTTCAAATTCAAGGGTGAGCCAATTCTTTCGGGTTGCCATGGAATTCTCTTTCATCTATGTCCACCATTACTGGACTTAGACATTTTTTTGAGCTAGTTGATTAGTTCATTAGTTAGGGTTGTATCCCTTTTTGTTTAGAATTGGTTCATTGTTAGAATGCTTTGGTACATTGACTTTCTGGTTGTAGGTTATTTTTCCACATTGTTAGTTATTATTGTTAGAGTTTATGGGAAATCTATATTTCCTTAGTGTTTGACTTAAATGTCTTAGTTATTGCTTTAGTTGCTTGGTTTGGATTGTAGAAGTGGTTCTCCCACTGGAGAGTTAGTGTGGGTGTCAATCACAACGGTCTAGGTCGTGACAATTAGAGCTTAGGTTTGTTGATCTCGATGTACCAAAATGAATCTAATATAGTCTCATGGAACGGTACAGGGTAGTCTTTACTTTTCTTTGAGAGGCAATAGGACTTTAGGAAATATCTCTATTTTCTCTCGTCTCTTTTCGTGCTATGACTAGATTCCAATTGGTATCTGTGGATTCAAATTGGTATTATCTAACCTCCTTCAATCTTCTGTCTGCAGATGGTTAATACTAGATTCAACTAAGTCAGGACCGTAGCTCTCGTCAATGCTCTGGTTGAGGAATCTACAATGAGAGGTCGTGGTCGAGGAAGGGGTAGAGGAAGAGCTAGGGGTAGAGGCCATGGAAAAGTAGAACCAACTGGAAATGGTGATCCTATGAATAAGAACCCTCATACGCATCATGAAGAGATAGAGAAGAATGTTGATGTTGATGTTGATGTTGAGGATTTGGGACAAGAGGGAGAGGTGCAGGTTGAGACTACGGGTGTTCCTCCTTTGGATCCAGTGTTAGCTAAACAGATCATGTCATTTTTAAAGGGATTGGTTGGTCCTAGAGTGCTTCTTTCTGCTCAAGCAACTCAAGCTCCTAATAATCCTCTTGTTGCTAATAGTACGCCCAAGTTGGGTAGGACTGGAGGTAATGATGCTGTCTTTAGTCCTTTGTTGGGTTTTGTTATGACTGGTAATAAGCATGAAATGTTGACTAAGATTTTGAAGCTAGAGCCACATGTGTTTCTTGGTTCTGAGAAAGAGGATGCTTATGAGTTCATTCTGGATTTCTATGAGAGGCTTCATAAATTGGGTATTGTTCATTAACATGGGGTTGAGTTTGTGTCTTTCCAACTTCAAGGTGAGGCTTAGTAGTGGTGGAGAGTTTATATGGAATGCAGATCTTCTTTCTTACCTCCACTTGCTTGGACCAAATTTCATGCTATGTTTCTAGAGAAGTACGTCCCTAGGACTTTGAGGGATCACAAGAAGGATGAGTTCATGGCTTCTGAGCTGGGTGGTATGACTATGGTTGCTTATGAGGCAAAGTTCCATGCTTTGTCTAGATATGCTACTCAATTTGTGACTTTTGAGGAAGAGAGAATCTGGTTATTTATTAGGGGATTAAATTCTGAGTTGCAAGTATTATCTGTTCATATGACTTCTTCATGGAGGAGCTTTAATGAGGTAACAGACTATGTTAAGAAAGTAGAGATGGTGAGGCGAAACAGTCAAACTAAGGCATGGGCAAAAAGGGCCAAGAACTTGGGTAACTTTCAAGGTTCTTATTCCAAGGGATCCAGAAGGCCAACGATTGTAGCCAAGCCAATTCAGTCCGCTATTCCCGCCTCTAGAGGTAGTTACTCGAAAACTTTATCTTATAATTTTCAGGATAGCCAGAGAGTAGCACCTTTGATGGGCGGCAGTCCATCCTTTGATTGTACTTGTTACAATTATAGAGAACCTAGGCATATGAGGAGAGATTTTCCCCACCCACATGTGTTAGATTCCGTGCAGCTGCAGTCTAGAGCAGTGGTACCCATGGGGAATGGTAATAATGGTCGAAGGTGTCCACAAGGTGAGCGAGGAGGTAATTAGTGACACTGTGGAGGTAGAGGAAATGGTAATGGTAATGGAGGTAGGGGTAATACGCAACCAGGTAGGGAAGTGGCTCGTCATGATGATAGGACTCAGTGTTATGCTTTTTCGAGCAAGAATGAGGCGGAGGCGTATGATACAGTGATCGCAAGTATTATTCTTATCGATGATCGGATGGCTAATGTGTTGTTTGATCTGGGTTCTACTTATTCTTATGTATCCGTGAGATTTGCCTCTGATTTTGATATGATTTGTGATATTCTAGACGCCCCTATTGGTGTTTCTACCCCAGTTGGAGAGTCAGTCATAGTAACCCATGTCTATCGTGCTTATCCTATTTTGTTTATGGGATTTCATACTTGGGCTGATTTAGTGATTTTGGATATGATTGACTTTGACATAATCTTAGGCATGACTTAGTTGTCCCCCTAGTATGTTATACTTAATTGTAATAGTTAGTCTGTAACTCTAGAAATTCTGGGTAGGGCAAAATTATCGTGGGAAGGGGTATACAAGCATAAGCAAGCTAATATTATATCCTCCATTCAGGCTAGTAAACTGGTATAGCGGGGTTGTTTGGCTTATTTGGCTCATATTAGGGATGTTGAGATTGAGGCTTTATTTATTGAGTCTATTACTGTGGTGTCTGAATTTAGTGAAGTGTTTCATAATGATTTGTCTGGTATGCCTCCGAATAGAGATATAAATTGTTACATTGATTTAGAGCCTGCTACGCGCCCCATTTCTATCCCTCCATATCACATGGCTTCGGAAGAATTAAGAGAGCTTAAGCCTCAAATCCAAGAACTTCTTGATAAAGGATTTATTCATCCTAGTTCTTCCCCATGGAGTGCTCTAGTTTTGTTTATTAATAAAAATGATGGTAGTATAAGAATGTGTATAGATTATCGACAATTGAATAGAGTCACTATTCAAAATAAGTATCCCATGCTTTATATAGATGATCTTTTTAACCAATTGCAAGGTGCATCAGTTTTCTCTAAGATTGATCTAAGATTCAGTTACCATTAATTGAAAATTACTCCTGAGGATGTGCCAAAGACGGCGTTTAGAACTCGCGATGGGCACTATGAGTTTTGGTTATGTCTTTTGCTTTGACTAATGCGCCTGCAACTTTCGTGAGTTTGATGAATGGGGTATTCAAACCATTTCTTAATTCGTTCGTTATAGTTTTCATTGATGATATTTTGGTTTATTTGAAAAGTGAGGAAGAGCATGCCGACCATCTTTGTAGTGTTTTGGATGTTCTTGGGAAGCAAAAGTTATATGCTAAATTTTCTAAATATAAATTTTGGTTGAAATTGGTTGCACTTTTGGGGCATGTAGTTTCAAAAAAAGTGGTAATGGTAGATCCTCAAAAGATTGAGGTGATTAGGAATTGGGTCCGACCAAGTTTCGTGACTGAAGTAAGGACTCGTTAGCCATTATCATTGATTTGTGAAAAAATTACTTCTATTGCCACTCACTTGACCAATTTGACCAAAAAGGAGATACCATTTGAATGGACTGAAAAATGTGAGGAGAGCTTTCAAAAGATCAAGACTCTTTTGACCACCACACCTATTCTAGCATTACCGGTTGAAGGTAAAGATTTTATTATTTATTGTGATGCTTCTCATTCTAGGTTGGGTGTTGTGTTGATGCAAGATAAAAATGTTACAGTTTATGCCTTATGTCAATTAAAGGTGCATGAGAGGAATTATCCAACACATGATTTAGAATTGGCAGCGGTAGTGTTTGCTCTTAAGATATAGCTGCATTACCTCTATGGTGTTAAGTGTGAAATGTTTACTGATCACCGTAGTTTGCAGCATGTTTTCACTCAAAAGTATCTAAATTTGAGATAGAGAAGGTGGATGGAGTTACTTAAAGATTATGATGTGATCATTCAATACCATCCCGGCAAGGTTAATGTGGTGGCAGTTCCTTGAGTCAAAAAATGGTGAGTTTGGGTACTTTAGCTTGCTTAAGTGTAGCCAAGCAACCTTTGGCTAAAGAAATTCAGACCTTAGAGTCTAAGTTCATGCAATTGGGCATCTTAGAGAGAGGTGGGGTGCTAGCTAATATTGAGGTAAGGGCCACATTAATTGAGGAGATCAAGACAAAGAAATTTGAAGATGAGAATTTGGAGGAACTTAGAAAGAAGACTACGATGGGTAGGGCACAAGAGACCACACTTGATGCGGATGGTGTGCTAAATTTCTAGGGGAGAATATGTGTTCCTAGAGTAGATGACTTGATTGAGAAATTATTGGTAGAGTCTCATGGTTCGCGATATTCTATTCATCCAGGTGTGACCAAAATGTATAGAGATCTGAAGCGAATTAATTGGTGGCCAGGCATAAAGAAATACATAGCGGAGTTTGTAGCAAAGTGTCAAAACTGTCAATAAGTGAACTATGAAAATCAACGGCTTGTAGGTTTACTTCAAAGAATGCTAATCCGGAATGGAAGTAGGAAAGAATACTTGTGGACTTTGTGGTTGGTCTTCCCAAAACTTTAGGGAAATTTGATTCTATTTGGATAGTGGTTGATAGATTGACTAAGTCAACCCAATTTATTCCCATAAAAATAGATTATAATGCTAAACAATTGACTAAAGTTTTTGTGAAAGAGATAGTGAGGTTGCACGGGGTGCCCCTTTCTATCATTTCAGACAATGGTACCCAATTCACATCCAAGTTTGGAAGAAATTGCATGATGAATTGGGCACAAAACTCACTTTTAGTACAACCTTCCACCCACAGACAGATGGGCAGTCGTAGAGGACTATTCAATATCAGAAAACATGTTGAGGGCATGTGTGCTTGACTTTGGAGGGAATTGGGATAAATTCATACCTTTGTGTGAGTTCTCCTATAATAATAGTTATCACTCTAGCATTGATATGACACCATTTGAGGCACTCTATGGGAGGGGATGTAGATCACCGATATGATGGTTTGAGGTAGGAGATGTGAAACCATTAGGGGTTGATTTAGTGAAGGATGATCAAGATAAGGTTAGAAGTATTCAAACTAAGCTTTTACCAGCCTAGAGTAGACACAAGAAGTATGCGGATCATAAGGTAAGATACATGACATTTCAAAATGGTAAAAATGTTCTTCTTAAGGTAACACCCATGAAAAGAGTGAAGAGATTTGGTAAGAAAGGTAAGCTAAGTCCTAGATACATTGGTCCATTTGAGATTCTTGAATATGTGGGACCGTTAGCATATAGATTGGCTTTACCTCCTAATCTATCGGGTGTTCATCCGGTATTTCATGTATCCATGTTGAAGAGGTATCATGGTTACATGGATTATATCATTAAGTGGGACTCAATTGTGTTAGACAAGGACCTCCAATATGAGGAGGAACTGATTGCAATTCTTGATCGTGATGTGCGCAAGTTGAGGACGAAGGAGGTTAAGTCCATGAAAGTTCAATGGAAGCATCGTCCAGTTGAGGAAGCTACTTGGGAAACTGAAAGGAACATGCGAGACAAGCATCCGCAATTGTTCGTCGATTCAGGTACTACTTCATTCCTTCCTTAGCCTATTTTCCTAAGTTTTGTCACTCGGGGACGAGTGATGGGTAAATTGGTATCTATTGTAATGACCTGTTCCAGTCGTTATAGAAAATCTAACAGGGGAAAATTTGGGGCCGGAGTTTTCGTAGTATTTTGATTTTCCCTACCTTGTCCAGATTTGGACAAAATTGGAGTCCTTGACCTGTAGGGGAATCTAGTAAAAATTGGGTGAAGTAATTATGTGTTTGATTACATGAGTAGTTAGATAACTCGTTGGTGAATCTATATGAATTTACGAAATTGAATCCAGGCTAGTAAAACTCCCGAAATCCATCTTGGGGGTATTTACTGAGCTTCGTGGGTTAGAGGTGTGTTGTAAAATAGGGATTTTGGAATTCTTTAAATAGCTCAGTATTTCGAGAATGTCGCCTTGGAGCCGTTTTTTGCCACTCTAGCGGGGCTGCTACAGCGTGGTGACGGCCGTTGTAGTGGGCTCGACGCGACTTAGGGTCGTTAATAAACCCCTAAATGACCTTATTTGGCACTTTTCAATTTTTAGAGCTAAGAACTAATCCCAAGTGACTCCTACTCGTTTTCACCATTCTTGAGGTAAAGGTAAGCTTTTCACTCTCCGAATTCATTTTTCGATACGTAAAACATAATAGAATGTGTGAATATTGATGGGGGGGGTTTGTTATAGATTCTATGGTGTAAACAATTCTAATTTGGATAATTGGGATCATGGGTTTGATCTAGGGTTCATACAATTGTTAGTAATTCGGGTAATTAGTGATTGTTTATTGATTCTAGTATTATATTGATTGTTTGTAGACCAAGAACAAGATGAACGAATTCGAAAAGGAAAGGATCAAGTTTCTTAGGGTTTCAATCTTGTTTCGAGTTAGGTGATGGTTGGGATTCTATGATTGTGTGATGTATGCTTGTTCTTGCTTCATTATGATACTTGTATATGTATGAATGTTGCAATGTTGATCACACTTGTTGTAAATTACATAAAAAATTGATGAATGCCATGAAATCATGAATTAAATGTATGATCTTGATAATATACTTGTGATTGTGATTGTGGTGTGTGAATGGAATAGGTTGCCATATTTCGGCATAACTAACTTGGATTGGTTGCCACATTCTAGCATAAAATGGGATCGGTTGCCACGTTCCATCAAAAATATGGGATCAGGTGCCACGTTCTGACATGCTAACTGTTTGGGTTTGGGTTTCATGAGAGGACCAATGATTTGATATAAAATGTGAAGTTGTTCGTTGTTCGTAAATGTTGATAATATTCTATATGTTGATATATATGCATGTGATTATAATGTTGTCTTGACTTGTTTATGTTGCACTAGTGGGATAGTCATGTGATCCTACCAGTACATTGTGTTTGTGTACTGATTATGCACTTGCTCTTATTTTTGTTGAGTACAGGTCATCTTTAAGCGGCTGCTGACAGACCTCGCTTAGAAGATCAATGATCGTCGCTTTGAATTTAAGGGAGAGTCAATTCTTCCGAGCTGCCATGGGATTCTCTGTCGTCCATGTCCACCATTTTTGGACTTAGATATTTGTTTTAGCTAGTTGATTAGTTCATTAGTTGAGGTTGTATCCCTTCTTTTTTAGATTTGGTTCATTGTTAGAATGTTTTGGTACATTGATTTTCAGGTTCTAGGTTATTCTTCCGCATTGTTAGTTATTATTGTTAGAGTTTATGGGAACTCTATTTTTATTTCCTTAGTGTTCGACTTAATTGTCTTAGTTATTGCTTTAGTTGCTTGGTTTGGGTTGTAGTAGTGGTTCTCCCACCGGAGAGGTAGTGTGGGTGTCAATCACGATGGTCGTGACCTTTTATATATATATATATATATATATATATATAAAGGAGAAACATAGACAAGGTGATGTTGCACCTCTATGACCTCCATTTGCACTTATCTTTTTTCTCTATTTTTTGGCTTTTTTCTTATTTAAATTGATTATTATATTATAAAATCAAATTATTTAATTTATTAAGATAAAAATTTTATTAATGGAGTAACATTTATAACAAAGACTCTTCACATTCTTTTTTTTTCTTTGTTAGTCTCACTTATAATCATAAGATGATAATATATTTTTGATATTCTAAGTATTTTTCTCTTTACTATTTATTTTATTTACAAAGCGTAATTACACATGATCTACACCACTTTAATTTTATATTTAATAATATTCAAGACTCTCATAATTTATATCCATGACCTCCAAACATTAATTTGTAATTGTATGATGTCTTATGGTATTCTTATATTTTGCCTATATAAACTTATATTTAATTTCATGGTGATTCACATTCAAGAATATCCTTTCCCTTCTGCATCATATTGGTTTGTGAATTAACTAACATGTAACAAAAGAGAAGTACATGAAGGTGAGAAATATTTCATTCTTAAGTATTTCTTTTCATTTTCTACATTTGCCTATATAAATTCATATTTAATTTCATAAAATATCACATTCAAGAATATATTTTCTCTTATTCATCATATTAGTTTGTGAATTAACTAACATGTAACGAAAATGAAGTACATGAAAGGTAAGAAATATTTCATTCTCAAGTCTCTTTTTATTTTTATGTATTTGAACATGCTTTCTTAATATTTTATTTATGTATGTATTATCATTATCCAAGCAAGTATGATTAAAAATAAAAATTGTGATAATGAAAAATGTGTTGTTAGTATGTGATTGTTCTCATTAATAGTAAATTTGCAGAATATAATGTAGTTTGATTACAATACTTATTATATTTAAAAGATGATTATTATTTATTGTTAGTATAATTGAAAAAATAATTTACAGATATATTATATATAGTTATAACTTCTTTCTTTTGGTATAATCACTTTCAATTGGTATAATATTTTATTTATTCGTAATTATGTTTTGTTATTCAATTGGTAGCATATGATGAAGGGTTTGACATATGGAGCACATAATATGACGGCAGATCTACTTGCAAAGAAAGATGGTAAAATAAAAATATTTTTTGAAGCATAAATAAGGATTATTTTTGCTAGAATTTTTTTAACTTTGACTTGTATTGGTAAGGAAGCTACTTTTGCTAGAATTTTTTAAACTTTAGTTTGTAAAAGTAAATTAACTACATGTACTGGCAATGCTACTTATTTGGTTCTTTACTATTCTATATTTTTTTCTAGTTATGAAGCACAATCAATATAACTATCTCATTTAAAAAAAAAAATTATGATGATTATGAACTTCATTTTTATTATGATTGCAAGAATAATTTAAAATAAAATATTAATTCTATGATGTCTTTTTTTTTTTTTTGTATGTAACAATTTGTTTTTGTCACTATTCTGTTTTTGTTTGAAATGTATTTATATTTTTTATGCAGTCACCAATTGTTTTATTTTTTTTGTTCATTACTATATTTATATCCCTTTATATTCACATTTATTTATTTATTTTTACAAATAAAATTAATACATGATTATTAATGCAATTAATGTCTAATAAAATCCATAACTCGTGTCTCTTCATTTTATTCGTAACTTCTACTCTTAAATATTATTATAATTTTTTCATGTTTTCTTTTCATAATTTTTATAAATATTTAATTAATGTTTAAAGAATTATAATAAACAAATTTAATAATAAAGACACAATAAAGAACTTCAAAAGTTTTTTTTGGGAATCAGAATTTGTATAGAAAATAGTTAAAAAATATGTAATACAATATATTTTTATTTCCAAATATGATCTCTTATTTCATTTACTTTACCATGGTAAATATTTCATTCTAATATATACAATTTTATATGCTTAAAAAAATGAAAGTGTATCATATCGCAGATGTAGAGAATATTAATATTGTCTATATATCAGATACTTAAAATGAATATAAACATTATATATTATTGTCCAATAAATATTTCTTATAGTCGCGCGAAGCGTGGAAAATTTCACTAGTTGGCCTAATGAATGCATAGTAATAAAACAAAGCAAAACACAATACTCACTTCATTGAATCAACACCCAACCCCACCTAGAATTGGGGTTTTAGCCACCCATCATAACAAGTAAACAAATTATACCTATCATGATAGCATCCATGGATGTGATGAAATTAAGCAGTTATAACTAACACTCACTTTGATTTCCACTTCTAATTGTCAACTTTAAGAATAAAAATTTAAACCCAAAACTAAAGATGTTGTTGAGAAGGTAAGAAGTTTCATACAAAACTCTGACAAAAATAACAATGCCAAAACTTCTCTGCAAAAAGTTCTGCCAAAATCTCTGCAAAAAGCTCTCTATTTTCTCTATCCTTTGGGTTATTTATAGTTTCCCAAAATTTGGCCCAAAATTCACTACGTGACCAACTCAGCAACATTAGTTAGACTCACCAAACAAGATCGGTGGATTGTCGTCTATTTCTTAGCTCACATTTTTTTGCTTCGTGCTTCAAGTGTTTGAACCTCATAGTTGGCAAACTCGATCGATTCTACCTTTCACACTGGGCAAATCGGCGATGAATACCTTTGTTCATCTTTTAAGCCTTAATTTTCATCAAAGTCCTGTCACCTTCGGCAATGGTCATCTTGTTCGCCCTTCAACTTTGGCTAGTTGTCATTTCACTTTTAGTTCTCCAACCTGCCTGGAACATCTTCAATTGTGAACACTGCCACTTTGGGCGAGATCAGGCCTCTTGGGTGATCTGTCCTTATGGTTTGGCGACTTTCAGTTGGGAGTTTTTACTTCTTTCAATGTTTTTGACCTCTTTTCCATATTTTCATCCCTGCCTTGTCCTTTAGCCTTCATAACTGCAAATCATCAAAATATCATCAAAAATAGGACATAATTATGTCATGCCCCAAGCATACATCCTGGACATGGCCAGCGCTCGAAAACAATTGTTGGCCCCAAGCGAACCCTTGGCCTGGCTTACTTACTCATCGGAAGACTTTACTCAAGATAATTATACTTTAAAAGAATAAATTGAACTGCTCAATAAACAACTTAGAATGTAATAAATAACATTCACTGCCAAAGCAGCAACTCAAGTCTCAACATAACTGAAAAGGGAAAGTAAAAACTCATGAAGTAACATCACGAACTCTGTCTATGAAGCCTCTTAACAAATGATATGGATGTCGGGACAAGACCATGACATCCAAATGAACTAAAATACTGAAAGCAATAAAAAGGATTCTTCGAAAAGCTAAGAGGCTCATCAACTGACTCTGAGTGCTCAACTGGATCAATGGGTACTGGATGATGATCCTAGTTACATGTGTTTGCATCATAATAAGATACATGCCAACTGGCATCAGTACATTTAATGTATCAGTATGCGAGTTGGAATGCTAAACATAACTTAAGCTTGGAAAGAATTTGAAAGAAACACTTAACTTGGCTTTACTCAACTCCTAAATAACTTAACTCAATATAAAGCAATAAAACACATGCAATATATAGAAAGTTTTTAAAATAGTAGAAAATAACTTAGTTTATTAAATAAAAAGCAATAAGAAACTCAACTTTACTCATATAATAAGGTAATATAGTTTCTGTTAGAGTTTCTCTAATAGAAAACCACCACAATGAGCCTAAATGGTGATACAATGTCTTGCCCATGCTGCGAGAATTATCATATACTTTGCAGTCATATAGAATGCTTAACTATGTGGATCCACTAGTCTATGCTAAATACATCTTAAGGAGTCATCTAAAAAGTATGATCCTTTACTACCCATGATGGCTACATGGTTTATGAAGACGTGAGTTATCTGAACTCAAACTAGTCTCCATATCGATGGTCAATACTACTCCCAAAATATACTTAGCTCATATGTTTGTAAAAAGGAAACTCTTTCATTGGTTTGAGATAATTACTCAAAAACTTAGCTTAAAAGCTATATTGGAAATTTCAATTTCCTTTCTTTCTCAAATGTGAAAACATTTTAACTCTTGGGAATATTTAGTTCCCATACAATCTTTGAAGAATGAACTTTACTCTTACTCTTTACTGAAAACTAGCTCAGAAGCTCTTTTGGAAATCAAGGTTTCATTTCTTCATTAAATGTGAAAACATTTACTCTTTGGGAATACATAGTCCCGATATACTCTTTTGAAGAAATGAACTTCAAACCTTACTATTTACTCAGCTCAAAACTCAAGTCTTAAAACAAAGTTAAAGCATTTGTAAATGACTTTTTGGAAAACTTTATGAACTTCCGTTAACTTGATTCTTGACTTCTCTTGACTTGACTCTTAACTTCTCTTGATTGACTTTTAACTTCTGTTGACTTGACTCTAAACTTCTCTTGACTTGACTCTTAACTTTTCTTGAATTGAATTATGGATTCAAGGATCGTGATTTACGATAGGAAAGATCTCATGATGTTTAGGAGTGTTTTTAGACCGCTAAACATAAGAAAATATCAAAATTTCACTGTCTAAAGGTAGGTCCACAACGCAGAGAAGTATTTAAATTTTTGGTTCAAAAACAACTTTTGAGCCAGAACGGTTCATAACTGCTCCGTGATGCGAAACGAATTTTCCCAAATCTGGGGAGCAGATCTGGGACGCGGAGGCACTTTTCAGATTTCCCCGACAAAAATTCATTTTTCATTTTCCAGCTCTAAACCCTCTAACTCCATTGATTCTTTCCCCAAACACTTAGAATCATTTATTGTCGCGACCCCTTTCCATTTACCGTATGCACATAAACTACAAGATGTAGAAATATATTTTTTTTTCTCATGCAAGTAATTAATGATAATAAAAATTATCCACTTCCGAGTACCCAAACTAGTTGGGTTCATGCTTTATACAATCATTACGAACAAATAGGACATGTAACAAATTACAAAACTTGGGCTTACACACCCAAATAAACCAAACACATAGCCATACTTAGATTACAACCCATGAACATGATACGGTAAGGCTTCAAAATCGAATGCAAATATATACATCATATAGATCGTATATAAGTACCAAAATTTATACAAAATATATATGCCTATATGCAAACGTGATCTTCTTTTAAGTTCTCAAAATTTCCATCTCCCATGGCCATCTTCATCACTCCTCTCGATCAGCCCCTACGATAGAAACAACTATCGCTAAGCATAAAGCTTAGTGGTGTAAAACTATAGGGTCGAAAACCTCAAAATTCATCAAGCCACCTTTTCCAAGTCAATGCGCATCATACTTGAAATATAATAAATAAATCAAGTAGCAATAGATAACAAGTATCAAATTCGATATTCAAAGATACAAATATCAAGAAGCTCATAGCACCCTTTTCTAAGAATTTCAATAGCAAGGCTCGCCACATATATACTTCATGTCGTCACACCCGGCACAAGCAAGTATCAAGAAGGGTCGCTGCCCTGTATCAAGAAGGACCGAAGCCCTATATCAAGAAGGACTGAAGCCTTGTATCAAGAAGACCAAGAACCATATTAAAAATGGCTTTCTAGTTCGTACTTAAAATGGATAACTTCCATTCCTAAGCCGAACTACAAATCTAGAGTCAAGATGGAAAATGATCTGAATCAAGAGGCCTGCCAATAGTGACAAAGCCGCAGCCACAAGAAGGACATAGTCCCAACAAGAGTACCAAGTGATCCAACAATCCGTACAAGTGGGCGAGTTACACAATCATCATACCAACATGACAATGCAAAGTAACAAGAGGTAGCTGAGGTATCAAGATCAAATTTCATTTATACCAGCCATCACAAGAGTTCAAGTACAAGTTTATACACAAACCTCAATACTTTAGCGTAGCAATAGTCCAATAAACTTCGCAAGCTCAAACCGGAGACTAACCAACGTGTCAAGTTCCTCAACTTGTTCACAAGTCTATACAACCTTAAAAATGCAATTAAATAACTTATTTAAGTCCTAATATCTCAATAATATCAAAATAAAATAGGATTATCATCATTAGTAAGCTCAGCCCACACAGACAAAATTCTTTTCTCAAAACAGTGATTCTGGCCAGTTTAGTACCCCCTGTTGCAACTTAAATTTGAACAGGAAATCAGCCAAAATAGATTTTGTAACCTTCATTAAAGTTGTAGATACATCTCTTAAGATTGCAACGCAATAAGAAATACTGAAAAATACATTTTTTACAAAAAGATATCATCAATACACTAACAGTGGTTCCTACCGGAATTCTAAACCCAAAATCTGGACAACACTTGTTCTGTGTTGCATCCCATTTTTCAAATCTATAACAGCTAAATCAGACTTTCAAATAAACATAAGAGTTGTAGATATATGAACCATCTTTCCAAATCATATTTATCCACCCAAAACGGAGTTCTAGATACTGAGATATTCTAAACGTAACACAACCTACTCAGCTACAACAACAGAGAAATCTGGACAGAACTTGTCCTGTGTTTCGTCCCAGTTTTTACATCCATAATAACTAAATCAGACTTTAAAATAAACATAAGAGTTGTAGATATATGAATCAGCTTTCCAAAACATATTTATTCACCCAAAACGGATTTCCATATCACAAGATATACACAATTTACCAAACACTGCCTAGTTCAGAAACAAATTTTCAGCACTTACCAAACAAGGCGATTTGTATCTTGAATTTCAGCCAAAAGACCAAGGTTTTTCTTGTGATTCTGATGAATAAAAGGTTAATTTAAGTTCTAAAATTTTGTGGCTTTGAATGGACCGAATTTCACTAGAGAAATGTCAATATATAGCCACACAAGTTGTGCTTATCACTTGGGACACTTGGCTGGCCAAGGTGCTGCCCAGAAATAGTGTTGTGTGCTGTCCCAAATTGTGTACATCTACACTTATATATATATCCTTCATTTTCTTTTTTTTTCAACCATACAAAATTCCAAATAAACTCTTACATAAATACCCCCATACAATCCCATAAATTACGATTACAATCTAAGCTAAGCAAATTTGCAAATATCTCAAAATTTCAAGTTCCCAAAATGTGAATAAACCATATTGAAGTTGTTTAACAAAGGTAATTAGCATTTAGTGGTGCTACAACTCTCTCCCCCTTAAAGAAATTTCGTCTCGAAATTTACCTTAGTCCCGAAAAAAGTTCGGATATTGGGTCCTCATGTCTTCTTCTGCCTCCCAGGTAGCTTCTTTTCCCGGATGGTTCCTCCAAAGTACCTTTACTAAGGGGATTTTCTTGTTTCTAAGTTGCTTCACTTCCCGAGCTTGAATCAAAATAGGTTCTTCATTATACGTCAAGTCAGGATTAACCTCAATAGATTCAACTGGAAGAACATGAGATGGATCAGAATGGTATCTTCTGAGCATAGAAACATGGAAGACATTGTGTATCTTGTCTAACTCTGGTGGCAAAGCCAATTTATATGCAACCGGTCCAACCCTTTCAAGTGTCTCATACGGTCCAATAAATCAGGGACTAAGCTTTCCTTTTCTGCCAAATCTCATAATCTTTTTCCATGGAGACACCTTTAAAAATACTTTATCTCCCACTTGATATTCAATGTCACGTATTTTAAGATTAGTATACGACTTTTGTCTATCCGAAGAAATCTTTAGACGATCCTTGATAATTTTTACCTTGTCTTCTGTTTGTTGCACAAATTCAGGACCAATAAGTTTCCTGTCACCAACTTCATTCCAACAAAGAGAGGTCCAACACTTTCTTCAATACAAAGCTTCATAGGGAGGCATTCCAATACTCGATTGATAACTATTATTATAAGCAAATTCTATAAAAGCCAAATGTTTGTCCTAACTACCTTCAAACTCTATAATGCAGGCTCGAAGCATATACTTCAAAACTTGGATCACCCTTTCTGACTGACCATTTGTCTGAGGATGGAACAAAGTGCTAAATTTCAGCTTAGTACCTAAAGCTTCCTGCAAGCTTCACCAAAATCTAGATGTAAACCATGGGTCTCGGTCAGACACAATAAACATCGGAATCCCATGTAGTCTTATGATCTCATTAATGTACAATTCAGCTACTTGCTCAAGTGAGTAATCCATCCTGATTGCTAAGAAGTGCGCACTCTTGGTCAGCCTATCCACAATCACCCATATTGCATCATGATTTCTTTGGGTGCGAGGAAGTCCAGAAACAAAGTCCATAGTTATTCCCTCCCATTTCCATTCCGGTATCAACAAGGGTTGTAGCAACCCAACTGGAACCTGATGTTCTGCCTTTACTTGTTGACAAACTAAACATTTAGAAACGAACTCCGCAATGTCTTTCTTCATACCATTCCACCAATAATTTGCTTTGATGGCTTGGTACATCTTTGTACCCCCAGGATGCATTGCATATGATGAGGTATGTGCTTCATTCAGTATCTCTTTCTTCAAATTGTCATCATTAGGGACACAAAGTCTATCTTGATAAAATAAGACACCATCCTCAGATAATGTAAAATCAAGTTTTTCCCCATTTTGAACTTCTCAGGTCACTTTGACAAGTTTCTCATCCAACTTTTGTGCTTCTTTCACCTGTTCAAGTACTATTGGCTTTACTTGCAAATTAGCGACAACTAAACCCTTTGAATCAAGTGTCAAACAAACATTCATGGCTCTTAGCTTAAGAAGAAAGGGTAAAGGCCTCAGAGAAATACTTGCGAAGGATTTTCTACTTAAGGCATCTGCAACCACATTAGCTTTACCTGGATGATAATCAATTGTACAGTCATAATCCGTAATGAGTTCAAGCCATTTACGCTGTCGGAGGTTCAGCTCCTTTTGAGTACTCAAGTACTTTAAGCTCTTGTGATCAGTTAATATATAACATTTTTCTCCATACAAATAATGCCGCCATATTTTTAAAGAAAACACTACCGCGGCAAGTTCAAGATCATGAGTAGGATAATTCAACTCATGCGGTTTTAGTTTCCGAGAAGCATAAGAAATAACCTTCCCGTCTTGCATCAAAACACATCCGAGACCATTGTGAGAAGCATCGCTATATACTACATACTCCTTCCCTTCAATAGGTAAAGTAAGTATAGGTGCCTGAGTCAGCAAGGATTTGAGAGTTTCAAAGCTTTCTTGGCATTTCTCATTCCAAGTAAACTTCACTTCCTTCTGCAATAGCTTAATCAATGGAGAGGCGATAATAGAAATGCCTTTCACAAATCTTCTGCAATAGCCTGCTAAGCCCAAGAAACTTCTTACTTCAGTTTGACTTTTGGGAGGTCTCCACTCAACGACTGCTTGTATCTTACTAGGATCCACCTTGACGCCTTCGGTCGATACAACATGCCCCAAAAACTTCACTTCCTCAAGCCAAAATTCACACTTGGAAAGTTTAGCATAAAGTTCTTTCTCTTTCAAAATTTGCAAATAATCCGAAGGTGTTTATCATGATATTCTCTACTTTCGAAAAATATTAAAATATCATCTATAAAGACAACCACAAACTGATGAAGATAAGGCTTGAATACTCGATTCATTAGATCCATGAATACCGCAGGAGCATTTGTCAACCCGAATGGCATCACCAAAAATTCATAATGACCATACCGAGTTCTAAAAGCAATTTTAGGAATATCCTTCTCTCTAACACGCAGTTGCTGATATCCAGACCTTAAATCAATCTTCGAGAATATTTTAGCACCCTTCAGTTGGTCAAATAAATCTTCGATCCTTGGTAGTGGATATTTATTCTTGATTGTGATTCTATTCAATTGTCTATAGTAAATACAAAGCCTGAGAGTGCCATCTTTCTACTTTACGAATAACACCGGGGCTCCCTAAGTAGATACACTAGGTCGAATAAAACCCTTCTCAAGAAGTTCTTGCAATTGAGATTTCAATTCTCTTAATTCTGCCGGAGCCATTCTATAAGGAGTAATAGAAATAGGAGTAGATCCAGGAATAATCTCAATAGGAAATTCAACCTCTTTTTTCGGGGGCAATCCTAAAAGATTTTCTGGGAAGACTTCTGGAAAATCACGCACAGCAGGGATGTCCTTGATACTAGGACTCTCTACCCGTGAATCAACTATGTGAGCAAGGTATGCCTTACAACCTTGACGCATCAATTTTCTTGCCAAGGCCGCTGAGATAATACTGGCTGTCAATGATCTTTCTCCTTGAACAATGATATGTGAAAATGTAGGATCTTTAAAAGTCACCTGCTTCGACCTACAATCTACAACTGTATGATATTTATAAAGCCAATCCATCCCGATAATAACATCAAAATCCTTGAAGGGCATTTCAATCAGGTCAGCAGGGAAGACTAAATTTTGAATCATGAAGGGACAATCTTGATAAACTCGATTACACACAACCTGATAACCCAAAGAACTTTCAACCAACAGATCAAAATCAAGTCTCACAGATTTCACATTTTCAGGAAGAGCAAGTGATGAACAAAGATAGGAATGTGTAGAACCGGGATCAAACAATGTAAACACACATAAGACAAATAAGTGAAATTTACCGACAACCACATCTTGCCCATCTTGATCCTCCCTCTGCCTCATAGCATAAGTGCGTGCAGTAGCCCGTGATCCACTAGCTTTATTCGCTCCACTTGCACCTGTTGCTCGTGTATTTTTAGGTCTTGAACCTTCATGAGTTTGAGGAGGATTAATAGGAGGCTTCTGAACTGAGCCTTCAGTTCTCAAGGAAAAAGCATTTTTAGGATTAGTACAATCCTTCACTTTGTGATCAAAACTCCCACAATTGAAACATGCACCAGAAGCTCTCCTGCAAGTACCATAATGATTTTTTCCACATTGTGGACAAGTGGGGACACGAGACCTACCTTGGCCATAATTTGGAGTGCTAGCTGTAGAAAATTCTGATCTACTTTGCTTTTGCTGAGGTGGCCAGTTAACACTACCAACTTTAGAATCATCAAACCTTCCCCTTTTTGATGGACCTCCAAAATCTGATCTCAGCTTTTGAAATTTATTTTCATTTCGATTAGCTTCTTCTTTATCAAGTCGTTCCTAAGTAAAAGCAGCAGACACTAACTTACAAAAGTTCTCATGTTGCAAAATTGCCACATTCTTCCGAATGGAATCATTTAAACCATCTTCAAATTTTCTACACTTGTCTTTTTCTTCTTTAATAATACCTCCAGCATAACGAGAGAGCCATAGGAACTTCTGTTGATACTCAGCAATAGACATGCCTCGTTGCCTTAAATTCAAAAACTCTTTTTTCTTTGCATCACAATAAGCAGGTGGGACATATTTCATATGAAATTCCCTAAAAAAATCATCCCAAGTAAAAACATGAGGTTTTACCTTGGCATTCGGAACACTTACCCACCAATCATTAACATCCTTTTGTAGGAGTAAAATAGCATACTTGAATTTGGCAACATCAGAACACTGTAACAGCTCAAATACCCTTTCCATGCGTTCCAGCCATTGTTCAGTATTCGTGGGATCAACGGTGCCTTCAAATTCCACTCCACCCATTTTCCTCATTTTGTCAAAGTTAAGCACATTAGGATCATGGATCGCTTCCGCCATGTGGTGGAAGAATTCAGCCATTTGTTGAAAAGGAGGATTTATAGCATCAATACCCCGACTCAAGTGAGGACGTGAACCATCTCTGGCACCCTGCTGGTTTCCCACTTCAGACCCACTGGTGTGGGGAATATAATGATCCGATAATGGTTCTCCAACCTCTTCAAGTGCATTAGGTTGGGAAACAGAGGCACCAGAACCTTCACAAGAAGCTTTCATAGGTCGGTCAGCAGAAGAGGCCATAATTTAATTCCTTCAAAAGGGAAGATCACATTGCATTATGGACATGTATATGATGCACGTGCACTCTACATGTGATAAAAATATTATGAACCATGTAAGTGAACAAATAATCCACATAACTTTTGTCTTCGAAACGAACAAGTATACATATACCTTACAGCTAAAGTCCTAGAACCACAAACCTAGGCTCTAATACCAAAACTTGTCGTGACCCCTTTCCATTTACCGTATGCACATAAATTACAAGATGTAAAAATATATTTTTTTTCGCATGCAAGTAATTAATGATAATAAAAATCATCCACTTCCGAGTAAACAAACTAGTTGGGTTCATGTTTTATACAATCATTACCAACAAATAGGACATGTAACATATTACAAAATTTGGGCTTACACACCTAAATAAACCAAACACATAG
Organism: Solanum bulbocastanum; assembly: GCA_037074985.1. NCBI lineage: Eukaryota > Viridiplantae > Streptophyta > Magnoliopsida > Solanales > Solanaceae > Solanum > Solanum bulbocastanum. The sequence continues at coordinate 18,098,413 of CM073599.1, forward strand.
CCATACTTAGATTACAACCCATGAACATGATACGGTAAGGCTTCAAAATTGAATGCAAATATATACATCATATAGATCGTATTTAAGTACCAAAATTTATACAAATATATATTCCTATATTCAAATGTGATCTTCTTTTAAGTTCTCAAAATTTTCATATCCCATGGCCATCTTCATCACTCCTCTTGATCAGCCCCTACGATAGAAATAACTATCTCTAAGCATAAAGCTTAGTGGTGTAAAACTATAGGGTCGAAAACCTCAAAATTCATCAAGCCACCTTTTCCAAGTCAATGAGCATCATACTTGAAATATAATAAATAAATCAAGTAGCAATAGATAACATGTATCAAATTCAATATTCAAAGATACAAATATCAAGAAGCTCATAGCACCCTTTTCCAAGAATTTCAATAGCAAGGCTCGCCCCATATATACTTCATGTCGTCACACTTGGCACAAGCAAGTATAAAGAAGGGTCGCTGCCCTGTATCAAGAAGGATCGAAGCCCTGTATCAAGAAGGACCGAAGCCCTATATCAAGAAGACCAAGAACCATATTAAAAATGGCTTTCTAGTTCATACTTAAAATGGATAACTTCCATTCCTAAGCCGAACAACAAATCTAGAGTCAAGATGGAAAATGATCTGAATCAAGAGGCCTGCCAATAGTGACAAAGCCGCAGCCACAAGAAGGACATAGTCCCAACAAGAGTACCAAGTGATCCAACAATCCGTACAAGTGGGCGAGTTACACAATCATCATACCAACATGACAATGCAAAGTAACAAGAGGTAGCTGAGGTATCAAGATCAAATTTCATTTATACCAGCCATCACAAGAGTTCAAGTACAAGTTTATACACAAACCTCAATACTTTAGCGTAGCAATAGTCCAATAAACTTCGCAAGCTCAAACCGGAGACTAACCAACGTGTCAAGTTCCTCAACTTGTTCACAAGTCTATACAACCTTAAAAATGCAATTAAATAACTTATTTAAGTCCTAATATCTCAATAATATCAAAATAAAATAGGATTATCATCATTAGTAAGCTCAGCCCACACAGACAAAATTCTTTTCTCAAAACAGTGATTCTGGCCAGTTTAGTACCCCCTGTTGCAACTTAAATTTGAACAGGAAATCAGCCAAAATAGATTTTGTAACCTTCATTAAAGTTGTAGATACATCTCTTAAGATTGCAATGCATCAAGAATCACTGAAAAATACATTTTTTACAAAAAGATATCATCAATACACTAACAGTGGTTCCTACCGGAATTCTAAACCCAAAATCTGGACAACACTTGTCCTGTGTTGCGTCCCATTTTTCAAATCTATAACAGCTAAATCAGACTTTCAAATAAACATAAGAGTTGTAGATATAAGAACCATCTTTCCAAATCATATTTATCCACCCAAAACTGAATTGTAAATACTGAGATATTCTAAACGTAACACAACCTACTCAGCTACAACAACAGAGAAATCTGGACAGAACTTGTCCTGTGTTGCATCCCAGTTTTTACATCCATAACCACTAAATCAGACTTTCAAATAAACATAAGAGTTGTAGATATATGAATCAGCTTTCCAAAACATATTTATTCACCCAAAACGGATTTCCATATCACAAGATATACACAATTTACCAAACACTGCCTAGTTCAGAAACATATTTTCAGCACTTACCAAACAAGGCAATTTGTATCTTGAATTTCAGCCAAAAGACCGAGGTTTTTCTTGTGATTCTGATGAAGAAAAGGTTAATTTAAGTTCTAAAGCTTTTTTGGCTTTGAATGGACCGAATTTCACTAGAGAAATGTCAATATATAGCCACACAAGTTATGCTTATCACTTGGGACACTTGGCTGGCCAAGGTGCTGCCCAGAAATAGTGTTGTGTGCTGTCCCAAATTGTGTACATCTACACTTAAATATATATCCTTCATTTTCTTTTTTTTTTTCAACCATACAAAATTCCAAATAAACTCTTACGTAAATACCCCAATACAATCCCATAAATTACGATTACAATCTAAGCTAAGCAAGTTTGCAAATATCTCAAAATTTCAAGTTTCCAAAATGTGAATAAACCATATTGAAGTAGTTTAACAAAGGTAATTAGCATTTAGGGGTGTTACAACTCTCTCCCCCTTTAAAGAAATTTCGTCTCCAAAATTTACCTTAGTTCCGGAACAGATTCGGATATTGGGTCCTCATGTCTTCTTCTCTCTCCCAGGTAGCTTCTTTTCCCGAATGGTTCCTCCAAAGTACCTTTACTAAGGGGATTTTCTTGTTTCTAAGTTGCTTCACTTCCCGAACTTGAATCCAAATAGGTTCTTCATTATACGTCAAGTCAGGATTAACCTCAATAGATTCAACTGGAAGAACATGAGATGGATTAGAACGGTATCTTCTGAGCATAGAAACATGGAAGACATTGTGTATCTTGTCTAACTCTGGTGGCAAAGCCAATTTATATGCAACCGGTCCAACCCTTTCAAGTGTCTCATACGGTCCAATAAATCGGGTACTAGCTTTCCTTTTCTGCCAAATCTCATAATCTTTTTCCATGGAGACACCTTTAAAAATACTTTATCTCCCACTTGATATTCAATGTCACGTCTTTTAAGATCAGTATACGACTTTTGTCTATACGAAGAAATCTTTAGACGATCCTTGATAATTTTTACCTTGTGTTCTGTTTGTTGCACAAATTCAGGACCAATAAGTTTCCTGTCACCAACTTCATTCCAACAAATAGGGGTCCAGCACTTTCTTCCGTACAAAGCTTCATAGGGAGGCATTCCAACACTCGATTGGTAACTATTATTATAAGCAAATTCTATAAAAGCCAAATGTTTGTCCCAACTACCTTCAAACTCTATAATGCAGGCTCAAAGCATATCCTTCAAAACTTGGATCACCCTTTCTGACTGACCGTTAGCCTGAGGATGGAACAAAGTGCTAAATTTCAGCTTAGTACCTAAAGCTTCCTGCAAGCTTCACCAAAATCTAGATGTAAACCATGGGTCTCGGTCAGACACAATAAACATCCGAATCCCATGTAGTCTTACGATCTTATTAATGTACAATTCAGCTACTTGCTCAAGTGAGTAATCCATCCTGATTTCTAAGAAGTGCGCACTCTTGGTCAGCCTATCCACAATCACCCATATTGCATCATGATTTCTTTGGGTGCGAGGAAGTCCAGAAACAAAGTCCATAATTATTCTCTCCCATTTCCATTTCGGTATCAACAAGGGTTGTAGCAACCCAACTGGAACCTGATGTTCTGCCTTTACTTGTTGACAAACTAAACATTTAGAAACGAACTCCGCAATGTCTTTCTTCATACCATTCCACCAATAATTTGCTTTGATGGCTTGGTACATCTTTGTACCCCCAGGATGCATTGCATATGATGAGGTATGTGCTTCATTCAGTATCTCTTTCTTCAAATTGTCATCATTAGGGACACAAAGTCTATCTTGATAAAATAAGACACCATCCTCTGATAATGTAAAATCAAGTTTTTCCCCGTTTTGAACTTCTCGGGTCACTTTGACAAGTTTCTCATCCAACTTTTGTGCTTCTTTCACCTGTTCAAGTAATATTGGCTTTACTTACAAATTAGCGACAACTAAACCCTTTGAATCAAGTGTCAAACAAACATTCATGGCTCTTAGCTCAAGAAGAAAGGGCAAAGGCCTCAGAGAAATACTTGCGAAGGATTTTCTACTTAAGGCATCTGCAACCACATTAGCTTTACCTGGATGATAATCAATTGTGCAGTCATAATCCTTAATGAGTTCAAGCCATCTACGCTGTCGGAGGTTCAGCTCCTTCTGAGTACTCAAGTACTTTAAGCTCTTGTGATCAGTGAATATATAACATTTTTCTCCATACAAATAATGCCGCCTTATTTTTAAAGCAAACACTACCGCGGCAAGTTCAAGATCATCAGTAGGATAATTCAATTTATGCGGTTTTAGTTTCCGAGAAGCATAAGAAATAACCTTCCCGTCTTGCATCAAAACACATCTGAGACCATTGTGAGAAGCATCGCTATATACTACATACTCCTTCCCTTCAGTAGGTAAAGTAAGTATCGGTGCCTGAGTCAGCAAGGATTTGAGAGTTTCAAAGCTTTCTTGGCATTTCTCATTCCAAGTAAACTTCACTTCCATCTGCAATAGCTTAGTCAATGGAGACGCGATAATAGAAAAGCCTTTCACAAATCTTCTGTAATAGACTGCTAAGCCCAAGAAACTTCTTACTTCGGTTTGACTTTTGGGAGGTCTCCACTCAACGACTGCTTGTATCTTACTAGGACCACCTTGACGCCTTCGGCCGATACAACATGCCCCAAAAACTTCACTTCCTCAAGCCTAAATTCACACTTGGAAAGTTTAGCATAAAGTTCTTTCTCTTTCATAATTTGCAAAATAATCCAGAGGTGTTTATCATAATCTTCTCTACTTTCGGAAAATATTAAAATATCATCTATAAAAACAACCACAAACTGATCAAGATAAGGCTTGAATACTCGATTCATTAGATCCATGAATACCGCAGGAGCATTTGTCAACCCGAATGGCATCACCAAAAATTCATAATGACCATACCGAGTTCTAAAAGCAATTTTAGGAATATCCTTCTCTCTAACACGCAGTTGCTGATATCCAGACCTTAAATCAATCTTCGAGAATACTTTAGCACCCTTCAGTTGGTCAAATAAATCATTGATCCTTGGTAGTGGATATTTATTCTTGATTGTGATTCTATTCAATTGTCTATAGTCAATACAAAGCTTGAGAGTGCTATGTTTCTTCTTTACGAATAACACCGGGGCTCCCCAAGTAGAAACACTAGGTCGAATAAAACCCTTCTCAAGAAGTTCTTGCACATGAGATTTCAATTCTCTTAATTCTGCCGGAGCCATTCTATAAGGAGTAATAGAAATAGGAGTAGATCCAGGAATAATCTCAATAGGGAATTCAACCTCTTTTTTCGGGGGCAATCCCAAAAGATTTTCTGGGAAGACTTCTGGAAAATCACGCACAGCAGGGATGTCCTTGATACCAGGACTCTCTACTCGTGAATCAACTATGTGAGCAAGGTATGCCTCACAACCTTGACGCATCAATTTTCTTGCCAAGGCCGCCGAGATAATACTAGCTGTCAATGATCTTTCTCCTTGAACAATGATATGTGAAAATGTAGGATCTTTAAAAGTCACCTGCTTAGACCTACAATCTATAACTGCATGATATTTATAAAGCCAATCCATCCCGATAATAACATCAAAATCCTTGAAGGGCATTTCAATCAAGTCAGCAAGGAAGACTAAATTTTGAATCATGAAGGGACAATCTTGATAAACTCGATTACACACAACCTGATAACCCAAAGGACTTTCAACCAACACATCAAAATCAAGTCTCACAGATTTCACATTTTCAGGAAGAGCAAGTGATGAACAAAGATAGGAATGTGTAGAACCGGGATCAAACAATGTAAACACACATAAGCCAAATAAGTGAAATTTACCGACAACCACGTCTTGCCCATCTTGATCCTCCCTCTGCCTCATAGCATAAGTGCGTGCAGTAGCCCGTGATCCACTAGCTTTATTCGCTCCACTTGCACCTGTTGCTCGTGTATTTTAGGTCTTGAACCTTCATGAGTTCGAGGAGGATTAATAGGAGGCTTCAGAACTGAGCCTTCAGTTCTCAAGGAAAAAGCATTTTTAGGATTAGTACAATCCTTCACTTTGTGATCAAAACTCCCACAATTGAAACATGCACCAGAAGCTCTCCTGCAAGTACCATAATGATTTTTTCCACATTGTGGACACGTGGGGACACGAGACCTACCTTGGCCATAATTTGGAGTGCTAGCTGTAGAAAATTCTGATCTGCTTTGCTTTTGCTGAGGTGGCCTGTTAACACTACCAAATTTAGAATCATCAAACCTTCCTCTTTTTGATGGACCTCCAAAATCTGATCTCGGCTTTCGAAATTTATTTTCATTTCGATTAGTTTTTTCTTTATCAAGTCGTTCCCAAGTAAAAGCAACAGACACTAACTTACAAAAGTTCTCATGTTGCAAGATTGCCACATTCTTCCGAATGGAATCATTTAAACCATCTTCAAATTTTCTACACTTGTCTTTTTCTTCTTTAATAATACCTCCAGCATAACGAGAGAGCCGTAGGAACTTCTATTGATACTCAGCAATAGACATGCCTCGTTGCCTTAAATTCAAAAACTATTTTCTCTTTGCATCACAATAAGCAGGTGGGACATATTTCATACGAAATTCCCTAAGAAAATCATCCCAAGTAAGAACAGGAGGTTTTACCTTGGCATTCGAAACACTTACCCACCAATCATTAGCATCCTTTTGTAGGAGTAAAATAGTATACTTGAATTTGGCAACATCGGAACACTCTAACTGCTCAAATACCCTTTCCATGCGTTCCAGCCATTGTTCAGCATCCGTGGGATCAACGGTGCCTTCAAATTCCACTCCACCCATTTTCCTCATTTTGTCAAAGTTAAGCACATTAGGATCATGGATCGCTTCCGCCATGTGGTGGAAGAATTCAGCCATTTGTTAAAAAGGAGGATTTATAGCATCAATACCCCGACTCAAGTGAGGACGTGAACCATCTCTGGCACCCTGCTGGTTTCCCACTTCAGACCCACTGGTGTGGGGAATATAATGATCCGATAATGGTTCTCCAACCTCTTCAAGTGCATTAGGTTGGAAAACAGAGGCACCAGAACCTTCACAAGAAGCTTCCATAGGTCGGTCAGTAGAAGAGGCCATAATTTAATTCCTTCAAAAGGGAAGATCACATTGCATTATGGACATGTATATGATGCACGTGCACTTTACATGCGATAAAAATATTATGAACCATGTAAGTGAACAAATAATCCACATAACTTTTGTCTTCGAAACGAACAAGTATACAAGTACCTTACAGCTAAAGTCCTAGAACCACAAACCTAGGCTCTGATACCAAAACTTGTCGCGACCCCTTTCCATTTACCGTATGCACATAAATTACAAGATGTAAAAATATTTTTTTTTCTCATGCAAGTAATTAATGATAATAAAAATCATCCACTTCCGAGTACACAAACTAGTTGGGTTCATGCTTTATACAATCATTACCAATAAATAGGACATGTAACATATTACAAAACTTGGGCTTACACACCCAAATAAACCAAACACATAGCCATACTTAGATTACAACCCATGAACATGATACGGTAAGGCTTCAAAATCAAATGCAAATATATACATCATATAGATCGTATATAAATACCAAAATTTATACAAATATATATGCCTATATGCAAATGTGATCTTCTTTTAAGTTCTCAAAATTTCCATCTCCCATGGCCATCTTCATCACTCCTCTCAATCAACCCCTACGATAGAAACAACTATTGCTAAGCATAAAGCTTAGTGGTGTAAAACTATAGGGTCGAAAACCTCAAAATTCATCAAGCCACCTTTTCCAAGTCAATGAGCATCATACTTGAAATATAATAAATAAATCAAGTAGCAATAGATAACAAGTATCAAATTCGATATTCAAATATACAAATATCAAGAAGCTCATAGCACCCTTTTCCAAGAATTTCAATAGCAAGGCTCGCCCCATATATACTTCATGTCGTCACACCCGGCACAAGCAAGTATCAAGAAGGGTCACTGCCCTGTATCAAGAAGGACCGAAGCCCTATATCAAGAAGACCAAGAACTATATTAAAAATGGCTTTCTAGTTCGTACTTAAAATGGATAACTTCCATTCCTATGACGAACTACAAATCCAGAGTCAAGATGGCAAATAATCTGAATCAAGAGGCCTACCAATAGTGACAAAGCCGCAGCCACAAGAAGGGCATAGTCCCAACAAGAGTGCCAAGTGATCCAACAATCCGTACAAGTGGGCGAGTTACACAAGCATCATACCAACATGACAATGCAAAGTAACAAGAGGTAGCTGAGGTATCAAGATCAAATTTCATTTATACCAGCCATCACAAGAGTTCAAGTACAAGTTTATACACAAACCTCAATACTTTAGCGTAGCAATAGTCCAATAAACTTCGCAAGCTCAAACCGGAGACTAACCAACGTGTCAAGTTCCTCAACTTGTTCACAAGTCTATACAACCTTAAAAATACAATTAAATAACTTCTTTAAGTCCTAATATCTTAATTATATCAAAATAAAATAGGATTATCATCATTAGTAAGCTCAGCCCACACAGACAAAATTCTTTTCTCAAAACAGTGATTCTGGCCAGTTTAGTACCCCCTGTTGCAACTTAAATTTGAACAGGAAATCAGCCAAAATAGATTTTGTAACCTTCATTAAAGTTGTAGATACATCTCTTAAGATTGCAACGCAATAAGAATCATTGAAAAATACATTTTGTACAAAAAGATATCATCAATACACTAACAGTGGTTCCTACCGGAATTCTAAACCCAAAATCTGGACAACACTTGTCCTGTGTTGCGTCCCATTTTTCAAATCTATAATAGCTAAATCAGACTTTGAAATAAACATAAGAGTTGTAGATATATGAACCATCTTTCCAAATCATATTTATCCACCCAAAACGGAGTTCTAGATACTGAGATATTATAAATGTAACACAACCTACTCAGCTACAACAACAGAGAAATCTGGACAGAACTTGTCCTGTGTTGTGTCCCAGTTTTTACATCCATAACAGCTAAATCAGACTTTCAAATAAACATAAGAGTTGTATATATATGAATCAGCTTTCCAAAACATATTTATTCACCCAAAAAGGATTTCCAGATCACAAGATATACACAATTTACCAAACACTGCCTAGTTCAGAAACAGATTTTCAGCACTTACCAAACAAGGCGATTTGTATCTTGAATTTCAGCCAAAAGACCAAGGTTTTTCTTGTGATTCTGATGAAGAAAAGGTTAATTTAAGTTCTAAAGTTTTTTGTGGCTTTGAATGGACCGAATTTCACTAGAGAAATGTCAATATATAGCCACACAAGTTATGCTTATCACTTGGGACACTTGGCTGGCCAAGGTGCTGCCCAGAAATAGTGTTGTGTGCTGTCCCAAATTGTGTACATCTACACTTATATATGTATCCTTCATTTTCTTTTTTTTTTCAACCATAAAAATTTCCAAATAAACTCTTACGTAAATACCCCTATACAATTTCATAAATTACGATTACAATCTAAGCTAAGCAAGTTTGCAAATATCTCAAAATTTCAAGTTCCCAAAATGTGAATAAACCATATTGAAGTAGTTTAACGAAGGTAATTAGCATTTAGGGGTGTTACATTTATACCCTTAAATAACATCAGATTCTACTCGAAAACACAACTAAAAACATGAATCAATCTCAAGAAAACTCCAACAACATAATCCACATAAATTCGAACGAACTTCATCAAGAATTCAAGGGATTTACTTTCAAATCAATATACTTCGCTGAAATTGAATCAAGTTGGGCACGTGGGTGAACTAACCCAATGCTATGTGATCTCACATACCTCTTTAGGGATCAACCCTTGTCGAAATCGACAAGCTAAACCTTCAAGAATGATGAACTTTGCCCTTTCTCCTCTTTCCACCTCTTGCGTTCTTTCTCCAAAACCCTAGTGTAAATTTCCAATTGTCTAAATTGAATTGGTTCAGTTTAGACCCCAATTTAATTGCTAAAAATGAATTAACTTAATTGGGTGGTGAAATGACCATAATGCCCTTCTAAAATCCAGATTGGACTCTCCTTATTTGAACAACCCAACTTCCATTGGTCATAACTCATTCATACGAACTCGGAATAGCGCAAACTCGGCGGCGTTGGAAAGATTATTCCAAGATATGTCCTACAATAGCTGGAAACATACCTAACTCATCTTGAACTAGGATTTATGATCATTTGAAGTTTATGAAAAACTTAAACTCAACCAATTTTCTAGATATTTATTATTTCCAAAAATCACTCTTTCTATTTCTAGCTCTTTCTACTTCTTCCAATTTGCGAGATGTTACAATATCTCTCCCTTGGGAACATTCGTCCTCGAATAAGATTACTCTTACTAGGCTAAGGATGTAACATTAAAATTTAGCTCAAACACCCAACAAGCAATGCAATTACAACATGTTAATCTAATAATTAAAAGCCAAGAAAAGGATTAGTACCTTAATTTGAAACTTATCCGGATTTGAAGAGATGTGGATATCTCTTCTTCATATCTTTCTCATCTTCCCAAGTAGCTTCCTCAACAAACTGATTCCTTCACAGAACTTTGATTGATGCTACCTCTTTTGTTCTCTACTTGCAAACTTGGCGATCTAGAATTTGAAGTGGAATCTCATCATAAGATAATATATCCTTGATCCCAATATCTTCAGTTGGTATGATCAATGAAGGATCAACCAAACACTTTTCCAACATGGAGATGCGGAACACAGGATGGACTACTACTAATTCTTATGATAGCTCTAACTCATAATCTACATTACCAATCCTTTTGAATATTCTATAGGCCAATATACTGGAGACTAAGTTTCCCCTTCTTACCAAATCTAATAACGCCCTTCATGGATGAAACCTTTTACTACTTCAAAATCTAACTCCCTTCTCCTAACATCAGTGTAGGATTTCTGACGACTCTACGCCGTCTTCAACCTCTCTTGAATCACTTTCACCTTTTTCATAGCTTGATGAACTAAATCTGGTCCTATCAACCCAGCTTCACCAACTTTAAACCATCCAATAGGATGTCTACATCTTCTCCAATAAAGAGCTTCATAAGGAGCCATTTGGATGCTAGAGTGGTAATTATTGTTGTAAGTAAACTCAATGAGAGATAGGTGATCATTCCAATTACCCTTGAAATCAATCACTCAATCTACCTTAATACCTCCAAACACTATCTCCCCCTTGTTCAAAAGCCATCACTTTTTGCTTATGAACACTTGTCTTTAATTCAAGCAATAAAGGATCTTGGTCTTACTTCTCTTTTACTTCTAACACTAATGATGATTCAGCCCCATTCATCACCACTACTCCTCCTTCTGTGGAATCCATTAGTCGAACTCCTAGTCGTGCAAGTCTATGCACCTCTTTTTCTAAATCTTTCTTATCTTCCTCAAAATGGCTGGTACTACCCATTAATAATCTACTCAAGGCATCAACAACATTAGCCTTACTTGGGTGGTAAAGAGTTCCTTGATTAATTCTAACCACCTCATTTGTCTGAGATTAAGCTCTTTCTGAGTAAGCACATACTAAAGATTTATTGTCATCGGTGAACATATCTACATGAACACCATAAAGATAATGGCACCATATTTTTAAAGAAAATACTACAACAGCCAATTCTAGATCATGGGTTGGGCAGTTCTTCTCATGAACTTTCAACTACTTGGAGGTATAAGCTATAACTTTGTCATACTGTATTAATACACAACTCAAACCAACTCTAGATGCATCAAAATATATGAAAAAACCCTGCGTACCTTCTGGTAAGGTCAATACTGGGTAGTAGTCAACCTCTTTTTCAATTCCCGAAAGCTTTTCTCACAAGATTCAAACCATTGAAACTTTCCTGTTTTCTTAGTCAACTTGGTCAAAGGAGATGAAATAGATGAAAATCGAAAATTGGCTCGTTCCTCTACTCCTATTTCGGCTCTTATACATGCTGTTGTCACCTTTCAAACCAAGCTCTTGTGCCTGCTTTAGCTTGCCAGAGGCCATAACATAAATCACTTTCTTGAGCTTGCAATCCCTCAACAAACCTTCTATAATATCCAGCCAACCCCAAGAAACTCCTAATATCATTTGGAGATGTGGTGGGTTTAGGCCAATTATGCACTGCCTCTATTTTCTGAGTGTCAACTCTAATTCCACCACTAGAAACTATGTGGCCCAAGAATAACATGGACTCAAGCCAAAGCTCACATTTAGAGAACTTAACATATAACTCCTTATCTTTCAAAGTCTGAAGAACTATTCTAACATGGCTTGCATGATCTTCCTAATTCCTTAATAGATTAGGATGCTGTCAATGAAGACAATAACAAACATATTGTTGACACCCAATTTTGACCGACCTATAACCTTTTTTTTTTTAAATTACTATTCAATTAAATACGTATTTTAAAATATATTTCGAATATATAATTTTAATTGATTTTGTCTAAAAATCATATATTTTAGTATGCACGCTAAATAAAATTATCGCAAATATTTTTAGTAAAACTCAAAATAATTAATTTCTTTCAAATGTTTTAAAATTTTAAGTGATTTTTATTATATGAAGATATTTAATATGTGTAGTATTTTATAAATTGGATAGAATTTCCTTAAATTCCCTTCTAAATTATTTAAATCTAAGCCTATTCTATTCTAATTCTAGCCATTCCAATTCAAATTATCATTGCAATTCTAGCCACTTGAATTCCAATTTTATTTCAATTCTAGCCATTTTTATTCCATTCTAGCCATATTCATTTCAATTCTAGCCATTCCCAAATCCATTTCAATCTAATTTTTTTTTAAAAAATTCCTTTTAATCTCTTCCGTTCATCCTTAATTTAAATCCTAGATTAAATCCTATCCGTTCATCTAATTCTAATCCAACAGTTAAGATCAACTCCTCCTATTTCCTATTATTATTATTTTTTTAAACCTAACAAAAGACCTAACCCTAAGAATTTTATTTTTTTCTCCCTCTCCTCTCTCCTAGACCGCCGCACCACCCTCTCCTCCTCCTTCTCCTTACCGCTTCTCGAACAACCAGAAGCGAGCAGCGGTTAGCAAGAGTAGTAGTCAAAAAAGCAGCAATGACCGGTGACCTCCTCTCGTTTCCCTTCACCTCTTCTCTTCCCCTCGCCCTCTCTCCTCTTCTCCTCCTTTTTTCGGTGAGAGAAGCAGCTGACGAAAGCCAGCTCTGCTTTCGGCTGAGTAACTAGGCGAGAACTAATCGACAAGGACCACCAGTGGAATAGCAATGCTAGCCAGCCGCTCCGGCCAGTGCAAACCAGTAACAACAAGAAGCTCCGGCGAGGCGAGCGTCACTGGCAAGAGCAGCCGCTGCTCTCCCTCCTCTTTTCCTCTCTCCTTTCTCTTTTTCCAGTGGAGGCAACACCTTGGACAGTGTCTACTCAGACCAAAACTTTAGGATTTTGGGTTGTTTGAAGACGGATCTTTAACAGATCCGTCCGGGTTAGTTCTTTTGTTCGATTCATGTTATAACTTCTTAGTATTATTATGAAATCTGACTATTTTTTTATGTATGTGCTATTATGAAAATCATCATTTATTCGTCTGCAGCATGAGATACTATTGATGATTCCTTGAAATGGTGCTAATATTCACCATTGGCTCTGACTTGCTTATTTTAAATTCTACATTGATGAAATGGATAAACTTCTTTAGCGGATATCTTATTACTGGCCGGTATACTGATTTAATAATATTGATGATATAGTTTAATTTTATGTTTAATTGATTTCTTTGATTGCTGAATTGATTACCTGCTTATTCAATTTTCCTCTATAATTGAGTTACTTATCTTCTTGCCAACTTGTTCAATTGCTTAATTACGGTAAGTTATTTATGAATATTGATGTTGGAATGGAGCTGAAAATGTTATTCCCTCCCTTAAATATAATCAAAAGTAACGTAACAAGTGACCTCTTAGTTAATATTCCTTACCGTATTTATTTGTATACAGATTTTAACTTGATTTGGTAAAAGCATGCTTAAGTATGGTAAAATGTGGTGTCATATTATAGACTCAAATTGTGTCTTGCATATTGATTGAATGCATGTGTATAAAATGGTGCTCTTTGCATTAAATAAATAGTATAGATTCATATTGATTTCATATATTTTGGTAAAGATTCTGACTAATTTGACTCCTTTTGTTGAGGAAACAAATTTCCCTTATTGGCTCCCATTAATAATTATTCTTTTCCTTTATTATGTGTCCCTTCTTTGCTATATAAAGGATCTCTCTTTGCATAACTACTTAAGGATAGCAAAAATTCTCTCTACTCTAAAAGAAAAGAAACAAAACAAAGTTTTGGAACTCTAAGAGGGCTCTTCAATCAGTTTTGTTGTGTTCGGGTCGAACGGTGGATTAAGCTTATCTTCATTTGCTGATAAATGTATTATGCTTAAGTGGTTAGTTGTTTCACCCCTAGTTAAAGCTCATTCTGCATTTTAATTAATGTTGTGTGTTTAAATGAATAAAGGAAGTATCTGGATCCGTTCTCTTTCCCTTTCTTGATATGTGTGATGTTATATATGTTATTTCATAGTCGTTGTGTTTTTATATTTGCTACTTGATTTAATGTGTGTCCTATTTTCTTGTATATCTCAAAATAAATGATATTATGTGTCTTTGGCATTATACTTGTGTTTGTTATCGTTTAGCAGGTTTGAACACAAGTTCAAGATATGGAGAGTCGCCAGGAAGGAAACATTATTTAATTTGGGTTTTTGTATAGTATTTAATTTCTATTATTATTTTTTAATAATTTGTAATGCTAACTCTCTATCATATATGAAATGATTTGGGGGATCACCTAAGGGGGAAGGGGGTATGCGTGCTACTTGTTATTTTACCGCAAATTGTTTGTGTTAGAAAAGCATGCCTATAGGATTGTGATTAGTTGTATTGTTCTTATTCTAATAATACTCATTTGAGATTTTTCTAAAAAATAAATAAGACACTACCACAATTAATCATATGTTTGATATTATCTAATTATAGTTTAAAGTCGATTGTGCGTATTATCAGAGTGTCGTAACCACCTTTAAATGATAACAATAAATAGTATATTTACTCCTTGTTTCATCTAATTCAACGAAAGCTCCTTTTATATAAAATGAATAAATATCTTATCATAATTTGTTTTGTATGAGAGTGTTCTGCCATTTTTTCATATCAAGCTTTTAGAGGTTAAATAAATTTTAATATATTATTCTAGTGTAGAAGACATGTCTATAGGTGGTAGATTTTGTTGTCCTTTCTTAGAAATCATGCCTATAGGACTTAATTAATTAGATTGATATGCTAATCGGATCTAATAAATAGCATCATGTTAATCATTTAGTTTATATTTGTCAGTATAGTAATCGCTTAGAAATTATGTACCTAGGAGTTATTAAATAATTTCCAGTAGGTCTAAAAAATATGAATCTGCAAATATGTTTTGTCCACTATGAAGTCATTTCTGTACTACATTTCATTTTGTGCCAATTAAAATAAATTTAACTAACTATTTCCGCCATGTCATAATTAAATAAAATCAATCTCATATCATTAATTAGTTTTAAATGTCCATTTCTAAATCTAGAAACATGCCTATATGATTATGATCATTTGAGAGTAACATCTCTTTAGATCTAAC
The DNA here is from genome assembly GCA_037074985.1 of Solanum bulbocastanum. NCBI lineage: Eukaryota > Viridiplantae > Streptophyta > Magnoliopsida > Solanales > Solanaceae > Solanum > Solanum bulbocastanum. The sequence goes on from CM073599.1 coordinate 18,113,879, forward strand.
TAAAGAAATAAACTTTTATATGTCTTCCTGCTTTGCTTGTTTTGATAACCCATTTTTTTAATGAAAATTTAATAAAACAAAGTTTTAGTTTAAATCATCAATTTGTTTGAGTGACATAAAGCTAGAAACCATGCCTGTAGAATCTAAATAATTTTCAATATGTTTTGGGCTTAGGAATTATGCATATAGGTTTAAAACTTTGTTATATATTATATGAAATAGACATCATGCCTATAGGTGCTACGCAATATTTTAACTTTTCAATCACCTAGAAATTATGTTCATAGCCGTAATTAAATAATTTTCTGCATTTTAAATAATAGAATTAAATCTATGCATTTTCTGTTCATTGTTAAATAATTTCTGTAATGCATTTATTTGTTGACACTAAAATAAGATAATAAATTGTCCAGCATGCTAATAATGTCTTAATAAATTTTGCTCTTGTCCTATCTACACGATGAAATTATTTTCTGCACTTAAACATTCTTATTCTACTTAAAATCAATCCATTCTGCATGAATACTAGTTCTGCCACTTAAATTAATTTTCTACATCTGCTACTTGCCGCCCTGATTAAATCTTGCTCGAATTAATTAATTTTTGCACTGTTTTCCACTTAATCTTAGCTACTAATAATTTGATGTATCTGCTACTTGCTCAACCCTGCTCTAAATATTAATCTCTACATTATAATCAACTACTAATAATTTGATGCACCTGCTACTTGCTCAACTTTGCTCTACATATCAATTTCTGTATTATGTCATAATTATTTGTTATATTTGTTAATTAATTGTTATATGGTTGTGTGACTTGTTGCTTGTTTACACACACTTAGCATGAGACCTTTTCACTCAATTTGTGATTGCCAACATGTTTAAGTAAAATCTAGAGGCCAATATGAGACTCTATATGCTAACTGCTCGTCCAACATGTTTGACTTGGTGTCTAGGTGGGCCTATATATTTTATTTTTGTCTAAACCATCCCAATAGTAGTCCAATGCCTCTTGGACGTTAAGCGGGGACGCTAGACACCTTTTAGGACGAAAAGCATGCGGTGGTGGGGTAGGGATAGTTTAGGACCTACGGATATGATGACATCTACTCAGGCTTAAAAAGACAATCTTTGGTTTTGTCTGTCCCTACATGGAAGCCTATCGGAAAACAAATAAAAGTCAAGTACTGATCCGTAAAGTCCTTCAAAGTCACCCTTCCCTTTTTATCCCTTTATGTGTTTATAATTACATTTATTTGGGGTAGTTTAATAAATTAAAATTTGTTTCCTTATCTATTGTCTAATTTCTATCTCCTCGCTTTTCTTATTTAATTGTTTAAGTGTTATTTATTACGTATTATCACCTAGATCTGGATGCTTAATTAATTAATTAAAACAACTAAAATAATATTAATTGTTTATTTATCATTATCACCTAGGAAGCATGTTTAATTAAATAATAAATAATGAAATGACCTTAATTGCTACTTGTAACCCCACATAAATTACATGCGATACGGCCGGGACCCACATTTGTGGACCTCGAGTGATGCCTAACACCTTTCCCTTGAGATAATTTGAACCCTTACCCAATCTCTGGTTCGTTCACCTTAGCTAAACTTAGTTAGGTTAGATAGGTGCCCTAACGCATCTTAACTCATTAGGTGGTGACTCATTCACTCGAAACCGAAAAGAGTTGTTAGGTCGTGCACCAAAACCCATTTTGAGAAAATTGGGGCGCGACAGAATGACGACTCTGCTAGGGATTATAGGTTCTAACCATTACGTGTTTTCATGCTTTTATGGGATTTTTTTTTTTATTCTATCATTTCATTGTTTGTTTGTTTGTTTATTATCATTTAGTGCTTTCATGCTTAATCTCATACCTTTTCTTTATTTGTTGGATATCATACATATTTATATATCTGTTTATTTATGTATTTATTTATCTATTTACCGCTTTCCTTAAAACTGCCTATCTGTTATTGTTTTCCATCTGCATGCTAAATGCTTACCGCTTCGATAAACTGGCATTCTGCTCATACTTCCCCCAATTGGGACCCTTTTCCTTTTTTTTTTATTTTGTTACCGTGATGTTGTGCATTTGCACTTCTCACAACTACTCCAATTCTCTTGAAACACCTAATTATAGAGAGTCGGCATATGCGTGTGTAGAACAGATAGTTTTACCACCGGAAAACCACGAGCCTTCTCGCATAGAATCCCCTTTCAAGTCCGTCTCAAGCCAACTCTTAGAAAATAATATTTAAGTCATACATGCTGCATAAGCCCTAGGCGGTTTGACTTTGGATGTCAATTCGTATGATTAGTAGCCACCTTATCGTCTAAAGGTCCCCAACACCCTTTAGACAAATTGCATATTATGTGTCAATGTGATTGTGTTAATTAAATCAAGTCAAATTATGTCAAAATCAAGTTAAGGATTTTTTTTTTCTAACTCTAAAGCTTCAATTGGCAGATTTTGACTCAAATCACTTTATTTTCAGTTATTATTGCCCCTCTCTGAGAGCATTGTGTCATTGAAATTAATTTTGGCTTGTTATATGCTTCCCTATGCTTGCGGTTGATTTACTTTCTTTGATTTTTGATTGTCTAGCATTTGGACTCAGGCTCAACTAAGAATCTACAGTATGACAAATATGTTCAGCCTTCGAAAAAATCACCCTTTTTATCATCCAACACAAAGTACAATTTGGACTATCTCTCCTCATCCTATTCCTACTCACACCCTCTCTCAACAAATATCTCCAACACGCTTCAACTTTGAAGCTTTGCAATATGAGAGGACATACAATAAAACTGAGAAGTCTAAGCTAGATGCACTGCAGCGAAAGATGCATGACTTAGAGGAGAAGGTGAATGGAAGACTAAACTCAAAACCTTCTCATGATTTAAGGTATAAGAAATTATGTTTGCACCCAAGAATTGAATTGCCAAAAGGATTTAAAATTCCAAAATTCAACATGTTTGATGAGCATAGAGATCCAATCGCACATCTCAAAGACTTTTGCAGCAGATTAGTTGGCTTAGAAAATAATGAAGCTCTCCTAATGAGGTTATTTATTCAAAGCTTATCAGGAATAGCCTTCACCTGGTACGTCAAACAAGACTTTGACAAATGGCTCACATGGGAAGATATGGCTCGAGACTTTGTAGAACAATACAAGTTTAATATGAAAGATGGTCCTACAATGTTGAATTTGCTTGAAATAAAGAAATTGAGTCATGAATCTTTTGTGGAATATGTCATACGATGGAGAAGGGAAGCTTCCAAGATACGTCATTTACCGAATGAAGAAGAGTTGGTCCAAACTCTCATCAAATCACTTGATGGTATATATTACAAAACCTTATTCTCCGCGGGTATTTAGAGCTTCGATAGTCTAATTTGAATTGGAAAAGAATTAGAATATGGCATTCAGTCTGGGAGAATTGTTAATGCATGAACTCTTCTTCAAATGGAGGAAAGGTACAAGGATTCATCAACCTCTATACCTCTGAGACAAAGCAATCAGAATACTGAGCAAGTTCATGCTGTTTTTTATTCATGTGACATGCGTTTCAAGCCTTACAATCCACGAGTATCTCAATTTTAAGGTAAGAAAGCCTCGTGTCTTTACTCCCTTAATGGAAACTTTGACTAGCATTTTTCAAAGACTAAGGGCTAAAGGACTCTTGAGGCCAAGAGAAGGATAGATCCCTAAGCACTCATCTTCAACTTTGGATCTTTCCAAGACTTATGCGTATCATTCAAATATTCAAGGTCATGACACTGAAGAATGTCCTACATTAAAAAATAAGATTCAGAATATGATTGAAAAAGGAAAAATTATAGTGCAACATGGACCATTAAACAACAATCGCAATCCTTCTACAACAAAAGCAGTCATGGTTCAAGGAGATCCTACAAAGAAATATTCAAGACACTTGACAAGAAAGCGCAAATCGCATCAAAGAAATTGAGGAGGACAAGACTCTTATGAGCAAAGTGTCTCTATTGTTCTTAGATCTTATGCCCGCAGCTTCCTTTTAATTCCATTCATTCTTCCTTGCATTCTGAACTACGTTTGACCTGATTTCCTTTGGAATGCGTAGGCAACCCTTTGATGGGTTCGGTTTTTATCAAATAAATTTCTTTTCTTTCCCATGGTCATTCGAAACATTCTTTCTCGAATTGACCCGGCCTTGAGCATAATTGTTATTGAGATTCAAAGTTGAGCCTTAATGTCCAAATATAAGACAATTATGTTTCCTTTTGAACTAATAAGCAGCATCATAAAATCCTCGTTAAACTAGGGTAGAATTTTTTAGGGAACCTCAAAAATTTCTTGACAATATTTAAGAAAGTGATATATATCATATACTCTAAACTGGGGCAGAAATTTTTGAGGTTTTCTCAAAAATTTCACAACGGAGTACAATTCTAAAGCCAAAACAAGCAAAGGTATGACCCAATCTTGCTTTTCAAATTTTATGATTTTTCTTTGGATGTAGGAATATATTTGACATAAGGAGCTACTATTTGAATCAAGCTACCGTCTGATTATTTCAAAGATGGTCTTATCAACGTGCTATTGTGACATACCGACATTAGGCTCGTCTGCCTTACAATACGACATTTCAGGCTCGTCTGCCTTATCATACTATATTTCAGGCTCATCTGCCTTACACTACGACATTTCAGGCTCGTCCGCCTTACAATACGACATTTAAGGCTCATCCGCCTTACAATATGACATTTAGGCTCATCCACCTTACAATACGATATTTCAGGCTCGTCCGCCTTATAATACAATATTTTAGGCTCGTCCGCCTTACAATACGACATTTCAGGCTCGTCCGCCTTACAGTATGACATTTTAGGCTCATTTGCCTTACAATACGACATTTCAGGCTCGTCCGCCTTACAATACGATATTTCAGGCTCATCCGTCTTACAATAGGACATTTTAGGTTCATTCGCCTTACAATACGATATTTCAGGCTCGTCCGCCTTACAATACGACTTTTAGGCTCGTGCACCTTATAATACGATATTTAGGATCTTTCGCCTTACAATATGATGCTTAGGATCGTCCACCTTACAATCAGACATTTTCCTCTATACCATCATAACTATTCAGGGTTAACATTATCCTTCGGAGATGGGTCGCAATTCTTCAAGAAATTAAGCCAAGGACTATCAAGGCTTGCGTTATGTCTCTCAAAGTAGATACGTCTTACTATCTCCGCTTGTCATTATTATTTTCTAGTACTTATATTTTATCATATTGGTTCACACTTATTGTGTTTATAAGCTAACATTTTATCTAGTCATATTAGAAATTGCAAGCGTGATCGATCGCCTTCTCAGCTACGATTATCATCCTTGCTACTTGTATTTGATCCTTGCTTAAGCTCGAAACTTGTTGTTATGCTCCTCTCACTTCTCTAATCTTATCCATTCAAGATGATATTGTTCCTGTTGATTATCGTATCATCTTTTCAATTTTTGGGAGTTTCGTTTGCTCCTGAATCTAGAACTACACACGACCTGATTCTCGTATAACCAGAGATATATAGGCGGCTTAACACCAAAGTCTCAATCGTACCACTTTCCAACTTTTTCAATTGAACCTGCCGGCATCTCTCGTCGGTCGGACCAAAATCGGCTACTAAGTCAACGTTGGTTGCCCGACAATTCATACTTCATTCTCAAGCAACCAAAGGGCAGTTGTTGACACCTAATTTTGACTAACCTTTAACCCTTTTCAGGAATGCTATTCGATTAAATACGTATTTTTTAAAACATATTTCGAATTTAAAATTCTTATCGATTTTGTCTAAAATTATATTTTTAGTTCGCATGCTTAATCAAATTATCGTAAATATTTTAGTAAAACTCAAAATAATTATTTTATTTCAAATGTTTTAAAATTTTAAGTGATTTTTATGATATAAAATATTTTAGTATTTGTAGTATTTTAATTGGATAACATTTCTTTAATTTCCCTCAAAGTCATTTAAATTTTAGCCGATTTTGTTCTAATTTTTATTCCAATTCTAGCCGTTTTTTTTTCAATTCTAGCCATTCCTACTTCTCAAATCAATCTGATTTTAAATTTCCTTTTAATCTCGTCCATTCATCCTTAAATTAAATTCTAGATTAAATCCTAGCCGCTTATCTAATTCTAATCCTACGGTTCAGATCTAACCTCCTAATCTTCCCATTTTATACCTAAAAGATCAACCCTAATGATTTTTTCACTCTCCTTCTCCCTCTCTAACTAGACCAGCTGCCCCTCTCTCCTCCCCACTTTTTTTCCGGCAAAAGCCACCAGACAGCGAGGACCACCGGCAGACCCCTCTCTCCCCTCGCCTCTTCTCCTTTCTCTCCTCCCCTCTCTCTCTCCGGTGCCCTCTCTCTCCTTTCACACCTCTCTTCTGGCGAGAAGTGCCATCTCCGACGCCTTCCCTCTCTCTCCTCTCCCTCCTTTGTCTCTCCCCTTGCCTCCGCTCTTCTCTTTTTCCGACAAGGAAGAAGCGACGTCAACATCCACAGTCAGTGAGAACCAGTCTTGACTCCGGCAGGCAGCTGCAACGGCGAGCGAAAAGTGAGCTCCACTCCCCTTCTCTTTCTCTCCTCATCGCCGGTCGGTGCAATGGTAGCAGTGGCCAGAGGCGGCGACGCCTTCTCCTTCCTCTCTCCCGTCTCTTTTCTCTTTCTCCTCTTCAACAGCGAGTAGCAGCCAGTAAGAACAGCCAGCCACAGTGAGCAGTCACGGCGAACAGTAACTCCGACGGATGACACCAACAACTCCGGCGAGGTTAGCTTAAGGTCCTGATCGTCTAAAAAATAAAAGATCTAAACAGATCTGTGTGGGTTCGTTTCCTGTTTTAATGTTCTCTTAAACTGCTTATTCTGATCATAAATCTATAATTATATGACTGCTCTATATGAAATTTTATAGTATCATTATCATTATAAGCATGCTCTTGTTTAAAACATAAGATAAATCGTGATTTGCTTGATTCTATGGACTGTTTTTGTTGATGTTTCAAATTCTGGAGAGCATGTGTATTTTAGTCATATTGAAATGACATTGTATGCTAATTCATTTCCAGCTCTCCGCAAGTCTGCTGAGTGTGATTTTTGGTGTTGATATGCTTTTAAAAATTTAGCATTTGACTGCATAGGATAATTAATTAAAATCACCAATTTTAGAATTGCTTATAGATATTATCATCCATTGTGATCTATTTGATAACAATCCTCAGACTTGTTAAGTATGCATCTTGACAGATTCCAATAGCTTGCCAACCTTTATTTTTTGTCTAATTTTAATAAATTTTGAAGTTGAAATATTTATGCTTGTTTGGTTGATTCAATGTTTATTTGTTTGATTCAATTTACGGTTGTTTTGAATTATCTCTTCCTTGCTTATTTACTTTATTGAAGGTGGATAGATTTCTTATATTTGGTAAAATTATTAGATATCAGGCTGATTTACTCCCTCTGAATTAGGAAAATTAGTGTTGTAAATCGATTTATTCTATTTTTGTGTGGCTGATTGGTGTATAATCTGCTATTATTCTTTCCTTCTTAATTTTAGTAAGCAGATTTCTTACTTGTTTATATTTGGTAAAAAATAAATTAAAATTTGATTTGGCTCCTTTGAAATAAAGAGTAATTTTTTTTTATCCTAAAATTATCCTCATCTTATTTAGATGCTTTTATATTTGGTAAAAAAAATTAAAATGAATCTAATTTTGGCTCTTCATTATTTAAGGAAAATATTTAATTGTAAAAGAAAAAATTTCCCTTTATTTGTGCCCTCCCCTTTTACTATAAATTAGACCCTTACTCATTGACTCACACTCACTCATTCTAACAACTAAAAAACACTCTCTTCTTGAAAATAATAATAATAATAATAACTCTAGTAAAGCTTTGAATCATTCTTTCGGTATTGCTGTGTAGCCGTTTCGTTGGATATCTCTTTAGAACACTCCTTTGTTGTTAACTATATTCTGCATAATCGGTTAGGTCAACGTTACTAGTTTATTTCAATCTTTGCATGTGTTAGTTTGAAAATTGTGTATGAATAAAATAAAAGGAGGCATCCGGGTAATTCTCCTCACTCTATTTTCTATGTGATATTTTGTATGTTTGTTTAAATGGTTGGGTCTATGTGTGTGAATAATACTTTATTATGCATATTTTCTTGTACATGTATCTGGTCGTATGCCTCTTTTTCTTTAGCAGGATCTTGATTTTAAAGTTCAAGATATGGAAAGTTGCCATGGGAGGGAAGCGATAGACAAGCCAACTTTATTTCATTTATATTTTGAGTATTATCTAATCTCTTTTATTGTTTTGTAATAATTTGTAAACTCTAACTCTCTATCATATATGTAATATTTGGGGGATCGTCTAAAGGGGGAAGGGATATATGTGCTAACTGTTCTTTTATCTTATTTTATTTTATTATGTGTGATTGTTATAGATAACCTGCTTGTTACTTTATGATAAGGCATCCAAGAATATTGAATTTATTAGAATCTTACCTCATATGTAATTTTGTAAAATTCAAAAATTGACTAATAATATAATTAGACATTGTGTTCATAGGATTTCAACTTGCTAACGGGCGTAAAATCTATACACATAGGCTTCAAATAAATATTTCATATATTTGCTCTACTTAGAAAGCTTGTTTAAATATTGTTGAAATTTCAGTTTGTTAATTGTGCTTAGATATCATGTATAAGCTTATATTAACTTTTTTTTTTTAATTTTTTATATGAGTTAGATATCATGTATAAAGCCTGATCAAGTTTTAATATGTTAATGAAAAAAAATTAATTAAACATTAGCATGTTCACTTGTATATACGTCTATAGGTTTCAGATAAAGGAATAGCCTATAATTTCTTTTCATGCATTAATGTTGCTCTCATATTTATGAATTCTGGAATTTTAATGATCTCTATAGGTTAAGTAATCACATTGTTAGAAATAATGCTCTTTTTTTTAATCAAATTATGATAAATCTTGTATGCCATTCACTTAGAAATCCTGCATATAGGATCAATAAAATTTCAGTATACATTACTTATAAACTAATCGTATTATATAAATTCAGCAAGTTCTAATAATCTTATCAGGATTTAATAAGCTCTAGCATGTTAATATCTTTCAGCATGTAAATTGATTAGAAATTATGCCTATAGGACTTTAATGAATATTTGCATGCTAATGAGGCTTCAAATTTGTATGTAGATTTCGATAATTATTTTCATCATATTAATAACTGAATAATTATTTTATGCGTGATTGTTTTGCTCTGTTAATGCTTAATTATTTTCTTGCTCATTTAAAAAAAAATTAAATTTGCTTAATAATAATCATGCTGAAAAATTTGAATTGCTTGCTGCCCTTTAATTAAAACCTGCCTAGTAATCTGCATACTGTTTTGCCAATTAAAGTCAACCAATAAATTGTTTGTTGCTCTGTATTTACTTTTTTGCCCTTAAAAAAAAATAATAATAGAAAAATTAATTATTATATTGTTATAATGCCTGTTTATATGTTTGTTTGCACACACTAGCATGAGACCTTTCACTATCTATCTGTGTTTGAAAGCATGTTAAAATTTTGAGGCTAATATGAGACTTTATGTGCTAAGTGCTCGCCCAACATGTTTGACTTGGTGTCTAGGTATATTTTTGTCTAAACCATCCTAATAGTAGTCCAATGCCTCTTGGACATTAAGCGGGGGCGCTAGGCACCTTTTAGGACGAAAAGCATGCAGTGGTGGGGTAGGGGTAGTTTAGGCCTTACGGATAGGATGACATCGACTCAGGCTTAAGCAACAAACTTTGGTTTTTTCTGTCCCTACATGAAAGCCTATCGAAAAATAAAATAAAAGTCGAGTGTTGATCCGTAAAGTCCTTCAAAGTCTCCCTTCCCTTTTAGCCCCTTTATGTTGTATAATTATAATTATTTGGGGTAGTTTAATAAAAAAATAAAATCTAATTACCCTATTTACTTGTGTAATTTCTGTCTCCTCGCTCATTTTTTTATTAATTATTTAATCTTTATTTGTTATTATGTTATCATGTAGTCTTGCATGCTTAGCTAATTAATTAAAATTAGTAAAGTAATCTTAACTGTTTATGTATTGTTATCACCTAGTTCGCATATTTAATTAAATAATAAATAATGAAGTGACCTCAATTGCTATTTGTAACTCCCACATATTTGCATGAAATACAGCTGGGACCTACATTTGTGGACCTCGAGGAATGCCTAACACCTTCCCCTCGAGGTAGTTGGAACCCCTACCTGATCTCTGGTTCGTTGACCTTAGCTAGACTTAGTTAGGTTAGATAGGTGCCCTAACGCACCTTAATTCGTTAGGTGACAACTCTTCATCTTCCCAAAACCCAAAAGAGTTGTTAGGTCGTGCACCAAAACCTGTTTTGTGAAAAATAGGGCGCGATAGAATGACGACTCCACTGGTGACAGATGTCGCGTGTCCTCTCATATTGCAAAGCTTCAAAGTTGAGGCGTGTCGGAGATATTTGTTGAGAGAGGATGTGAGTAGGAATAGGATGAGGAGAGATAGTCCAAATTGTACTTTGTGTTGGATGAGAAAAAGGGCGATTTTTTCAAAGGCTGAACATATTTGTCATACTGTAGATTCTTAGTTGAGCCAAAGTTCAAATACTAGACAACCAATAATCAAAGATAGTAAATCAACCGCAAGCATAGGGAAGCATATAACAAGCCAAAATTAATTTCAATGACACAATGCTCTCAAAGAGGGACAATAATAACTGAAAATAAAGTGATTTGAGTCAAAATCTATCAATCAAAGCTTTAGAGTCAGAAAAAAAAATTCTTAACTTGATTTTGACATAATTTGACTTGATTTAATTAACATGATCACATTGACACATAATATCCAATTTGTCTAAAGGGTGTTGGAGCCCTTTAGACAATAAGGTGGCTACTAATCATACGGATTGACGTCCAGGGTCAAACCGCCTAGGGCTTATGCAGCATGTGTGACCTAAATAAGATTTTCTAAGAGTTGGCTTGACACGGACTTGAAAGGGGATTCTATGCGAGAAGGCTCGTGATTTTTCGGTAGTAAAACTATTCGTTCCGCACACGCATATGCTGAGTCTCTATAATTAGGTGTTTGAAGAGAATTGGAGTAGTTGTGAGAAGTGCAAAGGCACAACATCACGGTAACAAAATAGAAAAAAAAGGAAGAGGGTCCCAATTGAGAGAAGTACGAGCGAAATGCCAGTTTATCAAAGAGGTAAGCATTTAGCATGTAGATGACAACCAGTAACAGATAGGCAGTTTTAAGGAAAGCGGTAAATAAATAAATAAATATATAAATAAACAGATATAAATATGTAAGAGATCCAAAAAATAAAGAAAAGTTATGAGATTAAGCATGAAAGCACTAAATGATAATAAACAAACTAACAATGAAATGATCGAATAAAAAAAATAAATCCCACATAAGCATGAAAACACGTAATGGTTAGAACCTAAAATCCCCAGCAGAGTCGCCATTCTGTCGCGCCCCATTTTTCTCAAAACGGGTTTTGGTGCACGACCTAACAACTCTTTTGGGTTTCGAGAGAATGAGTCGCCACCTAACGAGTTAAGGTGCGTTAAGGCACCTATCTAACCTAACTAAGTCTAGCTAAGGTCAACGAACCAGAGATCGGGTAAGGGTTCAAATTACCTCAAGGGGAAGGTGTTAGGCATCCCTCGAGGTCCACAAATATGGGTCCCGACCGTATCTCAGGTAATTTATGTGGGGGTTACAAATAGCAGTTAAGGTCACTTCATTATTTATTATTTAATTAAACATGCTTGCTAGGTGATAACGATAAATAAACAATTAATATTATTTTACTTATTTAATTAATTAATTAAGCATGCAGATCTAGGTGATAATAAGTAATAAATAACACTTAAACAAATAAATAAGAAAAGCGAGGAGACATAAATTATACAATAGTTAAGAAAATGGATTTTAATTTATTAAACTACCCCAAATAAATGTAATTATAAACACATAAAGGGATAAAAAGGGAAGGGAGACTCTGAAGGACTTTATGGATCAACATTCGACTTTATTTGTTTTTCGATAGGCTTCCGTATAGGGACAGACAAAAACAAATTTTTTCTTCTTAAGCCTGAGTTGATGTCATCAAATCCGTAGGGCCTAAACTATCCCTACCCCACCACCGCATGCCTTTCATCCTAAAAGGTGTCTAGCGTCCCCGCTTAACGTCCAAGGGGCATTGGACTACTATTAGGATGGTTTAGACAAAAATAAAATATATAGGCCCATCTAGATACCAAGTCAAATATGTTGGACGAGCAGTTAGCACATAGAGTCTCATATTGGCCTATAGATTATACTTAAACATGTTGGAAATCACAGATAGAGTGAAAAGGTTTCATGCTAAGTGTGTGTAAACAAGCAACAAGTCGCACAACCATATAACAATTAATTAACAAAAAGAACAGATAATTATGACATAATGCAGAAATTGATATGTAGAGCAAAATTGAGCAAGTAGCAGGTGCATCAAATTATTAGTAGCTGATTATAATGTAAAGATTAATATTTAAAGCAGGGTTGAGCAAGTAGCAGATACATCAAATTATTAGTAGCTGAGTATAATGTAGAGATTAATATTTAGAGCAGGGTTGAGCAAGTAGCAGATACATCAAATTATTAGTAGCTGAGTTTAAGTGGCAAAACAATACAAAAATTAATTAATTCGAGCAAGATTTAATCAGGGCGGCAAGTAGAAGATGTTGAAAATTAATTTAAGTGGCAGAACCAGTATTCACGCAAAATGGATTGATTTTAAGTAGCATAAGAATGTTTCAGTGTAGAAAATAATTTCATCCTGTAGATGGGACAAGGGCAAAATTTATTAAGACATTATTAGCATGCTGGACAATTTATTATCTTATTTTAGTATCAACAAATAAATGCACTGCAGAAATTATTTAACAATGAGCAGAAAATGCATAGATTTAATTCTATTATTTAATATGCTAAAAATTATTTAATTACGCCTGTGAACATGATTTCTAGGTGATTGAAAAGTTAAAATATTGCGTAACACCTATAGGCATGATGTCTATTTCATATAATATATAACAAAGTTTTAAACCTATATGCATAATTCCTAAGCCCAAAGCATATTGAAAATTATTTAGATTCTACAGGCATGGTTTCTAGCTTTATGTCACTCAAACAAATTGTTGATTTAAACCAAAACTTTGTTTTATTAAATTTTCATAAAAAAATTGGGTGATCAAAACAAGCAAAGCAGGAAGACATATGAAAGTTTATTTATATAGTTAGATCTAAAGCGATGTTACTATCAAATGATCACAATCATATAGGCATGATTCTAAATTTAGAAATGGGCATTTAAAACTAATTAATGATATGAGATTGATTTTATTTAGTTATGACATGGTGGAAATAGTTTGTTAATTTTATTTTAATTGGCACAAAATGAAATGTAGTACAGAAATGACTTCATAGTGGACAAAACATATTTGCAGATTCATATTTTTTAGACCTACTGGAAATTATTTAATAACTCCTAGGAACATAATTTCTAAGTGATTAATATACTGACAAATATAAACTAAATGATTAACATGATGCTGATAAACGTATTCTGCTTAAGTGTTTAGTTGTTTCACCCATAGTAAAGGCTCGTTGTGTATTTTAATTAATGTTGTGTGTTTAAATGAATAAAGGAAGCATCCGGATCCGTTCTCTTTCCCTTTCTTGATATGTGTGATGTTATATACGTGATTTCATAGTCGTTGTGTTGTTATATTTGCTACTTGATTTAATGTGTGTCCTATTTTCTTGTATATCTCAAAATAAAATGATATTATGTGTCTTTGGCATAATACTTGTGTTTGTTATCCTTTAGCAGGTTTGAACATAAGTTCAAGATATGGAGAGTCACCATAGGAAGGAAACATTATTTAATTTGGGTTTTTGTATAGTATTTAATTTCTATTATTATTTTGTAATAATTTGTAACGCTAACTCTCTATCATATATAAAATGATTTAGGGGATCGCCTAAGGGGGAAGAGGGATATACGTACTACTTGTTATTTTACCGCAAATTATTTGTGTTAGAAAAGCATGCCTATAGGATTGTGATTTGTTGTATCGTTCTTATTCTAATAATACTCATTTGAGATTTGTCTAAAAATAAATATGACACTACCACCATTAATCATATGTTTGATATTATCTAATTATTGTTTAAAGCCGATTGTGCATATTATCGGAGTGTCGTAACCACCTTTAAATGATAACAATAAATAGTATATTTACTCCTTGTTTCATATAATTCAACCAAAGCTCCTTTTATATAAAATGAATAAATATCTTATCATAATTTGTTTTGTATGAGAGTGTTGTGCCATTTTTTCATATCATGCTTTTAGAGGTTAAATAAATTTTAATATACTATTCTAGTGTAGAAAACATGTCTATAGGTGGTAGATTTTGTGTCCTTTCTTAAAGCTCATGCCTATAGGACTTAATTAATTAGATTGATATGCTAATCGGATCTAATAAATAGCATGATGTTAATCATTTAGTTTATATTTGTCAGTATATTAATAGCTTGGAAATTATGTTCCTAGGAGTTATTAAATAATTTCCAAAAGGTCTAAACAATATGAATCTGCAAATATGTTTTGTCCACTATGAAGTCATTTATGTACTATATTTCATTTTGTGCCAATTAAAATAAAATTAACTAACTATTTCCACCATGTCATAACTAAATAAAATCAATCTCATATCATTAATTAGTTTTAAATGCCCATTTCTAAATCTAGAATCATGCCTATATGATTGTGATCATTTGATAGTAATATCGCTTTAGATCTAACTAAATAAATAAACTTTTATATGTCTTCCTGCTTTGCTTGTTTTGATCACCCATTTTTTTTTTATGAACATTTAATAAAACATAGTTTTGATTTAAATCATCAATTTGTTTGAGTGACATAAAGCTAGAAACCATGCCTGTAGAATCTATATAATTTTCAATATGTTTTGGGCTTAGAAATTATGCATATAGGTTTAAAACTTTGTTATATATTATATGAAATAGACATCATGCCTATAGGTGTTACGCAATATTTTAACTTTTCAATCACCTAGAAATCATGTTCATAGGCGTAATTAAATAATTTTCAGCATGTTAAATAATAGAATTAAATCTATGCATTTTCTATTCATTGTTAAATAATTTCTGCAATGCATTTATTTGTTGACACTAAAATAAAATAATAAATTGTCCAGCATGCTAATAATGTCTTAATAAATTTTGCTCTTGTCCTATCTACATGATGAAATTATTTTATACACTTAAACATTCTTATTCTACTTAAATCAATCCATTCTGCATGAATACTGGTTCAACCACTTAAATTAATTTTCTACATCTCCTACTTGCCGCCCTGATTAAATCTTGCTCGAATTAATTAATTTTTGTACTGTTTGCCACTTAATCTTAGCTACTAATAATTTGATGTATCTGCTACTTGCTCAACCCTTCTCTAAAAATTAATCTCTACATTATAGTCAGCTACTAATAATTTGATGCACCTGCTACGTGCTCAACTTTGCTAGACATATCAATTTCTGCATTATGTCATAATTATTTGTTCTATTTGTTAATTAATTGTTATATAGTTGTGTGACTTGTTGCTTCTTTACACACACTTAGCATGAGACCTTTTCACTCTATCTGTGATTGCCAACATGTTTAAGTATAATCTAGAGGCCAATATGAGACTCTATGTGCTAACTGCTCGTCCAACATGTTTGACTTGGTGTATAGGTGGGCCTATATATTTTATTTTTGTCTAAACCATCCTAATAGTAGTCCAATGCCTCTTGGACGTTAAGCGGGGACGCTAGACACCTTTTAGGATGAAAAGCATGCGGTGGTGGGGTAGGGATAGTTTAGGCCCTACAGATATGATGACATCGACTCAGACTTAAAAAGAAAATCTTTGGTTTTGTCTGTCCCTACACGGAAGCTTATCGAAAAACAAATAAAAGTCGAGTGATAATCCGTAAAGTCCTTCAGAGTCTCCCT
Organism: Solanum bulbocastanum; assembly: GCA_037074985.1. NCBI lineage: Eukaryota > Viridiplantae > Streptophyta > Magnoliopsida > Solanales > Solanaceae > Solanum > Solanum bulbocastanum. Next base: position 18,130,082 of record CM073599.1, read on the forward strand.
TCCCTTTTTATCCCTTTATGTGTTTATAATGACATTTATTTGGGGTAGTTTAATAAATTAAAATCCGTTTGCTTATCTATTGTATAATTTTTGTCTCCTCGCTTTTCTTATTTAATTTTTTAAGTGTTATTTATTACTTATTATCACCTAGATCTGCATGCTTAATTAATTAATTAAAAAAACTAAAATAATATTAATTTTTTATTTATCATTATCACCTAGCAAGCATGTTTAATTAAATAATAAATAATGAAGTGACCTTAATTGCTACTTGTAACCTCCACATAAATTGCATGAGATACGGCCGGGACCCACATTTGTGGACCTCGAGGGTTGCCTAACACCTTCCCCTCGAGGTAATTTGAACTCTTACCCGATCTCTGGTTTGTAAACCTTAGCTAGACTTAGTTAGGTTAGATAGGTGCCCTAACACACCTTAACTCGTTAGGTGGCTACTCATTCACTCGAAACCCAAAAGAGTTGTTAGGTCGTGCACCAAAACCAATTTTGAGAAAAATGGGGCGCAACACATATCTAAATAAGGCTTCAATACTATATTCATATGGTCCATGAATGTTGCAGGCACATTGGTCAAACCAAAAGACATAACTAAGAACTCATAATGACCATAACGGGTCCTGAATGCTGTCTTAGGAATATCACATTCCCTTACTTTCAACTGATGGTAGCCAGATCTGAGGTCTATCATAGAAGAACAAGAAGCACCCTGAAGCTGATCGAAAAGATCATCAATTCTCAGAAGTGGATACTTGTTCTTGATGGTAACCTTGTTCAACTGATGATAATCTATACACATCCTAAGGAAACCATCTTTCTTTCTCATAAATAGGACCGGAGTGCCCCAAGGTAAGATACTTGGTCGAATGAAACATTTCTCTAAAAGATCTTTCAACTGTTTTTTTAACGCTTTTAACTTTGCTAATGGCATTCTATATGGTGGAATAGAGAAAGGACGAGTATATCAAAGAACATCTATACTGAAGTTTATCTCTCTCTTAGGAGGGACTCCAAGAAGATCATTTGGGAAAAATTTTGGATAATATTTTACTACTGAAACTAACTGACTATGAGGTATCTCAACACTAGAGTCATTAAATAGAACTAAGTGATAGACACACCCCTTGAAAACTGACTTTCTCGCCTTAAGGTACTAAATAAACTGGCCCTTAGGCACTGCTAAACTGCTTTCAACTCTATAACTGGTTCACTGGAAACTGGAACTTGACTACTCGAGTTCTACAATCTATTGATGAATAATAGGAATGAAACTAGTCCATACCTAGAATGACATCAAAATATACCATGTCTAACTCAACTAAATCAACTATGGTACTTTTGTGATTGACGAAAATGGAACAATCACGATAGAATCTTTCAGCTAGAATAGACTCACAATCAGGTGTAGAAACACTGAAGGGCTCAAGAAGTTGCTCAGGAAGAACATCAAAATTGAATACTTGGATCATACTAGTGACAACATCTAGCGAATCCTTTTCCTCTCAGCGACTAGCGATAGCATAAAGACGGTTTCCTTCTCTGCCTGCCCTTGAAGTAGCTCATCTAGATGCAGCTCTATCTGGTGGAGCAACTGAAGAAGACTGGGCTCTATTACCCCTGTTACCATTACTCTGTCTGCTCTTAGGACACTCTCTCATAAAATGATTGTTCTAGCCACACTTGAAGCAACTAGTCATCACGACACACCCTTGAGTGGCTCATACCACAGTTAACACATGCAGGAGTCTTAGTACCCCCTTGTGCCTTACTACCTTGTCAATGCACAGGCCTATCTTTGAAGTTCTGAGAATTCTGACTATTGTACTCACATTTGTTCCTTGGTGCAGGTGCACTAGTAGATGATGGAGAAGGTCCTTTCTGCTTATGTTGGGAAGAAGACCAGTTCACATTACTCTTTTTTTGTCCGAATTCATTCCCTGATGTCTTAGCCCTCTTATTCACAAACTCTAATCTATCCTTCAACTGGTCCTTCTCAACTTGTTGCACATGGATCATCAGCCTGACTATGCCCATGTAACCTATTAGTATGGCTGCCTTACTTTCCTTAATTGATAGACGAATCAACCTAACTACGAATAAACTCATCCTGCTCCTCATGTCACCAACCATCTCTTTGCTTCTCTTAGCTCATGAGGAAAGAAATGCCTCATGAAGGCACTCTTGACCATAGGCCAGCTCAAAATCGATTACGCCTAAGCACGAGTTAGAAAGAGACTTGTATAGAGATACACTCTATCGCACGACATGAGTATGAAAGAAGTGAAGGAATTCTTAAATGTTGCAGCCTCCTAATTATAAATGTGGCACGCTTCACACCGATAATTAGGACTCTACAGACACAGCTTCATAGACTCCGTAGGATTATTGAACTCTGTGCTTTGATACCAAGTTTTTCACGCCCCGAGCCTACACTCTGGACGTGGTCGGCACTTGAAAATCATTGCTGGCCCCAAGCGAACCCTTTGCCTAGCTTACTTACTTAGCAGAAGACTTTACTCAAGATAATTATATTCAAAATAATAAATTGAACTGCTCAATAAACAACTTAAAATGTAATAAATAACATTCACTACCAAAGTGGCAACTCAAGTCTCAACTTAACTGTAAAGGAAAAGTAAAGACTCATGAGCTAACATCACTAACTCTGTCTATGAAGCCTCTAAACAACTGAGATGGACGTCGGGACAAGAGTCATGATGTCCTAATAAACTAAAAGAGTGAAAGCAATAAAAAGGATCCTTCGAAAAGCTAGGAGGCTCACCAACTGACTCAGAGTGCTCAACTGGATCAACGAGGCACTGGATGCTGATCCTAGTTACCTGCGTCTGCATCATAACAAGATGCTGGCCAACTGGCATCAGTGCATTCAACATATGAGTATGAGAGTTGGAATGCTAAACATAACTTGAGCTTGAAAAGAATTTGAAAAAAAACACTTACCTTGGCTTTACTCAACTCCTAAATAACATAACTCAATATAAAGAAATAAAACACATGCAATATATAGAAATCTTTTAAAATAGTAGAAAATAACTTAGTTTGTTAAAGAAAAAGCAATAACAAACTCAACTTTACTCATACAATAAAGTCATATAATTTTTGTGGGAGTTTCTCTAACCGACAACCACTACTATGAGCCTAAGTGGAGACACAACGTCTTGCCCACGCTGCCAGAACTGTCCAATACTTTGGCAGTCATATAGAAAGCTTAACTAAGTGGATCCACTAGTCTATGCTAAAAGCATCGGAGTCATCTAAAAAGTGTGATCCCTTACTAACCATGATGGATACACGCTTTATGGAGACGTGAGTTATCTGAACTCAAACTCGTCCCCATATCAGTGCTCAATACTACTCCCAAAATATACTTAGCTCATATGTTTGTAAAAACAAAACTCTTTCTTTGGTTTGAGATAATTACACAAAAACATAGCTTAAAATCTTTCTTGGAAATCTGAGTTTCCTTTCTTGCTCAAATGTGAAAACATTTAAACTCTTGGGAATACTTAGTTCCCATATAATCTTTGAAGAATGAACTTTACTCTTACTCTTTACTGAAAACTAGCTCAGAAGCTCTTTTGAAAATCAAGGTTTTCTTTCTTCTTTAAATGTGAAAACATTTACTCTTTGGGAATATGTAGTCCCGATATACTCTTTTGAAGAAATGAACTTCAAACCTTACTCTTTACTCAACTCAAAACTCAAGTCTTAAAACAAAGTCAAAATATTTGTAAAAGACTTTTTGGAAAACTTTATGAGCTTCTCTTAACTTGACTCTTGACTTCTCTTGACTTGACTCTTAACTTTTCTTGAATTGACTCTTAACTTCTCTTGACTTGACTCTTTAACTTCTCTTGAATTGACTCTTAACTTCTCTTGACTTGAGTCTTAAATTCTCTTAACTTGACTCCTATCTTTTCTTGAATTGAATTATGGATTCAAGGATCATGATTTGTGATAGGAAAGATCTCATGATGTTTTGGAGTGTTTTTAGACAGCTAAACATAAGAAAAAATCAAAATTTCACTGTCTGAAGGTGGGTCCATGACCGGAGAAGTATTTAAATTTTTTGTTCGAAAACAAATTTTGAGGCAAAACGGTCCATGACCGCTCTACGACGCGAGATGATTTTTCCCAAATCTGGGGAGCAGGTCCGCGACGCGGAGGCACTGCCTAGATTTGCCTGATGAAAATTCCTTCTTTGTTTTTGTGCTCTAAACTCCATTGGTCCTTTCCCCAAACACTTAGAGAATCACTTATACCCTCAAATAACATCAAATTCTACTCGAAAACACAACTAAAAATGTGAATTAATCTCAAGAAAACTCCAACAACACAACCCACAAGGATTCAAACGAACTTCATCAAGAATTCAAGGAATTTACTTTCAAATCAATATACTTTGCTGAAATTGAATCATGTTGGGAGCGTGGGTGAACTAACCCAATGCTATGTGATCTCACATACCTCTTTAGGGATCAACCTTGTCTAAATATACAAGTTAAACCTTCAAGAGCGACGAACCTTGCTCTTTCTCCTCTTTTCTCCTCTTGCATTTTTTCTCCAAAACCCTAGCGTAAATTTCCAATTGTCTAAACTGAACTAATTCAGTTTAGACCCCAATTTAATTGCTAAAAATGAATTAACTTAATTGGGTGGTATAGTGACCATAATGCCCTTCTAAAATCCGGATTGGACTTTCCTTATTGGAACAACCCAACTTCCAATGGTCATAACTCACTCATACGAACTCGGAATCGCGCAAACTCGATGGCGTTCGAAAGATTATTCCAAGATCTTTCCTACGATATCTGAAAACACATCTAACTCATCTCGATTAGGAGTTATGGTCGTTTCAAGTTCACCAAAAACTCAAACTTGACCAATTTTCTAGATTTTTATTATTTCCAAAAATCACTCTTTCCAATTTCTCTTTTTAGTTCTTTCAATTTGTGAGATGTTACAAGTTAGGCATTGAGAACACTAATTATTGAAATAAAAAGATCTCAAATGAGTGTACATCAACCACTCAAAAAAAGTAAGAAAGGAATTATTTTCAAGGAAAAATCATTTCTACCTACTTCTTATATATCATTTTTTTTCTAACAAAGATTGAATTTATATAATTATATAGAGGGTAGGCAACGAGGAAAATAAAGAAGATTATAAAAGAATTGAATCCTCAACAATAAAATAAAAGCTCATACATATAATCAATAAAAAAAAAATTAAACTTTTTCACAAAGATTACAGTCTCATACTACGTTATGAATTTATTTAAGTCATTTCGATAATCTTTCATATAAAATTTGATTTTTAAAATAGATTTATCTTCATCATTAGATCAAATAGCCATCAATAAAACACAATTCACAATATAAAAACCAAAAGCTTATAATAAGGGGACAATGTATATTCAATGGGCTCAATTTTTTCCTTTCTGTTTCATTCTACTCTTACTAATCATGGTATGTTTTTTACAGTCATTAATTTATGTAGGTGTTATTAATTGTTGTTTTTGAGTATATGTTTTAAACTTTATTGTTTATGTTTCTGCAAAGTAATTGTTATAAGGGTTTGTTAGTACAGATTGAATAACACACGTTAATTGAGTATTCATGCAAGTTTCTCTAGTGAAATTTTGAAGATACAATAAAAAAATTTCTTAAAGATCTATATTACAATCTCTTGAAGACATTGTAAGAACATAAAGACATTATAAACCTTATCACATGTTGATGTGTGAAGTGAACTGGAATAAGAAGACAAGAATTAATAAACTTTTGACATTAGTTCAAGGATGTGTCGGATGACCTATAGAGGAATATGACTAGATTGGAGCCTCTTTTAATTCCAAAGACATAGATAACTACACAATCAATTAATTAATCATATTCAATATGAAGTATGGACAAATTCTCAACTTTAATTTAAATTGTAATATTTTTCTTGAAGTAATAGATGTGCTTCTCAACACCATGATTGAAATAGAAGTGTAGTTTCAAATTGAACTCCATCATTCTGGTATGCTAACTTTTAAAAAACACCCAAACATACTTTCACCCTTTAATTTTTCATTTTAATAATTACTTATGATACATTTAAATGGAGAACTTTAAAATAATATATGTAATGCAAAAGGTAGGGTCACACATTCCCCAAAAATATCAAATAGTAACACTTCCTGGAAATAAAAGGACATATTATAAAATCAAATTAAAGAGACTGATTGAAGGATAAATGATAAGATGTTATAATTATCATTTTGCTTTACATTATCAATGTTCGTTACTACGTAATCTTGTATGTAAGATAATATAGTGTTTTAGTTTTAATGACTGATAGGTTTTAAGTATTATTTTATAAATTCTGTGATATTAAATTCCCACATGAGGCGCGGGTAATTTTACTAGTATAATATAAAGCCAAATGTAGACAAGGCGATGTGGCACCTCTCTAAAGCCTTCATTTCTATTTATCTTTTTCTCCTCTTTTTAGACATTTTTTCTCTATTTTTCTTATTTTTTTAATTAAAGAATTTACCATATTCAATTTAATAATCATATTAATTTATTGCCTATAAGTTATTACATTAATTGTTAATTATTGTATATATCATTGAAGAATTGATAAGGTCACAATCACAAATCAATAAAGCCCAAAACCAACTAGTCAATTCATAAAACCTTTTTTTATCATTTACTTATTCATCCTTTTTTTCCTCACTAGATTTTGTGTTTTATTTATTATTTTCTTGTCTAATATTTTGCAGAAATCTATATATAATATAAAGTCAAATATATAGAAGATGATGTGACAATTCTCTAAGGCCTCCATTGCTATTTATCTTTTTCTCCTTTTTTAGACATTTTTTACTCTATCTTCCCTTATTTTCAATTAAGAATTAACCATATTCTATTTAATAACCCAAGAAGAACTTTTTCCGTTATCAACCCAAATAATCAATTCATAAAACTTTTTCTTATCCTTCTCTTATTCATCCTCTTCTTCTTTTTTCCTCACTAGATTTTGTGCCTTTTTTATTATTTTCTTGCCTTAATATTTTGCAGAAGTTATAGATAAATTTATTTTGTTTCGTCCACCACTTAACATCATTAATTACTTTTTCCTAATACCATTCTCTATTCTTCTTAAATATATTAGTTAATTGCAATTAAGACACTTAATACCCATGCAAGTTACAATTTTGTTGATTACTATATTACTCTTTTAATTTATATTATTCAATTAAGTTACAAATTTATTGATTACTATAAATACTAGAGCATATCATCTTTACCAATTGCAAGAATTTCTTTTTCTCTTTTTTCCTTTCTCCATTATATTTATATTAAAGTGCATCGCCTTGTTTATGGCTAATTTTATAATCAATAGATTATTTGTGACCAACTTCTATTGTTTACAGTGTGGAAAATAAGATCACTATATGACAGTTTTAGAAATTCAAATTCAATCTTGATGAGTATAATATATATTTTATGTTACTCTTCTCATTTTAGTTTGTTTGATATCTCTTATTTAGGGTCTGTTTGGAAAGCCACCAGGTAATTGTAAATGGTGTAATTACTAGGATAATAATTATCATCGTAGTAATTACACTTCCATAATTGTTTGTCACAGTGTAATTACCGTGTAATTACACTGTTAGGATGCACAAGTACAATCATAAGATTAAATCAAATTTTAAAATTAAAAATTAATTATTTTAAATTTATATTAAACAAATAAGAAACTTTATAAATATTATTAAAATAAATATTTAAGATATATATTGTCTTTTGAAAATATATTAATTCATAAACATATGTTCTTAAATAATATTATAAAAAATAATTGATTTATATTTTATTCAAATTAGTATATTTCAATTGAATTTATCATTAAAATTAAAAGCACAATATTTCTATGAGAGCATTATGAAAGCATGCTCAACAAAAAGATTAATATTATATGTAAGTTTTGGATTGTGGGTTGCCCATGTTGATTGACTCGACCTGATATGACCCAACCAAAAGTTTTTCTTTTTTTTGAAAAAGAGATAAGCACCAATTTAAAAAAGGGATGGGAACATTACTCCAATGCATACTGATTTCCCTTTTTCAAAATGAGTGTTGAACCTTTTTAAGAAAATAAGAGTGAGGAGCACACAAACAGAAAAACAGAGGGAGAAAAAGAATAAGAAATTCATATCTTATTCATTGATATTAACAAAAAAAATGACTCTTAGTTTGTGAAACATGGCTTTGATTCATTGAGGCTAAAAGTTGGACTTGGAGCAACCTTTCACAAGAATTCATTATCATTTCATTGTTGTTAACATGTACACATTCTAGTTCTTATTAGAATAACCTTTCAATGGTATCAAAGCCAAGGTTAATTGCTTTATATTTGAATAATATAATTACTCATTGTTTGACCTCACATGTTTGAAAGTTTTAGTATCTAATAATAGATCTAATACTCCTTCAATTTTTTGGGGGGTATCAAATTTGTTGATAGTATTCTTATTTTAGATAAAGAAGAAGGAATGATTCAAATAATATATATTTGAACGTGGAGAAGAAGCAGTAAGTTTTTTTTTTTTCATAAGAATCGAATAGATGTGGTGAAAATGAAGAAGTAAAAAAAAAGCTTAATTTCTGTGAGATATATATTAGAATGACTTTGCTGAATAGAAAGAAGGTAGAAGCGATTTAAACAAAGTTATCCTTTATCAACAAGAATTCTCTTTTTTTCCCTTGTAGTACTACTTCATATTGTAGTACAACTCTTTCTTGTTTTAAAAAAGGAAGAAAAACGTGTGAGCCTCTAAAAGAAGGCTAACTGATTCTGTTATACTTATTATGAGAAAATAGTTTGTACTCTCTATTTTTTGTGTTTGCTAAATGAGTCAACATGGACTTTAATTATTTTTAAAAAAATAATAATAATTAAACAAAAGAAACAAAAAGAGTGATATGACATGTTTGTTCTTTAAATATTTATTTTGAAAAACGTGTTTAGTTTCGTTTAGGAATATAAATTGTTATTTCTCTTTTTTTATAAAAAAAATAATTCTCTCTCCGTCCCATTTTATGTGGCACTTTTTGGATTTCAAGATTCAAACAAATCTATATTTGACCATAAATTATCCATCGATTTTTTAAACATTTTGAATTTTCAATTATTGTGACTTATAGTAATTTTTACGTAATTTACAAATATATAAATTTTATTTCAAAAAAATTGAAGATTCCATGTGCAAATTCTTGTTAGAACTTAAATTGTTTGACTTGAAAAATGAAAAGTGTCACAAAAATTGAAATAGAGGGATTATAGCATTTAATGTGACTTTGAGTATTATTTGTTTTGAAGATCTTATATTCATCAAGTCACTTCATTTCTTTATATATTATTTTTAAGGGGATTAATAAAGTACTGAAAGGGTTGATATATTATAAATAGCCATATGTTTATATATGTGTGGAAATATATTATGGTTTTGAAAAATAATTAAATTGGTATTGTAATAATTCTTTAGGAGTAAACTCTTTTTTAATAAATCCTCTTGTCTTCTACCATAAATTCCTGACATACGTTGTTGCATTAAATGGTCTTTCACAGTGAATCTTGAAGCTAGATGGCAAGCGTGATCATATAGAATCATAGTCTAGTATTTAAGTATTTATTTTGTTTGTGCATATTATGTAATGAACACCTTTGATTATATTTTAATATGAATATATGTGTATTTTATCCTATTTTGGATTGGTGTGTTGTTATTCTAGTGTGCATTATCATATGGTGTTAATTATTAGATATATAAGTCCTTTTTATCATGGCCTAAAATATATTAGGATACACATTAAGAAATTAATTGCAAATTTTGATTAAATATTTAATTTGTAGATGATGATTGGATGCTTATATGTCTTTTCAATTTTACATTAAATATGAAAACATTATGAGAATTAATTTGTTTGAATGTGTATGACACATGCAAAATGGATTTAAAAAATTCTTGTCTTCTTATATCTCGAGACAGACATTACATCAAAAGTACCATTGCTGACTTGAACAAAGGTGAAAAACTTAACCGTGACAATTACGACATCTGGAGTCGTAAAATATGGTATATACTGGAACAACAAAATGCTCTAGAAGATATAAATTATTTTTTGAATCAATCAGAAGAGAGTAACACTACACAACACAGAAGGGATTTTGAAGCTTTCAAAGCTTGAGAAAAGGCTAATTTCACTGCACGTGAAATAATAGTTAGTTCTATGATTGATGACCTCATACATGAATGTGAGGAATTCCCTACTAAGCATGCTATATGGGTACATCTAAGAGGAACGTATGGGCGTACGTCTGTAACCCACCTCCGACAGTTAACTATGAAATTTGACACTTATAGGAAGTGTCATGATCAAAATGTCAAACAACATCTTAGGGTGATGTCAAACAACATCTTAGGGTGATGTCAAACATTATAGCTCAACTCAAGAGTGTTTGCCATGTTCTTTCAGATGAGAAACAGGAAGTGATTTGATTTCTTCCCAATAATTAGGAACATTTGAAGGTTAACTTGACCCATAATGATAGATCAAAACTTTTTCTGATGTTGCTCGACATGTTGAACTTGAAGATGAGCAGCTTGGTGCTGTTAAAGCTGCTTCTAATGTCTTTGTGGTAAAGTCAAGTGGTACAAAATCTTCATGCTTCAAGCGGAAGAGAAATTGGTAAAGAAATGGGAAAGACAAAGAGATCGTAGAAGGACCCTCCAAGTAAAAAAAGTTCAATTCCAAGAAAGGAAAATGGTTTTTTCAAGAAGAGAGACAAGAGCGAAATGAGTGCAACAATTGCCAGGTGTTGGAGAATTTTACTCGTGAATGTACCAAGCCTAGAAAGGTAGTATTTCTAAATGCATCCCTATGTTCTACATATGTTTATAGCACTTCTTTACTAACTGAATCTTATCCTATGTGGATTGTAGACTCGATATCCACCGACCACGATAGTCGAGATAGTGAAGTGTTTGTGAAGTTTTGTCGAGTTTCATATAAATCAAGGTGGATCTACGTAGGAAATAATTCTAAGGTGGAATTCAAAGGTATAGACATTTTCAAAGTGGACTTGTCTGGTGGTCGTTCCTTGATGTTGCATGACGTCCTATATGCTCTAGAGATTCGACGAAACTTAGTAGTTGTGTTTGTTCTTTTCAATGTTGGTTTTGATTTATTTTTTAGTCGTAATGGTGTTAGAATAACTCTAGATAATGTTTTATATGGTTTTGGACTTCGTTAGGATGGTTTTATCGTTTTATATTGTAATCCTTCAACTTATGACTACTATGTTGACCGTTGTGTAATGGCATGTTATTCAAGTGATAATGATATCAATGTTATTACATCGCATGCACTAATAGATCACACAGGGCAAGATTGAATGAATAGGTTGATAAAGGAAGGACATTTAGGTTCTTTCACCAATATCGATAGGCCAACTTGTGAAAATTGTGTTGCTGGAAAGAATACATATAAACCATTTCGAAAGGCAAAAAGAGTGGCCTTTTTACTACAATTAATCTATTATGATATTTGTGGTCCAATGAATGTGAAGTAATGGTTTGGTACTACACACTTCATTACATTTACTGATGATATCACGCGCTTTGGTTATGTCTATTTGATTTCTCATAATTCTGAAGCACTTGAGTACTTTAAAGATATACGAATGAAAATGAAATCAATTATAATTAGATAAAAGCATAAAGGCTTTAAGAACCGATCGAGGACGTGAATATTTGTCAAAATAATTTGAAGAATTATGTATTGAAAAAGGTATTATCAAACAGTAAACTACTCCTTATACACCCCAAAAAAATGGTGTAGCTGAAAGAAGGAATAGAACTTTAATGGACATGACAAGGTTAATGATGACACAGACAAATTTGTCTATCTCTTTTTGGGAAGATGCATTATCAATTGAGGCTTACATATTGAATAAGGTGCCTTCTAAATCAGTATATTAGACTCTTTATGAACTTTGGAGTTGTCATAAAACAAACATAAACGATTTACGACCTTGAGTTGTGCTGCATATATTAAAGATCATTTTGGTGAGTTTGGTTAACTAAGACCGAAAAGAAAGAAATGTATCTTTATAAGATACTCAGAACACTCCAAAGGGTATGTGCTTATTGAGGAACTGGAGAGGATGGAAATAATACTAAAATTGTATCACGAGATGTCAGATTTTTGGAAAATGATTTTCCCAAAAATGATGAAATTGGTGAAGGTGAGCCCCTATATGAAATGTTGAATTTGAAAGATCAGGTAAAGTCTTTAGGTATACTTGATAACTCTATAGATCAAGAAATGATTTCTGGTCTAAGTGGGAGTTATGAATCCAAAAATCTTATGAAGAAATCTAAACTTCCGTTTCGTAAGAGTACAAGAAAAGGTATACCTAAATGATCTTATGAGATTGGGGATTATATTTTCTTGGTATCTTTTGCAGAATTGGATGAACCAACTTCTATAACTGAGGATTTATTGAGCCTTAAAAAGGATGAATGATTAAAACTGATGAAAGAAGTATTAGAGTTCATAAAAAATAACAAAGTTTGGGATCTAGTTGACCTTCCTAAGGAACATAAAGCTACTGAGAATAAATGAATTCTCAAAGTTAAGCAAAAATCAAATGGGTCAATAGAAAGACACAGAGTACGATTGGTAGCAAAAGGTTTTACTCAAGAAGTTGGAATAGACTATGAGGAAACTTTTTCACCAACTGTCTAGTTTACTTCCATGCGATTACTATTAGCTATTGTTGCACGTTTAGATCTACATGGAACAACTAGTAAGTTTCATTGTCAAAAACTAAGAAAACAAAGTTGTAAATTGAAAAGACCAATTTATGGCCTAAAGCTATCTTCAAGGTAGTGGTACTTGAGATTTCATAACGAGGTGATGTCATTTCATTTCACCATGATCGATGAAGACCATTGCATAAAAGTCTAAGAGAAATTTCTTAATTCTTTCTCTTTACGTAGATTATATTTTATTAGCTCGAAATAATTTGGAGTATGTAAAAATTGTCAAGTCATGGCTTTCAAAATCGTTTGATATGAAAGATATGAGTGAAGCTGACTATATATTAGGTGTTAAGATCCAAAGAGACTATTCCAAGAAATTTTTGAGTTTATCCCAAGAAACTTGCACAAATAAAATATTGGAATGCTTTTGAATGAATAATTGAAAATCCATGAATACTCCTGTTGTAAGGGGTGAAAGTTTAAGCCTTGAAATATGTCCAAAGCCTGAAAAAGAAAAGAAAGACATGTCTCGAGTTTCATATTCTAGTATTGTCGGGAGTTTGATGTATGCTATGATGTGCACTCACCTAGACCTTTGTTATGCCGTAAGTTTGGTTAGCAAGTATCAATCCAATCCTGGAAGAGATCATTGGAAAGCATTAAAGAGAATATTTCTATACCTGAAGGGAACATCAAATCATTCACTATGTTATAGTGGATCTTATTTATTCATAAAAGGATTGGGCTAGTGACCAGAACGATAGAAAATTAACATTCGATTATGCTTTCACACTTAATGGTGGTGTTGTTTATTGGAAAAGTAAGAAATAAACTATCACAGCTCTCTCAACTATGGAATTTGAATTTGTGGCTTCTGCATCTGTACTACAAGAAGTTGTTTGGTTAAAGAGATTATTTGAGCATTTGAATATTGCAAATAATTCCAAGGTCTCATGATTCTATATTGTGACAGTCCAGTGGCTATCACATACACGAAGGATCCTAAGTATCACAGCAAGACCTAAAACATTGACATCAAGTATAACTTTGTGAGAGATATAGTAGCAAGTGGAGAAATAAATTTGCAATACATTCCTACTCATGAAATGATAGCTGATCCTTTTACTAAGGCAATATTTAGAGACTTATTTGAGAAACATGTTAAAGCTCTAGGTTTCTGTAGAATATGATAATATTTATGTATTGTAAAATAACTTGATAGTTATAATATTCTCATCAATATATGACTACTTTGAATTTTTACTCATATCTCATATGAATGTGATATTGATTTTAGAAATAAGGTGTGTCAAACAAGTCACGAAATTGGCTCTCTCACATGAGCAATCACCTCTTACGTTGAGGAACGTGAAAGGATGAGTTTCACCACCATATTATGACTTATTTTATTAGCCAAATAAGAGTCTCTGTAACAAGATATATTTGAGGATTATTAAAAAGAGAAGGTCGGGTATCTAGAGGTGTCTAGATCAAGATCCGTACGATGTTGAATTGATCAAAATAATGAGGCACAAGCACCAATATAAGGTGAGAACATTGTAGCACGTGTTTCATACCATGTGTGTTAAGACATTAATGGGTTAATGAATTAATGGTTCCCACTTCTTCATTTTGTGAGACCCCAAAAAGTAAAATTAAGTTTTCATTGGATAGCCATCGACCTTTTACTATTTCTTGAAGTTTCTATCGGTGTTTTTACTTAAGCATGTTACTTATAGCGATGAGTGATTCGATAAAGTAGTGCATGTCTAGGAAAGCAATTGATATGGAACATATAGATTCGAGTAGAAAGGAAAGATGAGTAAAGTGAACAAATTAACTCATATACACAAGCCGGCTATTACACACGAGTGTAATTGTGTATATAAAGCTAAACATAAACTCGAGTTAACCTCTTTAAAAGGATGAGGGATCAAATAATCAACTACTAAAGTAGTGACTGAAGTCTGGGGTATTGTGAGTAATAGTGTCCTTAACTTAATAGTGAATTATTTCCACATGTGATTGAATTCCTATGTAGGGCTTGTAAGTACCTTGAAGGAAAGCCTTGGTACACACAGGTCAGAAAAATTATTTGTCGTATGAATTGCGTGTTTTGTTGATATCATATTGATTTGGGTCTTGTCCACCATGTGCGAAGTAGGAGATGTAAATTTTGAGTCATTGATCTCCTATGTGGATTGAACCAACCCAATATGATCCGACCTGAAGTTACTTTTTCTGAAAAAGAGATAAGTACCAATTTGGAAAAGGAGTGGGAATAGTTACTTTGTAACTGCTCCAACGTATACTGATTTTTCTGTTTGTAAATGGGTGTTTAACGCTTCTAATTAATAAAATAAGAGTGAGGAACACAAAGACAAAAAAAAACAGAGGGAGAAAAAGAATAACAAAATTCTATCTTCTTCACTGATATTAACAAAACAAAAGTGACACTTAGTTTGTGAAACATATCATTGATTCCTTGATTCTCAAAGTTGGACTTGAAGCAACCTTTCACAAGACTTCGTTATCATTCCGCTGTTATTAACAGGTACACATTCTCGTTCTTGTTACAATAATCTTTCATTATAAATAACTGTAATAACTTATTAAACTATTTGAAAAAAAAATAACCTATCAAGTCTAACTAAAAAATAAATGACTTGTAATGTGAAGTCTTAAGTCAATAATACTAAATTAAATGAAACTAAAAATATAACATAAGGTCTAAATTCAAAACAAATTAGTCGTATGTCAAATTTCAATATAATATACATGATGAATTTAAAAGGAAATAGTAAGTCTATAACCTTACTCATCAATTAATTCCACTTTGATTTAAAAATTAGAACACTAACAATATGTAACACCCGAAAAATTAGTAGGTGAAACTAGAGCCTTACGTAAGAGTTTTAGAGTTTGATGTGTGGTTTAGAGTTGTAAAATAGCTCCCCGTACTTAGAATAAATATTTTGGGGGCTAAACGTCAAGGTAGGACCCCCCCAAGGACCAACCAACGTGTCACGACCTGGAGTTACCCCGTAGAAGCGACATAACGTACTTGACCCCGAAAGGGTTGCATATAAGCCCTTAGCATAATCATACACATAAAGTCATAAGAATAATGAGGAAAATTTAAAACTTTTATAATCAAAGTCACACTTCATTTTCATAATCAAAATCATAAGAATCTAGACTTTGTCTCCTTTACCATCAAAAACATAGAAATACAAAGCTTGGGACTTAGCCCTCTACATCAATAAAGTCTCAATATAAGAAGTACAATAGGAACTAAGAAATGGATAATCCATCCTTGAACTTGAGGGCTCACCACAACTTGGAGATAAGTAATCCAAGTCTTCTTCAAAAAAGGAGAGTGTATGTCACCTAGCTAGAACCTACACTTATCAAAATGTATAAGAAGTAGGGGTTAGCACAAATATGTACTAAGTATGGAAGGATGCATAAAATCCTTTAAATATGATAAAAAGGACATTTTAGTTGAAAAGTATGCATTTATCATTCTTTGAAACCAACTTGCATTTTCAATGTAAAAGGCAAGCTATAAGCACATTTGTACTCATAACATAGTAACATCAATACCATAGCAACCCCTAAGAAGCACTTGTGCAATGTATGGTTGGCATCCGATAATACCAACCATACTAAGTACTCCCTTGAACCTTAGTCATACATATCATCTTCAGACCTCATCATAATCAATAGTCATCAATAAAGAAATAGTCATATACATTACTTGAACATAACGAAAGTCATTCATGACAACTATCCATTCAACATACATGCATCCATTCATATCTCATCATAACATAAAAGAACCATCCCATAACATCCTATTAAGTCTACCTGTGCAATGTAAAAGTGAAGGCCCATACCCCCACTCCTACTAAGTAAAACTCACCAAGAAATCATAGTGTAGTTCATGTCTCATTCATTGTCTTATCATAAAGGGAAGAATAGCCATAACCTTGTGAGCTACATGGAATCCGGTGTCGTGTAACCCACACCAAAAGAAGGTGTTCTACTTGCCTAAGGTTGAACTAAATGTGTTAGCTTTTAGGTGGATCCACTAGCTAAGTCCTATGTAGGCACATAGTTATGGGATAGGGAGATTTCTTCTAGAAACCCGACCTATTGCATTGGAGGAGGAGCTTCCATCACATGAGTTTACTTTAGATGACCCGACCTATTGCATTGACGGAAGGGCCTTTAACTCGCTTTTCATATCCACTCAGTACTAAGCATTATTTCCTAAATTATACTAATTAGTCTTGAATTGTATTTACATGAGTGAAGGAGTGTTCTACCCTTCATTCAATACAACTCATAGAATAGCTCATAGATTCGTTTAGGTGAGAACTAACTTTCAACCTTAGAATCATCATTAAAATGTGAGTAAACCTTTCTCATTATTGTTCATAGTGTTTTCAAAGAATTAGCCTTTCAATCAACACAAAAACATCATCATCATCCTAGACAAGTCATACATGATCATGTGTAAGGGTAAGGGGAGTAACCTTTCAACAATACCACAATTTACACAATAGTCATAGGATCTTTACCTTACAAGTGATTCATAGGTCCATACATCACTTTCAACCATATGTACAAACTTTAGCAATTTACCCTTTCAAGGGTCATGAATCATGTCTTACAATCACACTTAGAAATACTAATTTATGCATGAATAAAACAAGATTCAATAACTAGATTAACATAGATACAATTCATAGTAAGCATCTTGCATCAATACACACATCACAATTCATGAAATTGGGGTCATAGGGTAGTTCATGGGTTCATGGGGAGTTTTACTATAAAAATCACCACTAAATGTCAAATCATCCATAATATAAGACAATTAACATTATGAAATCATTTTTGAGAAGAACCCATGGCTAGAAAAAAAAACCTAGTTTTTGAACAATATCCTAAATTTTGAAATTAGAGTCGAAAGGCTTCATAGAGAAAAGTGTTCCATGAATCAAGGCTCCCATAGCTTAATTGAAGCCTTGCCCACGAATTGGAGTTGAGCAGATGGATTCTTGAGCCCTATTCTTCAAGCTCTTGGTGTTCTTCAAAGGAGGAACTATAGAGACAAAATTATTGGAGAGGAGAGGATTTTGGGGAAATATTTGGGTGTTGTGAATTAATGACCAAGTCTTGTGAATTTTGACTTAAAAACAATATATAAACTTCCCCTAAAAATACCCAAAACACCCCCAGATTAATTGGACTAAAAAGGAAATGACTCTAACTACCCTCATTTAAAAATCACGCCCAGGTGTCAGAGCACCTTCACGAGCTGTGGTGAGGACCACGACTCATGGTCCTTCTTGTGAAGGTTTGGGAAAGTAACTCCGTCAACGTGACACAAGGCTCACATGTCCAAGGCATCACCACGAAGGGCTCTACGAGCCGTGGTAAAGACCACGAGTCGTGGTCCCTCTCATTGTCCATGAGGCAGTGGCCTTTCCACTTGGGACCATTGGCTATTTGCCTAAGGAATCTTCACTATCACCTCCCGTGGTTGTGGTCATGACCACAGACTGTGGTGATGGCCGTGAAGTTTGAGGCAGTAGCTAGGAAAAGTGGTGGCCATATTTATATGGCCAAGGGATCTTCACGAGCCCCCTTCACAAGCCGTGGTGAGGACCACAGTTTGTGGTGCCCCTCATGAAGGGTGAGGCAGTGTGCTATAGGCTAGGGGCAGCCTTGGCTTGGATCTTTCGCCATGGCACTTGCCTCATGGCCTTGACTGCTATAGCCCTCATTCAAGACGTTCATCCTCACGTTTAGGCTCTAGTTAAACCTACCATTTTTTGGAGTGTTACATTATCTCCCCCTTGGGAACATTCGTCATCGAATGACGATTTAGACACCTAACGAAAATAAAGACTCAAGACTAGCAGCCCACCATGCATGCAACATAACAAAATGCACAATCCATAGGAGGAAACATCAGGTCCATCTCAAGGCATAAACAATGCAATCACAAGGAAGTAGGAACTACATCCACAACCCAACATGCACAAAACTCATCATTTCATATCATTTTTAGGACGAACTACCTTCTTTAACTCAAACAAGTTCAACACAACAATAATGAGCCAATATTCCATATCATCACAAGTATAGCAAAACATGTTCATTAATTAACCTCATGAAGTCAAATCATCATACTAAAGTGCAAACCAACATAAGGAACATATAAATCATGAAAACTCAATATATGCTAAACATGAATTCTCATAAGAACATGCACAACATAAGGAAATCATAAGAAAACTCATAGCACATATGACTTCTAAAACACCAAACTCATGAAGCTATTTACCTCAAGTTGGGATAGGAGTAGAAGGAAAAAGATGAGGATAGTGGGACTTCATATCGGCCTCGGCCTCCCATGTAGCACCCTCAACTAAGTGATTCCTCCATAAGACTTTAACGAAAACTACCTCTTTATTTCTCAAACTCTTTACTTGCCGGTCCAAAATCTCCACCGGGACCTCTTCATAAGAAAGGTTCTCATCAACTCCTAAACCCTCTAAAGGAATGATGGACACTAGATCACCAATGCACTTTTTAAGCATGGAAACATGAAACACCGTTTGAACCTGAGCCAACTCATTTGGCAAGTCCAATTCATAAGCACTTTCCCAACACGTTTCAAGATTTATTATGGGCCCACATCTGGGGACTAAGCTTCCCCTTCTTACCAAACCTCATTACACCTTTCGTAGGTGAGATTTTCAAGTATACTCAATCACCAACCTCAAATTCAAGATCCCTCCTTCTAACATCGGCATAAGATTTTTGCCAACTTTGGGCTGTCTTCAACCTCTCTTATAAGTCGGACCTTTTCAATGGACTCATAGACTAGTTTAGGACCAATTAGAGCAAAATCAGCTACTTCAAACCACCCAACCATAGATCTACACCTCCTACCATAAAGTGCTTCAAATGGAGCCATGGCAATACTTGAGTGGCAACTATTGTTGTAAGCAAATCCTATCAACGGTAGATGGTTATCCCAATTACATTGGAAATCTATGACACACGCCCTCAACATGTCCTCTAAGGTTTGAATGGTGTATTTCACTTGACCATCCATTTGAGGGTGGAAAGAGGTACTAAGTTTAACATTGATACAAAGCCCTTGTTGGAACTCCTTCCAAAAATGTGAAGTAATTGAGTACCCTGATCCGATATGATAGATAGAGGAACCCCATGCAACTTCACTTTCTCCTTGATGTACAATTAGGCATAGTCTTCCGCCGAAAATAAAACCTTGATGGGAATGAACTAGGATGTAGTCATCCTATCAACAATGACCCAAATTGATTCATGTTGCCTTCGAGTATGAGGCAAACCCACCACAAAGTCCATATTCACCTCCTCCCACTACCAAGTGGGAATATTTATATCTTGGAGCAAACCTCCCGGTCTCAAGTGTTCGGTCTTAACTTGTTGACAATTCAAACACTTGGCTACAAAACCCGCTATATCCTTCTTCATGCAATTCCACCAATAGACTTCCCGTCACAGTACATCTTGGTGGCTCCCGGATGAATAGAATACCGCAAACCATGATCCTCTTCTAAAATTTTCTCTCTCAAGCCATCAACATTCAGAACACATAATCTACCCTAGTACTTAAGCACCCTATCTCCCCCTTGGCAGAAAGCCTCAACGGACTTGTTGAGAACCGATTCTTTCAATTCCATTAAGATATGTTCAAGGTGTCACTACAACAAAAATAATTTTTAGCGGCAATAAATAGACACAATAATAAAGAGCGCTAAAGTCTTTACCTGCATTAATTATGTGTCATTAGATCCAATATCGCTAAAGGCTTTAGGGACATATACAAAGAGTAATAATTACCGCTAAAAATACATAATTAGCGGTAATTGAGTTATTGTCATTAATTAATTACCGCTAAAGATCATTTTTTATGTAGTGTGTTACTTGGACTTTATATCAACAATAGAAGACGATTCAGAACTATGATGGACCATGAATCTACCCTTGGTGGAATCCACTAGTTGGACACCTAACCGGGCCAACCTATGCACATCACGAACCAATTCATTTTTTTCATCTTTTACATGAGTCACACTATCCATGGACAATCTACTTAAGGCAACCACAACCACATTAGCTTTTCTAGGGTGGTATAGGACACTCATGTCATAATCTTTCAAAAGTTCTAACCACCTTCTTTGTCGGAGATTCAAATCTTTTTGGCTAAACACATATTGAAGGCTCTTGTGGTCGGTAAACACATCTACATGGACCCCATGTAGATAGTGTCTCCATATTTTCAAGACAGAAACCTCCACTGCTAGTTCAAGATCATGGGTCGGGTAATTCTTTTCATGAATCTTGAGTTGCCTTGAAGGATAGGCAATCACCTTACCATGTTGCATGAGAACACACCCCAAACCTACTCTCAAGGCATCACAATATACTACGAACCAGTCGGTACCTTTCGGTAAAGTCAACACCGGAGAGGAGGTGAGTCTACCCTTCAATTCTTCGAAGCTCTTCTCACAAGCCTCCGACCACTCAAATTTAGACTTCTTTTGAGTCAAAGTCGTTAATGGAGAAGCGATGGATGAAAAGCCATCAACAAATCTCCTATAATACCCGGCCAAACCCAAAAAGCTTCTAATATCGGAAGGAGTTAAGGGTCTAGGCCAACTCTTGACCGTATCCGTCTTCTTAGGATCAACCTCTATACCCATACCCGACACAATATGTCAAAGGAAAACAACCAACCTTAGCCAAAACTCACACTTGCTAAACCTAGCATATAATTGGTGGTCTTTAAGGACTTGCAATACTATCCTCAAATAATCCTTATGTTCACCCTCACTCTTTGAATAGATTAAAATATCATTGATAAAGACGATCACAAATGAATTAATGTATTGTCTAAACACCCAATTCATTAGGTCTATGAATGCCGACGGGGCATTTGTTAGCCCAAAATACATAACCACAAATTCGTAGTGATCGTACAGGGTCCTAAAGGTCGTCTTGGGAATGTCACACCCTCTTACCCTTAGTTGATGGTAACCTGATTGAAGATCTATTTTGGACAAAATGGTAGCCCTTGTAGTTGATCAAACAAATCATCATTCCTAGAAAGTGGATACTTATTCTTTATAGTCAACTTGTTCAATTGGCGGTAATCAATACACATCCTAAGGGACCCATCTTTCTTTTTCACAAACAATACCGATGCACCCCATGGAGATATGCTTGGTTGAATAAAACCCTTATCTAACAAGTGCTTGAATTGTTCCTTCCCTTCAACTCTTTCAATTCGGCCAGAGCCATTATAAAGGGAGGGATATATATGGTTTGTGTATCCGACAAAAGATCAATGCCAACGTCTATTTCCCAATCTGGAGGAACACCGAGCATGTCATCGGGAAAGACTTCTAGATACTCTCTCACTACGGGGACCGACTCTAAAAAAGGGACATTGGACTCAACATCCATAACCCTAACAATATGATACATGCACCCCTTGGAGATCATTTTTCTAGCTTTTAGACATGAAACAAATTGACCTCTAGGAATAGAATTCCCCCCTTTCCACTCTAAAATTGTCTCTTTTGGAAATTGAAATTTGACCACTTGGGTCCTACAATCTATTGAAGCACAACATGCATGCAACCAATCTATGCCCAAAATCACATAAAAATCAAGCATGTCTAACTCTATCAAATCAACCAAAGTGACTTTATGAGACAAAGAAATAGAACAACTCCTATATACTAGTTTAGCTACAACCAAGTTACCAACTGAGGTAGAAACCGAAAAAGGCTCTATTAGGGTTTCGGGGAGTACATCAAATTTCATAGCCACATAGGGTGTAAAAAAATATAAAGTGGCACCGAGGTCTAATCATGCATAAACATCCATGGAAAAGACTTGCAACATACCTGTTACGAAATTCGGGGAGCACTTTTGGTCACCTCTTGGTTGAAGAGCATAGAAGTGATTCTTCTTAGGAGCATCAGAATTGGAACCACTAGGAGGAGCTTGATTTCCCTCTCTTCGCTTGTTCGTACGGGTTGGACAATCCTTCAATTGATGCCCACTTTTTCCACATCCATAGCACACACCCAAACCATTAAGACATTTTTACTCATGCTTCTTACCACACTTGGAATATGTAGGCCTCTCCATGGAAGATCCACCCCTATTGCCTCCTTGAGGCTTAGGGTTAGACACCCTATCTTTGTTGGTCTTCGGAGTATTAGAGGAGCTTTGGTTGGAAAACCTCTTCTTGAACCTTGGTCCACTTTGACCCTCAAACATACCTTTAAAAGAATTACCATCATCAGACCTCGCCCTTTTTAACTCTCTATTCTTCTTCCTAAGCATTGTCTCCTTAACTTGTTGAGCATACACCATTAGACGTGAAATGTGCATATTGTCATGAAGCATTGCCGCACAACATTCTTCCTTAATTGAGTCGAACACCCCCATCACAAATCGGCTCATTTCATCTCTAGGATTAGACACTAAATATGGGGCATACTTGGACAACTTAGTGAATTTTAAGGAGTATTCTTGGACACTCATACCTCCTTGACGAAGGTTGATAAATTCCTCCACCTTTGCTTCTCTCTTTTCCTGTGGAAAGAACCTATCAAGGAATGCCTTCTTGATCTTAATGTGGGTTGATTGATTATAGAAGCATGTAAATGGGTTTTGTTTAGATTAATTGAATTGATTGAATTATCATGCAGTAAAATCGAGCAATAGATCTTAGACGAATTCCACTTTGAAGCATGACTCTTTCTATTTCCTTACTGGCACATGAGTTATCTCTCTTCCTCTGGCGGCATGCTTAACACATGCAAGTCGAACGGGAAATGGTGTTTCTAATGGCGGATGGGTGAGTAACGAGTAAGAACCTACCCTTGGGAGGGGAACAACAGTTGGAAACGACTTATTACCCATACCTAATGTAGAAATTCTAGATGTTGGGTTGAATGTGACTCATGATTCTTGTAAGGTATATTATGAGAATTGTACATGAATATGAGAATTATGCATGTGCTTCAAGATTTATGTTGAGAATGAAGATTCTATGATCATGGAGTAATTGTGGTATTGATTGAAAGGTCATTCTCCCCTATACCCTTACACATTATTATGCATGAATTATTTATGACTATGATGATCTTGGTTCGTTGATTGAAAGACTATTCCCATGAACACACTATGAACATTATGTGAAAGGTTTACTCACATAGTAATGATTCTAAGGTTGAAAGGCTATTCTCACCTATTTAATCTATGAGCTATCATGATACCATGTTGGTTTGAGTTCTAGGGCATTCTTCCATGACAATGAACTTAAGTAAATACTTAACATGAATTTAACGGGAATTATGCTAAGAACTGAGTGGATATGAGAATGGGATGAAAACTTTCACGTTAGTTAGTCTGTCTTTCCAAGATAGTTATCTCATGAGATGGAAACCTTTTATGTCAGTTAGTCCGGGTTACTAGAAGCAATCTCCTTATCTCGTAACTATGTGCCTACATAGGTCTTTAGCTAGTGGATCCACCTAAGCTACCAAACATGAGTTCTACCTTAGGCAAGTAGGACACCTCTTTTCTGTGTGGGGGCATGACACCGGATTCCATGTAGCTCACATAGTCTATGTCGGTTAAGGCTATATTTCCTTACATGACAAGAATATGAATATGACAAGAACATGAACATGAACTATACTTATTACTTCTCAATGAGCTCTACTCAGTGTGAGTGGGGGCATGGGACTTCACTTATACATTGCACAAGTAGTCTTTGAAAGGGGTTATGGTATGGTTTTCTTATGCTATGAAGATATATGAATGTATGCATGTATGATATAGATTGTTTCTAAGAGTGACCTTACTTGCTACAAGCTATGAACATGAATGTTTCCTTGTCTATGAGTGTTGGCTATGGTTGAGGTCAAGGTATGATATGCATGATTATGGTGGCCTAAAACTGGTACTTTGTATTAGATAGGATTATGGGATCTTATCTATGCATTGCACAAGTATAGCTTAGGGTTGCTTATGGGGTGCTTTGACTTATGATTCTTCACAAATGTGCATGATGACTCTAAACTTGATAAAATGTGTGGTTTCAACTAAATGTCCCTTTTTAGCATGTTTTCAAGGATTTTTGCATCGCTATCATACTTAGTGCAATTTTGTGCTAACCCATATTCTCTATATTTTTCTATAAGTGTAGGTCCCGGTCGTTGAAGTGTACTTCTACCATTGTGCAAAGATTGGATTCACTATTCTCCACGCTTTTGGTGAGTCCTCATGATTCGAGGACGGAAGTTGTTCAATTCTAGTTTCTTCTACTTTTCCATTTGAGACTATGTTGTAAAGGGCTTGGACCCTATTGATACTTGATTGTAATAGATGGTTTATTGATACAATGTCTAGACTTCCATTTGGTTTAATGAAAAGACTTCGATTGTAAAAAGTTTTAATTCTGCATCATTTCTATTACTTGTGTTTATGATATGCTAAGGGCTTGTATAAGACCCCTTCGGGGTAGAGTACACTATGTTATATCTAGGGGGTACCCCTAGGTCGTGACAAAATATTATGCCAGGTAAAAAAAGCAAGACATAAAAAATAGATAATATGAAAAATCCATGGACACACGTGAAGTAAATGTAGAGAATGAGAAAGAAATGAAATATAAAAAATAAAACATAAATTTTTAGAAATTATATAGTAAAAATAAAAAATAATTTAAAAGAAGAGAAATAAAATATAAATTATGATGAAAAAAAAAAGATAGAAATAAAAAGAAAAAATTAAAAAGTAAGCAACTCGTAATTACACCATGTACTTACCAACAATTCACAACCCCTTCCTGAGAATTGGAGTGTGTAATTACCCCTTGCCGATTACACTTATTACCTGACCAACCAAACAGGACAGATAGTGTAATTACACTCAATTACACCAAATCCAATTACCAGGGTGGCTTTCCAAACAAACCCTTAATTCTTTGGTGGAATTTGTAGTCCTTTTCCATAATGGATTATGAAATCATCAATAATTAATGTCATTATTTAATTTCAATGTATTGAAAACATGATTGAAGAATATATCCAACTTTTAAGTTAAGGGGTAAAAATGTCTAAAAAGAAACTAGTTTATAGTGTGAACATGTCTTTTTACCATTCTGGTCAAATTCTGGCTAAGCTTTTGTAATGATCGGTTCCATCATTATAAAAAAGCCAACGCGGAAAAATTTTAGGCTGGAATACTTTTTCGAAGTAACTTGAAATTTCCCAATCTAGTCCAGATTTGGACAAAATCGGAGTCTTCAAAGTCTAGGGAAATCTGGTAGAAATTGGGTGATTTAATTATGAATTTGATCACATGAGTGGATAGATAAGTCGTTAAGAAATCCGTACGACTTTATAGAATTGAATTCGGGTGAGTAGAACTCTCAAAATTGATCTTACGGTGAACGGGTATTTTTTGAGTATCATTGGTTGAAGGTGTGTTGTAAAATGGGGGTCTTGGAATTATTAAAATAGCTCACTAGTTCCGCACAAGCCGCTGGAGTGGAATTTATGCCGCTAGGGCGGGGCCGATATAGCAAGGTGAGTGCCGCCATGGCGGGGCAGACGCGACTTAAAGTCGGAAATAAACCCCAAAAATGCTTTATTCTGCAATTTTCGAACTTGAAAGCTAAGGAACGAACCCAAGGATTTTCTTGACAGTTTTCCACCATTCTTGAGGCTAAAGGTAAGATTTTAACTCCCCAAATCCATTTTTTGATCAAAATAACGTAATCTAATGGTAATTATCGATGGGGAATAGTTTTGATCTAAGAATTATGATGGAAAAAACCCTAATTTGGGTAGTGGGATCATGGGTATGATTTAGGGTTGTTAGAATTAATCCTAGTAATTAGTGATTGTTTATTGTTTCCCGTATTATATTGATTGTTTGTAGACCAAGAACAAGAAGAACGAATTTGAAAAGGGAAGAATCAAGTTTCTTAGGGTTTCAAGCTTTTTCCAATGTAGGTGATGGTTGTGATTCTATGATTGTGTGATATATGTTTGTTCTTGCTTCATTATGATACATATATGTATGCAAATGTTGCATTATTGATATTAATTGCAAATGAGGATATATGAATGATCAATGACATGAATCATGACTTGATTGTATGATTATGAGAATGTACTTTTTGATTGTGATTGTGGCTTTTTGAATGGATCGGGTGTTGCGTTCCGACACACTAACTTTGATCGGTTGCTATGTTCCAGTATAATTATGGGATCGGTTGCCATGTTTCGGCATAATTATGAAATCGGTTGTCACGTTCCGACATAAACATTGGATCGGGTACGACATTTCGGTATGATAAATATTTGGGTTTGGGTTCTATGAGAGGATCAATGATTTGACACAATTGTGTATCTTGAGAAATGTAAAATTGTGTATTGTTCATAAATGTTGATAATCTTGTATATGTTTGATATTATGCATGTGGTTATATTGTTGTAATGACTTATGTATGTTGCACTTAGTGGGATAATCGCATGATCCTACCAGTACACTGTGGTTGTGTACTGATACTGCACTTGCTCTTTCTTTGTTAAGTACAGGCCATCTTTAGGTGGCTATTGACACACATCGTTTAGAAGATTAGTGATCGCCGATCGAATTCAAGGGTAAGCCAGTTATTTCAGGCTGCCATGAGTTCTCCTTTCCTCTATGTCCACATTTCGGACATAAAATTTTCTAGTTAGTTATTAGTTCATTAGTTTGGGGACGTAAACCTTCTTGTTAGACTTATGGATCTTGTTAGATGTTTTGGTACATTGACTTTCAGGTTCTAGGTGTTATTTCTACATTGTTTAGTTGTTAGATCTTTTGAAAGTTTATGGGAACTTAAGTTTTTAGCTATTTGACTTGCTTCCATAACTTATGCATTAGTTTTTGGTTCAATTGCTTGGTTTGGGTTGTAGTAGTGATTCTCCCACCAGAGGGTTAGTGTGGGTGCTAATCACGATGGTCTGGATTGTGACAAAGTTGGTATCAGAGCATAGGTTTGTTGATCTCGATATACCAAAACAAGTCTAGTAGAGTCTTACAGAACAGTACGGAGACCTCTATACTTTCCTATTAAAATTTATACTATATAAATAAAATATTACTTATTTATAAATACTATTAAAATGTAAAAACTCCTGATATAATACTCTATAAATGAATTGTGAACTATATAATTGAAGTTTATCTTGATGAACACAAATATTTTTTTAGATTAATATGTTGAATATATAAAAGGGAGAAAAAAATTTATCTAACTAATTCAATATAAAATTTATTTATCGTCTACAACTAAACAAATAAAAATGTAATAAATAATACTCCCTCTGTCTCATTTTATGTGAGGCACTTTAACTTGACACGGACATTAAGAAAAATGGAACGACTCTAAAATGTTTCAAAAATACCCTTATTAATAAGTCTAAATTATTAGATAAAAAAATACTCCTACATCAGACATTGAATAGAAAATTTTATGACTTTTCTCTCTCCTCATAAGTTAATGTCAAATCACTCATTAATGTAAATCAAAAGAGTCCAATATACTCATTTCTCTCTCTTCTTTTTACTGCATTCTCCATTCTCCATTCTCTCTCCCTTAGTCTTTCAATGAACAAGATAGACTACAAAATATAATGACCTATTTCCGTCGTTATAGAAATACCAATGGGGGAAAATTTGGGGCCGGGAAACTTTTTCGTAGTATTTGGATTTTTCCAACCTAGTACAGATTTGGACGAAATTGGAGTCATTAAGGTATAGGTAAATCTGGTAACAATCAGGCGAATAATTTATGATTTCTATTCCATGAATAGTTAGATAACTCGTTAAGGAATCCGTACAACTTTACGAAATTGAATTCGGGTGAGTAGAACTCCCGAAATCGATCTTAGCGTGAAGGGTATTTTCTAAAGGTCGTTGGTTAGAGGTGTGTTGTGAAATGAGGGTCTTGAAATTCTTTAAATAGCTCACTGGTTCGTGCAAGCCGCCTTGGCGGGGGTTTTTGCCGCTTTGGCGGAACCGCTACACTGGGGTGAGGGCCTCTATGGTAGGTTTGACGTGACTTAAAGTCGTAAATAAACCCCTAAATGACCTTATTTTGCACTTTTCAATTTTTAGAGCTAAGGAACGAACCCCAGGCAACTCTTAACAGATTTTTACCATTCTTGAGGCTAAAGGTAAGTTTTTCACTATCCGAATCCGTTTTTCGACCCGTAAAACGTAATATAATAGGTAATTAATGGTGGGGGAGGGTTTTGATCTAGAATCTATGGTAGAAACAACCCTATTTTGGATACTTGGGATCATGGGTTTGATCTAGGGTTAATAGAATTGTTAGCAAATCGGGTAATTAGTGATTTTTTATTGATTCACGTATTGTATTGACTGTTTGTAGAACAAGAAAAAGCGGAATGAATCCAGAAAGGGAAGGATCAAGTTTGCTAGGGTTTCAAGCTTGTTTCAAAGTAGGTGATGGTTGTGATTTTATGATTGTGTGATGTATGTTTGTTCTTGCTTCATTATGATCCATGTATGTATATGAATGTTGCATTATTAATTATAGTTGTTGTAAATGGGATAGATGAATGATGACTTAAATGTATGATCTTAAGGATGTACTTGTGATTGTGATTGTGGTGTGTTGAATGGATCAGTTTCCACGTTCCGGCATAACTAACTTGGATTGGTTGTCTCGTTGCAGCATAATTATGGGATCGGTTCCCACGTTCCAGCATAATCATTGGATCGGATACCATGTTTCGGTATACTAACTATTTGGGCTTGGGTTCTATGAGAGGACCAATGATTTGATATAATTGTGTATCTTAAGAAATGTGAAGTTGTTCGTTGTTAGTAAATGTGGATAGTATTGTATATGTTCGATATATGCAAGTGATTATATTGCTGCGATGATTTTGTATGTTGCACTTAGTGGGATGGCCGCGTAATCCTACCAGTACACTGTGGTTGTGTACTGATACTGCACTTGCTCTTATTTTTGTTGAGTACAGGGCATCTTCAAGCGACTACTGGCAGACCTCGCTTAGGAGATCAATGATCATCCGAATTTAAGGGTGAGCCAATTCTTTCATGTTTCCATGGGTTCTCTTTTGTCTACGTCCACCATTTCCATACTTAGACTATGTTCTAGTTAGTTGATTAGTTCATTAGATTGGGGTTGCATTCCTTCTTGTTTAGACTTGTTGAACTTTAGATGTTTTGATTCATTGACTTTTAGGTTCTAGGTTATTTATTCCGCATTGTTTAGTTTGTTGTTAGAATTTTGTTGGAGTTTATAGGAACTCCCTAATTCTTTCCTTAGTACTTAACTGTTTTTATATATGTAAATGCGTTAGTTTTTAGATTAGTTTCTTGGTTTGGGCTATAGTAGTGGTTCTCCAACCGGAGAGTTAGTGTAGGTGTCAATCATGACGGTCAGGGTCATGACACAAAATTATGGAGTTTTTGCCATTGCCGGTAAAAGTAGTTCTTTTTTCATGATTTAATTATAGTTTCAAAAAATTGGAAACATAAAAAAAATTGTGGGAAAAGACTTGAATTTTTCTGTTTCAAGCGCCAATTTTTTTCCAAATTTTAAAATATTATCTAATGGACTCCATATAAGTAGAGATACCTCACCTTTAATTTTTCAATTTTTCCTTTTACATTTTTTCCAATCAGTGATTTTATTTTAAGAAAAAGGTATCATAAAATGAGAATTGCATTTTTAGAAGGCCCAATTACCACAAAAAAGCGATTGAATCTGAACGAGTGTCAAGCAATTGCAGAGTGGCTTTTGAAAGAAAGTAAGAATGAAAAAATTAAACATGATTCTGTAAAGCAAGCAAGTATTTTGTTCAACGCATCAAGAAGTACCATTGATCGTATTTGGAGACAAGCTAGATTATGTGTTACTAATGGTGACATGTTAAATGTTTTATGAGTTTTTTTTTGGGTCATGGGTCGTCCATGTGCATCCGACCCAATAAAGTTTCTGAAAAAAGAAGATAAATACTATTTGAAAAAAAGTGGGAACAGTTACATGGTTTTAACTGTAACATCCACTCCCTCTAAAATAGTACTTAATGTTTAAAGAAAAGGGAGAAAAAAATATCAAACACAAAAGAAGAAACAAAAAGGAAAAAACAATAGGTCATTAATTTCTTAAGATTGACATCAAACAATCCAATAGGATATTTAGTTTGTGGATTACACTTTGTTTCCTTGAGATTCAAAGTTGAATTTGGAGCAAATATTCAGTTAGTGAATTTCATTTCACTATAGTAATCAAAGGTGCACCAATCTTGTACCAAATATTGTTTAATTCTTACAATGATATCAGAGCTTAGGTTTTTGCTCCATGAGTGAGATGTTGTTTCTTGAAATAATTACTGCTTAAGTTTTTTTAATAAATTTTTTCTTATAGAAAAAAAATTTAATAATAATCTGGATTTAGAGAATAAAAAATCTGTAAATATGAAAATAAAATTGATTCTTACCTTTAAGAAATCTTAGTATATCAGAATCTAATCAAATATAGATTCAATGAGAATCGAACTTCTAATTTTTTTTAATCTAAAATCATATGTGTTACGATTGTTCTACAGATCTAAGTATGTAATCAAATAATATCCTTATATTGTTTCTCTTTTCGAGGCAAAATTTGTGGATCAACTTTTTTTTTTTTTTTTGGATTTTGAGGATATTTTTTTTAAAAAAAAAAATGATTGTTTCTAACGAAATTTGAAAGATGATAGAATATACTAGTTCGACGCCTTTCTTGAAGAATTGAAAAATCTTCCACTCTTGAAGAGTTGAAAGTTGTACTATATATAAAATTGTTATTTGTTAATAAAAAAAAAAGGTGGGAAGAAAGGAAAAGAAGATTCGTTTTTTCCAAAAGTTTGGCCTTGAAAAGTAGTTAATATTGTACTTGTACTAGAGAAGTGTAGTACAGTTGTATTATTACTACACTTAATAAGAAATAAAAAGTTTTTGTATTTATTTTTGAAAAGGGTTCTTTAGAGATATTGTGGCTTCTTTTATTATTATTAAAATAATTTTTTAGACTGGTACAAGTGTGGGCTAGCCCCTTTTTTATTAAAAAAAAGTGATGTGTTCTTTTTTGTTTGATTGTCTTTAATTGGTAATAAATTAAATGAGCAATAGAAAGTACCCTAAAGTACCGCCTAAATAGTGAAAATTACAACAACATACTATTTAAGTCCTTAATTAACAATATATGTACATACTACTTTTTAATTACAAAACTATTTTTTTAATTACAAACATAACAAAAATAAATATTTTCGAAATTTATTTAGATAATTTATTCACCAATATTTTTTTCCTTTTTTGGGGATTATGGGTGGTTTTAATGGAAATGATAATTATGGCAATTATTTTTTGTGTTTGCATGTAACGACCCGAACACCGTCGCTATTCAGGCAAAGCAAAAACTTTGGAAAAATACTGGGTCAATGTCCCGCCAAGACAAGCCAAATTCACTAGGGCGGTGGTGCCACAGCGGGGTAAGTAGTTGCCAGAGCGGGTTGGGCGAGGTAGAATGTAAGTAATGCAAAATCTTATTTTCTCCTTCTTCCAAAAATACCTAAATTAGACGTAAATCACTCAGAAACCCTCCAAAAGCTGATCTAGGTTTGGGAAAGAAGGAGGAAGAGACTTCTAGCATAAGGAGATCGATGACTTGTGGATTCTTCGACAATTTCACCTCTTGTCGCCCAGAAACCCAAATTGGAGCAATAATTCCATGCAACAGCTTGGCGCCCAAGAAGGCTAGGTTTATTTAATTAATTTGTTTCAAATATGTTATTCACTGTGTAGTATGTTGAAATTGACGGTAGAATACATGTGTAGGCTTTTTGCGCACTAAGAAAGGATTGATTATGCTTTTATTCCTAAGTGTGACATTAGTCGTATGCTGTAGGAGAAAGCCCTAATTCATGGAATAGGGTTGAGGCGATGATTGTGATTTTCTATTTTGTGGAATGTTGTTGACTGTATGATGTGTATGTGTACAAGCAAAGTATAACCGTAATAAAGAATCTAATTAATTGATTATGAACAATGCATGCCACGAACTTGAGTACTTGACTATATGAAGTGTGTATTGTATGTTATGGATGTGAATATGATTATGATTGTGAAGATTTTATCATGTGTCACGTACATACACGCTAACTTGCATCGGATCGAGTGTTACGTATCGACACGCTAACTTGCATTGGATCGATTTCCACGTATCGGCATAATTATTGGATCGGGTTCTACGTTCTGGCACACTAACTTACATTGATCAGGTACCACGTTCTGGTACACTAATAGTTTGGGTATGGGTTCCATGAGAGGGCCATTGACTTATATTATATGTGTAATTTCTTGCATTATTGATAATGTGGAATTTGGCATGTTTCTTGAAATGATTGGTGTATTGTAAATTATGTTCTTATAGGTGGGGGTTACAATGTTGAAAGTTTATGGGAGATATCTAGTTGTGTAATAAATTGTGAGTGGTAGAGTCCCAATTCGATTGTAGTATGGTAAGGGGGAACCAAGGTGCTATCTTTGTTATTTAGAATGAGGTCATGGGTAATATTGTTGAGGTTAGGGGCTAGTGATGTAAATGGATAGTAAGCCTCGATAAGCGTAATGTGGAGTCATAAGTTGAGTAGAGATGAGGAAGATGTAAGGGTGTGTCGTGAGTGATTGGCTGGGTCGGTAAAGGGGTATCAAGAGCTTCCTTAGGGGATTGATTGATTGGGTGTAATCACGAACGAAGTATGTAAGAGGTTAGATGCAAGTGAACTAGTTTGATGTTAATAATCTAGAAAGGTAAGGGTAGTCAAAACAGAAGGGTAGAGGAGCGATTAGTCTTATTGCATGTTTCACCAGTTGATTTCTTATATTATGCGGTGGGTCTTTGGGTTGACCAATGATGCCTACCAATACGTGTAGTTGTACTGATACTACTCTTGATTTGCCTTTTTGGCATAGTCTGGTTGCAGGATCAGTGATGTTTCATAGGTGAGGACAAAGGAAATCTCCAACAGCTTCTATCTTTCCTTCAGTATGGTGGAAGTTGTGTCTTTTTGTTATCATGTTTTACGTGTACTCTTAGTAGCTCTTGAACCTGTTTAGAATAGATCTCTGGGGGTGTTAATTACTTTACACGTCTTAACTTTGAGTCGTTTTAAAATCTTTTTTAATAAAAACACTATATGAAATTCCTTTATTCTATAGTTTTCTAAATTTTCTACATGATTTTAACTATTGGGATATAAGGGTTCTCCTACTTAGAAGTTAGAGTAGGTACCCACACGACTCGGTGGGTTGGGTGGTGACAAATTGGTATTAGAGCCTAGGTTACCGGTCTCCCCGTACAAGAGCAAATATGGAGTAGACTCATGTAGATGGGTGTATTGACATCCACATCTAATCCTCAAGAAGCTATGAAGCATTCTAGGAAGTTGTCCCATCTTATCTTTCCTTTCGTGCAAGTGTCACTTGTGGTATGAGTTGAGTACAATTGGTATCTCATGATCTCAATTGGTATTTCAATGAAGTGAACTACACGCCGTAGTTACGGCTGAAGGGACACGAGCAAGAAAAATTGAAACTGAGGAGATTCCAATTGGTATCCAGCCCTAGGGGCTACACAAATGCATGGATGACCAGTAATGGTCATCTATGGAACGAACTTATCAAGAATTTGGACTTGTCTGTGAGTTGTAACTTGAAACTGTGAATGCGTTCTTTTGTTGTCTAAATTAACTGGAATATAAAAGTTGTATTTTCTTGGATGCAATGATATGAGTAAGTGCACAATAAATGTGTGTCTGGACTTTAATATGTGCAAAATATTGGCCGAATTGTTGAAATTATAGTAGTTGTAACTGCTTGAGTATCGTGAAACTCATTATGACAAGAAGGTCATGACTAAGTTCGATGCAAGGGTCTATATGATTTACGATGTGATTCGTAAATGAAATTTGGACGTGTGTCACGACCAACTAATAACCGTGTGAATGTCTAGGTGTATCCTAGGGATGATTGTGTTGTAACGTTGAAGTAATGTGAAGGAATTGTGAAGCGTGTATCGCTGGGTTGACTCGGGGTAGGAGACTACTATCCTAGCTAAGGGGATTATCCTAAATGTCTAGCTATGTTTGGGGAATCTAGGGGAAAGATATAAAAGAGAAGAACCCCAAAAAATTGTTGGCAGGGATTTCTTTTCCGTCAGAGCCGCTAGAGCAGGATCATTCTAGCCAAAACGGGGCTGCCAAAGCGAGCATTCTCTCGCTAGAGTGGAACTGGGTGAGAAAAAATCACAACCCTGTCTTCCCTGTTTTTCCTAGTCACATACTTAAACCTTGAATAGTATCCAGGCTAATCCCTGCAATTCAATCAATGTTCAGCAAATCGAGTATAGATTATAAAAACCTAGCAATTAAGTAGTGGCTTTGAAAAATAGCATAAAACTAGCATCCATGTGCTACAAAAACATAAGGAAAAATGAATGAGAACCTAGTATTGTTCATTACAAGGGCGGAAAGCCAAATCAAGATCCCTGGGACTGAGGTGTCATCGTTAGAGTCAAGGTCCTCCGGGGGAGCCATGCCCTTCACACCTTCATTTATAAAGGTGAAATACTAGAAGTCCCCTTTCTCAACTCGGGGAATCTCCTGTCGGGGAGGAACACAAGTGAAGACGATCTTCAAGGTCTTCCATATCCGAACCATCAAACGGTCTCTCTCCAAACCCTTTCTCCTCTCCTGGCGCAGCTCACAATGGAGCATCTCAACCTCTAGGCAATGTTGGGTGGAACCGAAGTGGTGTCAGCAATGGAGCACCCCAATCTCCTCCAGATAGCTGCCAGGTCCTCCTCTACCTGTGCACCTAAGAGTTGAAGTTGGGACCGGGCATGAGTGTCGTCCGTCTATGCTGCCGCCTGACTGTTGTTTGCCCTGTCCATCCTCCTCCTCTTGCTCCGGGAAGTAGAACCCTGCCTAACCAAAAAAGGGTGAAGGGGAGGATCTATAGGAAGTACTTCATCAGTGTTTAAGAGGGGCACCCCTACCTGTTTGCACAGCGCAGACACAAGCACTGGTAGGAAGAAAGTCTTCTTGTTGCTTCGGTATAACATCTTTCACTCGGAGATAATCTTCGCCCCTACATTCAGCTAGATGCCTTGCACTGCGCATGCCACCACCAAGGATTGAGGAAATGTTACGTCGATGTGGTTGCTCGATGGGCGGATCCTCCTAGTAACCAAGTGCAGCCACCTCTTAGCATCTAATGATCAGTCCGCGCTAGTGATGCCCACGGTAGTGGGCCAATAAAACCTATCCCGGCACGCAGGCTTCACCAGTGTATCCCTTAGCAAGCCTAGATCTATCTCCCTCAGCTTGGCCTCGTATTCCAGGTTCAAGACCTCGAGCACCTCATTTATTGTTGTGGCGTTCAGGGGGATGTCGACTCCCCGAATGTGAATCGAAAGATGGGGACCATCCTAGTGAACAGTAGGTAGAATGGCATAGAACTCCTTCACCCAGTCAGAACGTGCAACAGGGGGAGCCTCAGTCAGTGGAGCCCATCCAAACTCCATCAGGCGAGCATAAAAGGTAGATGCCTTCTCCTCTAGTTTAAGCAATACAAAACCTCTCTCACAGCAAAATTTGTTATTCTGATAGTCGTGATACCTTTTCGAACTGGAACTATCGGGAAATCGGACAAAAGGGAGATTTTCCTCATTAGCACCAGCCATTTAGAAAAGCCTGCAAAAAGTTAATAAGCCCGTTAGAACCTGTTGATATTAGATAATATCTGGTTTAAAAGGAAAGGAAATTTTTTTCTATCTTTAAGAGATGCAGGCCACTAGTCTCCTAAGTCCCGCCATAGTGGCCCAAATGCCGCCAAACCAGAATAAGGGAGGCCGCTATAGCGGGATGAAGGCCACAAGAGCAGCCTTTACCTTGGACGAACACCAGGCGTGATCATGGCACCTCTTCATCCCAAAACCCTCATTTTCAACAAAATTTCAGTAGATCAGAACCTATAAAGTACCCTAGTACCTAAATATACTATCATTTTAGCGAAATAACCCCTAAATGATGTCCAAATCCGAGTTTTATACCAAGAGGACCTTTCAACTTCCCCCACCATTTTTTGTACCGATTCGACCATACTTTTGCAAAATCCTCACTCCCAGGGAGTGTGGAGACATTAGGGACATGAGGAAACTGCCCATGCTACATTTTTCTATCAAACTAGCAAACCAAGTTCATTGTTTAAAACTACCCAAAACCATTTCTAAATCGATTGTTAAACATCATGCAATCGTATTTAAGCATACATTGAATTGAATAAGCGTAATGAACAAGAAATTTACCTTAGAAATGACGTTTGGAGCAGGAGAATCGAGAGCATTTTGGGGAAGTTTGAGTGAGAAAAGGGGAGAAATGAGGAAACCATTCCCCATTCCCTCTTTTACTATTTACGATCCCCTGCTACAGCGGTAGATGTCTCGCCACAATGGCCCAGCCCTAGCGGGAGGCTTGTCGCTCTGACAAGATCAGACTATGTAAATGGAATTCATTTTTTCTTCGGGTGTTGCCTCGATTTCTTAATTGTCCCTTTGAGTATAGCTCCTTTTGTGTTCTGAATTTTAAAATGTCACCATCCTCAACCGTGATCATGTAATGGACCGTCACTTAGTTAAGAATGATCCGAGATAGAGTGCATATTGATCCGTCCACTAGTCGTTTGGGGACGAATGAGGGGTAAATTGGTATCTATTGTAATGACCCGAACCGTCATTATTTAGGCAAAGAACAAACTTCTGGAAAATATAGGGCCATTGTCCCACTAGGGAGGGCCAGATGCCGTTAGGGAGGTAGCGCCACCACGGGGTAAGTAGTTGACATAGCGGGTTGGGCGTGGCAGAATATAAATAATGCAAAATCTTATTTTCTCCTTCTTCAAAAACACCTAAATTAGACGTAAATCACCCCCAGAAACCCTCCAAAATCTACTCTAGGATTGGGAAAGAAGGATAATGAGCATTCTAGCATAAGGAGATCGATGACTTGCGGATTCTTGGCCAATTTCACCGTCTTGTCACCCGAAAACCCAAATTGGAGTTATAATTCCGTGCAGCAGCTTGGCGCCCAGGTAGGCTAGGTTTATGTAATTAAGTAATTTCAAATTTGTTATTTACTACGTAGTATGTTGAAATTGATAGTAGAATGCATGCATAGGCCTTTTTGTGCACCGAAAAAATTAGTCGAATGCCATAGGAGAAACTCCTAGTTTGTGGAATAGGGTTGAGGTGATGGTTGTGATTTCCTATTTAGTGGGATGTTGTTGACTGGTGACTGTATGATATGTATGTGTATAAGCAAAGTATAAATGTAATAACGAACCTAATGAATTGATTATGAACAATGCATGCCATGAACTTGAGTACTTGACTATATAAAGTGGGTAGTGTATGTTATGGATGTGAATATGATTATGATTGTGAGAATTGGATCGGGTGTCACGTACCAACACGCTAACTTGCATTGGATTGGGTGTCAAGTACCAACACGCTAACTTGCATTGGATCGGTTTCCACTTACCGGCATAATTTTTGGATCGGGTGCTACGTTCCAGCACACTAACATGCATTGGATTGGGTACCATATTTCGGTACGCTAACAATTTGGGTGTGGGTTCCATGAGAGGGCCATTGACTTGTATTATATATGTCATTGCTTGCATTAATTATAATGTGTAATTGGGCGTGTTTCCTGAAATGACTGGTGTATTGTACATTATGCTCTTATAGGTGGGGGTTACGATGTTCAAAATTAATGGGTGATATCTGGTTGTGTAATATATTGTGAGTGGATCCCAATTCAGTTGTAGTATGGTAAGGGGGAACCAAGGGTCCCGGTGCTATCTTTGTTTTTTAGAATGAGGTCATGGGTAATATTGTTGAGGTTAGGGGCTGGTATTAAAAACAGATAGTAAGCCTCGATAGGCATAATGTGGATTCATACGTTGACTAAAGATGAGGAAGACGTAAGGGTGTGTCGTGAGTGATTGGCCAAATTGGTAGATGGGTATCAGGATCTTCCTTAGGGGATTGATTGATTGATTAGGTGTAATCACAAACGAAGTATGTAAGGGGTTAGAGGCAAGTGTATTAGATTTATGTTAATAATCCAAAAAGGTAAGGGTAGTCAAAACAAAAGGGTGGAGGAGTGATTAGTCTTATTAAATGTTTCACCAATTGATTTCTTATATATACGGTGGGTATTTGGGTTGACTGATGATGCCTACCAATACGTGTGGTTGTGCTGATACTACTCTTGCTATTCCTTTTTGGCATAGTTTGGTTGCAGGATCAATGATGTTTCATAGCTAAAGGCGAAGGAAATCTCCAGCAACTTTGATCTTTCCTTCTGCATAGTGGAAGCTGTGTCTTTTCGTTATCATGTTTTACGTGTACTCTTAGTAGCTCTTGTACATGTTTAGACTAGATCCCTAGGGGTGTTAATTATTTTTTAAGTCTTAACTTTGAGTCATTTTAAACTCTTGTTTAATGAAAACATTATATGAAATTCCTTTATTTTGCAGTTTTCTAAATTTTCCACATGATTTTAACCATTGGGATATGAGGGTTCTCCTACTTAGGTGTTAGAGTATGTGCCCGCAAGGCCCGATGGGTTGAATCGTGACATTTCAACCACAATTTTAGTCATATAGTTACCTATTTTGTACATATATTAATTTTCTCTCTCTTATTTTTTTATTCAGTCAAATAATTATAACCTTCTCTCATCTCTTTAATATTTTTTTCTATTTTTGTAAAAAAGTGTCCCCTCTCTTCTCACTAACTAGGCAAATACGTATCTCACATCCCATAAAATTACTTTTACCTATGTAAAAATAACCAGTAATTTAACTACACAAATATATGGTAATTATTTTTCGTCTTTTCAACCACAATTTTAGTCATATAGTTACCCATTTTGTACATATATTAATTTTCTCTCTTTTGTTTTTTTATTCAATCAAATAATTATAACATTCTATCATCTCACATCCCCTAAAATTATTTTTACCTATGTAATAATAACCAGTAATATAACTACACCAACACATATACCACAAACGCAGACACACGGTATTTAAATTAATTATTTATTTTCAATTTTCTTCTCTCCTACTTTTGGGATTATGGACCTAATTTGTGGGGATGATGATTATGATATTAAATTTTTTCCCTTTTTATCTCTCCAATTACAATTCAAACTTCACACGGTTACTGTGATTTATTCTCCCATCTTTTACGATAATTGTACTTTCTTTTATATCATATTTTATTTTTCTTCTTTTTTTATACTATCTATGTAAAACTAAAACTTTTTTTTATGTTACCAATTTTCTATACAATCCCAATTGATATAAAATTACTATTGTAAAAAAAATCTCTCTTCGATTCTTATTTAAATGGACACATTTATTGGTTGACTTATATATTTTTTTATGTTAATTTTTTGGGGAGTGACCTTGTTAATAGGATTCCTACGATTTCTTACCTTCCTTATTTGATGCTATTACTATTGAAATAAAAACATTTTTTCTCTCTTGTATTATTTTTTTTTGTTTTTATGCAGAGTTCTGTTACTTCTCTCTCCAATTTCATATATTTTAGTTTAAAAAAGAAATTAATATATTAAATGACATAAATTTTAAACAAATATTGATAATCATTTTTTTAAACAATACTGAATAACTTACACTAAAATATAATCAAATTTCTTTCCTATTATAAATCAT
Organism: Solanum bulbocastanum; assembly: GCA_037074985.1. Classification (NCBI taxonomy): domain Eukaryota; kingdom Viridiplantae; phylum Streptophyta; class Magnoliopsida; order Solanales; family Solanaceae; genus Solanum; species Solanum bulbocastanum. The sequence continues at coordinate 18,170,943 of CM073599.1, forward strand.
TACACTCAAAACACCCATTTTGTAATTTTAGTTTTATACTAAGTATATTATTAGATAGTGTACATTGTGGGTTAAGTTTGATGTATTTTTAACCAATAAAGAACTTGCTAAAAAAACTAATTAAATTTCACTCCAAGTAAAACTCATAGTTGAACAGTGAAAGCCAATGGTGTGTTTATAATTTCTAGTAATTGTGGTGTATTTCTTGTTAATAATTTATCTATTTTAATATATGGAGGTGGTAAATATGGTGTTGAATATGGTAGTGCAGTATTGTATTGGTACTTTTTTTCTCATTCCTTCCGTCCATCTTCATATGTTTAACCATTGACCTTCCTTCAGTTCATACGGTTCACGATCCCTTTCACCATTGTTAACGTTTTGCTTATTATACCAATATTACTATGAATATTTGTGCTTATTATACCACTATTGCACCAATTGGGTATGTGCTTATTTCATCAATATTACGTATTTACGATATTGTATTCAAATGAATGAAGAATGCTTTAATTGTAACGATCGGATTCTGTCGTTATGGAAAAGCCAATGGGGAAAAGTTTGGGGCAGGAAAACTTTTTCATAGTAGTTGGATTTTCCTAACCTAGTCCAGATTTGTACAAAATCGGGGTCAGTAAGGTGTAGGAAAATCTAGTATTAATCGGATGATTTATTTATAATTTTGATTACATCAGTGGATAGATAACTCGTTAAGGAATCCGTACAACTTTACGAAATTGAATTCGGGCGTAGAACTCCTAAAATCAATCTTAGTGTGAAGGGGATTTTCTGAGCATCGATAGTTAGAGGTGTGTTGTAAAATGAGGGTCTCAAAATGTCATGACCCGAGGTTACCCCCTAGAAGTAACACGGCGTATTTGACCCCGAAGGGGTCGCATACAAGCCTCATAGCATACATGAACATAAAAGCATAGGAAAATACTGCAGAATTTAAAACTTTTCTTTACAATCGAAGTCTCTTATAAAATGCAAGAGAATCTATGACACTATGTCTCAAACCATCTATTATACTTGGAACAAAACTATTTAAATACAATCTTAGGGACATAGACCTTACATAAGTCTAAAACATAAAAATAAAGACAGAAGGGACATATCGTTGAGCCCTCGAAAACAATGAGGACTCACCAATCTTTTTCTTCTTGATCTACTGGAGTCCTAGCCACGAGGATGGAATCCAATATCTCCAAAGCCTACACTTATAGAAAATGTAGAAAGATGGGGTTAGCACAAAAAGTACTAAGTATGGAAGTCATGTACAAAACTATTAAAACATGCATAAAAAGGGACATTTCAATTGAAATCATGCTATATGCCATTTTTGAACATCATCTTTGAAATAGTTGGAGAATGCAACCAATAAGGTAACTCACATACATTTCATTATAACATGAGAGATATCATTATAATAACAAGCATAGTCTCCACCATCAACATAATACATTTCCCAAATCTTCACAATACATAGCCTCCAATCATAAATAATACAAAGTCAAATACCAAGATCATCTCATCACAAAGTAATCATTACATAAGCAACCCCTAAGAAACACTTGTGCAATGTATGGTTGGCATCCCATAATACCAACCATACTAAGTACTCCTTTGAAGCTACCTTAGTTATGCACTTCATTCTTAGATCTCATTATAAGAAATAGCCCTAAATAAGGAAATAGTCATGTACATTACTTAATTATAAGGAAAGTCATTCATAACAACTATCTACTCAACACACACGCATGCATTCAAATCTCATCATAACACAATGGAACCATCCCATGACATCCTACTAAGTCTACTTGTGCAATGTAAAAGTGAAATCCCATACTAAGTAAAACTCATTAAGAAGTCATAGTATAGTTCATTTCTCAATCATTATCTTTGTTATATAGGGAAAAGTAGCCATAACCGACATAGACCATGTGAGCTACATGAAATCTTGTGCCGTTTAACCCCACACCGAAAGAAGGTGTCCTACTTGCCTAAGGTAGAACTAAATGTGTTAGCTTTTAAGTGGATCCACTAGCTAAAGACCTATATGGGCACATAGTTAAGGGATAGGAAGATTGCTTCTAGAAACCCGTCCTATTGCATTGGACTTTCAATCAACACAATAGGATCATCATGGTCATGTACATTTCATGCATAATAATATACAAAGGTGCATATGAGAACTATACTTTCAATTAACATCATTGATACATCATAATCATGTTTATGCATGGAGTGTGTGTGTAATTGTCCTTGCAATGACACAACAACAACATTATCATTATCCTAGAGAATTCATTCATAATCAAGTGTAAGGGTAAGGGAAGAATGACCTTTTAACAATACCACAATATACACAATAGTCATAGGACCTTCACTTTCTAAATAAATCATAATTTCACACACAATCTTGTCAACATGCACAAACCTTCATAAAATGCCCTTCAAGGGATATGGACCAACTCATCCCAAACATATAGCAATAGCGCATTAGATAAGGGAATACCATGATCCAACAACTCATCAATACCTTTATCACTTCAGGATTGGCACTTTATACTACAAATAATCATAAACATGCATATAGTATCATGATCAGGTCAATTCATGTTTAGAAGCATTACCCTAAACCAATTCAAGTCTAGGTGATCTAATCTTAGGCTATATCAATTCACCTTATAAATCCTAGGTTAATCAAGTATACATGTAAAATAATACTTAGATCATGCAATAACATCATACCTAACTCACATCCAATCAATTGGACCAACTTGCAAAACTATCACAAATGTAAAGAAGAACCATAGCTAGGATTGGGGGTCTCATGGATTCTTGAAGGAGTTGAGTTAAAATCATAAAAAAATCAGTCATATATCCAGAAACAAACCTAATTCAACCTTTAAAAGAACTTTAAATGAATCCATGGAGTTGAGTTGAAACCCTAACTAATTGGGTTTTCTAGAATTGAGATAAAAGCTTTTGAAAGGGCTCCTTGGGTTATAGTTTCCTAAGGATGATGAACTCCCATACCTTAATTGATGTTTTCCCATGAAATTGGAGTGAAAATCTTGGAGCTTGAACCCTAATCTTGACCTTCTTCTATGTTCTTCAATGGAGGTTTCTAGAGAGAAGATATTTGAGAGGGAGAAGAACTTTTTGATTTGATTTGGGTTTTGGAGAATAAAGGTACAATGAAGTGTTTTAATGCTTAAAAATATTTATATATATTATATAAACTAATTAAAAATGAACCCACACCATAATTAATTAAAAGGAAATTACCTACTCACCCTTAGTTTGGGTAGCCCCCGTCAGGGACCACACCCACCTAGACTATCTGTCAAGTGGATCACGGCCCGTGGTAGTGCCCGTGGTCCCTTGACCAGTAGTTCCTTCAACTTGTCAAGGCTCCCAAGTGGTGAACGCAATCCCACAAGCCTTCCCAGGGTGTGTGGTCTTCACCATAAGCCGTGAAGTGGCTCGTGAGGGAGAGCCTTACTTGGGAAGCCTTGTGAGCATACTGTCATGCCAACCATGAGTGGCACCATGACTTGTGGTGGCCAGCACGGGTCGTAAAGACCCTCGTGGTGATGCTAGGCAGTGGCTATATGGATTTTTATGCAACCTTGGCCCCTACAATGCCAAGGCAAGACCATGAGACCTCCCACGCCGTGGTCAAGACCACGAGTCATGGTAGAGGTTGTGGTTCCTAGGCAGTGGCTAGGCCTCAATGCAAAGTCTCACACATGCCTAAGGGACCTTCACGAGCCCTTTCACAGATCGTGGTCAAGACCACTAGTCGTGAAAGTGGTCGTGGTCCTTGGGCAGTGTTGGCCAAGCATAAGGTAGCCTTGGCTTTTGGCTTAGGCTTGCCCCCTTTTGGCTTGGTTTTTGACCTTGCAACCTCAACCAAACCTTAGAAGGTTTTCTAAACTACGAGGTCTAGCACGTACTTTGATATTTAACCCCTAAACCCCTTAACCTTTGATGTTAACCCACACGTTAGGCTCTAGTTTCACCTATTTATTTTACAGGTCGTTACATTATCCCCCACGTAGGAACATTCGTCCTCGATGACACTTTTAACACATTAAGGGATAACGACTCAAGACTAGCAGCCCATCATGCATGCAACATCAATAATGCACAACTCAAGATACACTTATTCACAATGTGCACTTATTCAAAGGAGGAAACATCAACATGAATTCAACATGACCAATGCAATAGAAGGAAGTATGAACTATATCTAACAACCCATTTATGCATGAGATTCTCATAATTTGTCATGTTCGAGGAAGAACTACCATCTCCTATTCATAATATGGTCAACGTACTCTCATGGAGCTCATATCAAATTTTTCTCAAAAAAAAAAAAGTAATTCATTCAAGGAGGAATTTATGAACTCCCAACTAAAACATATCCATATATTCTTCTCATGAAGTACAATAGGCAACTATTACTCAAAGCACCACAGCATGATGGAAAACAATTCACATAAACTCAATTTCCTTCAAAACACAAGTTTTCATGAACATGCATTATCTAAAGAAGTCATGGCAACACATAAGCGCATAACACAATCAACATGGAGCCCAAGTGTCATTTCATCAAAAACACAACAAAGCATGTTCATTTAATCATCTCATGAAGTCAAATATGACATCACCATACTAGAATGCACAACAACATGAGGACTATGTAAATCATGAAAAATCTATTGTACACAAAGTAAGAATCATTCAAAAACATGCACAACATAAGGAGATCATGTTTTTTTAAAACACTCATGTCTCCTAGGCATAAAACAAGCCCAAAAAGGAACTCTTGGTCTCAAGCTAGAATAGAAATAGAAGAAAAATATGAGGATATCGGGACTCTCAATTAATGTTGCTACTCAAGCACATGATCTCCCCCTTGGGAGTAAGCCCCTTTTTTACAAAAGCCTCAATTACTACTCCTTTACACAAACTCAAAGCATTTTTAAGACCCACTATAACCCTACCGGGCTCTAAAACTAATAGAGGTCTAATAGTCATGCATCCAAGGCCTACCAAGGTTAACAAAAGTAACTCTATGGGACAAGGAAATCGTAGGACACACATAGCATCCAAGACTCCATGATCAAGAAATAGGTCAAGGAGAACTTATCATTTTAAGCTAAAGGAGAAATAGAAGGGAACATAAGGATATTGGAGGATCTCATTGGCCCTTGGCTTCAACTAACACTCTTACTAAAATACCAATCCTCCACATTTTCATGAAAGCAATTTCTTATTCTTTGTCGGTCTAAGATCCCAAATCGGTAATTCTAAATTAGAGAGGTTCTATCATCTAAGCACTCTTTTGCTCACAAGAAACCTTACCAACACCACTCAAAGTCTCATATGAGCCTACCAAACCGAGACTAAACTTCTCAACTCACTGCACCTTTTAAGGTGAGAGTATCAAGCAAGCCTAACTCATGACCACCAAGGACACTCAATGACCTTACCATCTAAGCACATTATCCCCCACTTGAGGTAAGCCCATACAAACTCTTTACAACATCACTTCCTTCAATTCTAAGGTCAGAGCAAGTCATGACTAAACCTTCATACTTATCACACAATCTGATGCTAAACCATAGAGGATTACACTTCTATCCTCTTTTAAGGGATTCTACTCACTCAACATCTCTAGGCACCACTTAAACACCACTAATCATGAAAATCCAACACATCATAAAACTTATTATAGCTAAGTTGGGTTATACCAACAACCACATATGGCCATAATTAAACCCATGAATACTAAGGACAACACAAATTTCATCATATCCAATTTATCAGGTCACAAAATACAAGTATTACCAGAATAGAGGTAAGCATAAAACACACACCGGTAGCCACATTAGGAGGACTCTTTTGTTCACCTCTAGCTTGAAGAGCATCGGTCCTAACTTTTTTTATCTCTCTTCCCCTAGCCATAAGCACTAGACAATTTCTTATTAGGTGGTCACTTCCACCACAACCATAACAACCCTTTGTACTAGCTAGACACTAACCATTTTGTTTCTTTCCACACCTAGCACAAGTAGGCCTAACCACATAAGATCCACTACCACTCACTCCTTGATATTTTGGGGTAGACACCTCCTTTTGGTTAAACTTAGAGGGAATATTGGAAGGGCTTTGACCATAAGACCCTTCTTGGAAGGAGTCAGCATTTTCAAGCCTATACCTCTTTTTTCCTCTAGACCTCTCTTCAAGTTTCTCCTTTTCAAACTGTTGAGCTCGAATCACGAGATGATCCATATGCATATCATTCTTAAGCATAACTATACTACATTCTCTTATTATCAAGTCGGATAAACCCGACACAAACTTACTCATCTTCTTCTTAGGGTTGGCCACTATAGATGGAGCATATCTTGACAACGTAGTGAACACCCAATCATACTCTTCAACACTCAACCTACCTTGATGAAGGTTAACAAACTCAAGTATCTTAGCTTCTCTCACCTCTAAAGGGCAAAACCTATCAAAGAACCCATTCTTAAATCTTTCCCATTCCATGCGGTCCGCTTCTACTAGCCTCGCTCTTTTTCATTGACTAAACCACATTAGAGCAACATCCTTCAATTGGTAAGTGGCCAATTCCGCCTTCTATACCAGTGTTACTCCTACAAAGTTCAACACCCTAGAGATCTCCTCTATAAACTCCAAATGATCTTCCTCCATCTTTGACCCATAGAAATTTAAAATCTCTATCCCGACTTGAGTCAATCAATGGAAACCATACTTAATCTTCTCATTTGACATTAAGTCAATAGGGACTTGAGGATCATGAGGAAAAGCTCCTTGATCATCATAGACTTCTTGAAACCCACTGGTGCAAGCTCCTTGAGTAGTCATATCTTGTAGATCACTGGATAAGTATTAGAACAAACACCATATAAGGTTAAACTCTATCGCACAACTCAAAGAATGAAGAAATGAAGTTTTTCTTAACATCTGATAGCCTTCTATTCATAAAATGTGGCACGCTTCAAATTTATGAACAAGATTCTACTAGATATGATTTGAGACATCCTAAAAAAATCCCAAAAACCTTATGCTTTGATACAACATTTGTCATGACCCGGGGTTACCCCCTAGAAGTAATACAGCGTACTAACCCCAAAGGGGTCGCATACAAGCCTCATAGCATACATGCACATCAAAGCATAGGAAAAGAGTGCGGATTTTAAAATTTTTCTTTACAATTGAAGTCTCTTATAAAATGCAAGAGAATCTATGACACTATGTCTCAAACCATCTACTATACTTTGAAAAAAACTCTTGAAATACAATCTTAGGGACATAACCCTTACATAAATCTAAAGCATCAAAATAAAGACATAAGGGACATAAGGTTGAGCCCACGAATACAATGAGGACCCACCAATATTGTTCTTCTTGGCATACTGGAGTCCTAACCACGAGGATGGAATCCAATATCTCCAAAGCCTACACTTATAGAAAATGTAGAAAGATGGGGTTAGCACAAAAAGTACTAAGCATGGAAGTCATGCACAAAACCATTAAAACATGCGTAAAAGGGACATTTCTTTTGAAATCATGTTATATGCCATTTTTGAACATCATCCTTGAAATAGTTGGAGAATGCAACCAATAAGGCAACTCACATACATTTCACTGTAACATGAGAGACGTCATTATAATAACAAGCATAGTCTCAGACATCAACATAATACATTTCCCAAATCTTCACAATACATAGCCTCCAATCATAAAATAATACAAAGTCAAATACCAAGATCATCTCATCACAAAGTAATCATCACATAAGCAACCCCTAAGAAACACTTGTGCAATATATGGTTGCCATCCCATAATACTAACCCTACTAAGTACTCCTTTGAATCTACCTTAGTTATGCACTTCATTCTTAGATCTCATTATAAGAAATAGCCTTAAATAAGGAAATAGTCATGTACATTACTTGAATTATAAGGAAAGTCATTCATAACAACTATCTACTCAACACACACGCATGCATTCAAATCTCATCATAACACAATGGAACCATCCCATGACATCCTACTAAGTCTACTTGTGCAATGTAATAGTGAAGTCCCATACCCCCACTCCTACTAAGTAAAACTCATTAAGAAGCCATAGTATAGTTCGTGTCTCATTCATTATCTTTATTATATAGGAAAAAGTAACCATAACCAACATAGACCATGTGAGCTACATGGAATATGGTGTTGTGTAACCCTACACCAAAAGAAGGTGTCCTACTTTCCTAAGGTAGAACCAAATGTGTTAGATTTTAAGTGGGTCCACTAGCTAAAGATTTATGTGGGCACATAGTTAAGGGATAGAGAGATTGCTTCTAGAAACCCGCCCTATTGCATTGGTGAGAGGCTTCCATCTCATGAGTTCACTTTAAGTGACCCAACCTATTGCATTGACGAAAGGGCCTTTTTCCTCTTTTTCCATATCCACTCGGTACTAAGCATTATTTCCCAAATTATATGTCATTAGTCTTGAATTGTATTTACATGTTTGAAGGAGTTCACCCTTCATTCACTACAGTTCATAAAATAGCTCATAGATTCATTAAAGGTGACACTGTACTTTCAAACTTAGAATCAACATTAGTATGTGAGAATAACTTTCACACCAAGATTATGTGTTCTCATGAGAATGGACTTTCAATCAACACAATAGGATCATCATGGTCATGTACATTTCATGTATAATAATGTGTAAAGGTGCATATGAGAACTATACGTTCAATTAACACCATTGATACATCATAATCATGTTTATGCATGAAGTGTGTGTGTGTGTAATTGTCCTTTCAATGACACAACAACAACATTATCATCATCCTATACAATTCATTCAAAATCAAGTGTAGGGGAAAGGGAAGAATGGCCTTTCAACAATACCACAATATACACAATAGTCATAGGACCTTCACTTTCTAAATAAATCATAAGTTCACACACAATCTTGTCAACATGAACAAACCTTCATAATATGCCCTTCAAGGGATATGGACCAAATCATCCCAAACATATAGCAATAGCACATTAGATAAGGGAATACCATGATCCAACAACTCATCAATACCTTTATCACATCATGATTGGCATTTTATACTCCAAATATTCATAAACATACATATAGTATAATGATCAAGTCAATCCATGTTTAGAAGCATTACCCTAAACCAATTCAAGTCGAGGTGATCTAATCTAAGTCATTACCTAAAGAAATTCATCATTCTTGGAGGATCACATTTAAACCCTCAACTAGCCTCTTTCATGGCAAACCCTAGACTACATCACTTCAACTTATAAATCCTAGGTTAACCAAGTATACATGTAAAATAATACTTAGATCATGCAATTACATCATAATTAACTCACATCCAATCAATTGGACCAACTTGCAAAACCACCACATGATGTAAAGAAGAACCATAGCTAGGATTGGGGGTCCTATGGATTCTTGAAGGAGTTGAGTTAAAATCATTAATATATCCATAAAAAAACCTAATTCAACCTTTAAAAGGAATCCATGGGGTTGAGCTGAAACCTTAGCTAATTGGGTTTTCTAGAATTGAAATAAAAGCTTTGGAAAGGGCTCCATGGGTGATAGCTTCCCAAGAATGAAGCACTACCATACCTTAATTGATGTTTTCCCATGAAATTGGAGTGAAAATCTTGGATCTTGAACCCTAATCTTGAGCTTCTTCTATGTTCTTCAATGGAGGTTTCTAGAGAGAAGATATTTGAGAGGGAGAAGAACTTTTTGATTTTATTTGGGTTTTGGAGAATAATGGAATAATGAAGTGTTTTTATGCGTAAAAATATTTATATATATGACATAAACTAATTAAAAATGAACCCATACCATAATTAATTAAAAGGAAATTACCTACCCACCCTTACTTTGGGCAGCCCCCGTCAGGGACCATGCCCACCTAAACGATTCGTCAAGTGGACCACGGCCCATGGTTTTGCCCGTGGTCCATTGACCAGTATCTCCCTCAACTTGTCAAGGCTCCCATGTGGTGAAGGTATTTCCACGAGCCTTCCCACGGTCTGTGGTCTTCTCCACGAGTCGTGAAGTGGCTCGTGAAGGAGAGCCTTCCTTGGGCACCCTTGTGAGCACACTGTCTTGCCAACCATAGGTGGCAACATGAATCGTAGTGGCCACCACAGGTGATGAAGACCATCGTGGTGATGCTAGGCAGTGGCTAGATGGATTTTTATGCATCTTTGGCCCCCACAATGCCAAGGCAAGACCACGAGATCTCCCACGATCCGTGGTCAAGACCACAAGTTGTGGTAGTGGTGGTGTTTCCTAGGCAGTGGCTATTCCAAGTCTCACACATGCCTAAGGGACCTTCACGAGCCCTTTCCCAGACTGTGGTCAAGACCATTGGTCATGAAAGTGGTTGTGGTCCTTGGGCAGTGTTGGCTAAGCTTGGGGCAGCCTTAGCCTTTGGCTTAGGCTTGCCCCTTTTTTTCTTGTCTTTTGACCTTGCAACCTCAACCAAACCATAAAAGGTCTTCCAAACTACGGGGTCTAGCACGTACTTGGATGTTTAACCATTAAACCCCTTAACTTTTGACATTAACCCACACGTTAGGCTCTAGTTTTATCTATTCATTTTACGGGTCGTTACATGGAATTATTGAAATAGCTCACTGATGCATGCAAGCCACCTAGGTGTTGGGTTTTGTCGCTCTGCATGGCTGCTATAGAGAGGTGTGGGCCACTATGGCGGGCCATACGTGATTTAATGTCGTAAATAAACCCCTAAACAACATTATTCTATACTTTTCAATATTTATAGCTATGGAACGAACCCAAGGTGGCTCTTGACAGTGTTCCACCATTCTTGAGGCTAAAGGTAGGATTTTCACTCCCCGAATCCATTTTTCGATATGTAGAACGTAATAGAATGGATAATTATCGATGGGGCAGGCTTTTGATCTAGATTCTATAGTGGAAACAACACTATTTTAGAGACTTGGGATCATGGGTATGATCTAGGGTTCATAAATTGTTAGCAATTTGGGTAATTAGTGAGTGTTTATTGATTCACGTGTTATTATGATTATTTGTACACCAAGAACAAGCAAAACGGATCTGGAAAGGGAAGGATCAAGTTTCTTAGGATTTCAAGTTTGTTTTGAGGTAGGTGATAGTTATAATTCTATGATTGTGTGATGTATGTTTGTTCTTGCTTCATTATGATACTTGCATGTATGCTAATGTTGCATTATTGATCACACTTATTGTAAATAAGATAGATGAATGATGAATGTCATGAATCATGACTTATATGTATAAACTTTAGAAGATACTTGTGATTGTGATTGTGATGTTTTGAATGGATTGGGTGTGACGTTCCGGCATAACTAATTGGGATCGGTTGCCAAGTTTCGACATAATTATGGGATCGGTTACCACGTTACGGCATAAACATTGTATCGGGTACCACATTTCGGTATGCTAACTATTTGGGTTTGGGTTCCATGAGAAGAGCAATGACTTGTCATAATTGTGTATATTATTGAGCATGTGATAATCAATATTGTATATGTTGGGTATTTTGCATGTTTATAATGTTGTATTGACTTGTTTATGCTACACTTAGTGGGATAGCCATGTGATCGTACTAGTTTACTGTGGTTGTGTACTGATACTGCACTTGCTCTTATTTTTGTTGAGTACAGGGCATTTTTTGGCGGCTATTGACAAACCTCGCTTAGAAGACCAGTGATCATTCGAACTCAAGGGTGAGCCAATTCTTTCGAGCTACCATGGGTTCTCTTCCATCTATGTCCACCATTTCGGACTTAGACTTTTCTAGTTAGTTTTTAGTCCATTAGTTTGAGGTTGTATCCCTTCTTGTTTAGACTTGTTGAACTTTAGATATTTTGGTACATTGATTTTCAGGTGCTAGTTTATTTCTTCCACATTGTTTAGTTCTTTGTTACACTTTTGTTGGAATTTATGGGAACTCCCTATTTCTTTCTTTAGTATTTAACTTGCTTTCGTATCCTTAAATGCCTTAGTTTTTGCTTTTGTTGTTTAGTTTGGGTTGTAGTAGTGGTTCTCCCACTGGAGGGTTAGTATGGGTGCCAATTACGATGGTCTGGGTTGTGACAAAGTTGGTATCAGAGACTATATTTGTTGATCTCGATGTACCAAAACAAGTCTAGTAGAGTCTTGTGGAACGGTATGAGGATGCCTTTACTTTTCTTCGAGAGGATATAGGACTTTAGGAAATCTCTATGTTTTCTCTTATCTCATTTCTTTCTATGACTTGATTCCAATTGGTATCTGGTGGTTCAAATTGGTATCTAACCTCATTCACTCTTCTATCCATAGATGGTTAATACTAGATTCAACGGCATTAAGCCCATAGCTCCCGTCAATGCTCCAGCTGAGGAATCTACAGTGAGAGGTTGCGGTCGAGGCAGGGGTAGAGGCCGTGGAAGAGTAGCCTATTGGAAATGGAGATCCTGTTGAGAATGCTCCTGTGAATGAGAACCATGAAGAGATAGAGGAGAATGTTGATGTTGAGAATGTTGAGGATGTGGGACAAGAGAAAGAGGTGCAGGCTAAGACTACCGATGTTCCTTCTATAGACCCAGTGTTAGCTCGACAAATCATTTCATTCTTGAAAGGGTTGGTTGGACCTAGAGTGCTTCCTTTTGTTCAAACAACTCAAGCTCTTGCTAATCCCCTTGTTGCTAGCACTGCGCCCAAGATGGGTGAAACGGAGGTAACAATGCCTTTTTCCATCCTTTGTTGGGTTCTGTTATGACTGGTAATGAGCATGAAATGTTGACTATGTTTTTTAAGCTAAAGCCTCATGTGTTTCTTGGTTCTGAGAATGAGAATGCTTATGAGTTCATTTTAGATTGCTATGAGAGGCTTCATAAGTTGGGAATTGTCCATCAGCATGGGCTTGAGTTTGTGTCCTTTCAACTTCAAAGTGAGGCTAACCAGTGGTGGAGAGCTTATATGGAATGCAGATCTTCTACTTTACCTCCACTTACATAGACCTAATTTCATGCTCAATTTTTGGAGAAATATGTGCCTAGGACTTTGAGGGATCGCAAAAAGGATGAGTTCATGGCTTTGGAGCAAGGTGGTATGATTGTGGCTGCTTATGAGGCTAAGTTTCATGCTTTGTTTAGATATGCTACTCATTTGGTAACTACTGAGGAAGAGAGAATCCAGTTATTTATTAGGGGACTAAATTTTAAGTTGCAAGTATTATTTGTTCATATGACTTATGCATGGAGGAGCTTTAATGAGGTAACAGACTATGTTAAGAAAGTAAAGCGGGTGAGGCGAGACAATCAGGCTAAGGCATTGGCAAAAAGGACCAAGAATTCAGGCAACTTTCAAATTCTTATTCCACAGGTACAGGGAGGCCAATGCTTGCAGCCAAGCCAATTCAGTCCTCTATGCCCGCCTCTACAAGTAATTACTCAAGAACTCCACCTCATAATTTGATGCAGGATAGCTAGGAAGTTGCACCTTCGATGGGTAGCAGGCCCTCTTTTGATGGTACATGTTGTAATTGTGGTGAACCTGGGCATAGAGGAGAGATTATCCCCACCCACGTGATTTAGATTCCACGCAGCAACAGTCTAGAGTAGTAGTACCCACGGGGAATGGTAATAATGGTCAAGGGCATCCACAAGGTGGGTGAGGAAGTAATCAGCGAGATCGTAGAGGTAGAGGAAATGGTAATGCAGGCAGGGGTAACGTGCAACCGGGCTAGGAAATGACTTGTTAATATGATAGGGCTCTGTGTTATGCATTTCTGGGCAAGAATGAGGCAGAGGCGTCTGACACAGTGATCACAGGTACTATTCTTATCTGTGACTAGATAGCTAATGTGTTATTTGATTTGGGTTCTACTTATTCTTTTGTATCCATGCGATTTGCCTCAAGGTTTGATATGATTTGTGATATACTTAATGTCCTTATCCATGTTTCTACCCCAGTTAGAGAGTCAGTCCTAGTCACCCATGTCTATCATGCTTGTCCTATTTTGTTTATGGGTTTTCAGACTTGGGCTGATTTGGTGATTCAAGATATGACTGATTTTGATATAATCTTAGGCATGACTTGGTTGTCCCCCTATTATGTTGTGCTTAATTGTAATACTAAGTCTGTAACTCTAGAAATTATAGGAAGGGAAAAATTAGAGTGGAAGGGGTGTACAAGCCTAAGCAAGCCAAGATCATATCCTCCATTCGTGCTTGGAAATTGATAGGGCAGAGTTGTTTAGCTTATTGGGCTCATATTAAGGATGTTGAGATTGAGGCTCCATCCATTGAGTCTATTTTACGGTATCATAATTTGGAGAAGTATTTCCTAATGACTTGTCTGGTATTCCTCCGAATAGAGATATAGACTTCTGCGTTGATTTAGAACCTAGTACTCGTCCCATTTCTATCCCTCCACATCGCATGGCTCTAGCAGAATTAAGAAAGCTTAAGGCTCAAATCCAAGAGCTTCTTGATAAGGGATTTATTCGTCATAGTGCTTCCCCATGGGGTGCTCCTATTTTGTTTGTTAAGAAAAATAATGGTAGTATGAGAATTGTATAGATTATCGGCAATTGAATAGTGTCACTATTTTAAACAAGTATCCTCTGCCTCGAATAAATGATCTTTTTGACCAATTGCAAAGCACATCAGTTTTCTCCAAGATCGATCTAAGGTCTGGCTACCATCAGTTGAAAATTATGCCTGAGGATGTGCCCAAAACAACGTTTAGAACTTGCTATGGCACTATGAGTTTTTGGTTATGTCTTTTGGTTTGACCGATGCGCCTACAGCTTTCACAAATTTAATGAATGGGGTGTTCAAGCCATTTCCTGATTCGTTTGTCATAGACTTTATTGATGATATTTTGGTCTATTCGAAAAGTAAGGAAGAGCATGCCGACCATATTCGTATTGTTTTGGGTGTTCTTGGGAAACAAAGGTTGTATGCTAAATTTTCTAAGTGTGAATTTTGGTTGACTTCAGTTACATTTTTTGGGCATGTAGTTTCAAAAGAAGGGGTAATGGTAGATCCTCAAAAGATTGAGGCGGTTAATAATTGGGTTCGGCCTAGATTTGTGACGGAAGTTAGGAGTTTTGTTCGGCTCGCTAGCTATTATCATCGATTTGTGAAGAACTTCACTTCTTTTGCCACTCACTTGACCAATTTGATCAAAAAGGAGATACCATTTGAATGGACTGAAAAATGTGAGGAGAGCTTCCAAAAGATCAAGACTCTCTTGACCTCCGCGCCTATTCTAGCATTACTGGTTGAAAGTAAAGATTTGATTGTTTATTGTGATGCTTCATATTCTGGTTTGGGTGTTGTATTGGTGCAAGATAAGAATTTTATAGCTTATGCCTAACGTCAATTGAAAGTGCATGAGAGGAATTACCCAACATATTATTTGGAGTTGGCAGCGGTAGTGTTAGCTCTTAAGATTTGGCGGCATTACCTTTATGGTGTTAAGTGTGAGGTATTTACTGAACATCACAATTTGCAGCATGTGTTCACTCAAAAGGATCTGAATTTGAGACAGAGAAGGTGGATGGAGTTACTCAAGGACTATGATGTTATTAACAATACCATCTAGGAAAGGCTAATGTAGTACAGACGCTTTGAGCCGAAAAGCGGTGAGTATAGGTAGTTTAGCTTGCTTGAGTGTAGCCAAGCGACCTTTGGCTAAGGAATTCAGACCTTGGAGTCTAAGTTCATGCAATTGGGCATCTCAGAAAAAGGTAGGGTGTTAGCGCGTATTGAAGTGAGGGCCACATTCATTGATAAGATCAAGGCCAAACAATTTGAATATGAAAATTTGGAGGAGCTTAGAAAGAAGACTGTGATTGGTAAGACACAAGAGACCACTCTTGAAGCGAAAGGCGTGCTCATTTTTAAAGGAAGAATTTGTGTTCCTCGAGTTGATGACTTGATTCAGAAATTGTTGGCAGAATCTCATGGTTCATAATATTCTATTCATCCGGGTGTGACGAAGATGTATCAAGATTTGAAGCAAATTTATTGGTGGTCGGGCATGAAGAAGGATATAGTGGAGTTTGTGGCTAACTGTCAAAATTGCCAACAAGTGAAATATGAACACCTAAGGCCTATTTTGTGGTTGGTCTTCCCAAGACTTTGGGGAAGTTTAATTCTATTTGGGTAGTGATTGATAGATTGACTAAGTCAGCCCACTTTATTTCAATAAGAATAAATTATAATGCTGAACAATTGGCTAAGGTGTATGCGAAAGAGATAGTGAGGTTAGATGGGGTGCCCCTCTCTATCATCTCAGACTGTGGTACCCAATTCACATCCAAGTTTTAGAGGAAATTGCACGATGAATTGGGCACACAACTTACTTTTAGTTACGCTTTCCATCCACAGATGGACGGGCAATCGGAGAGGACTATTCAAGTATTAGAAGACATGTTGATGACATGTGTGATTGACTTTGGAGGACATTGGGATAAGTTCTTACCTTTGTGTGAATTATCTTATAATAATAGTTATCACTTCAGCATAGATATGGAACCATTTGAGGCACTCTATGGGAGGGTATGTAGATCACCCATAGGATAGTTCGAGGCTGGGGATGTGAAACCTTTGGGGGTTAATTTAGTGAAGGATGCTCAAGATAAGGTGAGGAGCATCCAAACTAAACTTTTAGTAGCCTAGAGTAGGTAGAAGAAGTATGCAGATCATAAGGTAAGAGACATGACATTTCAGACTGGTGAGAATGTTCTTCTTAAGGTATCACCCATGAAAGGGGTGATGAGATTTGGCAACAAAGGTAAGCTAAGTCCGCGATACATTGGTCCATTTGAGTTTCTTGACTGTGTAGGATCGGTAGCGTATAGGTTGGCTTTACCTCCTAATTTATCGAGAGTTCATGTGATATTTCATGTGTCCATGTTGAAGAGGTATCATGGTGACAGGGATTATATCATAAAGTGGGAATCAATTGTGTTAGACAAGGACCTCTATTATGAGGAGGAACCGGTTGCAATTCTTGATCGTGATGTGCGTAAGTTAAGGACCAAAGAGATTAAGTCCATGAAAGTTCAATGGAAACATCATCCAGTTGAGGAAGCTACTTGGGAGACCAAGAGGGACATGCGAGACAAGTATCCCCATTTGTTCATCAATTTAGGTATTAGTTCATCCCTTCCTTTGCCAGTTTTTCCTAAGTTTTTCACTCGGGGATGAGTGATGAGTAAATTGATATCTATTGTAACGACCGAGTTCTGTCATTATGAAAACGCCAACGAGGAAAAATTTAGGGCCGAAAAACTTTTTCATAGTATTTGCATTTCCCAACCTAGTCCAGATTTGGATGAAATTAGAATCATTAAGGTTTAGGAAAATTTGGTATTAATCGGGTGATTATTTATAATTTTGATTACATGAGTGGATAAATAACTCGTTAAGGAATCCCTACAACTTTACGGAATTGAATTCGCGAAAGTAGAACTCCCGAAATCGATCTTAGCGTGAATGGGATTTTTCTGAGCGTCATTGGTTAGAGGTGTGTTATGAAATGGGGGCCTTGGAATTATTAAAATAGCTCATTGTTTCGTGCAAGCCGCTTTGGCGTTGGGTTTTGTTCCTCTGGCAAGGCCGCTATAGCGGGGTGAAGGCCGCTGTCGCTGTCCTGACGCGACTTAAGGTCATAAATAAACCCCTAAATGACCTTATTCTACACTTTTTGGTTTTTAGAGCTAAGGAACGAACCTCAGGTGACTCTTAACAGTTTTCCATCATTTTTGAGGCTAAAGATAAGCTTTCCACTCCCCGAATCCATTTTTCGATCCGTAGAACATAATAGAATGGGTAATTATCGATGGGGGAGGGTTTTGATCTAGTATCTATGGTGGAAAAAAACCTATTTTGGATACTTAAAATCATGGGTATGATTTAGGGTTTATAGAATTGTTAGCAATTTGGGTAATTAGTGATTGTTTATTGATTCCCGTGTTACTATGATTGTTTGTAGACCAAGAACAATTGGAACGAATCCAGAAAGGGAAGGATCAAGTTTCTTAGGGTTTCAAGCTTGGTTCGAGGTAGGTGATGGTTGTAATACTATGATTGTGTGATATGTGTTTATTCTTGTTTCATTATGATACTTACATGTATGTGAATGTTGCATTATTGATCACACTTACTGTAAATGAGATAGATAAATGATGAATGTCATGAATCATGACTTATTTGTATGAACTTTAGAAGATACTTGTGATTGTGATTGTGGTGTGTTGAATGGATCAGTTGCCACGTTCCGACATAACTAATTGGATCGGTTGCCACGTTTCGGCAAAATTATGGGATCGGTTGCCACGTTGCGGCATAAACATTGGATCGGGTACCACATTTTGGTATGCTAATTTTTTGGGTTTGGGTTACATGAGAGGACCAATTACTTGTCATAATTATGTATATTATTGAACATGTGATAATCAATATTGTATATGTTTGGTATTTTGCATGTTTATAATGTTGTATTGACTTGCTTATGTTGCCGTTTGATCCTACCAGTACATTGTTGTTGTGTACTGATACTGCACTTGCTCTTATTTTTGTTGAGAATAGGGCAATTTCCAGTGGCTATTGACAGACCTCGCTTAGAAGACCAATGATCGTTCGAACTCAATGGTGAGCCAATTCTTCCAAGCTGCCATGGGTTCTCTTCCGTCTATGTCCACCATTTTCGGACTTAGACTTTTCTAGTTAGTTATTAGTGCATTAGTTTGGGGTTGTATCCCTTCTTGTTTAGAATTGTTGAACTTTAGATGTTTTGGTATATTGACTTTTAGGTTCTAGGTTATTTCTTCCACATTGTTTAGTTCGTTGTTAGACTTTTTTTGGAGTTTATGGGAACTCCCTATTTCTTTCTTTAGTATTTAACTTGCTTTCATATCCTTAAATGTCATAGTTTTTGCTTTAGTTTTTTGGTTTGGATTATAGTAATGGTTCTCCCACCAAAGGGTTAGTGTGGATATCAATCACGACGGTCTGGATCATGACATTAATTGTTTTGGTATATATGTGTCTAAATGTTGTGTTCCATTGTGGTGTCAAACTACCCTTTGTAAGTATATTTGGTCGTTTAGAAGTCAATGGATAGGTTCTTATATAATATCAACATTCAATCATAATAATTAGCACCAATTATTATGAACATGTTGTTGCATTTGTCATCAAGAAAATAACACTGTACTAACCTAACATGCACTCACCAACATTACAACGATAATTACACCAATAGTCAAGAACTAGCCAATTAATTTTGAAAATCACACATTCTAACACCAACTTGTATTACAATTACTCACCAATAATACAAATAAGTCGTTCAACACTAATCAATGTTTGATAAAAGTGCAACTACCATTCAACTTCTAAATAAGCTCAGACACCCATATCGTTATGAATCTTTATTGGTGGGGATGGACCACTAACAACATATTTGAGTTCTAAATGAAAAATTGTCGTGTCTATACCCAATTTGAAAGCAATAGTAGTAATTAAGCCTTCATAGTTGGTGTTTGCATCATATATCACTTCTTCAATATTGTAATCAACATATTTACCTATGTTAGATTACAACGTATTGTTAGTTAATCTCTATAATAATTAGTGAATTTATTAAATAAGTATTATCACATATATCACATACAAATAGAATGGTTATTTCAATGTATTCAAATTAAACATATTGGTTTACAGAATTGTTTTTGCTTAAATGAAAATGCTAATCATATAATATAACCAATTTATTATTTCTTCTGTAAACTTTCTATGGATATACCTAAAATCTAACAATTACGTCATTTTATGTACCAATAAATACATCAATTACATCATCAAAATATACCAAATAATTAAAGAATGTTGGTGTTTATTAAAAACCTATACATAAACACCTAATTATTTACCAACAAAAAATCGTTGAATATGGCGTTAATACAAAACTAAACATAGACATTCAATTTCACCAAATAATCAACCAAAATACAATCAATAATACACGTCATAATCAACTTAACAAAACCTTCATTAAAACACCTAAACCGTCAGAATTACACCATCAAGTACTTTAATACATATACCATTATATATATATCAATTGAACCAGCAAAATATACCAATAAAAACTAAAGTGTGATGGTGTTCATTTAAAACATAATATACAATATTGTTTATCACTATATTATTTACAACAAACACTATCAATTAAACTTAATCATTTACCAGAAAAATTCACCGAAGTTTGGCGTTAAATCATGACTCAAAATTTACCATCAATTTCACCAAATAATCCACCAAAATACAATAATATATACTGTCATAATCAACTTTAAAAACCCTCACAATTACACCATAATAGATACCTCAAAGCAATCGCAAATTGGCAGATGAATATCAAGTTAATATATACTATTGACTACATCACACTATCTACCCGATTTCAACTTCGATCTTCATGCTTTTAAACGACTTAAAATAATCCGTCATATATAATCATATAATCGTAATATTGTCAGATTTCGAATTAAAATTCAAGAAATAAACACCAAATTTTTGTGATAAAAAAATATATACCCAACCAAATCGTTTACAATATAACGATCACGGAAAATAAAAACACCAAATAAGTTACATACATTCCTTATAACTATCACCAATTCAATTGTTAGTTATCACACATTTGTTGTGTTGAAGTAGAATTGAAACACTTTTGGCATCCATAGTTGATTAAACTTTCAGAATAGAGATGTAGAGAGGTTTCATTTTTGGTTAAAACCCCTTTTTTGATGGGAGAGAACATATAACAAAGAAAAGTAAATTGTGGAAGGTAAAAGAATCTGAGAAAATTATGGATTGGGAGAAAATCGTGGGTCCGTATTAATACGCTTCTATTTTTATTTTATTTTTTTATAATATATTTCCTATATTTGAAAAAAAAATCTATTGTTATCTAGATGAAAAATAAAAATATTGTTATCTAGTGGCAATTAAGGCTATATATATATTTGTATACTTAAGTTTTTTACCCGCCTAAATAATGCATGTAGTTTACTTCTTTAAAAGAATTTGCATTTAGTTGTTTATGGACAAGAAAAAATTCTTTGATGAACTACATGGATTATTTTTTTAAGAAAAATAAATAAATAAATAAATAAATATTTGTTTAATTTATTTTATTGAGTTGAGTTATGAATCCTCTTAAATAAATTGTGGTTTAATCAAAAGCCTAAATTATCTTTGAAATATATTTTTTTAGTTCTCCTAGTAAAAGCCTTTTAATAAGATTCCTTGACCTTCTACTAGAAATTTGTGACATACATTGTCCCATTAAATGGATTGAACTATATTTTTGTTTTGTTCCCATTTCAGATGTGGCTGAATGGGAGCATGCTTAAAGTACTCCAAGTGGGAGTTCTCGAAGTCGAGCAAATGGACGAGATGGAAGAGCATGTCGCCATAGGACATGTTTCCACGGGCGTGAGAATATACAGATTAGTGTCACAAGAGTGACACAAAATTTATTAAGGAACCAAAGGGCTATTCAAAGGAAAAGAAAAAAGGATTTTAAAGAGTTTAAGTCATTGAAGATGTCCTCTAATATTTTAGCCCCTGATTTTATTCACCTCTTTGAAACGAAATGGGCTGAACTGGCTGATTAGGAGGAAAGTTTGGATTGGAAAGTCTTATCGTATTTAACAGACACTCTCTGTGAACCTTGGAATAGTAGATTGACTGATGTTTATCATGATATTTGGCCTAGTCTGCCTTTTAGGGTGTACATTTGTTGTCTTGAAGACTTGTGGGAGGATTTTAGTCTCTAAATGACTTGTAACTTGTTATTGCTTATTTTCTTTACTATACATGAATTATGTAGTTTGTTTTTCCTCAATATATGTTATTAAACTAAAAAATTCATGTTATGAAAGTCTTCAATATATATTAGAATACACATTAAGAAATTAGTTCAAATTTTGGATTGAATTTTTAGTTTGTAGATTGGATGCTTACGTGTCTATTCAATTTTACATGAAACCTATATGAGAATTAATTCTCTTGAATGTGTATGTCACATGCATAAATGATTAAAAAAATTCTTTCCTTATTATATCGCAAAACAGACATGACATCAAAAAGTATTATTGCTGACTTAAACAAAGGTGAAAACTGAACTAGGACAATTACGACATCTGAAGTCATAAAATATTGTATGTATTGAAAGAGAAAAATTCTCTGGAGGTATAAATCATGTTTTGAATCAACCATAAGAGGGTAATTTTGCACAACACAAAAGGGATCTTAAAGCTTCCAAGCTTTGGAAAAAAGCTAATTCCACTAGCACGTGGAATAATAGTTAGTTCTGTGGTTGATGATCTCATACATTAATGAGAGGAATTCCCTACTTATCCTTCTGTGTGGGTACATCTGCAAGGAACATATAGGGGTATATCGGTGACCCGCCTCTGACAGTTGACTATCAAATTTAACACTTACAAGAAACATCATGACCAAAATATCAAACAACACCTTATGGTGATGTCAAACATGATACCTCAACTCAAGAGTGTTGATCTTGTTCTTTCAAACAACAAGTTCATGCAGTGATTCGGTCTCTTCCCAATAATTGGGAACATTTGAAGGTTAACTTGATCCATAATGATAGAATTAGAACTTTTTCTGATGCTGCCCTCCATGTTGAGCTTAAAGATGAGCGCCTTCGTACAACTAAAGTTGCTTCCAATGCCTTTGTGGCAAAGTCAACTGGTACAAAATCATCAGGCTTCAACCGCAAGAAGAATTGGAAAAGAAATGGTAAAGACAAAGAGGTCGGAGAAGGACCCTTTAAGAAAAAGAATAAGTCAAATTCCAAGAAAGGAAAATGGTTTTCAAGAAGAGAGACAAGAGTAAAATGAAATGCTACAATTACCAAGTGCTAGTTGTTCGCGAGTGTACTGAGCCTAAAAATGTAGCATTTCTAAACACATCTCTAAGTGCTACATATGTTTCTAGCACTTATTTACTAACTGAATCTTATCCTATGTGGATTGTAGACTCAGAATCAACCGACCATGTGAGTCGAGATCGGAAAACGTTTATGGTGTTTCATCTAGTTTCATCTAAATCAAGATGGATTTAAGTGGTAAATAATTCAAAACTAGAGTCAAAGGGATAGGAACTTGCAAAGTGGACTTGCGTGGTGGCCGTTCTTTGATGTTGCATGACGTCCTATATGCTCCAGAGATTCGACGAAACTTAGTATTTGTGTTTGTTCTGTTATATGTTGGTTTTCATTTACTTTTTAGTTGTAATGGTGTTAGAATAACTATAGATAATGTTTTATATGGTTTTGGACTTTGTTATTGTTATAAATTCATTGAACTAAGTGGATTGTCCATTGAGTTTATCCATAAACTTATACTTATCATATATATGTATTCCATAGGTTCTATGAACATTTTTGGATAAGAATGTATCTATTTATTATGATACTTAATATGGTGACTCTTAGAGTGATTTCTCAACCTATAAATAGGGTTGTTCATTCACCATTGACACACCTATGAGACAAGAAGATATTTGAATAAGATGATCTCTACATTCTACTCCACATACCTTTTGTCTATATTATTTGTAGTATGTTGCTTATATTTTATAACACGTTATCAGCACGAGACTCTAGCCAATTGAGATTGAGTTTTAGTTTTTCTTTAGCTCATGTTTTGGTTGATCTCGTTACGAAAATCAAGAAGGAAAACTGATAACTACTGGAATCAAGGTATTATATGCAAAAAATCTGGTATGTAATTTCTAGAATCTTTTTATGATTTAGAATACATTGGTATTTGGTCACTAACATTGACTAGGAACCAAGGCATATACTACTATTGTTGAATATTCTTGGCTCCACAAAGTTTTTTAAATGGAAGAAGGTATAAAGTTTTGGTAGCATGAGTTTGAGTATTATATTTTATGAATTTTATTTCAATGTTGTGAAAGACTCAATGAGTGAGACATGTTGTACTCTGGTCTACTATACCATTGGTTGAGGGTAAGACGGTGGATTCAAGTCTTATCGCACCAAAAGGGTAAGACATCAGGTTAAAGTCCGGATGCACCATAAAATGAAAAATGTTTAAGGGTAAGACGATAGATTCAAGTTCTATCGCACCAAGAGGGTAAGACACCAATATGAGTTTTGATGCACCATGATGATAAAAATTGGGTTCAAGTCCCATAGAATTATGGTCTAACACGCCTATATGGGTAAGACATTGAGTTTGAGTCAATGCACCATATTGGTGATATCATGATGATTAAGGCTTTGATGAAAAGCCATGAAATTCATCACATTGAATTTGCTCCATTCCCTGAGGTGAATTTGGTAGCACTATGTGATAAGTTTGAAACCTGCCCAATTTCTCCATTCTATCATATGAATGTGATAGCAGTGAATAATAAGTCTAAAAGAAGACAAGTGATTGAATATATGAATAAGGGTGTTAAGGGACAAAATTATAATAGTTATCATTAAGTTAATTATAAAAGAAAATGATCCTTCAAAATGTGAAGGTAATTTTTATCATCAAAATGGTATGAAAGGTCATGGGACATGTGGTCGTTGTGCGACCTAATAATATGCTAAATTTATAAAAATCTTCAATCAAAAGAAAGGAAGACAAAGTAGTGGTACACTTGATCTTTCAAAGGGATGTTGAGGTGGGTCATGCAAAAATGATAAAATTTAAAGGCACCACAATGTGCTTATAATGAAAATTTATGAAACTCATATAAATGATTAGTTTATTCCTTGAAGAGAATGTGACATGTGATAAATATCGTGAATGCTGGATCTTGAAAGAAAATGGGTTAAGATGTGATAAAATCAATATGGGTTGGATATATGCCACCACTCACCTCTATGAGAGGTTTGAGAAAAATGATATATACCACAACTCACCTTTACGGGAGGTTTGAGAAAAATAAAGATCAATTGGCATGACCGGTTGGCCATTCTGATTTAAATGTGATGCAAAAGTAATTGAGAATTCATGTGTTTTATATGATGAATAAATAAAAGATTCTTCAAGAATCCTCTTGTGTTGCTTGTTCTCATGATAAAATGATCATTCTATCAATATCCCAGCTAAGGTTGGAATTGTATTCTCTGAGGTTTTTGAAACATATAAAAAAGGTGAATACGAGTCCGTTCACCTGCCATGTAGACCGTTTACAACTATATGATTGTTGTACTATGGGATGGTCACATGTGCTTTGTTGTCAACTTACAAATTGATTTTTGTAAGGTTGTTTTCTCAAATTGTTAAATTAAGAGAATAGTTCGAAAATATGAAATTATATTGATAATCTTAATTGGTTTATAGCAAAAATTGTATGCCTCCAATTATAGATAAACCATGGGTTTGAGAATAAAACTCCCAAATAAGACTTGGTATGAAATAAGTTTATTTAACATGTAGTAACACATGTATGCATAAAGCTAACAAGGCTCCCCCATCATAATTGGTTTAGGGTTAGGAACCAAATAATTTCCATCTAAAGTTTGAATATGTGATACCTGATTTGATTGCTCCACCACGCACAATGATGGATCCCCAAGTGAGGTTGGGGTGAATGTTAGATTTATAAACATTAGGGGGAGATATGATTGACAACTGAAACTTATGAGATGAATTATCTAGATCCTCCTTAAAAAAATGTGAACTTCAAGTTCAAGAGATAATTCCTTTGCATAATGCTGTAAATTAATTGTTAGATGAATTTGCTGACTCTATATTATAATTCAGCTGCAAATCCTCCAATGAGAAGTCATTAAGGAACAAAGTCTATGGTATACATGAAGCGTATTATACCAATCGATTCCAAATGAAAAAACTTTATAAGGAAGGAGATGAGAAAATGATCAAGATGGTCATGATAATGAGGAAAGTTCTTTAAAAGGAGCATGATGATATAACACTTCATAAAAAACTTGGCAAAGGTTCAGGTACATGAAATGATGAAATATGAAGAGATCTAAATAATTTATGTCGTATTCGAATCAAGTCAAAGAATCGTCGACAATATCTTTGATATGAAATAACGCTTAATGCTACAGATGATGGCGAGGATATTAAATTCAAATCTTTTATATATGTGGACAGGTAAATGATTGGCCAAATGAAATGCACAGTTCAAGTAAATTATGTTTCACTTTGAAAAGTAATGTTTTGGACTTATAGTCTGTGGATCAAGATATATGTCAGTGGGGTACAAATAAATCATTACGCGAAAGTAGAACCGTAAGATATAAAGTATGGTTTATGCCTTGGGGCATAAAGGGTTTCGCAAAAGTCCTGACATTATTAAATGGAGATATATTTTCTTGTGGTGGATGCAATGAGGCTTGTTTTGGTCTGGCAATATATGAAATGCTTGAATATGTGTAATGAATGATTGTCATGTCCTAGCTAGACGGTGGACGTTATATGAAAATCCTTGAAGGATTCAAAAGATGTTAAATCAATTACATTGAGTACCCCAATGGTTATGAGATTGCGTAACATAAAAAAGATCAATTCTGATCTCATGAAAATGATTGAAAAATAATCATGTATTAGTGCAATTGGTGCATATACAAATTATTGGTTATGCAGATATCGGGAACTGTGTGATTTTTCTTTGAAAAGAGATATTCCAACCACCATTTATGAAGATTATGATGTATGTATAGCTCAATTAAAGTATGGATACATCAAAGGAGACTAGACAAAGTACATTTCACCAAAGTTCTTCTTCACATATGATATTCAACAAAATAGTGAGATAGAAGTTCAAAAGATCTGTTCAAGTGATAATCTTACAGATTTATTCACTAAGGCATTGCCAACATCAAAATTTGAGAAATTGAGATAAGATTGGAATGCGACATATCTGAGATATCAAGTAAAGCTTTCATCAGGGAAAGTGAAATACGTGTTGTACTCTTTTCCTTAACCATGGTTTTGTCCCAATTGGGTTTTCCTGGTAAGTTTTTTAATGAGGCAGCACTCAAAGCGTATTATGAGATGTGTGTACTCTTTTTCCTTTATTAGGCTTTTACCCATTGGGTTTTTCCTAGTAAGATTTTAACGAGACACAATATCTATGGACATTTAAGGGGGAGTGTTATAAATTCATTGAACTAAGTGGATTGTCCATTGAGTTTATCCATAAACTTATACTTATCATCTATGTGCATTCCCTAGGTTATATGAACCTTTCTGGATAAGAATGTATCTATTTATTATGATACTTAATATGGTGACTCTTGGAGTGATTTCTCAACCTATAAAGACACACTTATGAGACAAGAAGACATTTGAATAAGATGATCTCTACATTCTACTCTCCATACCTTTTTTCGATATTATTTTTAGTATATTGGTTATATTTTATAATAGTTATGACAATTTTATCGTTTCAGATTGTAATTTTTCAACTTATGACTATTATGTTGACCGTTGCGTAATGACATGTTATTCAAGTAACAATGATATTGATGTTACGTTATTACATGACATGAAAGATTAGGTCACATTGGGCAAGATCGAATGAATAGGTTGGCAAAAGAAGAACATTTAGGTTCTTTCACCAAAATTGATATGTCATCTTGTGAAAATTGTCTTGCTGGAAAGATTACATGTAAAACATTTGGGAATGCTAAGAGAGTTGAGTTCCCACTTCAATTAATTCATTCTGATATTTGTAGTCTATTGAATGTGAGGTAAAGGTCTGGTGCTACATACTTCATTACATTTATTGATGATTTCACGCGCTTTGGTTATGTCTATTTGATTTGTCATAAATTTGAAGCACTTGAGTGCTCTAAAAGATATATGAATGAAGTTGAAAATCAAATAGATAAAAGCATAAAAGCTTTAAAAACTAACCGATGATGTGAATATTTGTTAAAACAGTTTAAAGAATTATGTATTGAGCAGGGTATTATCATAAAGTTAATTATTTCAAATACACCTCAAAAAAATGGAGTTGCTGAAAAAAGAAATAGAACATTATTAGACATGACAAGATCAACGATGGAACAGACAAATTTGTCTATCTCTTTCTGGAGAGATGCATTATTGACTGCAACTTACATATTGAACAAAATGCCTTCTAAATTAGTGACTTCCACTCCTTATGCACTTTGGACTGGTCATAAAACAAACCTGAATGATCTACGACCGTTGGGTTGTACAACATATATTTAGGATCATTTTGGTGAGTTTGGTAAACTAAGTCCAAAAGGAAATAAATGTATCATTATAAGGCACTATGAACACTCCCAAAGGTATGTGTTCATCGATGAACTGGAGAATGGAAGTATTAATGAAATCGTATCACGAGATGTCAGATTTTTGGAAAAAAAAATTCCCAAAAAGGGTAAAATAGATGAAGTTGAGCCTCTCTACGAAATGTTGAATTTAGAAGATCAGGTAATGTCGTCAAACATACTTGATAATTCAATGAATCAAGAAATGATTCCTGTTCCAAGTGGGAGTTATGAATCCCAAAATCCTATAGAGGAATCTAAACTTAAAATACGTAGGAGTACAAGAATAGGTGTACCCAAATGAACTTATGAGATTTAGGATTATGTTTTCTTGGTATCTCCTACATAATTTGATGAACCTAATTCTGTAATTGAGGCCTTATCGAGCACTGAAAGGGATGAATGGTTAAAAACGATGAAACAAGAATTAGAGTCCATGAAAACCAACAAAGATCGTGATCTAGTTGACCTTCCTAAGGAATGCAAAGCTATTGGGAATAAATTGATTCTTAAAGTTAAACATAAATCGGATGGGTCAATAGAAAGACACAAAGCACGATTGGTGGCAAAAGGTTTTATCTCAAGAAGTTGGAATAGACTATAAGGAAACTTTTTCACCACTTGTAAAGTTTACATCCATACAATTACTTTTAGCTATTGTTGCACTTTTAGATCTAGAATTACACCAAATGGATATGAAGACCTCTTTTCTCAACGGAGAATTAAATGAGGAAATATACGTGGAACAACCAGTAGGTTTTGTTGTTAATGGTCAAGAAAAGAAAGTTTGTAAATTGAAAAGATCAATTTATGACCTAAAGAAATCATCAAGGCAATGACGTCTAAGATTTCATAAGGAGGTGATGTCATTTGATTTCACCATGATCGATGAAGACCATTGCATCTATGTGAAAAAGTCCAATGGAAATTTTATAGTTCTTTCTCTTTACATAGATGATATTTTATTAGCTGAAAATAATTTGGAGTATGTGAAAACTGTCAAGTCATGGCATTCAAAATCAGTTGATATGTAAGATATGGGTGAAGAAGACTATATATTGGGTGTTAAGATCCAAATAGATCGTTACAAGAAATTTTGGAGTTTATCTCAAGAAACTTATATGAAGAAACTATTGGAACATTTTCGAATGAATAGTTGCAAATTCATGGATACTCCTGTAGCAAGGGGTGAAACTTTAAGCCTTGAAATATGTCCAAATACAGAAAAAGAAAAGGAAGACATGTCTCGAGTTCCTTATTCTAGTGTTGTCGGGAGTTTGATGTATGCTATGATGTGTACTCGCCCAGACATTTGTTATGTCGTGAGTATGGTTAGCAGGTATCAGTTTAATCCTAGAAGAGATCATTGGAAAGCAATAAAGAGAATATTCTGATACCTGAAGGAGACTGCGGATCATACATTGTGTTATAGTGGATCTAATTTGTTGCTAAGAGGTTATAAAGATGTTGATTGGGCTGGTGACTGGAATGATAGACAATCAACATCCGGTTATGATTTCTTACTAAATGGTGATGTTATTTCATGGAAAAGTAAGAAAAAACTTGTACAACTCTTTTAACCATCGAATCTGAATTTGTGGCTTGTGCGTCTTCAGTACAAGAAGTTGTTTGGCTAAAGAGATTCTTTGAGAATTTGAGTATTGCAAAGAATTCTAAGGGTCCCATGATTCTATATTGTGATAGTCAAGCAGTGATCGTATACACGAAGGATCCTAAGTATCACTGCAAGACCAAACATATTGACATCAAGTACAACATTGTGCGAGATGTAGTGATAAGTGGATAAATAACTTTACCATACATTCCTACACTGAAATGATAGTTAATCCTTTTACGAAGGCCATCTCTACAGACTTGTTTGAAAAACATGTTAAGGCTCTAGTTTGGTGTATGAAAGGTGTACAGATGTACACTTTAACAACCGTATATTAGTACGTACGTACTAAAGGAAGAGAGTGGGTGGGTGGGGGGGAAGGTTGTTTCCAAGGGCGGCATACAGGATAAATAAGGTGTGTAAGGCAGGGCCAAAGAAGGTAGCATGGCTACTAGCGGCGAGACTACATGCTTCAATTTCATTTGATGATATTTCAATATTGTAAAATAATTTGATTGTTATAATATTCTCTTCTATATAATACTAATGAAATTGTAATATGCATGTGACATTTTGTAAGAAATAATGTGTCGAATAAGTCGCGAGATTGGCTCTCTCAATTGCCTCTTACATCGAGGAACATAAAGAGATGAGTTTCACCACCATATATGACTTATTTTATGAGCCAGATAAGAGTTTCTCTAAGAAAATTAGTTTGAGGATCATTGTAAAGAGAATCTCGGGTTAGACATCTATTCCCCGGCACTATGTCTTCTTTCTCCTTACTCTGGGAATGAAGCCGTAAGCCGAACAGAATACGTACTTGCTTGCTCTATTTGATTTAGGACCTTTTGCTGTTGTGTCTCTTTCAGATTCAGTTCCTAATAAAAGAAAAAGATTGTTGGCCCTGGCTATTCCGATTGAGAATACGGAAGAGGCAATGAACTAGAGGTGTCTAGACCAAGATCTGTACGATGTTTGAATGATAAAAGAATCATACACACATGCCAATATAAGGTGAGAACATCATACCATGTGTATCATACCACGTGTGTTAAGCGATCAATGGGTTAATGAAAGAATGGTTCCCTGCTTCTTCATTCTGTGAGACCCCGAAAAGTTAAATTAACTTTTCATTGGAATACCTTTGACCTTTTACTATTTCTTGAAGCTTCAATCGATGTTGCTACTTTAGCGTGTAGCCATGATTGATTCAACAATGTGATACATGTCTAGGAAAGCAGTTGATATGGAGCAAATTGATTCAAGTAGAAAGGGACGATGATTAAAATAAATAATTTAACTTGTAGACACAAGTCCGCTATTACACTCGAGTGTAATTGTGTATATAAAGTTAAACACGAACTCCAGTTCACCTCTTTAAGGGGATGATAGATCGAATAAGTAACTACTGAAGTAGTGAAAGAAGTTCAGGGTATTGTGACTATTAGTGTCCTCATATTAGTAGTTAATTCTTTCCATATGTGATTGGATTCCTATACTGAGCATGTAAAACCTAATAGGTAAGCTCTTAATGCTCACGGATCACACAAACTATTTATCGTATGAAATTGGGTAACTAATTGTTGTTGAATTTCCTTGGGTCTTGTCCACCATGTGCGAAGTAGAAGATATAAGTTTTTTTGGGGTCATGAATCGCCCATGTGGACCCGATCCGACCCAATAAAGTTTCAAAAAAAAGAAGATAAATACTATTTTGAAAAAGAGTGGGAACGGTTACATGGCTTTAACCGTAACATTCACTCCCTTTAAAATAGTACTTCACGTTTCAAGAAAAGGGAGAGAAAAATATCAGAAACAAAAGAAGAAACAAAAAGGAAAAACAAAAGGCCATTAATTTCTTAAAATTGACATCAAACAATCCAACAGGATATTCAATTTGTGGATTACACTTTGTTTCCTCGAGATTCAAAGTTGGATTTGGAGCAAATTATTCAGTTCATGAATTTCATTCCTCTACAACAATCAAAGGTGCACAAATATTGTACCAATTTATGTTCAATTCTTACATGTTTCTACTAATCTTGTAGGCAGAGTTGGGAGAAAACGCATACAAGTCGATATCAACCAATTCAAAGAAATTTCCCTATGTCATCAAACAAATATTCAATCTCTTTCTTTTGTAATAAATATGACAAAATTAACAGTTTTTTGATGTGTGAAAGAAGGTGCAATTAGGCCACACACCAACGCCATCAAACCACACTTGATCGAAGAAAACAAAAAGGTGAGACTTCGATTTTGCCTCTCAATGATTGATGAGGGTACACTTCTCAAATCCCTTGTTTATAGATATGTTTAATTATGTCCATATCGATAAAAAATGATTTTACTTATCGAAAAAATCTGAAAGGTATTATCTTCTTCCCAAAGAATAAGAGTCTAATTCATATCGTTCTTGCAAAAGTAAAAATTTTATCACAAAAGTTATGGTTATGACAGTTGTTGCACATCCTAGATTTGACGCTAATGAAGTTGAGTTATTTTCGAAATAAATAGGAATTTAATCATTTGTAGTTAAGGAACCAGCCAAGTGGGATAGAAAAAATCGAACAGCTGGAATTATCGAAACAAAATCAATTTTATCTTTGACTAAATACATCACAAGAGCTTGTTTGATAGAGAAAGTTCTTCCATCCATGCAATCAAAATGGTCAGCTTCAACGTCAAGTGCACCCATTTCATCCAACAAGATAATGCAAGACCATATGTTGGTGTTAATGATTTGAAATTCATGGAAGCCTCTCAACGGGATGGATTTGATATGAAGTTATGCTTTCAACCCCCTAATAGTCTTGATCTTAACGTTTTGGACCTTGGCTTTTTAGACCAATTCAGTCTCTTCAATATCAAAATGCTCCTTCAAATGTTGATGAATAAGTGAAAGTTGTTGAAATATCCTTCAATGAAATGAAAGTAGAACGATTCAATCATATATTTTTAACTTTACAGTGTTGCATGAATGAGGTGATGAAAGATAGTGGTGGCAATAACTACAAAGTGCCTCATATGAACAAAGAAACACTAGAAAGAGAAGGAGATCTCCCGCTTCAAGTTCGCTGTGATGTTGGTACTGTTAATCAAGCTTTAACTCTACTTCAACAGTGATGGGATTACAAGTATTAAAACAACTTGTGTTTTTTTTGTACATTTTGATGTTTAGATTAGAACTTTGCAAATTTAATTTAATTTTCGGATAGTTTAATGTTTATGTTAAAATCTTGCAATGTGTAATTTACTTTTGAAATAGTTTAAAGTTTTTGCTGGGGCATTGTAACTTCAACATGTTGAAATGAAATTGTCATTTTGGTAAATGTAAGAAAATTTTACTTCTGGAAGTTTATATTTGAAAATTTTCATTTTATTTTTATTGTGAATCTTAACTAAAGAGAAAAGAAGAAACACTAAACAAAGTTTTTTTAATTGAGGACAACTTTTGATTCTACATTCTTTAATTTTTAAAAAATAAAAATAAAAATAAAATTACATTCACTTTTTGTGACTTCACAATTCTATCAATAGTGTAAAAGAAAGAATATATGATAAAGTGGTGAAAAGAAAGAAAAGGATATGACAAAGTATTGAAAGAGGTGTTAAAAATATTGTTGACGGTCAGAAAAAGAGAAAAGTCTTTGTAGTTTACTGCATTTTATTGACCTTTTTCTTTAATTTAAAAGAGTGCAACTATTGAAATAATGAGATTGAAGAAGGGTGACATAGGAATAATGTCATTAAATATTTACCAAATAAGGAAATATGTCATTCTTCTTTGGACCGACTAAATAGGAAAATGAGTATATGATAATATGTTGTAGTCACATCAATTTTTTTATTAATCGTAAAATAATTCAAACTCAAGAATCGATTATAAGGTTACTCCTTAATATAAATATAATTTCTTATTTTCAACAACATAGTTTCAAATTTATTGAAGTTGTCATTTTAAAATAGAGTTAATTTTCTATATTGATGTACAAGTTTTGAGAATTACTTTCGAATACCATTTTTATTTCATTTAGAACAACAATATCATTCAACTTTATTTTAATTCATCAAACTTAATCAAAATTACAATCTTCATTTTTTTTAAAAATGCATAAAATTATTTTTCATGTTTAGAAATGTCTTACCACATTAAAAATAATATTCAAAGGAATTTTTCAAAACTTAATGACTATTTAAATAATTAACTTCTCTAAAATTATGATACTGCTCTACATTGTCGTTTACTTCACACTAAAAAAATTAAACTTTATTTATTAGAATTCTTTCTCATCTTCATCCTTATCATTCTCCAACAGGCATACAAATCCCAAATACTCATATTTCCTTCTTCATAACTATACATAGGGCTGGGCATTCGGTCTGTTTAGTTCGATTTACGAAATGCAGTTCAGTTTTTTGAATTTCGATTTGAAAAAAATAAAGACTGAAACTAAACTGAAATAAATTCGGTTCAATTCGGTTTTTACAATTTCGGTTCGGTTTAATTCGGTTAATTTTTTTGGTTCGAATATCATCAACACATACTGAAACACCGATGAGTATTATGTATAGTTTTTCCACAATAATTACATTTTGCTTTAGTAGCTCCATCTTTATCGATGAATTTCTCAAAATGCTTCCAACAAGCAGCCCTAGGTTCCATGGCTTTTCTTTTATTTGAAGCTTCAATGTCTTCTTCAACTTTATTCGGAGATGGAGTATTATGTATAGTTTCATTTGAAGCCCCTCTTTCACTTATCTTACTTTCGATTTCTTTCATCTGCGAAAAAGAAGAAGAAAAGATGTGAGAGCTTAGAACCCATACAAAAATTAGTGAGAATCGCAACAAACTGATATGTATAAAGTATAATGGAGAATCACGGCCAAGAAACTTACTTTTTAGGTCAATGGCACAGACTTGCAGCTGTTCTTCACTCTTCACTCACGCAGAACTTAGTTTGGTGTGAAATGTGAATTGTGATTTACTGATTTCTGAATTAGGGATTTAGGGTGGATAAGAATTAAGGAATATAATGTAATGGGCTATTGGGCTTTGTTGGGTTGGGCTTTTACTTAAGTTACCTAACTCTTAAAAATATATATGTAGTAAATATGTTTTACATAAATTTGGTTTTTCGGTTAACCGAAATAAAAAACTCAAAAACCAAAAATCGAACCGAATTACCGAAATTTTAAAATTGAAAATCGAAACAGATCAATTTAACCGAAAAATCGAAACCGAAATTAAAAAAAAATTAATTCCATCGATTTTTTCGGTTTCGACCAAATTATGCCCAGGCCTAACTACACAACAATCTAATCTAATCATCAATAAAGTACACTTCACATGCAATTTGATAGCATATTGCACAGCCCTATTTCCTAAATCTCTTATACAAATTTCAGAGTTATATGTATACACCTTAAATAAAGAAGGAAAAAAAGAATATTATTATATAAATTTAATTGGATAGAATAAAATAGAGAAATGACAAAAAATAAAAAGTAATGAAAAATAATTAACTATTTCCCATGTTGTGGTTTCCTTCGATCCATTTTTGGGTTGGGTTGCCTTCACAGATTCAAATCAAACAATTAATTTCTTGGTAAAATTCCTCTAAGTATAAGATCATTTTTTATCATAGTTTTTACCATATAAAAATAAATTGCATATATACCTGCACCTCAAATAAAGGAAAAAAAAGTATATTGTTAAATAAATTTAAATGGACAGAGTAAAAGAGAAATGCCGGAAAATAAAAATTACTAGTAAAAAATAATTGGTCATTTCCCATGTTATGGTTTCCTCCGATTTATTTCTAGGTTGGTTTAGGGAAATATCCAAGCGATCTCTTTCACAAATTCAAATCAAATGCAAATGGTATGCTTAACTCAATGATCACAAATCTCTTGTTAAAATCCAACAAAGTATAAGATGTTCTTGATCAAAAAAATTTACCATATAAAAGAAAAAAGAATACTTGTAATATAGGATTGCCATAACGAGCATTTATGATTCATGTACAACACACAAAAAAAACAAAATAATAAAAGTAATGTGAAAGTTATATATGAACAATAAGTTAATAACAAATCAATATTTAAGCTTGCAAAACTTCTCTGCAAACTTGTGAAACATTGTTGAAGCATTTGATATTTGTATTGGAAACGTAAAAAAATAAACAACAAATCAGATACTTACAACTATTACACATAATTGAATAATTACTTATAATAACTATAAGAAAAATAATACAATAAGAGTGGAATTTCACAGAAAAGTCACTTCATTTAGAAAATTTACCAGCTGATTTTTTTTTCTTTAATTAAATTGTATAATAAAGATAAGAAACTCAAGAGATGGTAGACATCGTATCGAGGTTAATATCATTAAAAGTTTTTAATGACGGATTTATATTTTTAAAAAAATATGGAAAAATTATACCAAGGTAATTTTAGGTAGGAAAAATGTCCAAAAAGAAAGAAAAAAAAATAAATATGAATGGAAGTCATCAGAGTAATACCACATCGCCTCGTCTTAAATCCTCCTTTATATAGATTTAGTATCCAAAACTTAGTAACCCAAATTAGCCAGTCTATCCTATCAAAGGAAAAACGTAATGGGAAAACCTTGTTTGAATCATTTTCTACTTTGAAACAATTTTAAAAAAAAGAGCATTTACACTTTTTAATGTCTAGTAATGCAAGGAAAACACACCATAATACATGTATAATGCATCAATAGTTGAACTTCAAGGGGGAATGCCTGCCAAAATAGGGGCTCCCATTGGAGTAAAATAAACTATAATCATCACAAAAAAAAAATATACACCAATAGGAATCACCATCATTATACTCCCCCAAAAGAATCACAACCATCACAACAGTTTTACGCATCAATTAGCAGTATACAATTGAGTCTCTCACCTTAAAAGAAAATAAGGATCAAAAGCATCCCACGCTGACTCATCAGGAGTCTGTTCGATCAAATCACACGAACCTTCAATGATCATTTTGTTGTGCAACTTAACTACTAATAACAATAAATTAGAGATCAATGGGTTTGTAAGGAATGGTTGTATGGCTTCACCAATTTCTTCAACTTCAGGGAGCATAGACTTTCTATCTTCTGGTTTCCCATTCAATACACAGTTTGATAAGGCATAAAAGGCAAGTAAATTTGCATAGAGAGGTAAGAAAGCATCTTTGTGGTTACCAACCCCACCAATCCAATCAAATCCTCCCTGTGCAGCAACATAATCTTTGGCAAATAATATGAACTTCTGCGCAAACCGCCTCCTCCAGTTCTGCAAAAAGTCCCTCACATCATGTATGTCACCACATTCACCTGATGAGAACTTTGAGGTTGGAAGCTTCTCCAAGTGAGAACAACATATCTGGCAGATCAAAAGTTTTTCTTCATGATGGTTGTCAATCTCCTTGTCAAAGACACGTTTGATAAGATCTCCTTCAGAAATAACACAAGCATGGTTAGCAGAATCAAGAACCCTGCGGCAAAGGAAATCAAGGTAGTCAAGACAGTGACCAAAAATTGATGAAAGATGATTGAAGCTCTTCTCAATCACTTGTTCTACTTGGCTTGGGACCACTCCTGTCAGGAAGCTTCTTTCAGAACTTTTAGATGTAAAACAATTCTGGACATCCAGGGCAAGTTTCTTCCTAAGACTCTCATCTTCATCCTCAAGAAGCCTAATGCATGAAAACCATAAATCCAGGACTCTATGGGCATATATATTAACCACCATTTCTTGCTTGAAACAGGAACACAAATTGCCATCAGGAATTTGGTTATTGTAGACTAAAGGACCAATAACCTCGGCTTGATCCAATAAGCCAGATGCTATCAGAGACTCTGCAGCCGCCCTACGCGTGTTTACAGGCTCTGATGCATCACTGTGTCGTTCAATTAGGTCAACATAATAGCTGATGCACTCGTAAAAGACAGATAATTTAGACATATCAGATGGATCATGGTGGCTGACTTCACCAACTTTGACATCTTGCAAGCCTACAACTGAACTACTTAGTGAACCAGCAAATTGTTTAATACAAACCCCCATGCAACAAAGAAGCATCTCTCGAGTCTTTGATCGCCTAGTGACCTTGTACAAGGAAACCACCTTGTCCCAAAACTGGAGCACGGACTCGCCATCCATATCACCAAAAAATTTAGGATAATATTCTTCTCCATTATTCTGATACTCCTGCAAATTCCAGCTGTAGATAATCTTCAGAATGTAGTTCAAACATTTATGGTTATTGTCCAAAGTTAAAAGTTTCATCACAGTGGTCTGGAGATCAATGCTGGTCAAGCAACTTCTTTTTATCTCACTATATTCTGGTGTCTTGAGAAATAAAAGAAACCACTTCAATGTTGCAATCCGAACTTCATATGAAGCGTCAGAGATAGAACGTATTAGCCTTTCCTTGAATCTGCTGAAAGAAATTTCATTTACAGATATCATTGATAAGTTTGAACCGGGAGGGCCTTTGGATGGTACTAGCAGATACTCTTCAGCAGCTTCTTTAGATGTTTGGTAAACACAGTTGAAATATGAGCATGCAGCTTGTTTCCGAAGTTCTGAGGTAGTTGGATCAAAATATGCAGGTGCACAAACCACTCCTAAATCTAAACATACTGAAGATGACCTCCAAAGGAATTCCCAAATGACATCAATATTTTTGCTCATTTGACATGTTCTGGCAACACCCAGCATGTTATCTAGCACCTTCAAAAAGCAGCTGTTGATAATTGGGCATGGACATTGCTCAGGACTCCCAATCCATGAGCGTGAAGCAAGAATATGAATTAGTTCAGTAAGAATGTTATCTTTTTGGGAAACATCAGGTAGATCTCTGCAGTTTGTGTCTAGAAGAGAGCTCAACTGCAATAACATCCCATGAAGTGAATTGAAAGAACAATTAACTCTATTGGATGGTATAGACAAATCAGAATTCACAACATGCTCCCCAGTGCCAGGTAACTCAGAGGCAATATTTAGGAGAATTAGCGGAAGTTTTTCATTAGACAGTAGACCTGTTAGAGCTCTGGATGCAAGAACACGAATACGCAAATTGCTCTGGACCGAGCATTTCCTGATGAATGGCATGAAAAGGAAGGGGTCCAGGGGATCACCAGCTTCACTTGCAATTGGAGAAGGCTTGAGTCGAGATAAGAGAATCAGGACTGGACATAAGCTGGGATGAACAACTTTAGCAAGGTTGGACCTTAAATGTTCAGATGATCCATCTAAAAGTGACTCCGTTGCAATTTTCAGCTCATTAAATAAGAATGAATGCAAGGGAGGGTACCTACAAGACGAGCAGTCAGAAAATGACTAGAGAATGTCTATTCTGGTAGCAAGCAAATAAATTTTTTTTCCATAAAACAAGACAATGTTTCATAAATAACTATAAACATACACAGTGGACCTAAGAACAGAATCTCCAGAATTTCGAAATAATGATTATTGATGACTGTTAAATTTTAGTTCAATAAATAAGAGAGAATGCAAGCGAGAGTACCTACAAGATGAATAGTCAGGAAATGATTAGAGCATCTGTTTCGGTACAAGCAAATAAATGTGGTTTCCTTAAAACAAGACATTGCATCAAATCCTAACCATAAATATAATAACTAGTGGACATAAGAACAGAATATCCAGAAGTCAGAAATAATGATTATGATGGCTTCATCATTTCTACAGATTCAGTTTTTCAATCAAAAGTTTGGTCCACACTTCAGAAAAATGCAATCAACTAAGTATTGGTTCAGATATACATATCAAGCCAACAAAAAAAGTAGAAAATTCAATCACAATTTAAAGCCTAACACGGAAAAAAAAAAAAAAAAGAAGCAAACAAGTTTTAGACCAGCGGTGGGGATTGACTTGAGATTATTTTGGGGAGGGGGGGGGGGGGGGGGTCATCTTCAAACTTCAATGTATGAACGATTCCTCCAAGTAAAAAAGCAAAGCTTCCCAATTTATAACAACAAATGAGATATTCAAAGTTGTGCGAACAATCGCGGCATTCAAGTTAAGAGTCGTACAAACGACAAGAGTGACGACAAAACTATTGGGAATTTAGTGCGAAAAGGAATGAAGATCTACACATGGTGTTTATTGACCTAGAGATAGCATATGATGAGTACCACAAAAGGTTCTTTTGTGGCCAATTATTATTTATATTATATTCAATTTATTTAACTTTAATTTTTATTTTTTTTTATGATGATGACATTGAGTTGACGTCAAATGGAAAAAATATGATCAATGTGAAATCATATAATCATCCCCAACTTGCTAGAGACTGAAGCATAGTTGTTGACATCATTTATATACAGGGACAAAAGAAAACTAGTTATAACTGATATGAGTTACATCCACTTCATTCTACTGTGCTGTTAAGCAACAAGAAAATCAATGTGGGCATGGGCAAGCAATCAAGTGATGAGCCATAATTTGAGAAATAGTCTCAACGAGCATGATTGCTCCAAGTGGTAAGACTTTGATAGTCTCAACGAGCATGATTGCACCAAGTGATAAGGTTTTGATGAGCAAGAAGATTTTTATCTGATCTTCAAATTTGAAAAGCAAGCTTCTCCTTCAATAGCAAGGGACAATACAACCATCCAATGAATATAAACCATAACTTAGCACAAGCATGTGATCCAAGGTCCAAAGAAATTAAGATAGCATATAGATAACTATAGATAGTCAAATAGAGGCATAACACAAAGCATAGAAAATTATGATATATAAAAATAATAAGAGACCCATTGTGTTATACCTATGAAAGAATTCAATCCCAGTTATAGCACGCCTGGCTGATGCCCGCTTGTGCACGTTAAGAAATCCAATCATGCGACGAACCAAGGCAGTATAAGCAAGACAAGCACTGTTCCGTACCTCCCAGTGTGGAGAAGAGAAACAACGTATCGAGATAATCAAAGCCTCAGCAGAAAAACCTGATGTATCAGTTGCTAGGTTGGTATCATTAAAAGCAGCTTTAAGAACATTGAAAGCATGCACAGTAGGAACGACACCCTCATCTCGAATCTTCAAGATCCTTTCAGCATCATAAATATCAGATGCAATTATAGAAAAAGTAGATGGGCGAGCCTCCACAAAACCATTGCAGGTATCAGCACTGAAACTATTTGCTTCAGTATGATCTGTTAAATACTTATTAGCCACATCTACTAACCACCGTAATGCCCTTGGCAAAAGCTTTTTTGGTGTGCCCTGTGGCTCTGAAAGGAAAAAAGCAATAAATGCTGCAGGAATACCAGCACTTCTCCTTAGGAGATCATCCACAGTTTGTCCCTTGGCTATTGTTCGGTCCATAAGTTGCTCCATCCAAGACTCAGTCAACTTACAAAGTCTGGAAAAAAGAAAAGCAACCTTAGCAAATGGATTCAGAATGCATGTCTATTATCTTTGTTGTGAACTTCTCTGCTATGATCCTAACAATGAAAGTCGAACATCATCAAGTGCAATATCTGTACTGATTCAAATCCATCAATTTCCTAGTCCTCAAAAGAATCGGCAGTTAACTGCTAGAAGCTACTTCAACAGACACAAAATCAGTAGCCAGCTTTCAAATAAGAAGGTTAGCATGCTGGAGAAATGGTGCCAAAAAGAAAGTACTACTTTTTCAGATGATCTAAGGAGGAGAGCGGCAGTGTTATAGTTTTTACTGTTGCTCCACCTATAAAACCTGTTACAATTTTTGTTTTCAATTTTGTGCATCTGCAATATTCTTTTTTACTAATTTAGTTTTTTTCCTTGAAGGGGCAATGCAAAGGAAGGGATGAAGTTGGAAAAAATTAGCCATAAATTGGTATAGCCAAAGAAACAGAATCAAAAGAAAATAATAAATTATAGACCTAAATAACAATAACAAAGTACCAAATGAGTTATCAAGAATGCTTTATCTACTGAGTGCATGTCAATACCTCTGTCACAGAGCAAACAAAAGATAAAATTACTCCACAGTACATAGTCAGATATTTCCTTTTTCCTGTGAGTTGCTCATGATTGCGTGAAAATTAGTTCTAAAAGAATCAAATTAAGATAAATCTTGCATATGACCTCACTAAACACTTGTTGCAACATGAATCTTCAAACAACGAAAGACAAAGTACAATTCCAATCTTCACTAAGAGGTAGCATTATAAGAGGAATCGAACACCTTTAAGATGTCACCAACTGCATCGACTCGTAGCAAGTTTAGAAGTGTAATTTCTTTTGGCTCTCTTTTTCCTTTAGATGTTTGCTTTTTTTCGCTTTACAACATACAAGATACTCAGTCTCACAAAATTTTTATGTTGCTCAAGAAGGGAAACAAGCTGAGCTCAATCTCATTAATTTTAAGCTCACTAATGCCATGAGCAGAACTTAATCTCTCTGATACCAAGCTCTCTAGTTCGCAAACCCAATGGACTGGAGAATTCACTTTCCAATTTATTATTTCTTTTTCTCCTCTTTCCACATTGGGAAAACCCAAAGTACAAAGAAATATAACCCTAGAAGGGGTTGCAGCACTGATGGCTTTGCTGATCACTGCTACTAGATTCTCCCACTTTCTTGGCGTCTGCTTCCCTGCCTGTCTGCACCAGCCATCTACCCAAGCTTCCTCCCATAGTATTTGGTCATTCTTAGTTAAACAATGAGAATTTGCCATTTTCAGATAATTAAAAAGAAGATAGATGTAAAGGAAACGTCCGCTGTGAAACAACAGCTTCTTTCAGTTTTCTGACTTCAGAGAGATTTCTAAAATTATTTTAAGCTAAACCATGGTAACAATACCGCTTACAGCTTTGGCACTGGAACTCCTGCAAAAAACAAAAAAGCATATAGAAAATATGACTGCCGATATAATAGAATCCAGTACACATACCTTGCATCATTTGAACAAAGCAATCGATTGCAAAGCGCAGTAAATCCAGCCCTTGTCTTATCGATAGCTCCATTATGCTTCATTTTCAAAAGGACTTCCAAGAAATGGTTGCCAATTACTTCGAGTTGTTTCACATCAAGTATTGTGCCAGATGTCGTATTGGATAAGACAGTTTCATGAACAACTGGGGAACCTGATTCTGAAACATCTGAAGTAGGCAAAGGAACCTTTCTTATTATTGTTCCCAAAAGAAGGCTCACCTGAAGCAATGTAGATGGAAACAAATTAATTCTTCTGGAAATTTTAAGCATATAAACTTCATATAGTTGACTACAATTTATGATTCCTTCTGCTTTTATATAATAGTAGTTTTCAGGACAACTTGCACACACTTCTTGCGTATTCCATCAAGTACCTACTACCTGCCACCGGCACCGGTGCATAAAAACTCAACTCATCAAGGTTTAAACTTTAACCAAAATGGGAAAAAATCACTTAGTATTTATCATTCCTTCATTAGCCACACAAAGGTTGCAATAGAAGGGGAAGGGTAGAATATGTGTTCTATTGCAATTAGTTGAACTAAGAACTGCAAAGTTACTAGGCCTGAGTACAAAACAGCAAGGAAAAGAATGATGATGGCACAAGAATTAGTGATGACATAATTTACCCACTGACATGAGAAATGTTTCATTAAATAGTTAGCTACTTTGACAAAAGGGATAATAAGTCATCTTAATACCTCTTTCATAGCAAGCCAACAACCAACCATAACTATCTGCTCAGTTTGCCTGCCCTCCTGCACCTCTGTTGTATTTTGTTCCTTGTCTGCCTGATCCATCTCATGAGGAACCTCCTCTAACAAAAGAGCATCATCACCCATCTCATCCATATCATCAGGTAAGTACCAAGCATCAGCTGATACCACCCAAAGGGCCAACGAAGTAATTCGCATGACCAACTCCAAAATCTTCTCCAATACCCCTTTCATTTCAGATATACTGCAGACTATTGCATCAG
The DNA here is from genome assembly GCA_037074985.1 of Solanum bulbocastanum. Classification (NCBI taxonomy): domain Eukaryota; kingdom Viridiplantae; phylum Streptophyta; class Magnoliopsida; order Solanales; family Solanaceae; genus Solanum; species Solanum bulbocastanum. The sequence goes on from CM073599.1 coordinate 18,214,942, forward strand.
AATCCCAGTCAAGTTCCTCAAATGTGTATCGAAGCGTAAGCAGAACACCATGAACAAAGCTGTTCTTACATGCTTCTGAAAGATCCTTCTCTCCATCCTGAACTACTGCATCCAGCCAATCAATCAGTGATCTTAGATATTCTATTGCTGGAGGGGCAAACTTACACGCCTTATTCTCCTCGCTTGGCAGCTTGGACAGTGGTTGAGCAGATACATCATTAGATGAGGCATTAACAACCCAACCAAGTTCCAAAACATACTTTCTGAATATGAGTCGTAAAGTCAGAGCTCCAGCATCACTTTCTCTGACACGTGGACTATAGACTAGCTTCTTAGCCCAAACAATTGCTTCACTAACCATGTCCTCGTTATGAATTCCAGGAAGAGGAGTAGGAAAATGCAGCAGAATACGAAAAGAACTCACTCTAAGTCGGTCCCAACTATCAACAATTGATCCAACCAGCAATAGAGTTGATTCAGGTAAAAGAAGCCCCTTACTGTAGGGATAAAGAGAGAACTGAGGAGAAACAGCATCAACCGTTCCTTCTGAAGGAAGCACAATACACCAAACATTTAGCATTATTAATAAAAGCTCCATTGCCATTATCTTTCTCTCATATGGAGCAGAGGGGTAGCATGAAAAGAACAAAAAGCAACTTAGCCACTTCATAAAGTTAAAAAGTTCATCTGCCCTGTCTACAAACATATCCCCTGTTCTTTTAGCAACAGAATTTCTACTTGTGTCTTGCCATGCAAGAGGTTGCCAACTTCCCTGCTTAACCTGCCTCTCCAATGCTGTTCGAACCCGAGAAAAGAATTTCCTAAATAAGCTTGTCCACTTCATCTGGAAAGCAGTTGAGCAACATCTCATGTTCAAAGGAACTGCTACCTTCATCAGACTGAGTTCCAATGATGATGGCAAACTTGTGGTCTTTGGATTTATGAACAGAGATTCTGCTGCATCAATCCGAAGTGACTCATCAATATGGGTAAGTGCCAAAACCAGATATTTCTCTGGGACTTTTATTTCAATCCCCTTGATGCAGACAATAGCATCTTTGTTTTCCAAGTTCTGCTTCACGTCTTCCAGAGACAACAAAGAATCTTTGCACCAATCAATATCCCCTTCCAGCAAAGCAAGAAAACGAGAAACCTTAAACAATGAAACTAAAACAGCCACTCGTTCTTCAAGCACAGTAGACACACCCCTAAAATCCAGCTCAGTAAGAAATACTTCACCATTGTCCAAACCACATCTGATGCCAATAAAAGCGAGCATCAGAAATATAGCATCAACATCCAGTTCAAGTAATACTGGAAGTGCATAGGTGTTAAGATTTGAGCGGAGTCTTGAATGTCCAGAAGCTAGGCCCAACAAAAGTGGAGGCAGGAAATGACCCCTAAAACTGTTGTACCCGTTTTCAATACCATCACTACTCCAATACTCATCACGTAAACACTCAAGGAAACACTTAAGAAATGTCGTTGAAGCACAGCACACATCATCATCAATGTATGCCTTTATTGTTTCAAACAATAGATCTGGGCTCATACTTAAAAGTGTCCTTGCGCCAAGCCTCTTGGTGAGGGATGCTAAAGGAACGTATCTTCCTTTACAACGTGGTCCCAGGCGAAGAAGATCAAAAGCAACCTTTCTCGTGAACAAATTGAATGTATCAGTACCCTCTGCCCAGTGTAGTCTGGCCTGAATGTCTAAGAAGAGATCAAATATAAGATGCACTTGTTTGACTGTTTGGTTCAGAGGATCTTCCAAATTATTCCAGACTATTTGCAATAATCGTGTACCAATGTCCTCAGAAATGGGATCATAATTTACTTCAAGACTTCCATTCTTATCTAGCATTGATGTTTTTACTTGCTGCAGGCAAATCTGCATTACCGTAAGAGCATGAAAACTGAAGTGACTGTCAATTGGATTCTCACAAAAATTACAAAGCTCAGGCAAAATTGCATCATAAAGGATGATTTTGATTGATCTCTTGTTATCTCCAGAGTCCCTAACACTACCAAAGCTATCATTTGATACAACAAACCTGGTATTCAATACTGTCCTTGAGACTGCAGTTAAAATACCTCTAACCAAGCAAAGTCTGCTCAACGATGAAAATTTACTTAATTCATCAACCAAATTGCCCTTAAATGGGATTTTCTCAAGTACATCCTTAAATGCAAGCTTAGAACACACAATGGAACTCTGATTGAAAATTCCTCCCATGATAAACAGTTCAAGCTCTTGAAGGCTAAGACAAACCTGCAGAGCCACACAAAAACTCACCCCTGCCGCCACTAGACAATCTCTAGAAAACGATTCCGATTTCAAAATACTCAAAACAATAACCAGAATTCTCTCTAAAACATTAGAACCTGCATTAACAAACTTGGAAGGAAATCGTTGAAGCAAGTAATACATACAAGAAAGAGCTTCCTGGCACTGTTCCATAACAACTGGTGACGGTCTAGACCAATCATTGATCTCTGCCAATACAGAGCTTAACCCCAAAACCACATTCAAACCAACCAAAACTGCACACTCGTCAACAATTTCGACCAAGTAACCCAACTTGGGGGTGCTCATCATAGATAATGCAACTCTAGAAACACAGAATCTCTTCCCATTTTCACCATATTCCTCACAAAGTTGACGGAAACAGTTTTGAATCAGGGTATGAAAGTTGTTGCACTTGACAAGCACGGATAGTAAAGTTCTATGCAGAGGCTGCGAATTCTCCAGTAAAAGAATCTCCAGGTAAAATCTGGAAGCTGTAGAAATTGACTCTTCAGCGGCTTTGACATTTGAGAGTAATTCAGAGAAAGATGAAGCGAGTTTCTTGGCATGATTGAGCTGAGAGTATGTAGAGTTTAAGGAGACAAACTGTCGTAGTTCGGAGTAGAAGTGAACAGAAGGTGTTTGTTGAAGTGCTTCAACGAAACTTTTGGGGAATATTACGGCACTGTACGTATAACGATGACGATGCTGTAAAGCTCTCCATTTAGCTGACATAATTGAAAAGGAGATTTTTCTTGCCGGAGAGGCGGCGGCGGCGGTCGTTGCAGAGATTCTTAGGGGTTCAACAAGGGTTTTAAGGAGAATTGCACCAAACTATCCCTTCCCACCCATTTGTTTTTTTATGTTTATTTTTATTAAAGGGGTATTATTTTCTTGGGTTGTTTGTTTTTTTCATTAAAATTTTATGTGTATTAAGATTATTTTTTTGGCAAACTGTGTATTAAGAATTAAATGTCTCAATATGATTTTATATTAAGATATGAATTAGTAAATAATTATAATGATTGTGAGTGTCGATTTGGGATTATGATACGTCATGGTAGTGATTACGAATAGTAATTAGTAGTGTGATGGTACTTAACAATAGTTATTGATTGTGGAGTTGGTGATGACAATTAATAATTGTAACGGGTCATAATAATATCTAATGACAATAGTAATAGCTAGTTATGATGATTATTTACTATTGAAGTGTAATACCCCGACTTTTCAAAACGTCTAAATTAACTTGTACCTTCGTGGAAAGACAAACAGGGTGAGTAATAAATTAAGAATGATGTGGTATGTCATATTTTAAGTGTTCAAGAGTTGTATCTCAAGTTTTGAAGTTAGGTAAGTCGCAAAATAAAAGTTGGTGAAAGTTATCATAAGTTCCTTTTTAAAGATTTGGGTCAAATGTTTTAGCGGTTTTCTCCCAATCTATAAAGATTTATGGGTCCCACGACCATTAAAATCAAAGGTCTACGAGTCTAATTTCCAACGCATCACACCATTCGTTCATACGACTTCATAATAGGGAGATATTCGCGTTTTCGCGAGATTGCGCAAGCAGGCACGTGATGTGGGTCCCCTAGGTCGGTGGAACATTTTATATATCTTCTTCGAGTCTTTTTCATTTTTTTCGATGAATAACAAAAAAACTTAGAAAACCCACTTCTAGGATCAACCAAATTATAGATTTACTCGACTTAAGTTCTTGACGAAAGTTATTCCACGCGTTGAGCTCGTCAACATGGTATAATTTGTTTTATCGATTTCATAGCATATCATACTTTGGTGTTGGGACAACAAGGGTTTGGACATATTTTAAGGTTTTGAGGTGTATTACAAACTTTAAATCAAGGTAAGACACATCTTTTATCGATTCTAGCTTTAATAAGCCGCAAATAGCAATTTGCGACGGAAATACATATCTCTTATCTGATTATCGTGGTATCCTCTATTCTTGTGTGTTAATTATGGTCCTGCCTTGTTGTAATATCGAGGGGGTTGTGAGTAAAATCCATTAGGCCATGTGAATTCTGTGAAAAAGGTATGTTAAGGCAATTCCCTTTTTACGGCATGTTTCCTTAAATCATAAGAGCAATGTAATTAGGTTTGTAACCATTATTGTTGATTATTGGCAGCTCGAGTTGATATAATCCTCCCTTGTTGGGATTCTTATTCAGTTAGTAACATCCCTATTTTGGACACGACTTAGAGGTTATTCGTATAGGTTGCTTATAGCTAAATTGCTCACTTTTAGCCTATTGGATTGTTATTGTTGCCCTTGGGTCTATTATGGTTAGCTGCAGGAAAGTGATCTATGTCTAGAAGGGCTATGTTTTGCCTACGGGGCTATATTGATGCCTAGAAGGGCTATGAGTTGCCTACGGGGCTATATTAATGCCTAGAAGGGCTATGAGTTGCCTATGGGGCTATATTGATGCCTAAGAAGGCTATGTGCTGCTTGTAGGGCCATGTTGTTGCCTAAGAGGGCTATGAGTTGTCTATAAGCTATATTGATGTCTAAGAGAGCTATGTACTTCCTACGGGGCAATATTAATGCCTAAGAGGGTTATGTGATTGACTACTAGGCTAGGGGACTACCAATAGGGGTATATAGATTGATTGGCACCTTCTAGGCTTATGGGGGCCTAGATAGGTGGTCTTGTGTGCTGTTTCTACATACTTGGTTAGGTTGTTGTTTTATTATTTTTGATAATTTTAGATGTAGGAGCAGGTCAGTACACTTATCTTATCATTAATTTATTTATCGAATTACTTCAGTATGTTAGGATACATGCTCATAGCCTATTGCCTTTCATACTCGGTATATTATTTCGTACTAATGCCCTATTGCCTGGGGGTACTACATTCATGCCTAGGTCCCGACAGACGACCTAGTAGACCTCCTCAGCAGGATTGATTTCTATCCGATTGGCTAGCCCCTTTCCTGCAGAGCTGCTAGAGTTGGAAAGTTTGTTAGCTTTTGTTGTATATATTTCTATGGGTAGGCTGGGCCTTGTCCCACCAATCTTTACTACTCTTAGAGTCTTGCAGACTAGTGTGTGGGGTTTATAGCTACGTCGTGGCCATGCTGACCTAGTTTGTTGGTTTGTTGAAGCTTGTTAGCTGTTTGAAGTATTGTCTTGATATATACCTGCTTTCAGTTTTTGTATAGAGACCATGGTGGCCTCGACGACCTAATCAGGACTTCTGTGTTAGTTAGCTATTTCTTTATATGAACTCTTGGGAATAACTGTCTCTTTTATAGATCTGTTGATAGAGGCCTTGCCAGTCGAGGGCTTACTTTTAAGCTGAAATATACTTGTTTGTTTTCTTGATATTATGTGGCTGTCATGCGCTAGTAGCAAATGGTTCTACAGGGTCGGCTCGGGCCTGAGTTCTAGCATTAGGAGCCAGTTGCACCCCTTGAGTTTGGGGCGTGACAAACTTGATATCAGAGCAACATCGTATCATAGGGAGTTTACAAGCCGTGTCTAGTAGAGTCTTGTTTATAAATGTGTTGTGCATTGCATTTGATAAGCAAGAAGCTACCGGGCATATTAGAATGACTATTTTTCTTTTGCTCACCTCGTGATATAGAGTGATGTTTTAAGGGTTGAGGTGTCTGGCTTATAATTGATATTTGTATGCGGATATAGATGACTGACACCAGACATACCACAACTAGCCTGGGGCTAGATACAGTTGGGCTAGATACAGTTGCAGGCGAGGATATCGATAAGGTACCACAGGTGAAGGTAGCCCATTATAAGACCTCGGGGGAGACATCTTCTTAGCCCCCTACAGATTCTCGACTACTTCTGGAGCCTCCGAGGGAAACAGGACTTTCGGCTCCACTAGTAGTACCACCTCTAGTTCCTCATATTCTATCTAATCAGGATTTCAAGACTGTAGTATGTATGTTGGCACAGTTAGTAGTTGCACAGTGCCAACCACTTGCGCCAGATGTTGCCGGACTTTCTGAAGGGCCTGAAAGTTCGAGAGTTCGTGAATTTCTTACCTTGAATCCTCCACAGTTTATAGGGACAGATCGTAGAGAGGACCTTCAATACCTCATTGATCAGCTTCATAGGATCTTCAGAGTCATGCATGCCTTAACGACTGAGTCAGTTGAGTTAGCAACATTTCAATTGCGCGATGTTACAGTATTATGGTACGAAATTTGGGAGAGATCTAAGGGGAAAGATGCAACTCTACCCACTTGGGATAGCTTTACAGAAGTTTTCATAGATCACTATTTTCCTCGAAAGATTAGGGATGGCCGGGTGGACCATATTCTTAACCTCCGACAGGGCAGCATGAGTGTCTGAGAGTACGGGCTGAGATTTGATTCAGTGGCTAGATATCCACCATCATTTGTTGATATGACGCATGATAGGGTGCGTAGATTTGTGGGAGGGCTTGACTCAGGCTATATCGACGCTTGTTCTACCACTGCACTAGATGATAATATGGATATCTCGCGAATTCAGGCCTTTGGACAAGGCATAAAGGATCGCCGACATCTACAGTATATGAGTGAGAGGATCGAGAGAGAGAGACAAAAGAAGGCTAGGCCCGCTGGTTCATAGGGAGATTTTTAGGGTGGTCCCAGACCTCGATATTCTATTAGGCCACCTAGACCTCCACTGCAACAGTTTCAAGTAGTAGATTTGATTGTCAGGGACAGTCAGGCCCAGGTGAGGGTTCACGAGCATCAGACTCTCAGCAGCAGAGGGGTTCAGGCCAGTATAGGACAGCCTCGCCACGTTGCGCTACTTGCGGTAGGATGCATTTCGGGAGTGTCATGACTCGAGAGCACCCCCAAGTCGTAACACGGCGCACTTGACCCCGAAGGGATCTCATACAAGCAATCTAGCATCATCATAACATAAGACATAGAAATAATGCGGAAAATTACAATGAATATTCAACTTCATATTTCATATACGAAAATCATAGAAATCTAGACTTTTGTCTCTTACACCATCTAAACCAAAGAAAACAAATTTTGGGACTTAGCCCTTATACATCAATATAAGTCTCAATATACGAAATACGACATGATTAAGAAAATAAGAGATCCCGTCCTCGATCTTGAGTACTTGGAGATAGCAATCCAAGTCTTCTCCGAACAAGAGTGGAATCGCCTAGCCGAAACCTACACTCATTTAGTAGAAGGAAGAAAAGGGGTTAGCACATAATATGTACTAAGTATGGAAACATTCATAAAATCCTTAAACATGATAAAATGGACATTTTGGTGAAAAGAATGCATTTATTGAGTTGAGAAACCAACATGTATATCCAATGTACAACACAAGCCACAATCACATTCATAACCATTATAAGATAATATCAACACCTTAGCAACACCTAAGAAGCATTTGCGCAATGTACGGTTGGTATCCCATAATACCAACCTTACTAAATACCCTTTTTAAGTTACCTTGTCCGTGTACAACATCTTCAAACCTCATTAATATCATTGGTCACAAATAAGGAATTAGTCATGCATAATACTTTGAACATGAGGAAAGTCATTAACATGAACTAACCATTCCCCCACTCCTATAACACCTTACTAAACCCACTTGTGCAATATGGGAGTGAAGTCCCATACCCCCACTCCTACTAAGCAAATTTACCAAGAAGTTATAGCATGTTCCGTGTCTCATTCATTATCTACATTATTAGGGAAATGTAGCCTCAACCGACATAGACCATGTGAGCGACATGGAATTCGGTGTCGGGTAACCCCACACAAAGAAAGGTGTTCTACTTGCCTAAGGTAGAACTAAAATGTATAGCTATAAGGTGGATCCACTAGCTAAAGTCCTATGTTGGCACATAGTTCTAGGATAGGGAGATTGCTTCTAGAAACCCACCCTATTGCATTGGCGGAGAGGCTTCCATCTCATTAGTTCCCTTATGGATGACCCTCATCATTGCATAGGCGGGAGGGCCTTTACCTCATTGTCTATATCCATTCGATGCTAAGCAATATTTCCCAAATTACACGTCATTAGTCTTTGAATTGTATTTACATGTGTGAAGGAATACTTTACCCTTCGTTCAATAAAATTCATAAAATAGCTCAAGGATTCATTAAAGTGAGAATGTACTTTCAACTTCTAGAATCATAATTAGTATGTGAGAATAACTTTCACACCAAGATCATATGTTCTCATGAGAATGGACTTTCAATCAACACAATAGGATCAACATGGTTTAACTACAATTCATGCATAATAATGTGTAAAGGTGCATATGAGAACTATACTTTCAATTAACACCATTTGCTTACATCATAATCATATCTTATGCATGAAGTGTGCATGCGTGTTTAATTGTCCTTGCAAAAACCCAACAACAACAATATCATCATACTAGACAATACATATAATCTCAAGTGTAAGGGTAAGGGAAGAACTACCTTTCAACAATACCAACTTTACACATTAGTCATAGGAGATTACTAAATACTTCATAAGTAATGCTTAGTAAAAAAAAAAAAAAGTCATAGGAGGTTACTTTCTAAATGAATCAATAGTTTATACACATCTTTCATTCACATGCACAAACCCTATCAATATGCCCCCTTTCAAGATCATGAATCATGTCTCACCATTACACCCAAAGATACTACAATAGGCATGAATAGAACAAGATTCAATAACTAAATTCATATAGGAGCAATTCAAAGTAAATCATCTTGCATTAATACACCCATCTGAATACTTGAAATTGGGGTCATGGGGTATACATGGGTTCAAGGGGAGTTTTACAATGAAAATCACCGTTAAACATCAATTCATCCATAGCATATGAAATTAACAAGATGAAATCGCTTTTAAGAAGAACCCATGGTTAGAATAGAAATCCTAGTTTTTGAACAATATACAAAATTTGAAATTAGAGTTTGAAGGGCTTCATGGAGAAAAATGTTTCATGAATCAAGGTCCCCATACCTTAACCAAAGCCTTGCCCAGGAATTGGAGTGAAAACCTTGGAGCTTGAACCCTAATCTTCAAGTTCTTGGTGTTCTTCAATGAAGGAACTTCTAGAGAGAGAATTATTGCAAGGATTTGGGTCTTCTTTTATTTCTTTTAAGACTGATTAGAAAGGGATAATTTGACTCTAAAAAGTATTTATATTTAGTAGGGAAATAGTAGAAAGTATCGGTTTAAGTTTAGGAAAGACTTACTAAAATACCCTTCATTAAACTCCCAACCTTACCACGCTGCAGTCCGCCCTTTGGCACACCTTGGCTTGTCAAGGCACTTAGGCGACACGCCTAATGCACCTTGGTTCTGCCCAAAGCTACAGTGAGCTCCCTAAATGGGCAGCTCACTAGGCAATGGGGAGGACCATGGGCGAATCGCTAATCCATTGGGCAATCCTTCACCTATTCTGTCATTTGTTGCACCAGCTTGGATTTGAGGGGTGGCTGTGCACTAGGCGAGAAGAGTCTTTTGGCGCATCGCCAAGGCTCATTGGTGAAGCTACTGCCCATCGTCGAATGGACTTAAGGTAGCTATTGTTTTCCCTTGATTTTTGTTAGGTAGTTTAAGGTCCTAGACTTCACCCTAGACTCCTTCCTTAACCATTTAAGCTCTAAGACAGCCTAGTCGTTGCCTTAAGGTTACTCTAACCCAGACCATGAGGCTCTAGTTCATCTTAACATTTTTGCAGGGTGTAACAGGGAGGTGCTAGTAGGGTTCCATAGGTTGTAATTCTTGTGGACGGGCATGGGTGAAGAAACTGCTCGACCATCGGTCAGGGTGATATAGGTCAGTCAACCAGGTCGGTAGTGGGTTCCTCCTCATTAGCACAATCTACATGGCATGGCCCCAGACTTTAGTAGGAAGAGGTAGAGGCGGAGGCAGAGAGGGAGCATCTAGTTCCATTAATGACCAGAACTGTACATATTCATTAACCGGCTGACAGGACTCAGAGTCATCACCAGATGTTGTGACATGTGCATTAATTGTTTGCTCCCATTGTGTTTATGTGTTGATAGATCATGGATCTACTGTGTCTTATATTACTCCATTTATTGTAGGGAAGTTATGTATAGTAGCAGAGTCATTAGATCGACCCTTTATTATATCTACACCAGTTGGTTAGTCTATTATTGCCAGGAGAGTCTATCGAGGTTGCAAGATAGAAATTATCAACCGTCAGAACTTTGTAGACCTCGTAGAGTTAGAGATGGTCAATTTCGACGTCATTATGGGTATGGAATGGTTAGCGTCTTGTTATGCTAATGTTGAGTGCCAGACAAAGATTGTTAGATTCCACTTTCCAGGAGAGGCAGTTTGGGAATGAAAAGGCAATACAACAACACTGAAAGGTAGGTTTATTTCCTATCCTAAGGTGAGGAGGATGATTACTAAGGGATGTATTTATCATCTTGTTCACGTTCATGATATTGTCACGACCCAAGGCAAGCCCCTAGATGCGACACGCCGTACACGACCCCGAAGGGGTCTAATATAATCCTCATAGCATTTCATTGCATTTGACATAGAAATAGTGCGGAATTAAAAACTTATTTAAATCCAAACAATCCAAAAATATTCATTAAAAATCTTTTGAAAGACACAACAGAAGTCTAAGTCTCACATGTCCATCTAAATAATTACATGAAAACTAAAGTAGGGTCACGACCCTTTACAATCTAAAAGACTAAAATTGTCTATTACATGAAATAAAAGAAACTTCTAAACACTTGTCCTCGATCTATGAGGACATACCACTTGATCTTGGAAGAATAGCAATCCAAGCACTTCAATCTAGATAAAAACAATCACTTGCCGAAACCTACACTTGTAGTAAAAACATAAAAGAAGAATGGGTTAGCACAATAAAGTACTAAGTATGATAGCCATGCAAAAACATGCTTAAAATGGAGATTTTATTTGAAAGTCATGCTAGTATGCCATTTTGATAAAACTTTATGAACATAAGCATAAGAGACATAATATTCAAACATAACTAACATGCAAGTCATTTATCAACATTAGAAACACAATCAACATTTAAGCCATTACCTTCACATTAAACCTTTACCTCAAGTAACCCACATACTATACCTTGTGCAATGTATGGATAGCGTCCCATACCACCATCCACAGCAAGGTACCACGTTAAGCTCACCAAAAGTGAACTTACCATTCAACCTTTCCATCTTCAACAATACTCACTCATTAGAGCTAAACATTACACAAGTTATATCATCAAAAGGAACATCACCTAAGACAACTCTAAGTTATACTTGTGCAATATGCAAGTAGCATCCCATCCTACTACTCACACTAAGTACTCCTTTGAAGTCACCATAAGCAAGGCACATTCAAATACAACAAGTCATGACAAGGAAGTAACTCATAATACAATCCAAGTATAGTATGCATCATTTACATTTAAGCATATAAGAGTCAGCATTATTCAATAACATAATTTAGAGGACTTTCATACATTAGCATGGATGGCATCTCATACTACTACCCACACTTCATAGAACCTCTCAAGAAACCATAATACACATCTCACATTTATGGGAATAGGCATTAACCGACATAGATCATGAGAGCTAAATCATGGAATCCGATGTCATGTAACCCTACACCGAAGGAAGGTGTTCTACTTGCCTAGGGTAGAACTAGTAAACATATTATGTAGGCACATAATTATGGGATAAGAAAGATGTTCATTGGACTCTAACCTAACATTGGGAGAGTCACCATCTTAGCCATATCCACTCAGTGCTTAGCCTCCATTCCCATACAGTAGTTCATTCACATTACATTGTTGTACTTAAGAGGACCACCAACATTAAGTCTATTGAACCAAGGTACATTACACATGAAAGGTCACCATCATTAGGTTTACCGATTCAAGGTACATTTAAGGATATCTCATTGATCTTCCTAGAAAGAGCCACCACCATTAGGTCTATTATTTCTAGGTTCATCATTACACACAAGAAAGGGCCACTACCATTAGGTCTGTCATTTCAAGGTTTAACATTCACACAAGGAAAATCCACCACCGTTAGGTCTCCCGATCCAACGTTTAACATCACATTAGTTCCTAGACTCCTTATGAAAGACCACCATACAAGAAAAGGATGCCTTAGCCTACCAATTCAATATATAATAATCACATTTCTTTCATATATATAAGAATAAGATGCATAAGCCTACCAATTCAAGATATACTACATTACATTATAGAGCCCTTCACATTCCATCATCAACATTCATGAGTGTTAATAGAGAAACAACCTTTCAATAATAACACATTTACATTCTATACATGATGATCATTCTATTGTTAGAATCACATGCATATCCTTCTCATTATAATCACCCATGAAACATTCATACTTTCCCTTTCAAGGCCATGATCACACTATACATAGTAATTAAACACCTCCACCTTTCAAGTGGATCAGTAAAATTAGGCAAGGGTAATAACATAATTACAACATTCTATATCCATATAAACATAAACAATTCACATTCCATCATAATCAATCAAATCCCGATCTCAAATCATAACTTAGGAATTTGGGGGAAAACATGGGTTCTAGGAAGAAATCATCTTAAATCATCTTTAAATCCCCAATTCATTCACAAATCAATGCATTAAAGCCTTTGGAAATCGTTTAGAATCAAACCCATGCATAGATTGAAAACTAGGGTTTTAGAGAAAACATTGGAGACTTGAAATCACTTTTGAGATTGGCTCCTTAAAGATAATAAATCAAGGATGAAGAACACCATACCTTTTAGAGAATAAATCCATGAAATAACCTTGAAAAACTTGAAGATTTGACCTTGGAAGTTTGAAATCTTCACCTCCAACAGAGGTTTCTAGAGAGAGAACTTTTGGAGGGGAGGGGAGGTTTAATTTGAGTAATGAAATCTAAATGAGTATTTTAATGTTTTAATACTTTTAAAATATCTTAATAAACCTAAAATAACCATCCATACACTTAAAAGATCATAAAAAATATTTACCACTTAGCCCCTACTAAGGACGAACCCAAATCAGAATCACAGGTATGACTCACGGACTATCAGTCCACCAACAGACCGTGCCATTGGTCCGTGGTCTTGGGCTGCAGTTTGGTTCATAGGGTTCTAGCCCATGGAGGCCATCCACAGATAGTGGATGGACCTACGGGGTGTAGACCCCTTCCGTGGTTCACCCCATTTTGGCCAACTTCAAGGTTCTTTGGGGTCTTGGGGGATAGACTAAGGGTCCTCTTCAAGGACCCCTAGGGTGGTCCTTGGGGAGTCGTACCTTGATGTTTAACCCCTAAACCCCTCAACCATAGCTCGGGACAACATTAAACCACCTCAAACCTCATGAAAAACTCAGACACACACTAGTTAGGATCTAGTTTCACTTATTCATTTTACGGGTCATTAAAGATATAGATGCAGAACCACCAACTATTTATTCTATTTTGGTAGTTAATGAAATTTTAGATGTATTTCCAGATGAGCTTCCTAGTATCCCTCCATAACAGAAAATTGATTTTGCTATCGATATACTACCAGGTACACAACCCATATCTGTCCCTCCTTATAGAATGGCTCATGCTGAGCTAAAAAAGTTGAAGGATCAGCTAAAAGACTTGCTGGATAAAGGCTTTATTAGGCCTACTACTTCACAATAGGGTGTGCCAGTGTTATTCGTAAGGAAGAAAGATGGCTCACTGAGAATGTGTATCGATTATCGACAGCTGAATAAGGCGACTATAAAGAATAAGTATCCTTTTTCGAGGATCGATGACTTGTTTTGATCAGTTACAAGGTGTTGAGTGCTTCTCAAAGATTGATTTAAGATTAGGGTACCACCAGATACAAGTTCGGGAGAAAGATGTTCCGAAGACAACTTTTAGAACCAAATATGGACACTCTGAGTTCTTGGTAATGTCTTTTGGATTAACTAATGCCCCAGTAGTGTTCATGGACATGATGAATAGTATATTCAGGTCGTATCTAGACTTGTTTGTGATTGTATTTATTGATAATATTTTGGTGTATTCATATTCCAAAGTTGAGCATGCAGATCATCCGCGAGCAGTCCTTCAGGTTCTTTGAGATGAGAACTTTATGTAAAGTTTTCTAAGTGTGAGTTATGGTTGGACTCTATAGCTTTCTTAGGCCATTTTGTATTAGATGCAGGCATTATGATTGATACACAAAAGTTGAGGCCATAAAGACTTGTCCTAGACCCATGACTCCGACTGAGGTTCGTAGTTTCTTAGGGTTAGCTGGTACTATAGAAGGTTTGTAAATGGGTTTTCTTCACTTTCAACACCATTAATGAAGCTGACTCAAAAAACAGCTAAGTTTTGGTGGACTCAGACTTGTAAGCATATTTTCAAGGAGTTGAAGGACAGGTTGACATCAACACCAATTGTAGCATTGCCAGAGGGCTCAGAAGGCTATGCGGTATATTGTGATGCTTCTGGTGTTGGGTTGGGATGTGTTCTAGTGCAACGTGGTAAGGTTATCACATATGCTTCAAGATAGTTAAAGAAGCATGAGAAGAACTATCTGAACCAAGATTTAGAGTTAGCTGCAGTTGTGCATGCGTTAAAGATCTGGAGACACTATTTGTATGGCATTGATGTTGACATCTTCAAAGATCATAAAATCCTTCAATTAATCTTTAGACAGAAGGAGTTGAATCTACGACAGTGTCGATGATTTGAGTTACTAAAAGTCTACGACATGGATATTTTATAACATACAAAAAAGGCGAATGTGGTAGCCGATGCCCTCAGTTAAAGATCTATGGGTAGTTTATCCCATTTAGGTGTTGAGAAGTGTGAGCTAGTGCGAGAGCTTTATTTGTTGCTAGCCTGGGTAGTTAGATTGTTAGAGGAAGACGATAGTGGGGTCACAATTTAGGACACAACCATATCATCTCTAGTTATGGAGGTAAAAGCACGGCAACAAGAAGATCCTAGCTTAGAGTAGCTTAGAGCAAAGGCATAGAATCAGTCGTCTTTAGCATTTGATATAGCAGGAGATCGAGTCTTGAGATATAGCAGTTGATCATATGTTCCAGATGTTGCAAGGCTTCATCATCAGATTATGGAAAAGGAATATCATTCCCGTTATTCTAATCACCCTGGTTCGACGAAGATGTACCATGATATTAAGGAGATCTATTGGTGGCATGGGATGAAGAAGGATGTTGATAAGTTTGTGGCACAGTGTCCTAACTGCCAACAAGTGAAGGTTGAGCTCCAAAAGCCCGCTGGGCTAGTCCAGGAGATAGCCATTCGTTTGTGGAAGTGGGAAGCAATTAATATGGATTTTAGTACAGAGTTACCTCAATCGCATCGTAAATTTGACTCTATTTGGGTAATTATTGACAGACTAACAAAATTAGCCCTCCTCTTACCAGTCAGGGCTACTTTTACAGCCGAAGATTATGCAGGACTCTATATTAGAGAGATTGTTAGGCTACACGGTGTCCCAATATCTATTATCTCTGATAGAGGAGCACAATTTACCGCTAACTTTTGGAAGTCCTTCTAGAAAATACTGGAGATACACGTTAATCTTAGTACAACCTTTCACCCTCAGACAGATAGCCAGGCTGAACGCACAATTTTGAAACTCGAGGATATGTTACGGGCGTGCGTGCTAGACTTCAAGGGAAGTTGTGATGACCACTTACCTCTTATTGAGTTTTCATACAATAATAGTTATCATTCTAGCATCGGGATGGCACCTTATGAGGCTTTGTATGGGGGAAAGTGTAGATCCTCCATTGGATAGTTCGAGGTAGGTGAGTCAGGGTTGATTGGACCAGACTTAGTACAACAGACAATAGAGCAGGTTAAGACCATTCAAGAGAGGTTGCTAACAGATCAAAGCCGACAAAAGTCATACTCAGATGTGCGATGAAGGGACTTAGTGTTTCTTGTTGATGACTGGTATTCTTAAAAATCCTGCCTATGAAGGGTGTTATGAGATTTGGCAAAAAAGGCAAGCTTAGTCCAAGATTCATTGGGCCATATCGGATCCTTCGGAGGGTAAGACGAATGACTTATGAGTTAGAATTACCTTCGGGGCTAGAACCTGTTCATCTAGTTTTCTATGTGTCGATGCTATAGAAGTGCGTAGGAGGTCCTTCGTGTTGTCCTAATTGAGGATGTTCAGATCACAGAGGAGTTATCCTACGAGAAAACTCCAGTTGCCATATTAGATTAGTAGGTCCATAAATTGAGGACCAAAGAGGTGGTTTCGGTTAAAGTATTGTGGAGAAACAAGAATAGAGAAGAGGTGACTTGGGAAGTTAACGATGGAATGAGGTCCAAATATCCTCACTTGTTTCATACCCCAATGTGATGGCATATCAGTTTATATTAGTTCAGTGATGTAAGATACCTATTTGATTTTTGTATTAATGCTTATTATTATTGTGTTTATCGTCATATTTTTGCTCGCACTGTTATTGTGGAAGTATAGTGCTTAGCTATTTATCTCATCCTGTGAGACGCCTAGGTTAGAATTTCTGCGTTTTAGTTTCTTGGATAGTCTCATTTACAAAGGATACTTTGCCTAAATTTTGGTAACTCCTAAGGACTTAACCGTGTGACTCAGATTTTTCATTCAAGGACGAATGTTTCTAAGAGGGGAAGGATGTAACACCCCAACTTTTCGAAACGTCTAAATTAACTCACACCTTCGTGGAAAGAAAAAGAGGGTGAGTAATAAATTAAGAATGATATGGTATGTAATATTTTAAGTGTTCAAGGGTTGTATCTCAAGTTTTGAAGTTAGGTAAGTCGCAAAATAAAAGTTGGCAAAAATTATCATAAGTTCCTTTTTAAAGATTCTCTGAAATTTGTTTCAAATGTTTCAGAGGCTTTCTCCCAATCTATAATAATTTATGGGGCCCACAACCTATAAAATTGAAGGTCTACGAGTCTAGTTTCCAACGCATCAAGATATTCACATTTTCGCGAGACTACGCAAGCAGGCAAGTGACGTAGGTCCCCTAGGTCGGTGGAGCTTTTTATATATCTTCTTCTCTGACTTTTTTCCATTTTTTTTCAATGAATAACCAGAAAACTTAGAAAACCCACTTCTAGAATCAACAAAATTATTGATTTTCTCGACTTAAGTTCTTGACGAAAGTTGTTCTACGCGTTAAGCTCGTCAACATGGTATAATTTGTTTTATCAATTTTGTAGCATATCATACTTTGGTGTTGGGACAACAATGGTTTGAACATATTTTAAGGTTTTGAGGTGTATTACGAACTTTAGATCTAGGTAAAACCCTTGTTTCATTGATTCTAGCTTTAATAAGCCGCAAAAAGCAATTTGCGATGGAAATACATATCTTTTATTGGATTACCGTGGTATCCTCTATTCTTGTGTGTTGATTATGGTCCTGCCTTGTTGTAGTATCGAGGGGGTTGTGAGTAAAATCCGTTAGGCCATGTGAATTCAGTGAAAAAGGTATGTTAAAGCTATTCCCTTCTTACGATATGTTTCCTTAAATCTTAAGAGCAATGTAATGGGGTTGTTATCCTTGTTATACTTGTAGCCTAACAGGCTACTCAATTTGATATAATTCTCCCTTGTTGGGATTCTTATTCAGTTAGTAGCGCCCTTGTGTTGGACACGACTTAGAGGCTATTCGTGTAGGTTGCTTATATCTAAATTACTCACTTTTAGCCTATTGGATTGTTATTGTTGCCCTTGGGGCAATTGTGGTTAGCTATATGAATGTTATCTATGCCTAGAAGGGCTATGTTATGCCTGCGGGGCTATATTGATGCCTAGAAGGGCTATGAGTTGCCTACGGGGCTATATTGATGCCTAAGAAGGCTATGTGCTGCCTACAGGGCCACGCTGTTGCCTAAGAGGGCTATGAGTTATCTATAAGCTATATTGATGCTTAAGAGAGCTGTGTGCTACCTACTGAGCTATATTAATACCGAAGAGGACTATGTGACTGACTATGTGGCTAGGGGACTACCGATAGGGGTATATAGATTCATTAGCACCTTTTGGGCTTATGTGGGACTGGGTAGGTGGTCTTGTATGCTGTTTGTACCTGCCGAGCTTATGGGGGTTTGGTTAGGTTGTTGTTTTATTATTTTTGATAATTTTAGATGTAGGAGCAGGTCAGTACACTTATCTTGTCCTTGATTTATTTATCGGATTACTCCAGTATGTAAGGATACTTGCTCATAATTTATTGCCTTTCACACTCAATATATTATTTCGTACTGATGCCCCATTGCCTGGGGGTACTACATTCATTCCTTCAGGTCCCGACAGATGACCCAATAGACCTTCTCAGTAATAGTATTGACTTCTATCCGATTGGTTAGCCTCTTTCCTCCGGAGCTGCCAGAGTTGGGAGGTTTGTTAGCTTTTGTTGTATATATTTTTATGGGTAAGTAGGGCCTTGTCCCGCCAATCTTTACTAGTCTTAGAGGCTTGAAAACTAGTATGTCAGGTGTATACCTACGTGATGGCCATGCTAGCCTAGTTTGTTGGTTTGCTGAAGCTTGTTAGTTATTTGATGTATTGTCTTGATATATACATGCTTTCAGTTTCTGTATAGAGATCATGGTGGCCTCAACGGCCCAATCTGGATTTCTATGCTAGTTGGCTATTTCTTTATATGAACTCTTGGGAGTAGTTGTCTCTTTTATATATCTGTTGACAGGGTCCTTGCTGACAGAGGGCTTACTTTTAAGCCATAATATACTTGTTTGTTTTCTTGATTGCATGTGGCTGCCATGTGCTAGTAGCAAATGGTTCAACAAGGTCGGCTCAGGCCTAAGTTCTGGCATTAGGAACCAGTTACGCCCCTTTGAGTTTGTGGCTTGACATGAAGGTTATGAATGATGGATAATTGAAGCACAATAAAAATTAATGACAATTTGTCAGGGAACCAATTCATCCAAGTATTCTCACCCACTAGCGGTATGCAAAAATCGAACTGACCATATAACTGAACCAAAAAATGTTATTGGGTTAACTATTTTTTATGGTTTTATAAAAAAAATTATCAGATTATTGGTTTGGTAGTGATTTTTAATATTTGGTTATTGGGTAAATTGATAGCCCATAAAGACTAGTAATTTACTACTTTTACTTCTACATAAATATTATATATTAATCTCAATATATTACTACTTACTGTTTATCTTTTAGCCTTCCATTCACACTTTACAGTGACTTTGAGCTCACAACTTCACATTACACAAAATGTCAAGATCTAAAGTAACAACTCTATTCCTCTTAATTCCTCTTTGTGTTACACTTGTATAGTTCTTTTCATGTTTTTTATTGTTTCTAATTTATGAGCACTTGTAAAGTTATATTATTGTGTTGTCGCATTAGTTTTTTATAAGTATTTTCTTATCGGTAAAAGTGAAAACCGAACCGTTAAGGACCAAAACCGATAAAAAATGTCTTATTGATTTTGTTATTGGATTAATGTATTTAAAAATTGAAAATCGATAAACCGAACAGATAATACATAAAACTAAATCGAACCGACCAATGCACATATCTATCGCCCACCCATTAGATTTTTCTTTTTGCTTTAGTTTTTAAACTTCTTTTTTCTTTGACAACTCTTCAAGCAGAACCCACTCAGTTTAGAAATCTATTTTCCTATCAAAATCTAGCAATCATGGCCGCAGCGGCCACTGATCAGCCATCTACGACAGTGCATGACCATACCCTTTTAGCCGCACAACCGAAATTACCTACACCAAATAACCCCAATCCATGCACCATCCTTGATTATTCAAAGTTCTTACAACCTACTATTTTGAATAATAAGCATGTGTTCCCTAAAACAGAGTTTCCTTTAATTGGTATTAAATGTATTACAATGTCACATGGGAAGCCATACATCAAATGGTCTGAATCTGAAGTGGACCAAATGGATGTAATTGAAAATTTACAACACGCTATTGTTGGAAAATTTTCATATGGATGGTTAGAGTTGGATGAATTGCGAACCATGATCCTTGCATAATGTAACATTAGAGGAGATTGTCAAATTGGATAATTTAGGAACATGCATTTTCTGATTAGATTATCTTTAAAGGGGATTTCATCAACTAACATCTAAGGCTGCATTCTACATTAAGTCCAAGGACGGTATCTCATATCAGATGAGACCTTTGATATATGACTCAGTTCACTACTGAAGAAAAAACTACAATAGTTATGGCTTGGATATCTTTTCCAAATTCATTGCCTACCTTTTTCGTTAAAAAGGCTTTATTTTCTTTAGCATTTGCGCAGGGACCCCTATACACCTAAACATGGAAACAATCAATAAAAAAAGGCCTAGTTACGCTAAAGTAAAGGTTTAGTTGATTTGATAGGTAATCTACCCGATCATGTGAGGATGGACATTGAAAATGAAGCTTTTGGCACTATCAAGACTGTTAAAGTAAACATCCAATATGATCATTTGCACAAATATTCAAATGAATATAAGCTTCAGGGTCAGAATAGATATGACTGCAGATATAAGTGTAGGATGATTCATCCTGAACTAGCTCGGTTACAAGAGGACAATAATAAGGAGCAAACAACAATCGTAGAGGCGAAAAACAATTCTAGTCAATTGAAGTATAATAAATCTCAACAAGCAACTTGTTCTTTTCCTAGAAAATTAACCACTGGGAAAATTGTGGGCAACCCAGAGGATTGGAACAAAGTGATCACTAGGAAAGGGAAAGCAAAAGCTACTAAAAAAAATTCACAAGTGTTAAATAATAACATGGAAAATATTGATTCACAAAATCAATTCTTAGCATTGGAGGTCATACATGAAGAAGATAGAATAAATAATAGGGCAAGTGGAGGTGATAATCAGAACAAAGAAAAAGTAACACAAAATTAGAATATTATAGCAAAGGAGAATTGTGATTCTTCAAGTGGGAATGAAGATTTTGTGAGGAAAAACATGTACCTGGTGACTGAAGACAAGTACTGTCAGTTAATAAAACAATATGACATTCTTATAAAGGAGAATCAGATAGTGGACTAGGATGATGCAATGCAAGGTTCTAAAATAATCATAAAATTTGTTAAAGATACCGAGGAACAACAATTGAATGGAAGAGTGAACTGTAGTGAAAGGATAAAGATCCTAGAAGATCTAGGGGAGGAAGAGGATAACCAGTCGGTAGAGTCAGAAAAGGGAAATGATTTGCAATATAATTAGGAGGAAGATTGTCATGACCCAGGGGTACACCCTAGATATAACATGGAGTATAGGATCCGAGAGACCCCATACAAGCCACTTAGCATTCATAACATAAGAAATAGAACAAAAGTAGTAAAGATAACATTTCAAGTCCAATAGTTTTATAAAAGAAATGAAGAAGTCTAAAACACTTGTCTCAATAGCCATGTAATACAATAGAATGAAATTAGGCCTAGCCCATACATCATGTCTAAAATTGGAAATAATAAAGAAAACTAAAACAATAGAACTCCGTCCTTGAAGCATGAGGACTCACCAAAGCTCGAAAACCTCGTAGTCAACCACTAGCCATGAAACTGAGAAACTTGACTATCAGACCCTACATTTGGGGAAATGTAGGCAAGAGTATGCGTTAGTACAAAACAATGTACCAAGTATGATAGCTATGCATAAAACATTTAAATCATGCTTAAAAGGGACATTTCATTACATGCAATTGACCAAGCTAAAATATGATATAAGAGGGTTAGAAAACATAAGTCATAAAACATGGTCAATGCAAGCTAACATCATTAAAACCTTTGAGAACATATGAGATACTTCTTGAAGTAACCTTAGTTCATTGTTAATGTGTAAAGTATCTTTAACCGACATAGAGACCATGTGAGCTATAACATGATACCCAGTGTCTCCTACACTGAAAAGGGTTGTCCTACTTGCTAAGGTAAGGACCATGAACTTCTAGCTTAAGTGGATGCACTAGCTAATGTATATCTAGACAATCAACTTATGGGTGTACATAGGTAAAGGATAAGGAGATTGCTTCCATAAACCTGACCTCTACTAACGGGAGAGCTTCCATCTCAGTATCCTCTCGGTGCTTAGCATAATCCCACGAAATAGTATTTTCTTACTTGTACTTATTATCCATGGAGGGAAACGTCATCTTTCCAATCCAAGCTAAGTCATTATCCATGGAAATGTATCATTCACTAACCAATTCAAGCCAGGTTTCATTAGGATAACTCTTATTCATTGGTTGAATTAGGTGAGAAGACCTTTCAACCTTAGAATCCTTACTATGTAAGAAAACCTTTCACAATTATACTTTCATGTGTTTCATGAGAAATCCATTCAACGACACAACAACAAAATCATCATTGATATTTTACTCTCAAAGCATCATTAAAACATTTTCATAGATTTCATAAGAACATACATAATTCCATAATTTATCTTTCAAGGTTCAAAACCCACTTTCAATCATCAACATTTAGAAAACATGGGTTGGATATGGATTTCATCATAAATTCATGAAATTCTATTGATACATGCTTAATTTCATAAAACTCTTCCTTTATAATCAAAATCCCACATCATGTGATCATAACTTGGAAAAACATTGGGATTTCATGGGTTCATAGGGGAATAAACATAAAATCATAGTATTTCATCAATTCATGCATAAGAGTTCATAATTCAATCATTTAAATCAATAATCAAGAGAACTCATGGGAATTGAAGAAAACCCTAACTCAATTGGGGATTTCTAACGTTGAAAATAGGAGGATTTGGAAACTACATGAATAGAAGGGATCCATGGATGAAAACTATCATACCTTGAAGCCAATTTCTTATCTTCAATATTGAGGAATGTAGACTTGACTTGAAACCCTAGGTTGAATCCTTGTTCTTCAAGCTTTTTAGAGAGAGAAATATTTGAGAGTTCTTCTTTTTGGTTAATTTGAAGAGAATGAAGTGAATGAACTAATTTGGAGTTGGAATCATTGATATAGGGGTCTTAGTGAAGGGTAAAACGATGTAGTATAGAGATAAAATTATTAGAAAAAGACCCAACTGCCCCTAAACTTAACTGCCAGTCCACCATTCACAGCCACGACTGAGGGACTGTGTTCAGGACAACTGTCCATCTTGCACGACCGTTGTTCTTGGTCAGAAATATGATTTTTGGGTCATTGAACCATGAGCCCCAAACTACAGACCATGGTCTGACTGACGATCCGTTTGTAAGGCTGTGGGTTCATGGTTCCTAAAGACTCTGGGTGTCCAATCCACATACCACATCCATGGTCTGTGGTCCCATCCACAGGTCGTGGTTGGCCCCCGTATCTGGCACATGAAGTTCTTAAAAATTACTATGTTACGTTTTTTTTGAATCCAGGGTTTTACAAAGATGGTGGTGAAGATACAATGGTAGAGGATACAATAATGGAAGATACCTAACAACAACTTGTTCTATCAACACTAGGAACAAATGATAGAGGACCTATAGTGATTAGTGGTAGTATTTTGTTAGCCTCTTACCAAGGAGTTTCTTCCTTAAGGAATCTATATGCCATTGTATAACATTAGAAGGATGTTAGCAGTTCAGAGAAAGTTTAGAGATTATTAGTAGAAGATAAAAAGAAAGCAAAGAACAACAAAAACTTGAAACATGTTACGAGAAGTGCAGATATTTTTGTTTACAAGTCAAAAAATTCCAAAGTGAAGGGCAATGAGCTGCCACATCCTACAAGAATGGGTCTAAGGAGGGACGCCAAATCAAATTCTCAATGATCTTAAATAACATTAGCATAGAAGATAAAGTCGTTTAATATTGACCTGTCATAAAGTTCAAATGCTCCATAAACATCATAAATTTAGTTTGATAGCTTTAATCCAACCCTTTCAAGAATCAAGATATATTCAGAGGTATAAAAGAAGTCTTGGGATGCAATCCGCTACTTATAATCACAGTGGGGAGATTTGGGTGTTTACAAGTGAAGGTTTTTCCATTGAGCTCCTATCAGACACCACTCAACAAATTTCCATGAAGTTAGGGTTAAACAATAATGATCAGGTATTTGTAGCTACTATTGTGTATACTAAATGTAATGCTCTTGAAAGATTGGATATTTGGGAAGATATTTATAGACTTGCATGAAACATGCACTTATCTTGGCTAGTAGGAGGGGACTTCAATGTTATCATGAATGAAGAGGAAAAATGGGTGGTCTACCTATTCTTTCTTCTAAATATGAAGATTTTGCCTTCTTTTTAAATTCTTGTGAACTGAATGAGATCATGTTTAAAGGTAGTCCATTTACTTGGTGGAATTGAAGAGTGGATGACCAATGCATATTTAAAAGATTAGACAGAATGGTGGCTAATGAAGTATTTCAGGAGAAATTTAGGTATCTTGAGGTTCATCACCTAGATAGAACAGGGTCTGACCATGTACCCATGCTGTTAACAAGTAAAAAACAGTAATCCCAGGTCCATAAACCTTTCAAATTTCTCAAGTTTTGGACCGAGAATGAAGGTTTCATGGATATAGTTAAAGACCATTAGGTTACTGGAGATGAGACTAATGTTTTTCTCAAGTGGAAACACAAAGTGAAGAAAACAAAAGTTGCTCTTTCCAAATGGAGTAGGGAATGTTTTGGGGATATCTTCAAATTGTTGGCAATAAGGGATGAGGTGGTTAGAATTAAAGAAACATTATTTGATGAATCCCCAGCTGCTGAAAATAGATCCATCCTCTAGAGGGCACTAGCTGAGATGAAGTTATATTTGCACTATGAGGAAGAGTATTGGAGACAAGAAGTAGGTATCCAGTGGTTTTCTGAAGGAGACAAAAATAATAGGTTTTTCCACAACCTAGTTAATGGTAAAAGAAAGAGGTTGAATATTAGTAGAATTCAAAAAGGGATGGAGAATGGGCTAAAGGTTATGAAGAGGTATCCAAGGAACCTATATTGTTCTATCAGAAACAATTTAGTTTTGAAGATACAACTGCAGATTTATCTCTATTACATCATGTTCAACTAATGATTGATCAAGAGAGTAATGATACCCCAATGCAAATTCCTACCACGGAGGAAGTAAAAGCAATTTTGAGCTTAATGGTGAAAGTAGTCGTGGACCTAATGGATTAACTAGTTGTTTTTATCAAATGTGTTGGGACATTATCAAGGAGGATGTTTTCGAAGTGGTGAAGGCCATTTTTGAAGGAAATACCCTTCCTAAATCCATTACTCATACTAACTTGGTCTTAATTCCAAAGAAAGAGAGAGTCCAATCTTTCTCAGATCTTAGACCTATTAGTTTGAGTAATTTTTTGAACAAGATAATTTCAAGGTCAATACATGACAGGCCCGTAAAGTTGTTACCTTCCTTGATTTCACAAAACCAATCTGGTTTTGTAAAACATAGGAATATTATTGGGAATGTTTTACTGGCTAAAGAAATTATCATTGATAGTAGGAAAAGTGGTAAGCCAACTAATGTGGTTATCACGTTTGATAAGACAAAGGCTTGTGACAGGGTGGAGTGGAATTTCCTTATCAGAGTTCTACTAAAGACAGGCTTCTGTGATTTCTTTGTAGATATGATTTGAAGACTTATTGCTGATAATAGATACTCAGTTCTTATTAATTGCCAAGCTCATGATTTCTTCCATTCCTCTAGAGGGGTAAAAAAAGAGGATCCTCTATCACCAACATTATTTATCCTTAGTGATGCGGTGCTATCTAGGGATATGAATGCTCTATTGGATAATCATGAATTCAAAGGTTTTGGACTACCTAAGTGAAGTTCTAAGCTAAATCATTTAGCTTATGCAAATGACACCATTATTTTTACATTAGCTGACAGAATAACTTTGGATTTGATTATGTTTACTTTGGGTGAGTATGAGAAGCAATCTGGATAATTGATTAACAAGAGCAAAAGTTCCTTTTATGTTTACAGGAACACTGCCCATAACTTGGTAAGAGATAACTGGTTTTTCTAAAGATAAATTCCCTTTTATGTACTTGGGGTGCCCTTTGTTTCATTCAAAGAAGAGGAATTTTTTTTACAATGATTTGATCAAGAAGATAAGGAAGAAGTTCTAAGCATGGATGGGGAAGCTTCTTTCATTTGGAGGTAAAGTTGTTTTGATTAATGGTGTATTGCAAAGCATCCCAATATATCTACTATCAACTGTTAATCCTCCAAATGTGTCATCAATGATATCCACAAGCGTTTTGCTCGATTCCTATGGAACCGTGGTGATGAGGGTAAAACAAGACCTTTGGTTTAATGGTTTTACATTTGTTTGCCTAAAGATAAGGGCTAGGATTAGATCCTTGTTTGACATTTCAAAAGTGTTTTTTGCTAAGTTATGGTGGTTTTTTAAGGACAGAGAAGACACTTTAGACTAACTTTATGTGGGATAAGTATAATAAAAAAGTTATTCCTCAGGATGTGGAGTAGAGGGGGGGCTCACAATTATGGAAACACTTGCTTGAAGATAGGGATTCTATTGATCATGAATATAGTGGGAAATAAAATGTGGTCATTCTAATGTTTGGTTTGACAATTGGACAACGTTGGAAGCACTGTACTATGTGATTACTCCAAATTTTTAGATAAACAGGTCCATAGATGAAGTTGAGAGCTTAATGAATCAAGGTGGATGTGATGATGCAAAGATGCAACAATTTCTACCACAAAGTAATAGTACTCAGATTCATAATGGGATACAATGTCCAGAAATGAATAATACCTGGGATAAGCCTTCATGGATGCTCAATGGATCTGGTAAGTTCTCAGTAAGGAGTGGTTGGGAGATTTTGAGAAGAACTGAGGTGAAGAAGGAATTTTTTGATAATATTTGGTTCAAAAGGGTTCCTTTTGAGGTCTCTTTTTCCTATGGAGGATGTTAAAAAAGAGAGTACCTATTGGAGAAGAGATGATCAAAATGGGAGTAGTAGATGATGTAAGGTGTTGTTGAAATGAAGGGGCACATGAAACAATCCAGCACTTGTTTTTAACTTATCCTACCTCTATGAGAGTATGGGAAACTTTTATTGCAGCTATTGGGAATCAAATTCCTTTGCTAGAACTTCTAGTGACAATTAAAAGTGGCGGAAAGTGGATTGCCCAGCTAAACACTAAAACCATTGTACAAGTCTGTTCCTGCTTTCATTTTAGGCATGTTTGGAGAAGAAGAAATGCTATAAGGCATGGTGAAAGTAGGACTTTTAGCAATCTACTTTTTAAAATAAACAAAAGCTTATATAGCTTGGCTAGAACAAAGTATCCTTGGTTGAAGTATTTACCTAAGCAATGTCCCTTTATTGTGTAGTTTACAGAAGTATATACACCATTGATCTATCGCAAAGTGGTAGTTTGGGAGAAACCACAAAGAGATACTTTCAAATTCAACTGTGATGGATTATCAAAAGAAAATCCAAGGCCTAACGCAATTCGTTTCTATATAAGGGATTGGGAAGTTAATTTGAGGTATGGTGAAACTAGGAAACTAACCGAGGGCATAAGACTTAAAGCTGAAGTAGGAGCAATTAAAGCTGGTATGGAGTTTTGTTTCAATAATGGGACGACCCATATGGTTGTAGAAACTATTTCTTTAATTATGAAGGAGGTATTGGATGGAGTTTTGGAGGTACCTTGAAGTATTTCTTTGGAGATCCAGTACATAAAAGGTTTAATGGAGAAATGGCAAATTTCTGTGGAGCATATATATAGAGAGGGCAATCAGTTGGCAGATTATTTAACTAACCTAGCTGTTAATTTTGCAGGTACCTTAGTCTTTAATAGCCTACAAGAGTTGCTAGTAGAATAAAAAAATATTCTACTCCTTGATAAAATAGAATTGCAAATATTATGATACAAAAATGCTAAAATTCCAATTATGACATTCAAGACACTACAACAACCATAGACAACAACAACATCAGGTGATACAATCTTATCATAGATAATGATGAACAATAGCCTCATGTTTTAGGTTTGGGTACAAAAATTTTCTAAAGAGAGAGGAATTCGATGGTTTGTACCTGAATTGTCTTGATGATTAATATGCTATGAACCACTTTTCTAACAGTGGTATTAGCTTCCATTGAAGCTCAACCTATTGAAAAGAGAAAATAGTGAATTGGTCATCAACTTTTCCTTATATTGTCCAAGCTATTACTGAGGTTATATTTATGGAAGATTGAGAATTGAATTTTTACTAGCTTCGTATCGAAGAAGTCTTCAATGGAATCGATTATACGACATCAATGAGATTTTTTGATGTCTAGAGTGAAATTGACCCAACACATGCAGGAATTTGGTTATTTTAGAATCACCTCATGGTAGAAGACTCAGTTTTGCATAGAGACAAGACGGATCTTGAAGATCTGATGTTTCAGTGAATGGACATAACTTTCCCCCTTTTGCTTCTTATTTAGATTGTTTCTATTGTGTTCTTTGTTTTTCATTTTTATATGTTTTTTGTTCTTTGTGAAATTTATTATTGTTTTGAAATGAATGGTGGCCTATGCCACATTTAGTTTTAAAAAAACAATTAGTTTGAGATTTAGTAAAAAAAAAGGTTGCTTTTTTTAAATTAAAATATTATCTGTGCATCAAGAGTTAAATGCTTAAATATGATTTTGTATTAAGATATGAATACAAAATAATTCTAATAAGTTTTATTAATATTTGAATAAATAAATTTAATATTAAGAAAATAATTTAAAACAATCAATTAATAGAATATTCTTAAAAAATATTTGGCAGTTGGAAGTGACAAAGACTAGTGAAGATGATTGTTGGTGTTGATTAGGGGTTTATGATGGGTGATGATAGTGGCTTTGAGTATAGCTAGTAGTGATGGTGATTAAATATAGTTGCTGATCATTGGAGTAGGTTGTCACGAACCAAATTTACATGTTGTGATGGCACCTATGTTCTCAACTGATAGGTAAGCCAACCAACTAATTTTACCAACTTAACTAAATAAATGTAACACCTCAAAAGTTGAAAAGTCGAAAGGTGATGAAAAATGCATAAAATTGACCAGGGAAGGTTCTACGAGTCCAACCTGTGGACCCTAGAAAGGTAATCGTAGACCCTGAGTTGAGTTTTAGGAGATTTAGTTTCTAAAGATTGGACATACGACTTGATAGGATGAACCATAAAATATTTGACATGTCGTAGGACTGACTCATAGGGTTGATTTAGAACCCTAGGTCTACGGATGGTTTTGATGAGTCATACTTGATACTATGGGTCGTAGAAAGGTTCAAGACTTGGTGAAATTTTGAAGTGAAACTTGGGTTCTCCGAATGAGGTCCACTGGCCGTAAAAAGCATGACGAACCGTAGGATGATCTCATGGGAAATGATTGATAATTAGGCTTTCAAAGTTTGTTCTACGGCTGACCAGGGTGGTTCGTAAAAATTCTTACGGACCGTAGGTACCAACCGTAGGATCAATCCAACAGTTATATTAAGGGTATTTAGTTATTTTTCTATACTTCTAATTCTTATACTATGTCATTTTGAACCTAATTCTAAGCCCTATAACTACCCTTCACCCTTATAATTTCCCCAACTCTTTCATTCCCTCAAATTACCAAATCATCTCCAAGGTTTCTCCAAAATCCTCTCTCTAGATCAAGGAAGTAGAACCATTAGTTCTTCAAGTTTAAATCTCTCCTTTCTTCATCAACTGCTTAGGGCTTCAAGATCAAGCTATGTAGGGAGTTCATCATTGCGTTCCATTTACCTATTGATTCCCAAAATTTCTCCAAATTCTCCATTCAATTTCCATAAATTGGTTAGGTTTTCATTCAACTCCTCATGGGTTTTATTTGTATGGATTCAATTGATTTATTATGATTGTATTTTGAGGATTTAGACTCAATTACATGCTTTTCAAATAATTCCATATGAACCCATGCATTGATCATGATTTTGACTATGAACCCTAACTTGCATGAACTTATGCATGAATTATACAAGAAAATGTTTTATAATCTAGGTTGCTTTAGAGTGACATCAATTAAATTGTGAAAAGTTTTCTCACATTAAGGAATTACAGTTTGGTGAAAGATTTTCTCACTTATATTTGAATCAAGATTTAATGAGCTACTCTATGATGTTATCTTGGATTACTGACTTTATTGTGCTTTTCCATGGATGATGATATATATATAGATATATATGTTTATGGCTATACCATTGGAATTTAACTTAGAATCGAGAGAACAATTGAGGTGGATGCTCAAATAGGGTAGTTTCTAGTAGCAACCTCCAGTTCCAAACTACATGCCCTCGTAGGTTTGCCTTAATTGACCTAGCTATTGGATCCACATATAGCACATGATATGATACAAAGTTCTAACATGGAAATTAGATTTTCCCTTCTTGATATGGGAGTTACATCGGATTTCATGTAATAGCTCACATGGTCTGTTGTCAATTAAAGATGATATCCCACTAAATGAACTAAGTTTTGATCAAATGTTTTATGAAACTTCCTTTATGATTTTAATATGCATTGACCATGTTCATGATTTATGATTCTTCTTAAATTATTTTAATATTCTTAACTTGGTCATACATATCATGTTTTCAATTATGTCCCCTTATGATCATATTCTTATGTTTTATTGCATTTTCCCCATACATAGTACATTCCAAATGCTAATGCATACTTATGCCTATAATATTTCATTAAAGTAGGGTGTGATGATTCCTCTCCTAACGTTCGTGGCTAGTTGATCGTCTTAGATATTGAAGACTTGGTGAGTACTTATACTTCTAGGACAATGTCACTTTTATTACTTTCCTTATGTTTTAGTTTCATACTTTGTATGTTTTGTACAGGTTGTGTTCCGACCACTCTTTGATGTTATAGATGGCTTGTCAAGACTTTGATGTACTTCCGGATATATGTCAAACTCTGTACTTTTATAAGATTTCTTTCTTTTCTCTATTATGTTGTGTATATGTATGTCAAGTGGCTTGTGTAGGGCCCTCAAGGTCTTATGCATCATGTCATGTCTTGGGTATTCTTTGGGTCGTGAGAAACTTAGTATTCAGAGCATAATGGCTTAGAAAAAGATCTTAGGAATTCTAACAAGCCATGTTGAGTATAGTCTTGTTCATAAGTGTAAAGCGCACCACATTTATAAATAGGAGGCTACAATTTGTTTAGGAAACTTCACTTCTTTATTTACTCTAAAGTCGTGTCATATAGTCTATCTCTATAAAGATCCTTCTCCTTAATCGTCCTTGATCCATTTTAGGATATGGCCCTCGAAGAGCTTATGTGAGAAGCAATGGGGGTATTGACAATGTTGAGCCCAAGGTTCCTTAAGTTCTGATTGATCCTGTGGCCATTCAATTGACTCATGCCAAATATAAAGTTGCTTTAGAAGTGTTGGCCCAAGCTATGACGGCAAGCCAATAGAGAGTCTAATGTTCCTGTAAACTCAAATATGGGTACGGTGGCAGCAAGGATAAGGGACTTCACTAGGATGAATCCTCCAGAATTGAATGGTTCTAAGGTTGTTGAGAATCCTCAAGAGTTCATTGATGAGGTGTATAAGATAGTAGGAATTATGGGGTTGACTAGGTCTAAAAAGCGAAATTGGCCGCTTATCAACTCAAGGGTGTGGCTCAAGTTTGGTTTGAACAATGGAAGAGTGAGAGGGCTATTGATGCAATGACCAAGATAAACATGAGACAAAAGAATTAGAAAACATGAGTCGTAAAACACAGTCAATGCACATAGTCATCATCTTAAGCATTTATGAGATACTTCCTTGAAGTAACTTTAGTTCAGCATAGCTTGCTTGTGGGAAGTAGCCTCAACTGACATATAAGACTATGAGAGCTATCATCATGGAATCCGATGTCTCCTACACCGAAAAGAATTGTCCTACTTGCCACGGTAAGGACTATTAACTTCTAGCTTATGTGGATCCACTAACTAATGTCTATCTAGACAGTCCTATGTTGGCACATAGTTTATGGGGCACGGGTGATAGAAACTTATCCACTCAGTAATAAGCTTAACTTCCACAAAATAGTTCTTATTCATATTCATATTTGCTCTTAAGGTAACATGGGTAATCGACTCTTGTCCTTACATCATGTGACATGGGTAATCACCTCTTGTCTTTCAATTTGAGAGCATGGGTAATCGAATCTTGTCCTTACATTATGTCACATGGGTAATTGCCTCTTGTTTTTCAATTGGAATAGCTCCTTAACATTGGTTCATTTTAGGTGAGAAAGCCTTTCAACCCTAAGAACCCTTATTATGTGAGAAAACCTTTCACAAATCATGCTTTCATGTGTATATGAGAAATCCTTTCAACAACACAACCATAACAACATCATTGATTCTTTACTCTGAAAGCATCCTTAAAATATTTACATAAATTTCATGAGAACATGCTTGACTTCATAACTTATCTTTAAAAATCCAAAACCCACATCATATGATCATAACTTGGAAAATCATGGAATTACATGGGTTCATCATAAAACATGAGTTTAAATAAATTCATCCATAAGAGATCATAATTCAATCAAAGAGCCTTCAATCAATTAAATCTAATCAAGGGAACCCATAACATAGAAGAAAACCCTAACTCAATTGGGGAATTCTAACTTTGAAAATTATAGAATTTAGGAAATCCATGGATGAAAGGGCTCCATGGATGAAAACTATATACCTCGACGCCAATTGCTTAACTTAAATGGAGGAATTCCAGACTTGTCTGGAACCAGAGGTTAAACCCTTCTTCTTCAAGCTTTCTAGAGAGAGAAATATTTCAGAGGAAGACTTCTTCTTCTTTAGTAAATTTGAGAGAATTACTTGAGTGGGTTGATTTTGGGGTTTAAATCACTTATATAGGGGTTCTTGGTAAGGGAAAAATGACATAGTATCAAGATAAAATAATTAGGAAAAGACCTAATTGCCCCTGACTTATAGCTGTAGCAACCGCCAGATGGTGGACCTCATGGGCCGTCAAGGACCTCACGGTCCGTAGTGGCAGCTGTGGTCAGACTAGTGGCCAGGGAGAGGTTCCTTGTGGCGTTTCCCCTTCATGACCACCTTGATGAGCCGTTTAGGGGCTTGTGGGAGGAGGCTGGCCTTGAGGTGGATTCTGCTCCCCTTCACAACCACCACCATGGGGAGTGAGGTTCACTACGAGCCGTCTAAGGGCTCGTGAGAGGGGAGCCCCTCTTAGCCAAGCACTGGAAGACTCCACGAGCTGTGTTGCCCTTCACAACCCGTGAAAGGCTCCATGAAGGGTGCCATGACTCAGTTATGGGCTGGTGACCTCCCACTTGACTCTCTTTTCTGGACTTCTTAATTCTAAGGTGTTACATTATCTCCCCCTTGGGAACATTCATCCTCAAATAGGATTCTAGACATCACTGGAATGAGAGGACTTTAATCTAGCAACCCAACATGTATGCAATCATATAAATTCACAAATCTGAGGAGGAAACATCAACTTGAAGCTAAAAGCATGTTCAAAACATCACATCATGAATTCTATATGAATCATCTTCAAAATGCACATAAACATGTAGAATCCAATCAAGTTGACTCATTTTCTCAGAGCTTAAGCTTTTTCATGAACATGCATAAATGAGGAAATCCTGGGACTATCTAAGACACATGACACCAAAGAGTAAACCATGAGGAACTCAACCACAGGTTAGAGTTGGGGTAGAAGGAAAGAGATAAGGATAATGGAACATCATATGGGCCTCTGTCACGACGCAGGGGTACACCCTAGAGGTAACACGGCGTACTTGACCCCGAAAGGTCTTATACAAGCCCTTAGTATATCATTAACATAGGATAAAAGAAATGATGCAGAATTTAAAATTTTTTATCCATACAATCGATGTCTTTTGTAAAAGCAAACGGATTATGAAGCAATGACGATCTAGCTACCTTACGGAATTAAAGACTCAAGACTAGCAGCCCATCATTCATGAAACATCAAGAAATGCTCAATTCAAGGGAGGAAACATCAACTCCATCTCAACATACTCAATGCAACACAAGGAAGTAGGAACTACATCTAACAACCCATTATGCATGAAAACTTCAACATTCTAATATTCATAGGAGGAACTACCTTCTCTTACTCTAAGCATACTCTACTCAAAATAATGAAGCAAATTAAGCACATACTCTCAAAAGCAAATTAAAACATTTTCAACAATTCATCTCATGAAGCATATAAGCGACTCAAACAAAATGCATAACAACATGAGGGACATCAGCCATGAAAACTCATTTTCTTTCTAAACAAGAATTTCATCAAGAACATGCATAACATAAGAAGATCATGGAAACACATAAATCACACATGACTCCAAATCATGAAACAAGTCACAAGGAACTCTTTGTCTCAAGCTAGAATAGGAATAGAAGAAAGAGATAAGGATATCGCAACTCTCAACAATCTTGCTTTCTAAGCATACCATCTCCTCCTTGGGAGTAAACCCCTACTAAGGCTAATATCAAATTCTTACAATTAGCATAGGTATCTTAATAAAACACTACATTAAAAGGTAACTATCAACATACTGAGGCCTTAATCCAAAAGTTTTCCTTTGTCCTCCCTAGACCGTAGTGCATAGAACAGACCATAATTTGGAGCATTGGGATCCGAATCACTAAGAGAAGTTTACTTTGCCTCTCTCCCCTTTGCCATGAGTGTCGGACAATCTCTCATCTTATGACCTTTCTTTCAACACCTAAAGCAACCATCCGTGCTGGCTAGGCACCTAACCAAATGTTGCTTCATACACTTGGCATATGTAGATCTTTAAAAAGAAGAACTGCCTCCATTTCCTCCTTGAGATTAAGGGTTAGACATCCTATCCTTGTTGACCATTGGGGAATCTTGGTTAGAGGACCTCTTTTTGAACCTTGGTTGACCTTGTTCATCGAACCTAATTCTTTTAACCTCTCTATTCTTGCTCTTGAGTTTTGACTCCTCAATTTGTTGGACATGCACCCTAAGCCTAGAGATATTCATGTTATCACGGAGCATTGCCGTACGACATTATTCTCCAACTAAGTCGGACACATCCGTCACAAATCTACTTATCTCATCCCTCGAATCCGCCACCATAGATGGAGTGTACTTGGATAGTTAGGTAAATTTCAAGGCACACTCTTGAACACTCATGCTACCTTGTCTAAGGTTAATGAATTCCTCCACCTTGGCTTACCTTAACTAACGGGGAAAGAACCTATCAATAAATGCTTTCTTAAACACCTCCTAATCATAGGACTCGCTCCTACAGGCCTATTTCTTTTCTATTGACTATACCAAACTTGAGAAACATCCTTCAATTGGTAAGTGGCTAGCTCCGATTTTCTACAAAATTTACCCCCTTGACATTAAGTATCTTGTAAACCTCATCCACAAATTCTTGAGGATCCTCTCCCATTTTGGAACCAAGGAACTTAGGAGGGTTCATCCTAAGAAAATCCCTCAATCTAGAAGCAGTAGAGTTCACATTAGGGTTCACATAAGTCTCAACCTCTCTATAGGCTTGGGCTGTCATAGCTTGGTCTTGAGTTGTCACGGCTTGAGCTAATATTAGAAGAGTCGATTTAACTTTTACATCTGACATAGCTGGAGGGTTAATTAGAGCTTGATTAGCTTGAGGAGCTTGGTTCTCTTGTGGAGCTTCATCATTGACATTGTTACCCTCAATTCTCCTTATGTTAGCCCTTCATGTATTCATATTCGGAAGACATAAAAGTCGGATTAGGAGATGGACTTTATAGAGCTAAACTCTATGGCATGACTTAAGAGAAATCAAATAAAGTGAAATTTCCTAACATCTTATAGCCTCTCATTCACAAATAGCTTGCTTCATACTATGAACAAGTCTCTAATAGATGTGGCTTATGAGAAATCATCCTAGAATCATTCTAAACCTTGTGCTCTTATTACCAAGTTTATCACGACCCAAGGGTACATCTTAGATGTAACACGACGTACTTGACCCCGAAAGGTCTCATACAAGCCCTTAGCATATCATAAACATAGGATAAAAGAAATGATGCGGAATTTAAAATTTTTAGCCAAAAAATTGAAGTCTTTTGTAAAAGCAAGCGGAAGTCTAACTTGTCTCAATTAGCCATAGAATACAATCTATGAATAAAAAAATTGGTTCACAACCCTTCAACATAATCAGAAACATAAAATAACTCAAAATAAACTACCAATGACTCATACATCCTTGAATCTTGATGACTTACCACAAACTTGGATAATAGTCAATCCAAGCTTGAACCACTAGAAGATCACCCTAATAACCTGAGCCTACATTTATGTGAAAAATGAAGAAAATATGGGTTCGTACAAAAATGTACCAAGTATGATAGCCATGCATAAAAATCCTTGAAAACAAGAAAAAAAGGGACATTTTGGTTGAAAACCATGCTATATGCCAAGTTTGAGAATCATCATGCACTTTAGTACAAAAGCATAAGTCACAATCATATTCAACATATAAATCATTATAACATAATAGAACCATCTCATAAATTGCCCTAAGCTATACTTGTGCAATGCATATATAAACATCCCATAATCCCATCAACACTAATTACCACTTTTAGGCCACCATTACCATACTTACCATTCTTTGATGTCATCCTTAGTTCATACTCATAAACAAGGAACATTCACATTTAATAAGTCATATCAACGAAAGTAGCATATAGCAGCATTCCAAGTTAAGCATTCATCTTCATATTTAGCCTTCATATCAACATTCTCAATAACATCATTATAAGCATATTCATTTCATAAGACATTATAACAATTGAGGAACACACCATGACTACTCTCAAAGCCTACTTGTGCAATGCATGGATGAAGTCCCTTACCCCACCTACACTAAGTAGTGCATTCTTGAAAAGCCATAGTTCATTATTATTCAATATAGGGGTAAGCCTTAACCAACATAGACCATGTGAGCAAATCATGGAATCCTGTGTTAATCACACCGAAAAGAGTTTTCCTACTTTCCTATGGTAGAACCATTACCTTTTAGCTTAGGTGGATTCACTAGCTAGAAACATATGTGGGCACACAGTTATGGGATAGGGAGATTGCTACTAGATACCCCGCCTCAAATCATGTATGGGCATCCATCTCAAGAGATTGCTACAAGATACCCAGCCTCAACTAACATATAAGTATCCATCTCAATCAATATCCACTCGGTGCTTAGCATTATTCCCCACGAAGAACTTAACATTTATTACTTTAGTTCATTATAATGGGAATAAGAGATTATTACTATATAACCCGCCTCAACTCATGTGAGGGCATCCATCTCCTCCCAACATTCATTCATTAGATAGCTCATAGATTCGAAGGTGAGAATATCTTTTCAACTAAAAATCCCCATATTGTGAGAAAACCATTCACATCATGTCATTATCATTCGTAAGTGTACAATTGAGAATAGCCTTTGAATCAACACATCATCATTAACATAATCACAGAAACTTCATTCATACTTCATTCATGAGTGTGTGTGTAGTGAATAGCCTTTCAACACAACACAGTTACATCATTATCATCATCAATTTATTCTTAAGTATTCATAAAACATGTATATAAACATCAAGATCATACACAATTTTCATAATTTGCTTTTCAAGGACCAAGAATCACAATTCACCAACACATCTAAAATTACTATATTAGACATAGATAATAACATGATTCAAGTAATTAATTAATAACAATCATAATTCTATAGCATTCTACAATCACCAATAAATACCCACACTTAAGATCCATTTTGAGAAATTAGGGGAATTCATGGATTCTTGAAGAATTCATCTTAAAACAGTAGCAATTCATTAATTTGATCATAATATAAAACATTTAAATCATTGAAATCATTTTTGGAAGGGAATATATGACTTGGAGTGAAACCTTAGCTTTTTGGGGAATTTCAAGTTATGAAATTGAGCTTTGAAGGGACTCTATGGATGAAGAATACCCATAGATGAAAAACTACCATGCCTTGTTGAAGATTCTTCACCAAATTGGGTAGAAAAGGTGGATCCTTCAACCTTAGACTTCAACTTCTTCTTCTTCTATGGAGTTTTAGAGAGAGAAATATTTGGGAGGGAATGAGTTTATTTTGAGGACTTGCTCCTACAGGCCTATTTCTCTTCCATTGACTATACCGAACTTGAGAAACATCCTTCAATTGGTAAGTGGCTAGCTCCACTTTTTCTACAAAATTTACCCCCATGACATTAAGTATCTTGTAAACCTCATCCACAAATTCTTAAGGATCCTCTCCCATTTTGGAACCAAGAGACTCGGGAGGGTTCATCCTAAGAAAATCCCTCAATCTAGAAGCAGTAGAGTTCACATTAGGGTTCACATGAGTCTCAACCTCTCTATAGGAATGGGCTGTCATAGCTTGGTCTTGAGTTGTCACAACTTGAGCTAATATTAGAAGAGTCGATTTAACTTCCACATCTGACATAGCTGGAGGGTTAATTAGAGCTTGATTAGCTTGAGGATATTTTTTGCTTGTGGAGCTTCATCATTGAACTTGTTACTCTCCATTCTCCTTATGTTAGCCCTTCGTGTATTTATATCCTGAAGACACAAAAGACGGATTAGGAGATGGACTTTATAGAGCTAAACTCTATGGTACGACTTAAGAGTAATGAAAGAAAGTGAAATTTTCTAACATCTTAGGGCCTCTCAAATGTAAATGTGGTGCGCTTCACACTACGAACAAGACTCTACTAGACGTGGCTTATGAGACATCATCCTAGAATCATTCTAAACCTTGTGCTCTTATTACCAAGTTTGTCACGACCCAAGGGTACACCCTAGATGTAACACAACATACTTGACCCCTAAAGGTATCAGACAAGACCTTAGCATATCATAAACATGAGATAAAAGAAATGATACAAAATTTAAAAACTTTTATCCATACAATTGAAGTCTTTTGTAAAAGCAAGCGGAAGTCTAACTTGTCTCAATTTGCTATCTAATACAATCTTTGAATAAAAAATAGGGTCACAGCCCTTTAACAAATCCGAAACATAAAATGA
The DNA here is from genome assembly GCA_037074985.1 of Solanum bulbocastanum. Lineage (NCBI taxonomy): Eukaryota > Viridiplantae > Streptophyta > Magnoliopsida > Solanales > Solanaceae > Solanum > Solanum bulbocastanum. The sequence goes on from CM073599.1 coordinate 18,254,419, forward strand.
CTCAAAATAAATTACTAATAAATCATATGGCCTCAAATCTTGATGACTCACCACAAACTCGGATAATAGTCAATCCAAGCTTGAACCACAAGAAGATCACCTTAAGAACCAAAATCTACATTTATGTGAAAAATGTAGAAAATATGGGTTAGTACAAAAATTCTCTAAGGATGATAGCCACACATAAAAATCCTTGTAAACATGCAACTAAGGACATTTTGGTTGAAAACCATGCTATATGCCAAGTTTGAGATTCATCATGCACTTTAGTACAAAAGCATAAGTCACAAGCATATTCAACATATCACTCATTATAACATAATATAACTATCTCATAAGTAGCCCTAAGCTATACTTGTTCAATGCATAAATAAAGATCCCATAATCCCATCTACACTAAGTACCACTTTTAGGCCACCATTATCATAATTACCATTCTTTGATGTCATTCTTAGTTCATACTCATAAACAAGGAACATTCACATTCAACAAGTCATATCAACGAAAGCAACATATAGCAACAATCCAAGTTAAGCATTCATTTTCATATTTAGCCTTCATATCAACATTCTCAATTGCATCATTATAAGAATATTCATTTCATATGACATTATAACAATTGAGGAACACACCATTACTACTCTTAAAGCCTACTTGTGCAATGCATGGATGAAGTCCCATACCCCCACCCACACTAAGTAGTGCATTCTTGAGAAGCCACAGTTCATTATCATTCATTGTGGGGGTAAGCCTTAACCGACATAGATCATGTGAGCAAATCATGGAATCTGGTGTTAATCACACCGAAAAGAGTTGTCCTACTTGCCTAAGGTAGAACCATTAACATTTAGCTTATGTGGATCCATTAGCTAGTAACTTATGTGGGCACATAGTTATGGGATAGGCAGATTGCTACTAGATACCCTGCCTCAACTCACTTATGGACATCCATCTTAAGAGATTGCTACAAGATACCCCGTCTCAACTCACATATGAGTTTCCATCTCAATCAATATCCACTCAATGCTTCGCATTATTCCCCACGGAGTACTTAACATTCATTATTTTAGTTTATTATAATGGGAATAAGAGATTGTTACTAGATACCCCGCCTCTACTCATGTGAGGGCATCCATCTTCTCCTAACATTCATTCATTAGATAGCTCATAGATTCGAAGGTGAGAATAGCCTTTCAACTAAAATTCCCCATATTGTGAGGAAACCATTAACAACATGTCATTATCATTCGTAAGTGTACAATTGAGAATAGCCTTTCAATCAACACATCATCATTAACATAATCATAGAAACTTTAGTCATACTTCATTGATGAGTGTGTGTAGTGAATAGCCTTTCAACACAACACCGTTACATCATTATCATCATCACTTTATTCTCAAGTATTCATAAAACATATACATAAACATCAAGATCATACATAATTCTTATAATTTGCCCTTCAAGGACCAAGAATCACAATTTACCAACACATCTAAACTTACTATATTAGACATGAATAATAACATGATTCATGTAAACAATTAATAACAGTCATAATTCTAAAACATTCTACATTCATCAATCAATACCTACACTTAAGATCCAATTTGAGAAATTAGGGGAATTCATGGATACTTGAAGAATTCATCTTAAAACAGTAGCAATTCATCAATTTGATCATAATATAAAACTTTTAAATCATTGAAATCATTTTTGAAAGGGAATCCATGACTTAGAGTGAAACCCTAGCTTTTTGGGGAATTTCAGTTTATGAAATTGAGTTTTGAAGGGACTCTATGGGTGAAGGCTACCCATAGATGAAAAGCTACCATACCTTGTTGAAGATTCTTCACAAAATTGGGTAGAAAAGGTGGATCCTTCAACCCTAGACTTCAACTTCTTCTTCTTCTATGGAGTTTTAGAGAGAGAAATATTTGGGAGGGAATGAGTTTATTTTGAGGTCTTGGAAGAATGCTTTTATTCACTTAGTTTAGTGGACTTTTAGATTTATATAGGTAGTCTAATTAGTATTAAAAAGACCCTACTTAAATAACTAATTAATCTAAGCCCTTCCCTTAACCCCTATCTAATTACTTAAGTTGTCAAAACTGCCCTCACCCACGAGACATCACCTATAGACCGAGGGTGGGTCCACGGACCGTACTAGTCATTCATGGGTGAAGGGCTGGGGCTAGAAAAACAAGGGATCAAGGGGCCTTGACTCATGACCCTTTACCATGAGGCTTGGGTCCATCCACGACTCGTGGATGCCCTTCGTCGGAGGCCACTATTTTAGACAACTTTTTGGGCTGTTTTTAGGGTTCTCCCCAAGGACCCTTGGTTGGTCTTTGGGGGGGGGGGGGTCTTACCTTGACATTTAAACCCAAAATTACATATATTAAGTACCGGGACATATTTACGACTCTAACCCACACATCAAACTCTAAAACTCTCATGTAAGGCTCTAGTTTCACCGACTAGTTTTTCGGGTGTTACATCCTCGTCCTCCCAAGTAGCAACCTCAATTGACTGATTCTTCCACAACACTTTCACAAAATCAACTTCTTTATTTCTCAACTTTATGACTTGCCAGTCTAAAATCTCAACCATAAATTTCTCATAAGAAAGACACTCCTTAACTCCTAAACCTTATAAGGGAACTATGTTTGTCGGATGACCAACACATTTCTTCAACAAGGAGACATAGAAAATTGGGTGCACCAATGCCAATTAATTAGGCAATTCAATCTCATACACAACCTTACGGATACACCTCAAAATCTAATATGGGCCTACATATCGTGGACTAAGCTTCCCTTTCTTATCAAACCTCATCACACCTTTCATGAGTGAAATTTTCAAGTAAACCAAATCTTTCGCATCAAACTCAAGATCTCTTCTTCTAAAATTGGCATAGGACTTTTGCCGACTTTGAGTCATCTTCAACCTTTCTCTAATAAGTTGAACTTTCTCCATTGCCTCATGTACCAACTCAAAACCTATTAGGGAAACTTCACCCACCTCAAACCAACCTATAGGAGATGCACACCTTCTACAACATAATGCTTCAAATGGAGCCATACCAATACTTAAGTGATAACTATTGTTGTACGCAAACTCAATCAAAGGCAAGTGATCATCCTAATTACCCTTGAAATCAATCATATATGCTATCAATATATCTTTCAAAGTTTAGATAGTACGTTTCATTTACCCATCGATTTATGGATAAGAGGCCATACTAAGCTTAACACGAGTACCAAGACCCTTTTGAAAGGATTTCCAAAACTGAGAAGTGAATTGAGTACCATGATCAAAGATAATGGATAAAAGCACTCCATGCAACTTTACCCTTTCTCTCAAGTACAAATTCGCATAATCCTCTACCGAATAACAAACCTTGATGGGAATGAAATGAGCCAATTTAGTCATTCGATCTACAATAACCAAAATCGAGTCATGTTGTCTTCGCGTGCGAGGAAAACCAACAACAAAGTCTATATTCAAATCTTCCCCCTTCCAAGTAGGAATCCTAATGTCTTGGGATTAACCTTCCGGTTTCTAATGCTCAACTTTCACTTGCTGACAATTAGGACACTTAGCCACAAATTCCTCAATATCCTTCTTCATTCTATTTCACTAATAGACCTCCCTCAAATCACAGTACATCTTGGTGGCTCCCAGGTGAATGGAATACCGAGAACTATGGGCTTCTGACAAGCATCTACATTAGGAACAAACAAACGAACGTGGTATCTAAGTACCATATCTTCCCCTTGGGAGAAAGCCTTTACAGACCTTTTAAGCACTGCCTCCTTTAATTCAACCATTGTTGGATCAATTAAATTTCACATCCGCCAAAAAAGATGATTTTGAGCCATTGTTAACCATAACACCACCTTTGGTAGAGTCCATAGACAGAATACCCAAACGGGTCAATATATGAACATCTCAAGCTAACTCTTTCTTATTATTCTTGAAGCATAGGCAATCATCTTCCCATTTTTCATACGCACACATCCTAGTCCAATTCTCGAGGCATCACAATAACCACAAAATCATCAGTCCTATCCGGTAAAGTCAACACCGGAGTAGAAGTACGTCTAACCTTCAATACCTGAAAGCTCTTTTCACATGCTTCATACCTTATGAACTTAGCCTTCTTTTGAGTCAATATTGTCAATGGAGAGGAAATCGACGAAACACCCCTCAACGAACCTTCTATAGTAACCTGCCAAACCCAAGAAACTCCTAATATCCAAAGGGTATAGAGGTCTAGGCCAACTCTAAACCACGTCCTTCTTCTTAGGATCTACCTCAATACCCTTACTTGAAATAATATGACTAAGAAATGCTATAGACCTTATCCAAAACTCACATTTGCTAAATTTTGCAAAGAGTTGTTTGTCCTTAAGAATTTGCAACACAATCCTCAAATGGTTGATGTGATCATCCTCACTTCTCGAATAGATCAATATATCATCAACGAACATAATCACAAATATGTCAAGGTATTGCCTAAACACCATATTCATCAAATCCATAAAAGTAGTCGGAGCATCAGTCAAACCAAAAGACAACACCAAGAACTCAAAATGACCATATTGAGTTCTAAAGGCAGTTTTCAGAATATCATCTTCCTTCAACCTCAATTGGTGATAACCTAATTGGAGGTCAATCTTAGAGAAGTAACTCGCTCCTTGAAGTTGGTCAAACAAATAATATATACTTGGGAGAGGATACTTATTCTTAACGGTAACCTTGTTCAATTACCGATAGTCTATACACAAAGAGAGAGAACCATCCTTCTTTCTAACAAACAAGACTGGAGCACCCCACCCCATGTGAGATATTTAGTAGGATGAATCCCTTATCCAACAAATCTTTCAATTGATCCTTTAGCTCTTTAAGTTCCACCGGAGCCTTTCAATAAGGAGGAATAGAATTAGGTTGTGTATGAGGGAGAAGGTCAATACCGAAGTCTGTTTCCCTTTAGGAGAAATACTAAGTAAATAATCTCGAAACACTTTCGGAAATACATTAACAATAGGGACCGACTTGAGAGTAGGGGTTTCAGAATCTATATCCCTCACCCTAACTAGATGGTATATGCAACCCTTAACAATCATCTCTTTAGCTTTAAGGCAAGATACAAGCTGACCCTTAGGTGTAGAATTTCCTCTTTCCCACTCTAGGGAAGGCTCATTCGAAAACTGAAACTTGACCACACAAATTCTACAATTAATAGAAGCATAGCATGAGTGCAACCACTCCATACCAAGGATAACATCAAAATCCAACATATCAGGCCCTACCAAATTGACAAGAGTAACTTTGTGGGACAAGGAGATGGGACACTTTCTATAGACCCTCCTAGCCATAATGGAATCACAAATAGACCACACATCCGGAAGAACATCAAACCTTATAGCCACATATGGCGTCACAAAATATAAGGTAGCACCGAGGTCAAGTAAACTATAAACATCAAATTGGAAGACTTTCCACATACCAGTAACACCATCATGAGAACCCTTTTGTGCACCATGAGTCTTAAGTGCATAAAATCTATTTTGCTTGGGAGCATTTGAACCTGAACCATTAGGACCTAATAAAGGATTAGGTGGAGCTCATCTATGATTACCTCCCTCATTCTTAGCAACTGAAGGGAAATCCCTTATCTTGTGGTCTATCTTACCATAACCAAAACAAGTATTGGAACCCGCTAGACACTTGTCCTCATGCTTCTTTCCACACTTAACAGAAGTAGGTAATAAAGATCCAATACCACTTCCTCCTTAAGGCTTAGGGTTAGACACCCTATCTTTGTTGAACTTAGGAGGAGCATTGGAGGAACCTTGACCAAAAAACCATCGTCGGAATTTAGAATGACCATGCCCATCAGGCTTTGAATATGAGAAATTACCACCACAAGTTTTAGATCTCTTTGGCTCCCTAGTCTTTTCCTTAAGTGTCTTGAGCATGAACCATGAGATAAGAGATATCCATATCATTGACAAGCATAGTAGTACGACATTCCTTAACCACCATCTCGGACACACCCAAAACAAACTTACTTATCCATGCCCTAAGATCGACAATCATAGTAGGAGCATATCTAGAAAGTTGTGTGAACTTCAAGGCATATTCTTTCACACTCATACTTCCTTGATGAAGATTAATGAATTCAAGCACCTTTGCCTCCCTCATCTCAAGGAGAAAGAACCTATCAAGGAAAGAAACTTTGAACTTTTCCTAATCGAGAGGATCCTCATCTTCTAGTCCCTCTTCTTTCCATTGGTTGAACCAAATTTTAGCAACACCCTTAAGTTGATAAGCGGCCAACTCCGCATTTTCCACCGGCTTCACTCCCATGATTATTAATGCCTTGTAAACCTCATCGATGAAATCTTGAGGATTTTCCTCAGCCTTAGAACCATGAAACTCCAGAGGATCTTCTTGTAAAGTCCCTTACTCTAGATACTGGCGTACCCACATTTGGGCTCACGAGAATCGCAACCTCCCTATTGGCTTGGGCCGTCATGTCTTGAGACAATAATTGAAAAATCAGCCCTAAACTTCGCATTAGTTACTTGCTCGGCTAAAGGGTCGGCCGGAGCTTGAGGGGAGCTTTTTGTTCCATATGCTCCCTCACATTCCTTGTAGCATAAGCTCTTTGAGTAGCCATATCCTTAATAGCATCGATTAAGGATTAGGAGAGATATCTTGTAGAGTTAAACTCTATCATACGATTTAGAGTAATAAAAAAGTGGAGTTTCCTGAACATTTTGTTGCCTCTCATTCATAAATGTGGTGCGTTTCACACTCATGAACAAGAATCTACTCGATGTGGCTTATGAGAATTCCTAGGACCTTTCTAAACCTTTTTCTTTAATTACGAAGTTTCCATGAACCAAGGTAGCCCCTTAGCGTAACATGGCGTATAAGACTTCGAGATACCCCATACAAGCCACTTAGAAATCATTATACAAGAAATAGAATAAAGAGATTTAAAAGATAGTTTCAATATATCAAAGTTTCATAAAGCATAACAAAAATCTAAATATCGTCTTAAAGCCATCTAGTACATAAGAATGAATTTGGGCGAAGCCCGTACATCATGTTCAAAAACTAAAAGTAAGGAAAGACTGAAAACAATAAATGTCTTGTCCTCGAAGAATGAGGACTCACCAAAACTCCAAATCTTCTCAATGAACTCTAGCCACAAAACTAGGAACCCTGACTGTCAGAACCTATATTTGAAGAAATATAGGCAAGAGTATGTGTTAGTACAAAATATGTACCAAGTATGATAGCCATGCATAAAACATTTAAAAACATGCTTAAAGAGAGAGATGCCTTCATGAGATGAAATGACCAAGCTAAACATGATATAACGAGTTAGAAAACATGATTCATAAAACATGGTCAATGCACATAGTCATCATCTTAAGCATATATGAGATATTTCCTTGAAGTAACTTTAGTTCATCATATCTTGCTTGTGGGAAATTGCCTTAACCGACATATAAGATTATGAGTGGTATCATCATGGAATTCATTGTCTTCCACACTGAAAAGAGTTGTCCTACTTGCCATGATAAGGGCCAATGAACTTCTAGCTTATATGGATCCACTAGCTAATGTCTATCTAGACAATTCTATATTGGCACATAGTTTATGGGACACGGGTAATTTCCACTTGTCCACTCCGTACTAAGCTTAGCTTCCACAGAGTAGTTCTTATTCATATTCATCTTAGCTCTTAAAGGAAGATGTGTAATAGACTCTTGTCCTTACATCATATGACATGGGTAATCACCTCTTGTCTTTCAATTAGAATAACTCCTTTAAATTGGTTCATTTTAGGCGAGAAAGCCTTTCAACCCTGAGAACCCTTATTATGTGAGAAAATCTATCACAAATCATACTTTCATGTGTATATGAGAAATCCTTTCAATAGCACAACCATAAAAACATCATTGATACCTCACTCTCATAGCATCCTTAAAATATTTACATAAATTTCATGAGAACATGCTTGATCATAACCTTTCTTTAAAAATCCAAAACCCACATCATATGATCATAACATGGAAAATTATGATAATTACATAGGTTTGTGGGGGATCATCATAAAAACATGAGATTAACTCAATTCATTCATAAGAGATCATAATTCAATCAATTAAATAAATAATCAAGGGAACCCGTAACATAGAAGAAAACCCTAACTCAATTTGGGAATTCTAACTTTGAAAATTGGAGAATTTAAGAACTCCATGGATGTAAACTATCATACCTCAATGTCAATTATTTAACTTCAATGGAGGAAGTTTGCCATGACCCAGGGTACCCCTTAGATGTAACAAGGCACATAGAACCCCGAAAGGCTCCATGTAAGCCACTTAGCATATCACAACATAAGATCATAGAAAAGTATGTAAATTTAAAACATTTTTCAGTAAAATCAAGGTTTGATAAAACAAAGCGGAAGTCTATTACACTTGTCTCAAACCATCCAATACTTGAAAGGAATTAGGGAAAAAGCCCAAACAAAAGTCTACACATAAAAGAAAGAAATAAAATGAAAGGGTGCTCAAGTCCGTGATGCTACGAGGAATCACCAAAACTTCTCTTCTTGATCTACTATGAACCTAACCATGAGGATGGAAGCCAATATCGCCGAACCCTATATTTGATAAGAATGTAGGCAAAAGTATGCGTTAGTACAATAATGTACTAAATTTGATGGCTAGTATAAATCATCAACATACGCATGTAAGAGGCATTAGTCAACATAAGACATACCATAATCATAAGAGACAATAACATAAGTCATAAGCATCATATACATCATCATGAGACATGGGGCATAAGCATAAGAGATAACAACATAGTCATAGGCATAATCAATACAATCTAGTTTAACATAACATAAGAGAAACACTTCATAAGCCACCTCAAGGCAAGCTTGTGCAATGCATGGATAAGACCCCATAATCCCACCCATGCTAATCAAGTCGCTTTAGGTCCTCATTCATCTTTTATCATCTTTTGATCTCATCCTTAGCTTATTTCTCATAGATGAGGGAACATTCACCTTTAGTCACACATGTATTGGAAGGGCCTTTCAAGCTACAATACAAACTAAGCATAGATCATAAGCATAAGAGGAATATATCATAACTACCCTCAAAGCATACTTGTGAAATGCATGAATAAGACCCCATAAATCTCACCCATGCTAAGTAAAGCTTCTTGAGTAACCATAATTCGTAATTCATATTCTTTTGTGGGAATTAGACTTAACCGACATAGACCATATGAGCTTAACATGGAATCCGGTGTTACCCACACCGAAAAGGGTTGTCCTACTTGCCTAAGGTAGAACCATACTCTTAGCTTAGGTGGATCCAATAGATAATTAACCTATGGGGGCACGCAGTTTATGGGATAAGGAGATTGCTACTAGAAACCCGGACTCAACTGGCATAGAAGGTTTCCATCTCATGAGATGCATACTTGGGAACCCGGACTCAACTAGTGTAAAAGGAACCCATTGGGAAGCCGAACTCAACTATAGTAAAAGCTTCCATCTCATATTCAATATCCACTCGGTGCTAAGAATTAATTCCCACGGAGTTCATATCAAGTCTTGACTTAAGTTCATATTTATGGAAGAATGTCTTGACACTCAATCCAACATAATTCATAAGATAGCTCATAGATCATGCGTGAGAATAACCTTTCACCGTCCATGTCTTCATATAGATTCAATAGGTAAGAAAACCTTTCAGCTTTAGAATAAACGTATAGTGAGAAAAACCTTTCACATCATATCATAATCATACCTAAGTGTGTATATAAGGATAACCTTTCAATAACACAACCACTAGATCATAATCATATTCACTTCACTCTAAAAGTTTTCTAAAAGCATGTACATAACCTTCATAAAACATGCATAATATCATATCTTTCCCTTTCAAGGATCAAAGCTCATATCAAATCAACACATCTAGAATGACTACATTAGACATAGATATAATCACAATTCAAGTAATCAAATCACTATATGCATAATCTCATATACTCTTAATATAGGTCATGTGGGTAAAGTCCTTCCACAGTAATACAATATACTAATCAACATACATAATAACTTCACTCTCAAAGCCTTAACATTCCTAGTTCATTCATATTAGCCTTTACCCTCAAGGCCCTAGAAATTACATTCATACTACAAGCCTTACTCTCAAGCAATACTTCACATGGTCATCATATATACCTAGTTCTTAAGATGATCTAACCACATGGTTCATTCTTAAGCAATTCTAATCATGTATCATCATATAAAATTAATCTCAACACTACTAATCATGATTCATCATATAAGGCATAATCTAATCAATACATGTCTACAAGCTTTACTTTTAAGCATTTCATATCTAGGTGCTCTAATCTCAAGCAATTCATAAAGTAATTCTTCACTCTTAGAAGGTCACATCTAAGCCCTCAATTTCCCCTTTCATGACATAAAACCAAACTATATCAATTTCAACTTAGAATCTTAGGTTAATCAAGAATACACGTATAGTCATACTAAAAGCATGTAATTACGTCACAACCAATCATAAACAACCATTATACACTCAATTGGATCAACATACAACAATACGCACAATATAGGAAGGAACCCTAACTAGAATTAGGGATTCATCTTCTTAATTGGGGGAAACGTTAGGTCTTCACGGATGAAAGGAGTCCATGAATGAATAAGTCATCATACCTTGACTAAAAGTCCAAAAAATCTTGAAAAAATAGAGACTTGACTTGACCTAGCTTGATCCTTTTTTGCATCTTCTTCACTTTCTAGAGAGAGAATTGGGTTTCTTTTGGGAATTTAGAAATAATGATTTAGGATGACTTAATTAAGGGTCTAAAGTCTTTATATAGGTGGTATAAACTAAGGTGAAACAACATCACTTGATCCCTAATTAATTTTGGAAATACCCCTTAGTCCCCAACTTAACCGCTTAGTTCCAACTCACTGCCTCACCCATAAGACCCCGACCAGAGGGCATGATTTGACCCACGACTCGAGCTGGTTGCAGCGGGTTGGTGACTGTAGGTTTTTGGCCAACCACGGAACCCCCACTTACAGGGCGTGGACTGACCCACGTGGCATGGGTCCTTTCGTGGTCAATGTTTTGGGAACTTTTCTAAGGGTCTTCCTCAAGAGCCCCTGGTTTTTCCTTGAGGGTTGGTACCTTGACGTTGTAACATGAAAACCTCTATTTTAAGTACGAGGGGTTATATTCACAACTTTAACCCTCACGTCAAGCTCTAGTGTAGTCTACTAGCTTTTGGGATGTTACAACTGGAGACTTGTCTTGGAACACTAGGTTCAACCCATCTTCTTCAAGCTTTCTAGAGAGAGAAGTATTTGAGAGGAAAACTTGTTCTTTTATTTTAAATTGTAGAGAATGACTTGAATGGGTTGATTTTGGGGTTAAATTCACTTAAATAGGTGTTCTAGGTAGGGAAAAAATGACATAGTATCAATATAAAATAATTAGGAAAGGACCCAACTGCCTTGGCTTACAATTGATGCAACCACCAGATGGCGGCCCTCATGAGCCATCAAGGAACTCACGGGCCGTAGTGGTAGCCATAGTCCTTGATCAATGGCCTAGGGATAGGTTCCTTGTGTCCTTGGCCCTTCACAACCACTTTGACAAGCCATTTCGTTATTCGCGAGCCGTCTAGCGGCTCGTGGGAGGAGTCTGGCCTTGAGATGGATTCTGTCTCTCCTTCACGGCCTCCACCATGGGGAGTGAGGTTCACTACGAGCCATCTAAAGGCTCGTGGAAGGGGAGCTTGATTTAACTTTTCAAGGACACTTCATCTATTTCTAAGTGTCAACAATTGCTAGTCAGTATATAGCCCAAATAAATGAGTTGGGGTCAAATCCCATACGAAGCGGTACATGTTTAAGATTCAATAGTAAAGTACGAATATGCTTAAATCAGTCATAGGAATAAACATTTATGATTAAAAACATAATTCAAATTAGGGGGTGACACGAATGTCAAATAAGGGAGTTTTGGTTAGAAATTATCAACTACAACAGCAACAAATAATACGAAATAACAATAATGAGATGGGTTTTTGGGATATGATTTGATTATAGTCTAATGTAGACAAATGGATAATTGCAACTATTAGGAAATAGCTGAAAATTAATGACTAAGCTAGACTGTAGATGAGGTAAACTTTCTCTCGAAAAATTTACCCCGAATCAAGTCAATTTCTCTCGAACATCGACAAACATACAAAATAAGAACAACTTACACCATAGTCCATTCACTCTCTCGAGCTGAATCTGTGGAAAAGAGTTTAGGATTTGCTCTCTCGAGCTGAACCCATGAAAACCCAATATCTACAAACCATCAACCAATAATCTGGGTTTTAAACCTGTCTCTCGAGCAAGCCAAAAACACAAAGGTACAACTATATTTGCAACTGTAATTTTTTAGATTAAACCACAATTACTGATTGAAATCACTTCTAAACAACATTTAAACTAACAATAAGCAATACTCATAAGCTAAATTAGCCCATAATCATATAATCACACCCCAAGAATTGGGGTTTTAGCTATACATCATAAAAAAATAAAAATTGTTACCTAATTATGTTTACATAAACTGGGTAAGATTAATTTCGTCTTTACAAATGTCCAAATTGAAGAATCTCAAAGACCCTCTTCCAATTTCTCAAAAATGAAAAACTTCAATTATTCATAGATAAGGAAAACTTAGTCTCAATACTCAGAGTTCAAACTCCAAATGTAAAAGATAATAATAATGATAATCGATATCTCCCAGATAATATGTTCAAAAATATATTTCTATTAGCCAAAAATATATTGCGAAGGGCCATTCGGTGCAGTAAGTTGGGCTCGCCATTCAGCTCGGCGATTCTCCCTTTAGTTAGTTCCATTACCTTTGTTTTGGCCTTCAACATCCTAAAGTTTTGTAACTTTGGACGATCTAACTCTATATCGCAGAATCACTCACCAACTGCTTCTTTATCTCGCCCACTTGATTTTATATTTTAGGGCTTGGCACACTAGAACTTAAGGTGAGATGGTGGCCATTCGGCGACTCATCAAAGAGACTTGGCAATCAACAGGCATTCATTTCTTTATTCTTTCAGCTCGCTTCATCCATTTTGCAAATTACTATCCATGCTTTGTTCCTCAATCCAAATGCCTGGAAATCAAGGATTTTTCATCAATTATTGGTACAAAATAAGCATTTAAGGACACTAAATATATCCAAATAAAGCCCTAAATGAGTCCAAATCATGGAATCATTAGAGCCCATCTTTGCCAAGCACTAGAAGGCTTCACGAGCACCACCACGAGCTGTGGTGCCCTTCAAAGCCCGTGAAGGGCCCTATGAGGGTGCTATGGTTCAGTTATGGGCTAGCGACCTCCCACTTGATTGCCTTTTCTAGACTTCTTGATTCCGAGGTGTTACAGTATGCTAAGTTTAACAAATGTGTATTTTTGTTGAGGTCCATTTCTTGACTTGTCCATATTTTCTCTAGTGAAGGTATTCAAGTCGATCCTAAGAAAATCAAGGTGGTTAAGAATTGGCCTAGACCTTTTTCTGCTTCAGGCATACAAAGGTTCTTGGGTTTAGTGAGTTATTATAGAAGGTTTGTGGAAGAATTTTCCTTTATTTCTTTGTCTTTGACAATGTTGTCTTAAAAGAAAGTGAAATTTCTATGGTGAAAGCTTATGAGAAAAGTTTCCAAGGGTTGAAGGATAGACTCACTTAGGCCCCTATTTTGACTTTACAAGAAGAATCAAATGGTTTTGTGGTTTATAGTGACACTTCATGAATGGTCTCTGTTGTATTTTGAAGCAACACTTCAAGGCAATTAAAGGTGCATGAAAAGAATTATCCGACTTATGATTTAGAGTAGCGCTGGTCATTTTCGCTCTAAAGATTTAGAGACATTACCTGCATAGTGTTCACCGACCACAAGAGCTTGAAGTATGCGTTAACTCAAAAAGTATTTGAATCTTTTCCAAAGGAGGTGGATTGAGTTGAAAGATTACTACATAAGTGTCCTATATCATTCAGGTAAGGCAAATGTGGTGGTCGATGCTCTTAGTTGGTTATCGCTGGTAGTGTTACTCATATTAAGAATGATAAAAAGGAGTTAATTCGCGATGTTCATAGTTTGGCTCAATTGGTGTTCAATTGGTTGATTCTAATAAGGGTGTTGTTGTTGTTTGTAATGGTTCAGAATCATCTTTTGTATCAGATGTGAAGGTTAAGCAAGATCTTGCTCCGGTATTAGTTTACCTGAATAATTTAGTTTTTGAAAAAGCCAATGAGTCGTAGATGGTGTCCTTCGATACCAAGGTTGGTTGTGTGTTCTGAATGTTGATGAGTTGAGAAATCAAATTCTAATGGAAGCTCATAGTTCTTGGTATTCTATTTAGCCGGGAGCCACCAAGATGTATTGTGACTTGGGGGAGGTCTATTAGTGGAATGGGATGAAGAATAATATAAATGCCAACAAGTGAAAATTAAGCATCAAAAAGTGAGTAGTTTGGCTCAAAATATTAGTATTCCTACATGGAAATGGGAGGATTTTAATATGGACTTCATTACCAGTTTACCTTGCACTTATTGTTAGTTTGATTCAATTTGGGTCAATATGGACTGAATGAAAAAATGGGCTCACTTTCTGCCCGTTAGGACTTCCTTCTCATCAGAATACTATGCTAACATTTACATTAGGGAAATGGCAAGTTTGCATAAAGTACCTTTGTTCATTATCTTTGATCGTTGTACTCATTTTACATATCAGTTTTGGAAGTCATTTCAGAAAGGTCTTGGTACTCAAGTGTAACATAACACGACTTTTCATCCTTAAACCGATGAGAAAGCTGATCATACCATTCAAACCTTAGATAATATGTTAAGAGCTTGTGTGATTGACTTCAAGGAAAATTAGGATGATCATTTGCCTTTGATCAAGTTTGCTTATAGCAATAGCTATCACTTTAGCATTGGGATGACACTAGTTTAGGCTCTCTATGGTAGGAAGTGTAGGTATCCTATTGGTTGGTTTTGAGGTCTCTTTGATAGGGCCCGAGTTGGTGCATGAGGTTATGGAAAAGGTTCGACTTATTCATGAAAGTTTGAAAACAACTCAAAGTTGACAAAAATCATATTGTGATGTTAGAAGAAGAGAACTAGAATTCGATGTTAGTGATTGGGTCTACTTGAAAATTTCACCCATGAAGGGTGTCATGACGTTTTAAAAGAAAGGGAAGCTTAGTCCCCATTATGTGGGACCATATCAGATTTTAAGGTGTATTGGCAAGGTTGTTTGTGAACTTGAGTTGCCTAATGATTTAACATTGGTACATCTGGTATTCCATATCTATTGTTTGAAGAAGTGTGTTGGAGATCCGACATCTATTGTTCCTTTGGAAGGTTTGAGAGTTAAAGAGAATCTTTATTATGGAGAGGTTCTAGTTGAGATTTTTGATCGGCAAGTTCGGAAGTTGTGAAGAAAAGAAGTTGCTTTCGTAAAGGTTCTTTGAAGGAATTAACTAGTTGAGGGTGCTACTTGGGAGGACGAGGCCGATATGATATCTCGGTATCCTCATCTCTTTCCCTCCACTCCTACTCTAATTTGAGGTATTAGTTCCTCATGGTTCACTCATTTGGATTCATGCATTTTAATCATTCTGATGTTTCCATATGCATTCATGTTCCTGAAGATTTGATTTATGATGTTATGATTTAGCTCAGAGTGCTTCTCCATGTTTTATGTGCATTTTGTTGAAATATTACATTCATGTTGGGTTGTTAGCTCCCTCCAAATCTATTCATCCTAGCTTGAGTCCCATTCGAGAATGAATGTCCCCAATGGGGGAGATATTGTAACACTTGAGAAGTTAGGAAGTCAAAAGGTATAGATAAATGTAGAAAATTAACTGAGGCGGGTTCTATAAGTCCAAACAACAGACCGTAGGAAGATAATCATAGAACCAAAGTTGAGTTTTGGGAGATTTAGTTTGTGAAGATTAGGCCTACGAGTTGATAGGATGAACCATAGAATATTTTATTGTTCATAAGACTAATATGTTGGATTGATTTAGAGATTTGATATAGAATCCTAGGTCTACAGATGGTTTTGACGAGTCGTAGTTAGTTCTACGGGCCATAGGAAGGTTCAGTAGAAAGGTTTCATACTTGGTAAAATTTTGGAGTGAAACTTGGGTTTTATGGATGAGCTCCACGGACCATTTAAAGTTCGATGGACCATAAAATGGTCTCATGTGAAATGCTTGAATAATTGGGAATATGAAGTAGTTTATGCGACTGTCTAGGACGATCCGTATAAATTCTTATGGGCCATAGGTCCCAATCGTAGGATCAATTTGGCAGTTGCTTTAAGGTTTTGGGTCTTTTTCCAAACTTCTAATTCCTATACTATGTCGTTTTGGCCCTAAAATTACCCTTCACCCTTAGAAATCTCCTCAATTCTTTCATTCCCTCAAATTCCCAAATCCTCTCCAAGGTTTTCTTCGAAATCCTCTCTGTAGATCAAGGAAGAGGAAACTAGGGTTCTTCAAGTTTAAGTCTTCCTTCTTCATCAATATCTTAGGGCTTCAAAATCAAGGTATGTAGGGAGTTAATCAATGGATTCCATTCAACCATTAAGTCCTAATGTTTCTTTAAATTCTCTAATTTGATTTTCCTAAATTGGTTAGGTTTTCATTTAATTCCTCATGTGTTCTAATGGTATGGACTAAATTGATTGATTTTGATCTTATTTTGACGATTTAGACTCAATTACACGCTTTTCAGCTAATTCCATACGAACCCATGCATTGATCAAAATTTTGACTATGAACCCAATTTTGCATGAACTTATGCATGAATTATGAAAGAAAAAGAGTTTATGATCTAGTTTGCTTTAGATTAACATCAATGAAATTGTGAAAGGTTTTATCACATTAATGAATCATGGTTTGGGGAAAGGTTTTCTCACTTATACTTGATTCAAGATTTTAATGAGCTACTATATGATATTAGTTTGGATTAATAACTTAATTCATATATATATATGTGTGTGTGTGTGTGTGTGTGTGTGTGTGTTTACGACTATTCCATTGGATTTTAACTTAGCACTGAGAAAACAATTGAGGTGGAGGCTCTAATAGGGTAGTCTTTGGTAGCAACTTCTAGTTCAAAACTACATGCCTCCATAGGTTTTCCTTAAATTGCCTAGCTAGTGGATCCACATATAGCACATGTTATGAAAGCTCACATGGTATGATTTTGGTAAAAGTTAATATCCCACAAAACTGAAATAAGTTTCTTTCAATGTTATATGAAGCTTCCTTTATGATTTTACTATTCATTAACCAAGTTAATTATGTATGGTTCTTCTTAAATAATTTAACTATGCTTAGATTGATCATTTATATCATGTTTTTGATTATGTCCCCTTATGATCGTGTTATCATATTTTATTGCATTTCCCTCATACTTAGTACATTCCATGTACTAATGCATACTTTTGCCTACATTGTTTCATTAATGTAGGGCGTGGCAATTCCTCTCCTACCATTTGTGGCTAGTTTATCATCTTAGAGATTGAAGACTTGGAGATTCCTCGTACTTTGAGGACAATTTCCCTTTTATTGCTTTCCTTGTATTTTAGTTTCAGACTTTGTATGTGGTGTATGGGTTTCCTTCCGATCACTCTTTGATGGAATAGATGACAGATGTACCATGGATTTAAAGTAACTATAATGCTTTAAACTTTAAGTTTTACGTGTGTCTTACGTATTTATTAGTAGATGTGATTGTGTTTTACATGTATTTTGCAGAAAAATAGGTTTTTGAGTAGTTGGGGTGAAAAGAGTTGAAACAACAACCATTTTGGTGATTGACAACTCAACATATGAGCCGTAGATTTTTCTATGAGTTGTAGGACTGAGATCCCATTTAGATTGACTTAAGAAAAGAAGTTTTTAAGCAAAAAAAATAAAAAGTCAAACTCAAATGACTTTTAAGTCAAAAAATAAAAAGTAGGGGTAGACGTAGTTTTGATTTTAAACTTATTTTAAGTCATTTTAAACTTATCTTACATTATTTCAAACATTTCCAAACACTTGCTAACTTATTCTAAGTCAGTGTTTTGACTTATTTTGAGATATTTTTATACATGTGAAACACTTCCAAAAGTCAAAAACTAACTTAAAAGTAGGTTTGACCAATTTTTAAGCCAATCCAAACACCCTCTCAGTCATGACTGAAGCACTGTATATTGGGGAAAAATTTAAGACGACATAAGCAAATGACAAGCCATAGGAACTTCTACGAGTCATAGTAACTAGTCCTAGGAAAGTTCTGAGATGTTGTGTTCTAGTACTTGAATGAAGCAAAGCCAGGATGGATTGTACAAAGTTCTATGGGTCGTAGAAGATACCTGTAGAAAAGTGCAGAAGTTGAGAATTAGAGCTGTTGTTTGACTGAAGGTTCCTACTAATCGTAGGAATTTCTATGAGTCATTGGAATAAATCGTAGGATCGATTGCCAAGACGATTTTTCCTGAAATTATTTTTTCTACTTTATTTAGGATTTGATGTTGATAAATATTAGTTGTAATTTTCATTTTTGGGAGTTAGACAATTTGATATTTCTGTTTTTTTCCTTCGAGAATTAATTTGTGAACACTTTGTCCATTTTAATTTTTGAAGCTTTGGTTTATAATACAACCTTTTCTTCATCAATTTAAGATTCCGGATTTCATCTACTCTAATTGTAAGTTCATGCTTTATTTTACCAAACATATAATGAATTGTGATTACCCAAGCATGAGTAGCTAAATCCACAACTAGAGTTGTGAGAACCATGAGTAATTAGCAATGTAGACCTAATAATTAAGTAATCCTTGAATAGTATTTATGCAAGTATTGTTGATCTCTTCATTTTGATTGCTTTTTAACGGTAGCTAACGTTAGAACTCTCCTTATTCCTACTTGCCCATCCAAGGAAGTAACACACGAGAAAAGAGATTAAGCAAACGAGATTTAGCGTTGATAATCCACTATCTTATAGCCTAGCCTAAAGATGCGAGGGCTAATCTGGGGTCAAGGGTAAGGGTTAGTAAATTATACACCCATAGACCGACTAACTTGCATGGTAAAATTCCCTACATGGACACCAATCACTTAGGAATGATATATAACTTAGCAACATTGCATGTCAAATTCAATATAAGGGTTACTACTATAAGGTTTATTGCATTAAGAACTTATGTGAAACATGTACACCCTAGTTTAATCTTCTATTGATATTGAAAAATGTTGAATCGTGTTTCTTGGTTACTGAAATCAATCAGTTAATATTTTGTGCTACAAAACCCCACTTTTTATGAAGATAATATGACTAAAAGTATAATAAACAAGTTAATTGGCCTAGTCTAGACATTATTTCTCGTGGAATCAACCCTAAGCTCTATTAGTTCTTTATTTGAAAAACAACCGCCTATACTTCTTTATGGAGGTCTAGTTTGGGCGTATCAAATTTTGACGCTACTACTAGGAATAAGACTTTTAAATTAGACTAATTTTATCATTGCACTGATAGTCTATTATTTCTTGATTTATGTTTTTTTTTTTTTGTTTTGTATAAGTATTATTTGCAGAGTTCATCAAGTACACAGGGTCAAGGCAATCCCCTGACCCCTTACGATCTGGAATTAAGAAAAACTTTGTGATGGCTAGACGAGGTCAGAATCTAGGACTGAACAATGATCTAATCGGAGAGGGTCAAGATAATAGCCCTGGAATTCAACTTCATGGACTAGTGGAGGTATCGGTTAACAACTAGAACAATCATGTGTTAATGCAAAATCAATCAGCACCCAATGTGTGTAATAACTATATGGTTGACCATAATGCCATTGGATCGACAATTGTTATTGTAGTATCCCCATTGCCACCCAGTCATACATTTGTTGTCACTAGTAGTATGATGCAAATGCTCACGTCAAGATGGTTGTTTGCAGGGTTACCGTTTGAAAATTCATATGCTCATTTGAGTAAAGTTATCAATTTTTGTAGAGTAGTGTGGGAAGACCATATCTAGACATGGACGTGATTGGGTTAATGGTTTTCCCACTATTATGAACAAGTGATGCCACCGTGTGGTTGTTTGAGCTTCTGTATAAATGAATCATGACTTGGGGCAAGTTGCACAAAATGTTCTTGGATAAATACTTTCCGGTGTCAAAGAAGTTGAAGCTTAAAGATAGAATCCAATATTTTGAAATTTCACCTGGAAAGACAGTTAGTGATACATGGGAAAGATTCACCGGCTATATGAGGAGTGTTCCAAGTCACCGAATTGATGATAGATCACTCTAGGAGTTCTTTTATAGAGGATTAGATGAAATTGATAAAGTGGTCTTAGAGACTATTCTTAGAGGATCATACAGAGCTAACATATTTCACCTAATAGCAGAGAAGCTAGAAAAGATACCCAAAAACAATAAAGCATGGAGCACTAGAATTTGGCTACCACAAAGAGCATTTTTTTGATACAAACCACAAAGAATCAATTTAATGATGATATTCATTAAATGATGGCACCGTTCATAACATAGGTTGGCGTAGTATTGAAAAATGTGAGTGGGAGTGAGGAGAAAGTTAATGTAGTACAATATCAAAATAGAGCTCCATCGACTAATAAGTACATCTATAAAGAACATGCAAATTTTGTGAATGAGCAGACGGGGTTTTTTTAGACTAACTCTCAAGAATCTAATCAGGATAATTAGTGCCAAGGTCAAGGAAATCAAGGTTGGAACTTTAGTAATTACAATCGTCAAGAAACTATAATCATGAAGGGAACTATAATTTTGATAATACCTACAACAAAAATGGGTATAATAAGGATTATGATAAGAGTGTCCCATATGTTCTACCAGGAAATCGAGATGGAGGATCAAGTTTGAATCACATTGAGGATATGATGGCTAAGATGATGAAAATGTTTGACTCAACTGATGATAGTGTGAAAGACATGTGCACAAATTTATCGAGCATCAAGCAAAATATGTATTCATATGTAGTATCTATTAAACAAATTGACCAAAAATTGAGGCAACTATCTTTAAGTGTTAATCCATGCCAACAAGGAACACTTCCCAACAATACTAACCAAAATTCGTAGAATGATGGACACTGCATACCATGTACTACTCGGGGTGGAAAAGAGACTATTGACCCTATATAACACTTCAGACTTCAAGAAAGGATTAACGGACAGGTCCATGAACCAAAAATAGACCGTGGACCCTTCACGATGGACTAGATGGCCTATTTAGGGGTCCATGACCTATTTAAGGTATGGTGGATGACCGTCAAAAGAAGAGAAGGTGGGGTCACCTAGACAGGACCTAGATGGTCCGTGGTGACTTATACGGTCCATTTAGGGGTCCGTACAAGTCATCCACCATCTTTTGAATTTTGGATCAACTTTAAATGATCATTTCTCAGTACATATTAAATTAGGTGGCCCCTGACCTATAAAATTAAAGGTCTTTGAGTCCTCTTTCCAGCGCCACCATTTTTTCCTCATTCTGAGTTTGGAGTAAAAATTTATGCCTATTTTAGTAAAGTCCTATCGGGCAGGTAAAGTTTCATGACTGACTATAGGGCCCGTGAAGCCTCGCTTTTAAGGCATCTCGTCAGTTTGTAAGTTAGGGTCATTTTAGTCTTTCGCCAAAGTGTTTGATACCTAAACTACACCATTCTAATCCTATTTCAAGACTATATGAGTGAATTAAGTCCTAAAACTACCAATTTCAATTCGTTCTCCAAAATTCCCTAAACTTGAAAATATACATCCTCTCCAAATTTCACTTTCTAAAGCTTGAAGAAAAAGTCTAGGGTTTCAAGATCAAGTCTGAAAATTCACCATTGGTTGTGAGCTTTTGAAATCAAGGTATGATAGTATTCACCTATGGAGTCCTTTCCTCCATAGGGTTCCTAAATTCTCCAGTTTTACAAGTTAGAAACTCCAATTGAAGTTAGGGTTTTACTCAATCTCCTGGGTTCTTCTCAATTATTTTCTAATTGATTGCTTTATGTATTTTTATGCATGAATTTAGATAATTGTATGTTCTTAAGTTGAATTCACATGAACCTATATATGATCCATAATTTCTAGACTATGATCATATGATGAAACTTTTGAACTATGAAAGATGAATTTATGATGATATGCATGTTTCTTTATGAAATTGATGAAAATGATTTAAGGTTGCTTTATTAGTAAAGCATCAATGTTTTTGTGAAAGGATTTCTCACATTCTACTCAAAACATGATTGTGAAAGGGTTTTCTCACATAAAGGATTCATAAGGCTGTAAGGTTTTATCACCTAAGTTGAATTGAGATTAAGAAGTTATTCTAATGAATTTTAGCTTGTATTGTCTACTTGATGTGTCCTTCTATGGATAATAAGAAAAGTTAAGATTAATTACTACCCATGGGATTTATGCTTAGCACCGAGTGGACAAGCGGCGGCTACCCATGTCCCATAACTATCTACCATCATTGGTTTGTCTTAAATAGACATTAGCTTGTAGATCTACAAAAGCTAGAAGTTTATGGTTCTTACCTTGGCAATTAAGGCATTTCTTTTTCAGTGTGGGATAGACATCGGATTTCGTGTTATAGCTCACATGGTCTATGTCGGTCAAAGGTAAATCTCCTACAATAATGAACTAATGTTACTTCCTAAAAGTAGCTCAAATGTGTTTTAAAGATTTTTAGCTTACATTGACCATGGTTATGACTTATGTTTTGTAACATGTTGTTTTATGATTTAGCTTGGTCATTGCATGTCATATAAAGTCCTTTTTATCATGATTTCATAACTCTTATGCATTGCTATCATACTTGGTACGTTCCATGTACTAATGCATACTTGTGTGTGCATTGTTTCACTAATGTAGGGTCCGACGCTCCTACATCCCATACTTGTGGCTAGTGATCCTGTATAGACATTTAAGATTGGTGAGTCCTCATAATCCGAGGGCTAAGATTTTTTTATCGCTTTCCTGTCATTTTTGTTTTGAGTTTTTGTATGTGGTGTATCGGTTACGTCCCAATTACTTTCCTTATGATGTAATAGATGACTTTGAGACTTATGTTTACACTTTTTCTTTTGTTAAATTTTTTTATATGAAATGCTGCTTTTAAACTCTTTACTTTTATTATCATGTATGATGTACACTAACTGGCTTGTTAGGGCCTCTCCGGGTCTTATCCACCATGTTGCGCCTAGGGTTTACTTTGGGGTGTGACAAACTTATTATTCATAGCACAAGGTTTAGAAGGTCCTCAAATGTCTCATAAAGCATGTCCACTAGAGTCATGAGTGTGAAACATGTCATACTTATGAATGAAAGGCTATAAATTGTTTAGGATATTCAACATTTTTGATCATTCTAAAGTAGTGTGATAAAGTTCAACTTTGTATGTCTCGTTTCTAATCCTAATCCGATGCTTTTCAGGATATTGCCACTTGAAGGGTATATGCTAGAGGGAGTGCTGGAGAGAATGTGTAGTGAGAAGCTCCTCAAGTTTTGGTCGAGCCTTTGACCGAGTAAGTGACTAACGTAAAGTTTAGGGCTGCTTTTCAAGTGTTGGCTCAAGACATGAAGACTCAAGACACATAGAGAGGCCGTGGTCCTAGTGAATCCAAATGTAGGTACGATGACAACTAGAGTGAGAGACTTCACTAGAATGAATCCTCCGGAGTTCCATGGTTCTAAGGTTGAAGAAGATCCTCAAGAGTTCATTGATGAGATGTATAAGGTGTTAATAATCATGGGAGTGGATCTGGTGGAAAAGAAAGAACTAGGCAATTATCAACTTAAGGGGTTTTCTCAAGTTTGGTTCAACAAATAAAAGGAAGATAGGGCGATTGATGCGAGTCCTCTTAATTAGGAGAAGATTAAGGTTGCTTTCCTTGATAGGTTCTTTCCCATTGATATAAGGGAGTAAAAGGAATTCATCAACCTTCGTCAAGGAAATGTGAGTGTGAAGGAGTATGTTTTGAATTTCACATGATTGTCTCAATAGGCTCCAATTATGGTTGTTGATACTAGGGTAAGGATGAGTAAGTTTGTTTTGGGATTGTCTAAAATGGTGATTAAGGAATTCTGTACTGCCATGCTCATTAATGATATAAACATTTATTACCTAATGGTTCATTCTCAACAAAATGAAGAGGAGAAACTTTAGGAAAAGTCTAGGGAGGCAAATAGAGTAAAGACTGGTAATGGTGACTTTTCACATTTGATGTCTGAGAGACATGGACATTCTAAACTTTGACTAAGGTTTTCTGTTCAAGGATCCTCCAATTCTAAGAGTCCTAAATTCAACAAAAATACGGTGTCTAACACTAAACCTCAAGGAGGAAATAGTGGTAGATTTTCATTGTCTACTTGTGCTAGGTGTTGAAGAAAGCATGAGGGTAAATGCCTAGCTAGTTCCAATACATGTTTTGGTTGTGGAAAAAAGGATCATAACATTAGGGATTGTCCTTCATTCGCTAAGAATGAAGTAGATAATCGTCAACGAACTCAACCTTACTGTTCATCTGACTTTAGTGGAAGTTATAAGAAAAAGATATATTTTGCACTTCAAACTCATTATGAGCAAGAGGGTTCTCCCGATATGGTTACCTGGTATGTTGAAAGTCTTCCATCTTGATGTTTATACTTTGATTGATCTCACTCCTACCTTGTATTTTGTGAAG
Source organism: Solanum bulbocastanum (assembly GCA_037074985.1). Lineage (NCBI taxonomy): Eukaryota > Viridiplantae > Streptophyta > Magnoliopsida > Solanales > Solanaceae > Solanum > Solanum bulbocastanum. The sequence continues at coordinate 18,279,312 of CM073599.1, forward strand.
CCACATGTGGCTATGAGATTTGATATTCTTCCGGATGTCTTGTTAGACCTTTTTCTATCTCCACTCCTATTGGTGAACTTATTATGGCTAAGAGAGTCTATAGAGATTGTCTCGTCTCCTTATCCCATAGAGTCACTCATGTTCATCTTTTAGAGCTTGATATGTTAGATTTTGATGTTATTTTTGGTATGGATTGGTTGCATTCACATTATGCTACAATTGATTGTAGAACTCGAGTAGTCAAGTTTCTAATTGAAAATGAACCCATCCTAGAGTGGAAAAGGGGAAATACTATGCCTAAGAGTCAGTTTGTTTATTGCCTTACATTTAGAAAAATGATTTCTAAGGGGTGCATATATTATCTTATTGGCTTGGTCTAGGAGCCGACTCACTGTAACTTTGGGTGAGCTAAATGCTCACTCGGCGTGTTGCCGAGTGGCTTTTAGCGAGCTCCAGCGTTCCTTATTCCCAATTTTTAGGTCGCGGGATCTTGGGTCTTTTACGAACTAGTCTAGTCTAATACTATGTCATTTTATCCTTCACCTAAAGACCTATATAAGTGTTTTACCCCAAATTTCCCCAATTTTAAAAAGAATTCTCTCAAATTTCTAAAAGAATAACAAGTCTCCTCTCCAAATGTTTCTCTTTCTAGAAAGCTTGAAGAAGAAGGATTTAACCTAGGGTTTCAAGTCAAGTCTCAATTCCTCCATTGAAGATAATAAATTGGCTTTGAGGTATGATAGTTTTCATCCATGGATCCCTTCCATTCATGGAGTTCCCAAATCCTTCTATTTTCAAATGAAGAATTCCCCAATTGAGTTAGGTTTTAGTTCAATTGCCATGGGTTGTCTTGATTATTGATTTAAATGATTGAATTATGATCTCTTATACATGAATTGATGAAATACTATGATTTTATGATGATTACCCTTTGAACCCATGAAATCCCCATGTTTTCCAAATTATGATTATATGATGTGGGTTTTTGATTATGAAAGAAGAGTTTTATCATGAATTGATAGATTTACAGAAATTTATGATGAAATCCATATCAAATTCATGTTTTCTAGATGTTGATGATTGAAAATTGGTTTTGAACCTTGACAGGTTAATTATGGAATTATGCATGTTCTTATGAAGTCTATGTAAATGTTTTAAGGATGCTTTGAGAGTGAAGTATCAACGATTATGTTGTTGTTGTGTTTTTGAAAGGATTTTCTCATATACACATGAAAGTATGATTGTGAATGGTTTTCTCACATAGTAAGGATTCTAAGGTTGAAATGTCTTCTCATCTAATTGAATCAAAGATAAAGAGCTATCCTAATGAAACCTAGCTTGGATTGGTTATTGAATGATACCTTTCCATGGATGACTTATGACTTAGCTTGAATTGGCAAGATGACGTGCCCTTCCATGGATTATAAGAATAAGTAGGAAATTACTATTTCATGGGATTTATGCTTAGCACCGAGAGGATATTGAGATGGAAGATCTCCCGTTAATAGATGCCGGGTTTCTAGAAGCAATCTCCTTATCCCTTACCTGTGTACCCCCATAGGATGATTGTCTAGATAGACATTAGCTGGTGAATCCACTTAAGCTAGACGTTCATGGTCGTTACCTTGGAAAGTAGGACAACCCCTTTTTGGTGTGGGAGATACCGAAGGATCATGTTATAGCTCACATGGTCTCTATGTCTATTAAGGATACTTCCCACAATAGTAATGAAGTAAGGTTACTTCAAGAAGATGCTAGCTTGCATTGACCATGCTTTATGACCTATGTTTTCTAACTCATCTCATATCATGTTTTATCTTGGTCAGTTGCATGTCATTAAATGTCCTATTTTAACATGATTTAAATGTTTTATAAATAACTATCATACTTGGTACATTATTTTGTATAAAAACATACTTTTGCCTACATTTTCCCAAATGTAGGGTCCGATATTTAGGGTTCGCAGTTTCGTGGCTAGTGGTTGATTGTGAGATTTCTGAGCTTGGTGAGTCCTCATGCTTCGAGGAAGGACTTTCATTGTTCTTAGTTTCTTTCTTATTTTCAGTTTTTGACATGATGTATGGGTTAGGCCCAATTTCATTCTATTGTACTAGATGACTAATGAGATGAAGTGTTTAGACGTTTGCTTTACTGTTATAAAACTTTTGGACTTGAAATGTTGTCTTGAGCTCTTTTGTTCTATTTCTTTTGTTATTAATACTAAGTGGCTTGTATGGGGCCTCTCGGGGTCATATATGCCATGTTACATCTAGGGTGTACCCCTTGTTCGTGATAGTTAAAGATTTGAAGGCACTATTTGTAGTGTTCATGTAGATGTCTTTACTGACCATAAGAGTTTGCAATATGTGTTTAATCAGAAGGATATAAATCTTCGCCAAAGGAGGTGACTTGATTTAATGAAGGATTATGATATGAATGTTCTCTATCACCCCGAAAAGGCGAATGTGGTGGCGCATGCTCTTAGTCGACTATCTATGGGAAGTGTTTCTCAAATTGAGGATGATAAAAATAAGTGTATTATGAGATGTTCATAGATTGGCCCAGTTGGGTGTTTAGTTTGTGGACTCTACCAAGGGTGCTGTTATGATTCATAGTGGTTCAGAATCGTCTTTTGTGGCAGATGTGAAAGCCAAGCAAGGTCTTGATCCGACTTTGGTGTAATTAAAGAAAGCGGTGCTTAAAAAGTCCATACAGGCTTTCTCCCAAGGGGGCGATAGACTGCTTATAAATCAAGGTGTTTGTATGTTCCTAATGTTAATGAATTGAGGGATTATATCTTGTCAGAATACTATAGTTCTTGATATTCCATTCACTTGGGAGCCACCAAGATGTACTGGGACTTGCAAGAGATCTATTGGTGGAATGGGATGAAGAAAGATATCGCAGAATTTGTGGCAAAGTGTCCCAATTGTCAACAAGTGAAAGTTGATCATCAAAATCTAGGAGGTTTATCCCAAGATATTTGTATTCCTACTTGAAAGTGGGAATACTTGAACATGGACTTCATTGTTGGGTTGCCTTGCACCAGACGAGAACATGACTCGATTTGAGTTATTGTAGATCGGATAAAGAAATTGGGTCATATCATTCATGTAAAGATATCTTATTCTGTGCAGGACTATGCCAAGTTGTATTTAAAGGAAATGTTGAGGTTTCATGGAGTGCCCTTATCCATTATCTTCGATCATGGTACCCAATTAACTTCTTAGTTTTCGAAATCTTTTCAAAAGGGTCTTCGTAATCGTGTTAAGCTTAGTACGTCCTTTCACCCACAAACCGATGGGCAAGCGGAGTGTACTATCCAAAATTTGGAAGATATGTTGAGAGCTTGTGTGATTGATTGATTTCAAAGGTAATTGGAAAGATCACTTGCCTTTGATTGAGTTTGCATATAACAATAGTTATCACTCAAGTATTAGTATGGCTCGATTTGAGGCATTCTATGGTAGGAGGTGTAGATCTCCTATAGGTTGGTTTGAAGTAGGCAAAGTCGCTTTGATAGGCCCAAAATTGTTACACGATATTATGGAGAAAGTTCAACTTATTAGAGAAAGGTTGAAAATGGCTCAAAGTCGGAGTAAGTCATATGCCAATGTTAGAAGAAGAGATCTTGAGTTTAATGTGAATGATTGCGTTTATTTGAAAATTTCACCTATGAAGGGTGTAATGAGGCTTGGTAAGAAAGGGAAGCTTAGTCTCCATTATATACACCCATATCAGGTTGTGAGGCATCTTGGTAAGCTTCCTTATGAACTAGAATTGCCTAATGAATTGGCATCAGTACAGCCAGTTGTCCATGTCTCCATATTGAAGAAATGTGTTGGGGATTCTACATTTATATTCCCATTAGAAGGTTTGGGAGTTAAGGAGAATCTTTTATATGAGGAAATTTCGATTGAGATTTTAGATCGACAAGTTAAGAAGTTGAGAAATAAAGAAGTTGCTTCCGTGAAAGTGTTATGGAGGATATCAGTTAGTTAAGGGTTCTACTTGGGAGGCCGATGCTGATATGATGTCCCGTTATGCTTATCTTTTTCCTTCTAACCCTACTCTACTTTGAGGTATTGAGTTCCTTATGATTTACTCTTTTGGTGTCATGTGTCGTAGATATTCCCATGATTTCCTCATTTATGCATGTTCATGAAAAGCTTAAGTTTTGAGAAAATGAGTCAACTTGATTGAATTCTACATGTTTATGTGCATTTGAGAATGGGTTACTTATAGGCTTCATTATATGAAGTTCTGAACATGCTTTAGCATAGAGTTGATATTTCCTCCTCAGATATGTGTGTTTATATAATTGCATGCATGTGGAATGTTAGGCTTAAATTCCTACCCTCCTTATGATGCCTTGAATCTCATTCGAGGACGAATTATCCCAAATGAGAAATAATGTAATACCTCAAATTTGAGCAAGGCCAAAAAGGGGAGATAGGAAGGACACATAGGCCAAAACCTAGACCAGGGACCCTCCACGGAGCCCCAGACGGGACGTGAATGAATCCACAATCCGTGGGGTGGCCCGTGACAAGTCCTCCAAGGCATGTTGGGGAGGCACCCCTCCTACGAGGGTCTTAATGGTCCGTGGGGAGGCATACTGGGCATCATGATGCCCGTGTAGGGGAGGCAGAACCCACCTTAAAGATAGACTCTTCCCACGAACCGCTAGACTAGTCATGAAGGGGAAAACGACCCGTAAAGCTGGTCATGAGGAGATCCAGGCAAGAAGGGTTCTCCCTAGACACTGGTCCAAGGACCACGACTACCAAGACGGCTCATGGTCCATTAGACAAGCCGTGGTGGCTTACGTGAAAGGGTTACGTCAGGTTTAAGTCGGGGTCTTTTCCTAATTATTCTATCTTGATACTATGACATTTTATCCTTACCTAGAACCACTATATAAGTGTTTTTTACCCCAAAATCTACCCTTTCAAGACATTCTCTCAAATTCCTAAAAGAATAACAAGTCTTCCTCTCAAAATATTTTTCTCTCTAGAAAGCTTGAAGAAGAAGGGATAAACCTAGGGTTTCAAGTCAAGCATCCAATTCCTCCATTGAAGGCAAGCTTTTGGTATTGAGGTATGATATTTTTTATACATGGAGTCCTTTCCTCCATAGATTTCCAAAATTCTCAAATTTATAAAGACAAATTTCCTCAATTGAGTTAGGGTTTTTTTCGATGTCATGGGTTCCTTTAATTATCGATGTATTTGATTGTTGTATGATCTATCAAACATGAATTGATATGATTACATGATTTTATGAGGAATTACCCTGAACCCATGTCCAACCCATGTTTTCCAGATATTGATGATTGAAGGCAAGAGGCGATTACCCATGCTCTCTATTGAAAGACAAGAGGCGATTACCCATGCTCTCTATTGAAAGACAAGATGCGATTACCCATATCGTATGATGTGAGTACAAGAGGCGATTACCTATGTTCCTTTAAGACTTAAGATGAATATGATTTAGAACTATTCTGTGGAAGTTAAGCTTAGAACCGTGTGGACAAGTGGAGATTACCCGTGTCTAATAAATTATGTGGCAACATAGGATTGTCTAAATATACATGACCTCGTGGATCCACATAGGCTAGAAGTTCATGGTCCTTACCTTGCGTAGGACACCCCTTTTCGGTGTGGAATACAATGGATTCCATGATAATAGCTCACATGGTCTTACATGTCAGTTAAGGCTACTTTCCATAATAAAGTTATGATGAAGTAAGGTTACTTCAAGGAAGTATCTCATACATGTTTAAGATGATAACTATGTGCATTGACCATGTTTTATGACTCATGTTTTCCAACTCTTTATCTGATGTTTTAGCTTGGTCATTTCATATCATGAAGTTATCTCTTTTATGTATATTTTGAAATGTTTTATGCATGGCTATCATACTTGGTACGCGTTTTGTACTAACACATATTCTTTCCTACATTTCCTTAAATGTAGGGTCCAACGGTTAGAGTTCCCTATTTCGTGGCTAGAGTTCTTTGAGGAGATTTCAAGCTTTGGTGAGTCCTCATGCTTGGGGACCAGACATTTATTGTTTTCACTCTGTCCTTACATTCATTTTTGGAACATAATGTATGGGAAACACCCATATTCATTCTTATGTACTAGATAACTTTGAGACGATGTGTAGATTTCCACTTTTCTATATAAAACTTTGATAAATTGAAACTATCTTTTTAATCTCTTTCTTCTATTTCTTGTATGATGAAATCTAAGTGGCATGTATAGGGCCTCTCGGGATCTTATACACCATGTTACGCCTAGGGGCTACCTTGGATTGTGACACAACACATGCTAATTCAATCATAGGTATGCTAGGTCATCTTCAACAACACAAATCTTCTTTCGATATCATTGTGTTATATCATGAAATCTTCTTTCAGTCTCAATCATGCAATTCAACAAAATAACCTAATACCTCAATTTATACCTCTCTTTTGAGCAAGTCTGGCATTCAACAATGATAACCTAAATATCTCTTTCGGGAAAATTTAAGATTCAATGCTAATATGTGATTATCAATATTATTCTCTCTTCACAAATTCTCTTTTGAGCAACCAACAAAGATTGGACGGTAGCTTTGAGCATGCACTTTCAAATACTAAATTCAAACATGAATATTATATTAAACTCATTTCATGAAAGGATGGATTCACATACAAAAGCAGTAGAATGAGAAATCAAAGACCCAAATGAATTATCTATTTCTAGAACAAAACCTCTATTTTAATTAGAAATTACACCCATAATTCATGCAATACAAATCAAGGGACAGAAGATAGGAAAATAAATTTTACTATTTAGAACACAATCTTCAATCCAAAGGATGATTTATGAGGCAACTTGCCTTCAAAGTCTAAACCCAAAAGATGAACTCTACAAAGTTTCTCTCTACTGTACTCTCTAAAAATTAGGAATTCTAAAATTCATAGATGATAATCTGAATAATGACAGTGAATGAGTGTAAAAAGGTTGTTTGTGATCAATTTTTTGAAATTCCATTTTTTTCTAGGAGCCAGGCATTTCCCTTCAACTAACTTACACAATCGCGATGAGTAGTGTCATTAGGTCACACGATCGTTAATTCTAACCATGCGATTGCGATGTTTGGAATTATTGTTAACCATTATCATGACCTCTATTTCACAAACTCGCGATGGGTACTTCAACTACCAGTTCAACTTTCCTCTTCTTGAACTCTTCTTTCCTCAATTCCTCTTGGTTTCTTCAAAGGTCATCTAAATCAGCTCTCCATTTCATTTTCCTATAAATATGAAGAAAATCAACTTAAAATCACTAATTCTAACCTAAGCTAGCCAAAACTAATAGGAAAAGAACCTTAAATGAGTAGAAATCCACCACTCACCAATACTCCCAACTTAAAAATTTTTCTTGTCCTTGCGTAAAGAAAATCCAAAACACAAAAGGCTCTCATTTCCACATACCCCGCAAATTAATTTCAAAGCACAAAGGAAATGGCTTCGGTTGGTACTACAAAAAGTACACATGTAAAATTTTCACAAAAGAAGTTCCCTCACTCCCGTGACACATTTTGAAGAACCAAGAATCATTTAGTGACAACAACTCAAACCCTAGAAGTGATTCAACTCATTATCTCTTTTACATGTTACTTAAATCAATCATGAATTTTCAAAATCTCTACTTTATACACTTCCATGCCTCAATAGAAAGGAAATATGTCAAAAGACTCAAATTATTTACAAGACATGGGACATAAGAATAAACAATCACACTCACAATAAAACATCTCATGCACACGAATGTCATACCATACACTTGCTCATATTTTTAATTAATATTGACTCAACTTCGTTTGGTTAGTAATCTCAAAGGACTTTGTAAAGTTTGTAATGTAGGCTTGAGAAGGTTTGGATATCATTTAGGTATAAGTTACTAAACCCTCCTTGAACACTACACAACAACTCATCATTTCCAACTTTTGACTTTTCTTCACTTTTCAAACCAATACACATTTCAAATTATTTTTTATTTTTATTTTATAACCATTTAAAACCTTTGGAGGATTCAAGTCTCATTTATTCACTTTTATTCCTTCTTTTTTCAAAACTTTTCTTTTTTTAAGACTTTTTCAATCTCCCTTTTTTATATCAAGCCATCATGTGATAAGCATCCCTTCTATGAGTTTCCCATAACATACCGACAAACCCTCAACTTTGATCTCTATTCTCAAGTTCAAGGAGGAAAGATTCAAAAGAGGATTACTTTTTCAGAAAGAGTAAGACTTTTAATGAGGTTGCCAATAAAAAGGATTAGGCTCAAAGGGGACAACTAAGGATATATTTAGTACAATGATGGGATTTTTAGGCTAGGTGGAGCCCAAGAACAATTACTAAAAAAATCTAAGATCATTTCTCCAACCAAACTTAATCAAGACCAAAATTTCATGAACAATCGGGCATATTCTAGATAATATAAGCGAACACAAGACATTATTTACCAACTCACTACACATGGCATGAAAATCAATCAAGATGATTAAAAATTTTATTTCCTTTCCAAAATACAAGTGTCATTTGAACATTTAAAATGATAATGAATCAAAAGTTAGAAAAAGAGTCTAAAAAGTTGTCACAAAATAATTCAAAATATGCTCAACTTTCAAAAATGAAGGGGTATATTCAAAAACTTTTCATATGCAAGACTATGTTCTTAGTACCAACCAAGTCATAAATCCCAAAATGTCGACAATTTTTTCCTTAAGAAAGTCTTTAACCAATTCATCATAAGGAAAACTCATGCATTTATTCAGGACCGACAACTCAAAATTTTCCAAACTAAACACCAATCAACACACACTAGTAATCGATGATTTACCTTTAAGAAAGTCATCACTATTTCCATCATTGGGCATCATCAATCCATATCTTAATTATCAAAAAGAAAATAAAGAAGCTACAAACTACAAGATACAAAATAAAACAAACTAGTCCATCATAATATCACAAATGCCCGGCAATGGCACACCATCCATAAATAAAAACAAAATAGTCTCGACAAGGGCACAATCAAATTAAATACAAAATCTAAAACAATCCTGACAAGGAAGGCACCCCAACTGAAAATGTAAATATGTCCTGATAGTAAAATAATCAAAAGAGAATAGGATTATCACTCATTTGAGGAACTATCGGGGCCTGAAAGGACATCATCATCAGCATCATCACCTGATCCATAAAACTTCTGAAGGGTACTTATCATCTTGTTCAAAAACTTGCTCCTTTTCTTTTCATGCTCCTTCATATTTTTTCTATCACTCTATCTTCACCATTTAAGAAATTTATGATCATGCACAAAGATTAACAAAGTGGAAGAAATAGTACTTGAGGTCAAAGAGTTGTCTCTAGAGTATGTCGAAAGACTATGAGTCAACTCCTGAATCTATAAGTAAATCGAACTGTCTATAACATGTATCTATCCTGATAGGTGGACTACAACTGGTGGTCCTCTCCGTAGTAACTCATCTAGTGGAGGGGTGAGGTCTTGACCCTAAGAAGTAGTGTCCTCAGCGAATGTGCCAAATGTTAGATCTTGCACATTAATCTTTCATTTCTTTATCACATGCCCAGACCCTTCTTATTAAGTGGTTGAATAGGCTTTTTAGGACTCCCTATGCTATCCCCCTCATTTTGATTTACCTTATATGTTAGGCATAAATAATAAATTAAAGAAGGAAAAGAGAAACTCTTTGTACCTTTCAAGACAACCTCCTAAATGTGTTGCATGATAATCTATCCAAAATTTAAATAGATCCACTCCATGATGACATAAAACAATAAATCCTTGTGAAGAGACACCTCGGTTTCATTCCTCGAAGGAATCACCCTACTACTAATGATGGAGATCCAAGTCTTGGCCTCGACTTTGAACTCTGAGTAGTTGATCTAGTGGTTGTTCTCAATCAATTTAGGCTTATGTACATCATGGAACTATGTCACAAAGCACTCCTTGATGCTCTCCACTAGATCATAAACTTTGATAGTGAAAATTCTCAAAGTTAGTGCATTGACGGGCATGTCACACCACACTAATTGGGACAATGGCTGGCGTGTTGAGCTATAGTCTATCTGGGTGAGAAATTCTTCAAATTCAAGTCCAAGTCCAATAAGGAATGAAGGTTATTTTTGACTACTAAAAGTATAATCCTTAGACATTTTTTAGGAGTTCTTGCTCACTTTCGAGCAACCATTACATAGAACAGAGATTCCATCATTAGGTTTCTATTTTATTTAATTCAATTATAAATATTTTGTATGCATGATCTAGGGTGTATTTATCGATGTTTGCATAATCAATGACACAACTTTTGATGCAAGTGTCTACGATCGTACAATAGTATAATAACCTAACTAAGGGTTGGGTTCAAGTCCCAAGGGAGTGGTTGTGAAAATTAGTAGTTAAATGCAAATGTGCTAAAGCTAATCGTAGCTAAAGATTTTTATGAGTGAAAACATAGCAAATTAAAGGGATGCCGCAAGCGTCAAATATCGAGTGGGAGTTTGTAAGCAGGAAACAATTAAAACAGTGAAAATAAGGAAATTTAAGCAATGAGAGGTGGATTCTTGGGAGGTGATCGAAATATGGGTTAATCTAAATTATTGGGTACATGCTTTCGATAGAAGTGACTAGGCTAAGCTATACGTGGGAATAAATTCTCTCTCGAGCAACTTACTCCATTTCAGATGGGTACCTCTCGAACACACACTTGCCGCATGAAGACCAGCCTACGCCTTGGACCACTCACTCACTCGAGTTGAGTATTAGGATATGGGACTAGGGTTCACTCTCTTGAGCTGAACCTCATGTCAACCCACTCCTTAGGCCATCAATCAAGTAGTCTTGGTTTCGTGACTTCTCTCTCGAGCAAGTCGAAAACACATAAATAAAATTGTATTTTCACCTACAAATTTGTTAATTTCATCCACAACTACTAGACGAAATCACCATTAAGCTACATCTAATCTATCAGCAAGCAAGACCCAAAACAATCTTAACCCATATTCGGTAAATCACACCCTAAGAATTGGGATTTTTAGCCACACATCAAGAGATAGAAATTTAAACCTAGATAAGTTATAATTTAAATGGGTATGAAGATTTGAGTCTTGTTACAGGCCAAGAATAAAAAATCCAAGTCCAAATCCTTGGAGATGAAACACTTTTCCTCTTCACATTTCAAAACCCTCTCAAACTCAGAGAAAATATAAAAAGTACTAAAATTATATTAATTGTTTCATACTAAAAATCTTATACTAAGCTAAAACTCTCAACGAATATTTATAGTTTTCAAAGATCTGTGCTGTAGTAGATCGTTCAACGACATTATTCGAAATCGCTGTTTAACTTGGTGATTCGCCCCTTGATGTAGTTCATCGCCGTCTTGCACCATCCTTTAGCATCGTCGTGCTCTAGGTCATTGGGCGACATAGTACTGCCTTGCGAAACATCTCGACGATGCGCCGACTGCTCCCTTTTTCCACCGACTTGATCCTTTCCTTCAGGGCTTAGCACACTGGAACAAAAGGCGAAGTGAGACCATTTGGTGACTCGCCAAGTGGACTCAGCGATCCTCAGTCCTTGATTTTCTTAGTTTTTTTCAGCCTTTTTGTTCCTTTTTGCGAAGTAGTGCCCATTCTTTCCTTCAAATTTTGAATACTTGAAACTTATATGTTTTCATTAAATATTGACATAAAATAAGCATTTGAGGGCACAATTTATAATGGACTCATCGACACCCCAAACTTAAACTTTTGCTTGTCCACAAGCAAACTCAAGTTCAGCTATTCAAAAAGGGTGTCTCAAACAGTGCTACACAAGATTCAATCATGAATGCACATAATAAGACTCAATTTACTTATGGAAAGATCAAATGTGAACTCAAAGATTCTAGTTGTGACTCACCAATATCAAAGAACCTCATACTCACAATACTTGCTTCAAATACAAGTTCAAGTTCAACTAAAGTGTTTGAATTCCCTCACAGAAAGAATGATTCCATAATCACACAATGGTTCACAGTATAAAGTTTCAGAATCAAATGCAACGCTCACTCTTACAAGGATGAACACAATGCATGCTTTCACCAATAGGTTTGCCCGTATTTTCTGATCAACATTTGTTTCTGCTCACTCAAGATCAAAAAGGTCTTTTCGAGGCTTGTAATGGGGCTGAGTGCAATGGTATGCTTATTTAGGCTCAGTGACATTCATCCTCATGAAATGTGGTGCTCACAACACTTCCTTTTCTTTTCCTTCATCATTCTCTTTAGTGCTTATAAGCCATCCTATTATTTATTTTCCATATATTGTTTAGGAACCCCATTTTTTGTACTTTTATTCCACAACTTTCTTTTTTATTCTTTTCTTTTTCTTTCTTTTTTCTCTTTTTTTTTTTTTTTATACGGAGGGGTTCCATTTTCTTTAAAACCATGGGTAAGAGGAGACTTTCCTTGCATTTCTTGACTTCCCCTTTTCTTTTTACCACACCCCCAACTTAGGCTTTTGGCCTAAGTTGGCTATTGAACTAACCACAATTTAAGAGGATTATAGGTAGTGGATAAAGAAAGGTTATGGTTTCATCAAATTTCTTCCAAAGAAAGGTAAGGCTCAAGGGGTGTTCAAACGAGAATCACACACTCACATGGTAGGTCACAAAAAGGGTATATGTTAAATTGGTTAGAAGTTGCCTAAGATCATATCAAAAGACATCATCACTTAGTTGATCAGACCAACGGAGAAAATTCTAGGATCTATCATGGATGGTTCAAAGTAAGCTCATCACACAAGGCATCGATACTAAAGTCAAACAAGACTCCACACATTTGCTAGTATGCAACGATCACCACAAGAGACTCGATTTGATAAATGGCTAATCACAACGAGATGCAAAGAGTTCACATATTGTCTATGCAACTTCATTTGGCCTCGTCGTAGCTACGCATTCATGTTCATTTGATTAAGAGCACTATTTAAGTCATCGGTATTGATTGGAACCGAGACTTAAATTTTGCAAAAGAACAACCACATTCACACACAAGAGGTGGCAAAATATTTTTTTTTTTTTGGATGGATAAAAATCAAAATCATTTTTGTAGTTTAAACAAAAGGAGCCATAAGCTCAAACATCCACAAAAAGCAGTGTAAACATAATTTATAAATAGGCAACCCAAATATATACACAACACGAATCACAAATAGCACACGAAAGGTAAGCCACACCCTACCACAAATAAAAGTAATTTGTCCTAAAATGAAATTAACAAAATATTCAGAATGTAAATTAAAGGAATACAGAGAGGGAGGTAAAGAAGAGCTTGTCTGCACAGTCTCTCAATCTATTTGGGCATCAGTGCCCGGAGTATTGTTAGTCTGCTTCAGGTTCTCATTTTCTTTTCTCTTTGCTTCAGCTTCTGTAGCGATGTTTGCCTCAACTATGTTATCCATATCATGCACTGCTTTGAAGGCATGTACTGCATTGACGAATCCTCAAGCCCACATAGGGACAGTAGGAGCAATGGGATTCCTCCTTTTGGGGCTTCCTTCCTTGCTCTTGCTCTTTCCAGTTCTTCTGAACTGTTGTGCTCTTATGTGTCTGGGTGGAATGTTTCTTCCTGCAACATTTGGTCTGGCCATGTCTGCAAAGTCTTGAGATAATGTTAGAAAACATTTGACAACCAAAACAAAGACTTTCATCTACAGAAAGACTAGATAATCCATTCGGCTTGCCTCCAAATACATTTGGCTAGCCACAGACGATCCACCAAAGGTCACATTGCAGAAGGAGTTAGGGGTGTAGACAAAGGGTGATTAAGGTATCATTCGGTGAGTTGCCGAGTGCACTTGGCGATCCCGTGCTTCTCTCCAAAAGTTATAGTAGCCACAACAAATAAAGCATGATAGTAATGGCGAGATGGGGTACTTAGGCAAACCACTAAGTGGTTCGGCGAGCTCGTCACAGCTCACCGAATCACCGATCGTACCTACTTTTGACCTGACTTTTTGAAATCGGCCCCACAACCCCCGAAAACACAATTTAAACACAAATAGTACAAATTTAACCAAGACCCACAACATACGAATACCACCCATCACACATTAACTCAACTAGATACATCGAAGAGCAATATGTCATAGTTTAAGCAAGATTATCGAATAACAATTGACACTTAACCAATTCTATCCAATCAGGGAGGTTCAACCAAATTTAACAATGTCAAAGAGTGTGCAAATGAGTACAATGCTGACAAAATAATTACGGGTATTAAGAAGCTAACCTTTTGTACTGATTAAAATGCTATCGAGAAGCTAGGTGGAAATACAATCCAAATTCGCGCACAAATCAATGAACCAAAATACTCCAAAAGTGCAAGAGATACAAAAACTAGAGCGCAGGTGTGAGTTGGGACATATGAAAAGTGAAGGAAAGTGAATAAAGTTGAAACTTTTAAACCTTTGGCTTGCAAAAACCATCCTGCTTTTTCCCTTAAACTGATTGTTTAGTTTCTTCACCGAAATTTGCAATACCTCTGGTTTACGTGGGGCCCAAACGGCGGTCTCCACCGCGATCGCCGACATGGTTGGTGATTTGCCAATAATTTCTAGTGCTCGTTGAGTTTTAAAGATTCCAATGCAAGATGGTTTTGAGTCTAATGGCCGTCTAGTTTTGAGTCGTCAAACCATTCAGCGATTCGTTGATTAGCCCTGTTGCTCGCCAATCTGTACTTTTCGTTCACACTCAACACTTTTATCTACACAATCAACACACCATTATTTCATCAAAGCAAAAAGAAAGCAATAAATGGTTTTGGGTTGCCTCCCAAACAACGCCTTAGTTAACATTGTGGCACGACAAAAGTCACCTTAAAACCTCACTCTTGGGGTTAGCCATAGTATCACTAGGTAAACCCCCTTGCTGTCTCGAATTAAGGTAAGACGAGATGTGACCATTTACGTCTCCAACTGCTTGATTGAAATAGAATGGGAGGTGACAGTCTGGCTAAGGGTAGAAACATCTTCTTTCATGCCTTTTAGCATTTTGTCCGACCCTTCAACTTTGTTGAGGATACGTGAGAGAATATCCTCTAACCTACAACCGTTCAAATCATTTGGCTTCTGGCGCTTATGGGGAGGTATGTATCTATCCTTCTCCCCATCCTTCCAATGTGGATTATGGTCCCTCCATTCACGATCTCGGTCCTTCTAACCTACGTTCTAGCCCAACCTTGGTTACCACCCTTCCTTGGTAATTTTAGTGATAGCCACAACATTGGTTGGCTAGAAAATTTACCTCCTCATTATATAAGGCTTCAAACTTCATCTCTTTAGGATTAGCACCCCCGACCTCCACAATGTTGATACTACAGGCACCAACCCCCATGACATTTTTGGATAGAATGTCAAGGTGTGTCATGATTTTGGCCATATTTTGGTATCTCTCATTGTCTTTTTCAATTTGCTCCTTCGATAACTTGAATGTGAGAGGGGAGAATTTGTCCTCACAAGGGTACAATGCTCTATTGATGGTTGTCATGCCATCTAAAAGTTGGGCTGCTACTGCATATGGTTGTTGCATTAAGCCTTTAGGTGAGAGTTGGTCAGCGACACCTTTGTTTACCGAATCCAATGTCTAGTAAAAGTGTTGATGTAGCACGTTGTCCAGCAAACCATGGGTTGGGCATTGTAGCACCAACTTGTTGAATCTTAGCTAAGTTTCATGCAGAGGCTCTCCTTGTAAATTTTTAAAGCTCTGGATGCTATCCCACAATGACATCATCTTTGAGGGAGGAAAAAATCGCACTTGAAATGCACTCACCAACTCCTCCCAAGAAGTGTGGATTCATGTGGTAGCTCGGCTAGCCACTTGCAAGCCTCTCCTATCAATGAGAAAGGGAATAACCTTAACCGGACCGACTCTTGAGAGTTTTTGAACGAGAATGATCCACACATATCTACAAAGTTTAAAAGATGTTCGTAACGATCCTTATGAGCCAGCCCACTGAAAAGTCCCTTCAGTTGTAAGAGTTGCAACATGGTGCTCATTATGTGGAAAATTGCATTTTCCTTGGCTGGGGGTAAATGAATATCTCCAACACCTCCCATGAGATAGGAGCCATTGATGTTGGGATCTTGGACATCGTTGAGATTTCGGATGTCGTCTTGGTGGCCTACCTGGCTACCGTTGCTATCATTAACACTCATGTTTTTTAAAATATTCCACATAGCAAACAAACAAAACAAAAAATTAGGTAAGTAGACTACAACTAATAAGAACAACAATTCTACAAATCTAAGAATTCTCAAGTAACACCACTCCTTGGCAGCGGTGCCATTTTGATGTTTGCGTAATCAAGGACACAACTTCCGATGCAAGTGTCTATGATTGTGTAATAGTATAATAACCCAACCAAGGGTTGGGTTCGAGTCCCAAGGGAGTGGTTGTGAAAATTAGTAGTTAAGTGCAAATGTGCTAAAGCAGCTAAAGATTTTTATGAGTGAAAACATAGAAAATTAAAGAGATGACACAAGCGTCAAATATCGAGTAGGAGTTTGAAATCAGGAAACAATTAAGACTATGAAAACAAGGAAATTTAAGAAATGAGAGGTGGATTCTTGGGATGTGATTGAAATACGGGTTAATCTAAATTATTAGGTACATTCTTTCGATCGAAAATTTATAGACTAATAGTGACTAGGCTAAACTATACGTGGGAATAAATTCTCTCTCGAGCAAATTACCCTGATTCAAATGGGTTCCTCTCGAACACCCACTTGCCGCATGAAGACCTGCCTATGCCTTACCTTACTCACTCTCTCGAGCTGAGTGTTAGGATATAGGACTAGGCTTTACTCTCTCGAGCTGAACCTCATGTCGACCCATTTCTTAGGCCATTAATCTAGTAGTCTTGGTTTCACGACTTCTCTATTGAGTAAGCTGAAAAAACATAAATAAACTTGTATTTTCAACTAAAAATTTGTTAAATTCATCCACAACTACTAGAAAAAATCACCATTAAACTCTATCTAATCTATCATCAAGCAAGACACAACAATAATCTTAACCCATATTCGCTAAATCACACCCCAAGAATTGGTGTTTTTAGCCACACATCAAGAGATAGAGATTTATACCTAAATGAGCTTGCATTTAAATGGGTATGAAGATTTGAGTCTTGTTACAGGCTAAGAATGAAAAATCCAAGAGACCCAAGTCCAAATCCTTGGAGATGAAACCCTCTTCTTCTTCAAGTTTCAAAACCCTCTCAAATCAGAGCAAAAATAAAAAGTACTAAAATCATATTAATTGTTACATACTAAAAATCAACTACTAGGATAAAACTCTCAATGAGTATTTATAATTTTCAAAGATCTGTGCTGCAGCGAATCATTAGACGACATTAGTCAGAATCGCTGATCAACTACGTGATTCATCCCTTGATGTAGTTCATCGCCATCTTGCACCATCCTTCAGCATCATCGTGCTCTGGGTCATTGGGCGACATAGTATTGCCTCGTGGAACATCTCAACGATACGCTGACTGCACCCTTTTTCCGCCGACTTGATCCTTTCCTTCAGGGCTTAGCACACTGGAACAAAAGGAGAACTGAGACACTTCGGCGACTCACCAAGTGGACTTAGCGATCCTCAGGCCTTGATTTTCTTCATTCCTTTTAGCCTTTTTGTTCCTTTTTGCGATGTAGTGTCCGTGCTTTCCTTCAAACTTCAAATACCTGAAACTTATGTGTTTTCATCAGATATTGAGATAAAATAAGTATTTGAGGACAAAATTTCTATTAAAATAGAGCCCTAAATGAGTCTAATTTGTGGACTCATTATTTACGCATCCAAGCACTTATCTATGATTTAGCTAAGTTTCGAGTATAAATTCACATATATTCATATGTTTTATGTATAATTGTCATGATAAG
The DNA here is from genome assembly GCA_037074985.1 of Solanum bulbocastanum. NCBI lineage: Eukaryota > Viridiplantae > Streptophyta > Magnoliopsida > Solanales > Solanaceae > Solanum > Solanum bulbocastanum. The sequence goes on from CM073599.1 coordinate 18,297,317, forward strand.
CTTATGTATATATGATTAGATTGATTTTAGCCTAAAGAAAATAAGATTCGATCCAAAAGATGGATTAGAACTCAGAACAAAACATCTTGAAGTAATATGAAACCAACACGCGCTAAAGATAGTAGTGGTCTGCAAAGTGGAGTAAGAACCTCACATAGGCCTTCACGGCACACTTGTTGGTGAATGAGATTTAGAAACTAAAATTCCTTATGATGCACTAGAAGGAAGACATCAGCCCATGATGAAATTTGCGGCACGAGCCTTCTAATCTGTGATAGAGCCCACACCATACACTTTTGTTATGTGGAATCATAGTTGATAATGTTAAAGCAAAGTATAACTGGGATTCGAATTTTCTTTCCACTATTATAAATAAATTACAAGGACATTTTAGAATTATGGGTTATAATTAGAATCTAGTTTTCATCATTTCTTGGTATGTACTACTCCATTATTATTCTTAGTTTTTTAGTTATTGCTTTCACATAAAATTATTTGGTATAGATAAGATATTATTGCAAGAGATGCAAAATCAAAGGTTCAATTTGTTTCTTTTTTTCTTAATATTTGTTAGTTATTTCAAATACGTTTCTTATTATATGCAACTAGTTATAAGTGTCTAAATCTCACAATTAGGATTTTGAAACTCAGAGTGATAAAGGTAATGCTTTCTTTACATTAAAATCATCGCATGATGATATGATCATTGTGTATTCATATTCCTTCATAAAGATTATTTTTTTAATGGTTGCAAACATTAAGAACTCACTTGTATTCTGCCTTGTCTAACAAAAAAAAAAAAAGTAAAAATCATAAAAAAAAATGATCATTAACAAAGATTTAAAGCTATTAACCCCCATCTAATAGTTGGAACTAGAGATATGATAACTAACCTGAGTCTTATGATGATGAAAAAATTAAATTGACAATCAAGTGCTAGAAGAACTTGGGTGGAAATTCTTCTAATTCTGTTGAAAGGCTTTAGGAAGCTACAAGATTCATCAATTTTAGACAATGAGCACACATGGAATGAAGTGATAGTTAAATACTTTCTTAAATTACTATATCTAAGAATCATAATGCTAGTTTGTGTTTAATTATTGATACAAACATCATTGCATATATATTAAATTCCCATTTAAAACCCCAATTGAAATATTAGTCATTAGATTAGATTTTATTAGCAAATTGTAAGTTCTCTTGCAATACTTTTGTGAGATTTACCCCCAACCTAGTTGGGTTACTGTATTTTTACAATGAACGTTTTATTCCCAGTTGAGGGTATAATTTGGAAGGCATCAATGCATAATATGTTATTTTTTAGTTTTTATTAGAGCATTGCTGGATAACCTCCCTTGTTATATGTTTACGACCATAGCATAATTGTTTAGTAGATGCTTTAGTTGATGATGTTTATATTTTTTTTTAGTTATTATTATATTCTTGTTCTTATTATGTTAATTCTTATCTATAATTAAAATAAATAGATAATCTCTTTTTGATAAAAGAATATAAGAAGTAGGATCTCCACTTTTGTAAAATAAATTGTACCTAGAATACTTGGTTATGAAATGGAAAGATTGCTTTATACATCCCAGTTAGGTCATCTCAGTCCTTCTTTATGATATGGTTGTGAGGTCAATCTGGATACACGATTAGAGGCTTGGAAGACCAAGATCATATAAGTAAACTGATAAATCTGCAACTAGATAAATAAACTAAGTTAATAAACTAGTATATACGTGAATGCTTAAAACAATCGTAATTCTAGCATATCTCTCAATTAGTGATTACAACCAATATTACTTGATAAGTCTTTAATTTAAGTAGATATAATTTACAACCACAATCTCTTATGATTACTTAAATACCTGCTTAAATTTTTGATATTGAATTAAAGTAGAATATTGCTAAATCACAAGTTCTTGTGGGTTCAATATTTTTCTCTTTTGAGTTTATATTTACTTCCCTGACCACATCATGGATCTCCTAAACAAAGTTGAGAAGCTCTGCTCTGTATGGGTCTACTTTTACCCATTCAGTTCAATACTTATCTATGTCATCCCCCAAACTTTCAAGGGAATCCTCTCTCCCCAAAACTAGCTAAGGCATTCACCAATGTTTTGTAACTTTTTGACTAGGTGGTGCGATATATATAGTATGCCCATTGTTGATGAATGTAGCTATGCCATCTTTTCTATGTGTCAAAAATGTGTGTTGCGTGTTTATCAACTTTCTCCCTCCCAAATTTTTTCTTTGGTACATCCCAATTACTCTAGGGTGACGACGTCTTCTTTTTTTACAAAATGTACCAATCTCTTTGTGCCTATCATCATTGTCACTTGTGTCCTTTGGAGTTTAGTTTCCTCTTATGCATCTGATATCACCATCTAAATAAGAATAATACTAATCATTCTCTATCTCATATTTGTGTTCCTCTAAATGCTCTGAATCTTATGAATTCAAAGGTATCAAAATGATTGCATAAATTTGTATCTTCTAAGATGTTGTGTTGTTCACCAATGGTGGGAGTTATTATTGGGTGTCCCAGACGTTGTAGTGGTTTTATATTGAGATATTGAGATGATCTAGCAAAGAGTTAAAATAATAGACTAAATTTATAACAATTTACCGTTCCCACAAATGGCACCAAATAGTTAAACTTGTCAAAAAAATCCTTTATTTGCTATAAGAGTTATATTTTATAAAAATAGGACTAAATACAAGTGAATGTGATCGAACTTCTTTCCTTTTAAGATTTATCGATAAAATTGTCACACCTCGAGACTACCCCCTGGACGTAAACACGGGACCTAGGATCACGAGTGACCCTAAACTAACCCTGAGCTGGCATATCGTAAGCAAACTAAACATAATTTTGGAAATAGTAACAAATGCAGAAGATAAATCATAATATAACTGAATGATGGGGAATACCCAATACTGGTCTGAATATATATAAGATTTTAAGAGTTTAGTAATACCGAACAATCACTCAAAAACTAACGCTGAATGTAAACTATGCCTGAAAAAGCCTCTATCTGACTAAAGTTACTGGGACATGTCCCCAACTAACCCTAGCAAAACTAAAACTGAAAAGAAAGAATAAATCTAAAAACATATCTATTGTCCTCGAACTATGAGGAATCACCAGTGAAGATGCTGAATATGGATCAAGAACCGATCTTCGTGTGATCTGAATGTTGAGGACCTGAACCTACACCATTAAAAGATGTAGCGCAGAGTATGCATCAGTACTTGGAAGGTACGGAGCATGTAGGATAGGATAAAAGTTGAACAAAATATATAAGCTGAACAAAGCATAACTGAGCAATATCATAATTTGACCATGATGGAAATATTAATAAATACTGAAAACAATGGAACTGAATGCAATGAAAAAGTACATAACATATTGAGACTAAATATTGAAATATAACTGAAAACCTGGTCAAATACACTAGATTCTGACTGTGGGAGTTACTATTGACCGACATAAAACCACGTCAGCTAATCATGGGGTCCGATGTATACGTTCCATCAAGAGGACCCATTATACCTTTTTAGGGGTATAAAGGCATGACTGTTCATTGTATACGCCCCATCGAGAGGACCTATATACCTTTCCAGGGGTATAAATGCATGAATGCATGATCACTAAAGCTGATTTCCAATAGAGGGGCATTATAAACCTACAGGGGCACGTAGTTCTAGGACTATGAGGGTAAACTAGAACCCTAGTCCAGTCGGTGCTAAGCCTACACCCAACTGAATATGTGTGTGATACATTATGACTAAAATACTGAAATATGGAATAGCTCAAAAGTACTAACATGCAAAATATGAGAATGTAACAATTATATACTAATATAGTGACATTCAAAATCTGGAGCATGTATATCTATTTAACTGACCTAGTATGTGTAATTCACGAAATAAGAGAATCTACACAATTTTGGTTCTGAGTTTCATGCAACGAACTAATAAACGATTCCACGAAAACATGATAATCTGATTATAAATACTCTAATAGCTAAATCACAACTAATATCTAAGGTTTTAGAAACCCTATGTCTAAGCAAGATATAGGAATTTAGAATATGATTGAATTCTAGGGACCTAGTAGATTAAAGGAAACCACTAGTGAAATCCCATATACCTGGTGACGATATTCACAGAGAAATCTGTCAATTTTGGGCTTGGAAGTGAAGAAAACTTGCTATATTCTTGGAAGGGTTTTGAGTCACCTCTTCCTCCTCTTTTGTTCTAAGCTTGGTGATTTCAAGAAAATAATGGTTTAGGGGGAAATCAGACTAGAATTATAGGCTACAACCAACCAAAATGAAGTAATTTAGGGATACAATAATAAGGAAAATACCCTATTAAACCTCAACTAAAAGTTGACTACCCATCAATAGAGCTAACTGACAGGCCGTAATTTGATAGATGGTCTATCCTGTCAATCGTTGTTTAGCTGTCAGAGAGCTGAAATCTGGGTTTTGAAACTCAAAGTCGACTGCCCATCGATGGAGCTGACTGAAGGTTCATGAGTTGACTGATGGCCCATAGGTGGCACCTGCAACTTCTCAAAATCTAGAATTTTTTTCCTTTCTTAAACCTGGGGTGTTACAATATCTCCCTCTTGGGAGCATTCATCCTCAAATGAAGACTAAACTAGCTGGGTATGGAGGGAAAGAGCTGCAATCTCTACCACTAAGTACTAGAAAATGATTTTTGACTGAACTGAGGTCTATGAACATGAAAATATGTTGAAAAAGCATGAACAATTTAAGAAACATGATACAAAGACTAAATTTATGCACGAGTAAACTGAAAGACTAGATAGGAAACTATTATCTCAAGCGGAAACGGTATTGGAAGGAAGGAGATGAGGATACTATGCCTTCATGGCTGCTTCTGCTTCCCAACCAAGTTCATCAAATCTCATCACCCCCTTCATGGTGATACTTTCAGGAAAACCCAATCGTCTATCTCAAACTACCAGTCCCTTCTCCTTATATCTACATAGGACTTCTATCTTAAATCTATCTTTGATGAGTAGAACTTTTTCCATAGCATCAGGAATCCAATTTGGCTGAATCAAGGCGGCCTCACCTACTAATTCACCTTAGGAACCTATAAGCGACCATCTCCCCTTTGGGAGAAAACTTCTACTTTCTGTTTATGAATTGCACCATCCAACTCAAGAAGTACATGATTACTATCTTGTTTTTTTTTTCTTTCTTAACTTCCATTACCAATGAATATTTCGATATATTCTAGATTATCACACGACCATCTGATGTGTCCATAAGACTAACTCCTAAGCGAGCAACCGATGAACATCTTTTGCTAATTCCTTCCTTTTTTCCATCAACACATGCTACACTACCTTTTAGAGATCATCTTTTTGGCCTTAAGGTAAGAGATAAATCGACCTATAGGCACAGAGCTACTATCCTTTTATTCTAAGACTTGCTCATTGGAAACTGAAACTGAATGATCCTAGTTTGACAATCGACTGAGGCATAACTGGAATGTAACAAATCCATGCCTAGACTGATATTGAAATCTACCATTTCTAACACTACAAATCTGCTGAGGAGAATTTCTCAAATACTGTGATTGGGCAATTTCTGTATACCTGTTGAGATATAACTAGGTCACCAACTGGAGTAGAGACTGAGAAGGGTTCTTAGAGAGTTTGACACATGATATGAATAACAAAGAAAGTGAAGTTTTTCCTAGAACAGTTGTAGCCTCCCCCTCGTTGATGTGGTGCACTTCACACCCATGAACAAAACTCTACTTAGTGCGACCTTCAAACATCATATGACTCTTGAACCTAATGCTCTGATACCAAGTTTATCAAGCCCCAAGGCTACCCCATGGACGTAAACACAGGACCTAGGTTAACGAGTGACCCTAAGATAACCCTGAGCTAGCATATCATAAGAAATCTTAACTTTATTATGAAAAGAGGAACTAATGCAGAAGCTAAATCATGAGATAACTAAATGACGGGGAATACCCAATATTGGTCTATATATATATATATATATATATATATATATATATATATATATATATATATATATATATATATATATATATATATATGATTCTAAGAAATAAGTAATGCTGAAAAATCACACAAAAACTAACGCTAAATGTAAACTATGCCTAAAAAAGCCTCTAATTGACTAGTGTTGCTGGGATATTTCCCTAGCTAACCCTAGAAAAACTAAAACTGAAAAAAAATATTAAATATGGAAACATGTCTATTGTCCTCGAACTATGAGGACTTACTACTGAAGCTGCTTAATGTTGATCGAAATTCGATCTACGATTGATCTGTAGGCTGAGTACTTGAACCTACACCATAAAAAGATGTAGCGTAAAGTATGAGTCATTACATTAAAGGTACTAAGCATGCAGGATAAGATAAAAGCTTAATAAAATATATAGGTTGAACAAATCATAACTGCTAAATGACATAATCTGAACATGATGGAAATACTGAGATATACTAAAAAGAATAGAACTGAATGCAATGACTAAGTACATAACATGTTGAGACTAAATACTGAAATACAACTTAAAACCTGGTCAAATGTACTAGATTCTGACTGTGGGAGCTACTATTGACCGACATAAAACCACGTGAGCTAATCATGGAGTCTGATGTATACACCCAATCAAGAGGACCCATTATACCTTTCCAGGGGTATAAAGGCATGACAGTTTGATGTATAGGCTCCATCAAGAGGACCCTATATACCTTGTGAGGGTTATAAATGCATGAATGTGTGATCACTAAAGCTTATGCCCAATAGAGGGGCATTATAAACCTACAGGGGCATGTAGTTCGGGGACTATGAGGGTAGGCAAGAACTCGAGTCCATTCGGTTCTAAGCCTAAACCCAACTCAATATGTGTATGATACAGTATGACTGAATTATTGAAATATGGAATAGCTCAAAATAATGACATGCAAAATCTGTGAATGTAACAATTACATACTAATATAGTGACATTCGAAATCTGGAGCATGTATATCTATTTAACTGACCTAGCATGTGTAATTCATGAACTAAGATAATCTATGCAACTTTGGTTCTGAGTTTCAAGCAAAGAACTAATAAACGATTCCACGAAAACATGATAATCTGATTATGAATACTCTAATAGCTAAATCACAACTAATATTTAAGGTTTTAGAAACCTGATGTCCAAGCAAGATATAGGAATTAAGAATATGACTGAATTCTAGGGACCTAGAGGATTAAAGGAATCCACCAGTGAAATCCCACAAGCCTGGTGACGATATTCACGAAGATATCTTTCAATTTTGGGCTTGGAACTGAAGAAAACTTGCTACGTTCTTGGAAGGGTTTTGAGTTACCTCTTTCTCCTTTTTTGTTCTAAGCTTAGTGAATTCTAGAAAATAATGGTTTCGGGGGAATTCAGACTGGAATAATAGGCTAAAACCGACCAAAATGAAGTAGTTTAGGGATAAAATAATAAGTAAAATACCCTATTAACCCTCAACTAAAAGTTGACTGCCCATCAACAAAGCTAACTGACGGGTTGCAAGTCAACAGATGGTCCATCCTGTCAATCGTTGTTTGGCATTCAGAGGGCTAAAATATGGGTTTTTAAACTCAAAGTCGATTGGCCCATCGGCGAAGCTGACTGACGATCCATGAGTTGATTGATGGTCCGTAGGTGGCACCTGCAACTTCTCCAAATCTGGAAGTTTTTTCCTTTCTCGAACCTGGAGTGTTACAATATCTCCCCCTTGGGAACATTCGTCCTCGTATGACGACTAAACTACCAGGGTATGGAGGGAAAGATATGTAATCCCAACCACTAAGTACTAGAAACTGATTTCTACTGAACTGAGGTCCAAGAACATGAAAATATGCTGAAAAAGCATGAACAACTGAAGAAACATGATACTAAGAATAAATTTATGCACGAGTAAAATGAAAGACTAGAGAGGAAAATATTATCTCAAGCGAAAACGACATTGGAAGGAAAGAGATGAGGATACTATGCCTCCACGGCTGCTTCTGCTTCACAACCAAGTTCATCAAATCTTATCATCCCCTTCATGGTGATACTTTTATGAAAACCCAACCGTCTATCTCAAACTTCAATTCCTTTCTCCATATATCTGCATAGGACTAATGAGTGGAACTTTTTCCATAGAATCATGAACCGAATTTGGCCCAATCAAGGCGGCCTCACCTATTCATTCACCTTAGGAACCTATAAGCGACCATCTCCCCCTTGGGAGAAGACCTCTACTTTCTGTTTATGAATTGCACCTTCCAACTCAAGAAGTATATGATCACTATCTTGTTTTTTTTTTCTTTTTCAACTTCCATTACCAATGAAGATTTTGATCTATTCTGGATTATCACACCACCATCTGATGTGTCCATAAGAGTAACTCCTAAGTGATCAATCAATGAACATCTTTTGCTAATTCCTTACTTTTTTCCTTCAACATGTGCTACACTATCCTTTAAAGATCGTCTTTCTGTCCTTAAGGTAAGAGATAAATCGACCTATAGGAACTGAGCTACTATCCTTCTATTTTACGACTTGCTCAGTTGGAAACTGAAACTAAATGATCCTAGTTCGACAATCGACTGAGGCATAGCTGGAATGTAAGGAATCTATGCCTAGACTGATATTGAAATCTACCATTTCTAACTCTATAATATCAGCTAAGGTTAATTTCTAAGAGATTGTAATTGGGCAATTTCTATATACCTGTTTAGATATAACTGGACCACCAACTGGAGTAGAAACTGAGAAGGGTTCTTAGAGAGTTTCACACATGATATGAATAACAAAGAAACTGATATTTTTCCTAGAACACATGTAGCCTCCCCCTCGTAGATGTGATGCACGTTACACCCATGAAAGAGACTCTACTTAATGCTACTTTCAGACATCCTATGACTCTTGAACCTAATGCTCTGATACCATATTTATCACGCCCCTAGGCTACCCCATGGATGTAAACACAGGACCTAGGATAACGAGTCACCCTAAGATAACCATGAGCTAGCATATCATAAGAAATCTGAACATTATTATGAAAAGAGGAACTAATGCAGAATCTAAATCATGAGATAACTGAATGAAGGGGAATACCCAATATTGGTCTGAATATATATAGGATTCTAAGAGATAAGTATTACTGAATAATCACTCAAAAACTAACGCTGAATATAAACTATGCCTGAAAAAGTCTCTAACTGACTAGCGTTGTGGGATATGTCCCTAGCTAACCTTAGCAAAACTGAAACTTAAATAAAAGACTAAATATGCAAACATGTCTATTGTCCTCGAACTATGAGGACTGACCACTGAAACATCTTAATGTTGATAGAGAATTTATCTATGCCTGATCTGTATGCTGAGTATCTGAACCTACACCATGAAAAGATATAGCACAGAGTATGAGTCAGTACATTAAAGGTACTAAGCATGCAGGATAGGATAAAAGTTTAACAAAAAATATAGGTTGAATAAATCATAACTGATTAATGACATAATCTGACCATGATGGAAATACTGAGATATACTTAAAAAAAAAGAACTGAATGCAATGACCAAGTACTTAACACGCTGAGACTAAATACTGAAATATAACTGAAAACTGGTCAAATACACTAGATTCTAACTGTGGGAGCTACTATTGATCGACATAAAACCACGCGAGCTAATCATGGAGTCCGGTGGATACGCCCAATCAAGAGGACACGTTATACCCTTCTAGGGGTATAAAGGCATGATTGTTTGATGTATATGCCCCATCGAGAGGACCTTATATACCTTGCCAGGGGTATAAAGGCATGAATGGCGTGATCACTAAAGTTGATGTCCAATAGAGTGAAATTATAAACTTATGGGGGCACGTAGTTCGGGGACTATGAGGGTCAAATGGAACCCTAGTCTAGTTGGTTCTAAGCCTACTCCCAACTAAATATGTGTTTGATACATTAAGGCTGAAATACTGAAATACAAAATAGCTCAAAATACTAGCATGCAAAATCTGAGAGTGTAATAATTATATACTGATAATGTGACATTTGAAATCTGGAGCATGTATATCTTTTTAACTAACCTAACATGTGTAATTCATGAACTAAGAGAATCTACATAACTAGGGTTTTGAGTTTCATGCAAAGAACTAAGCAAGGATTTCTTGAAAAGATGATAATCTGATTAGGAATATTGTAACACCTAAATCACAACTAATATCTAAGGTTTTAGAAACCCTAGGTCTAAGCAAGATATAGGAATCAAGAATCTGCCTGAATTCTAGGGACCTAGTGGATGAAAGGAATCCACTAGTGAAATCCCACATACCTGGTGACAAAATTGACAGAGAAATCCTTTGATTTCGGGGCTAGAACTGAAGAAAACTTATTGCGTTCTTGGAAGGCTTTTGAGTCGCCTCTTTCTCCTCTTTTGTTCTAAGCTTGGTGAATTCTAGAGAATAATGGCTTAGGGTAAAATCTTACTATAATAAGAGGTTAAAACTGACCAAAACGAAGTAGTTTGGGTATAATATAATAAGGAAAAGACTTTATTAACCCTCAACTAAAAGTTGATTGGCGCATCAGCAGAGCTGACTGACAGGATGTAAGTCGACTGACGGTCCGTCTTGTCAGTCATCGTTTGGCTATTAGAAGGCTGAATTTGGGTTTTGAAAATAAAAGTTGAATGGCCCATTGACAGAGCTGACTGACAGGCAGTGAGTTGATTGACGGTCCATAGGTGTCCTCTGTTGGTGGCACCTGCAACTTTTAAAAATCTGGAATTTTTTCCTTTCTCGAACCTAGGATTTTACAATAACATAAATAAATGAAAATATATAAATCATGCAAAGAACAAGAATAATAAGAGGGGGCAGTTGAACATACAATAGTCAAAATAATAAGAGGATCATGAATTTCTTGCATTCTCATAGCTTGATAATAGTGTTTAGTTTTACAAGTGAACAAATATTTTCTATTCTAATGCAAAGATTTACTTAAGGGGTGAAAAAATTGTGGATAATAATCTCAAAAAGTCTACTGTGTAATATGAAAACGGTTACTATAAACAATACTTGAGTGTTGTCACATGTCTAAAATTTGACATTGGGTGATCTTGGACATATTTATATGCTCAATTACTACAATTTACCCACACGTACCTTATGTTTCAAGGACATTCTTGATGCTAATTGATGTGTTTAAATCAGTATAATGATGATTGCATTTAACCTATATGACAAGCAATATGCATGGGTTCCTCAAAATGTACGAGTACAATGGGAGCTGGAAAGAACTTACGGGAGTGAAGGGAAAAGAGCAAAAAGATAATGTAGCATGGGGCAATACTGCCACACCGCCCCCGCCTCAAAACAACTGAGGACTAGTGTTGGAACAATGGCAGTGCTCTGTGACAACCTAAAAAATCCAGCATCTTGTTCCTAGCACACTTGTGCCACCCTGCCCCCGAATTCCCTAAAGAATTTCCATATTTTTGATGATCCCAAATCCAAATAGGAGAAGATATTAGTTCCCCAAACTCTGAATAGGATATTAGGTTTATTTTGGGAGTAGAACTTCTTCTTTTTCAAGTTCAAGAGCAAGGGAATACAATCAATCTTAGGTTTCAATTTTCTACTTTTCTTTAGTCTGAAATTACATGAAAACAATCTTATTTATATTTTGGATGATTATGAGTGTCAAAAAGACTTTGTTTTGGGGATGTGGTCATTGATGATTATTGAACATCAATTTTTATGGATTCATTCGTTCATCATATAAATTACTATTGTATTCGTTTTTTTAGTATTTCATGATTGGCCACAATTGAGATAAATTCATTGTGTATTCTTGAACTCGAGAGATGAATATGTAGATATACTAAACAATACAAAGAGCACAATCTTTCTTGCATACCACTTGTTTCTATTTTTGTTTAGGGTTTACACCTAACGAACCCCATGCATGATTAATAAGTAGGATGAAAAATAAATTCTCTATAGTTGAGTTTGTCACTCCCCGCTTACTGATGTAGTTAGGCAGTCACTAAGATAGGTGGTTAGAGGTCGAGAGATCATAATCATGATATCAACCTTATAAATTAGTAATTTGATAATCCTAAGTAATCCATGAAGGAGTTGTGATACATATATTCGTATCATGTTGCAGCCTTGGAATTGCCACTATATTGTTTTAATATCAAAATTGGAGTTGTTCATTGTTTGTTAATTTTAAGCTTTAATTATTTGCAATCGTAGTATGCATAAAAAAAATTCTTGAAAACACTATCTTTAGTTTGTGGTTTAGTTAAATTTAATAAAAATTGATCATAAGCCCTTTGGGTTTGGCAATCCGGTTCTCAAAGATCTATTGTGTTACTTTTGCAACCATGTACAATTATGTGTGTAATTGGGAGCAACAAGTTTTTGGCACTGCTGCCGGGGACTTAAGAATTAGTTTATATTTAATTCTTCAAAGTTTGTTTATTATTTTATTATTCAAGTGTTTATGAATTGATCTTAGTTATTCTGAAATTATAAGTACTATAAGCACAATCCTAACTTGATGAAGAAAACTTGGACGGTTTCTCCATCAACAAATAAGGTTGGATGCTTTATACCTTTTTCAATAGATTGAGCCAGGCACTGGGGAAAATGGTGAGGGAAACTTGGTTGATGAACACGAGGAGGCACCTATTGTTGGCAGCAAAACCAGTACGTGATTTGGCAGTCCCACTAATCACAAATGTTAACTCTAATATTCAGAAACAACCACCAGATAGAAGATTTGAGAAAAAGCAAAATATGGCGCAACTCCTTCACTCAATTGAGCAATTCACTAGCCTTCCCCATGAAGAACCCAAAGTGCTTAAAATAAATATTTTGGAGATAAGCGAAACTTACATACGTACGGGGGTATCATCTGATTATGCAAGGGCAACTCTTTTCCCATTCTCTCTATTGTGAGAAGCAAGGTGATGGTTATCATCTTAACTATTAAATTCCATCACTACATAGGTTAACCTAGCAAGAAATTTTTTACTAGATTCTTTCCTTTGGGCAACACTGCAAAGTTGAGAAGAGAAATCTTATGCATTAAGAAAAGGGGATTGAGAGAACATTTATCAAGCATCGATAGGCTTAAACAATTGTTGATTGTATGCTCATACAATTATCAAGACAATGAGGTATTGGTTCCCACATTCATAGAAAATCTATTGCGGGTGGACAAGCCCTAGATTAAACATATGATGAGTTCTTTGAGCTTTTAAACAAACTATCAGAAAGTAACTCGAAATGGAGTGGAGATATTGCAAGAACCATGGTGCAAAAAGCTGTCACAATGTTAGAAGTCAATCCCATAACTGCATTAACTACAAACATAGATGCTTGGCCAAACCATATAACAACACAAATCAATAAGCTAACACTAGGGCACCACATAGGGCAAATGAATATTATTCAACAACCTCAAGAGTGGTGCAAATTTTGTGGTAGTGAAGAGCACATGACTGAATAGAGTGAGTCAATTCCATATTTTATTAACTATGTTGGTAATCCCCCAAGATGTGGAGGCACACAGAATTATGGCAACACTTACAACACTAACCGGAGGAATAACCCAAACTTCTCATGAGGTGGTAATCAAAACCAAAATTAAGCACATGGGAAAAATCAATATCGACCACAAGGAAACAGAAAGCAGTATAAAAACCATGGATGATGTAGTAATCAAGGCATCCAATAAGGAACCATGCCTGTTAAGGAGATGTTTAAGAAGATGATGGCAGAACTAGCGAACACCAAAGTGAATGTCAAAGAAACTAATGCAAATATGGATAAATTGGTGACAGAATTGAGAAACAAAGATGTCCACCCCAAATTTGGAAAGACAATTTGCATAATTTTGTAGTTCTCAAAATTCACGTGCACAAGGAGTTCTGCCAAGAAATACTGGCCCAAATTCTAGGCAAATGAACATTGTGAGCACCCGTAATGGGTTATAGTTAGAAGAACTAGCTCTGAAGAAGAGACATACTGAAGTAGTGAGTGGAGAAAAGAAATATGGAGAGGTAGGTCAGAGTTCAAACGAAGAGACGGTTGCACCTCAAGCAAAACTACCTCCTTCTTTCCCATAATAATTTAAGAATCAGAGCCAAGATTAATGCTTCAAAAAGTTTCTCTCTTATTAAAAAAGTTCACATTAATCTACATCTGGTTGATATAATACAGAAAATTCCTAAATACGCCAAGTACGTGAAGGAGATACAGGAAAATAAGAGGAGGTTAACAAAGTATGATATCTTAGCACTTATTGAAAGGTTTAGTTGCAGAATCCAGAATACACTGCCTACCAAGTTGAAACATCCTGGTAGTTTCACAATGTAAATTACAATTGTGAAAATTGTCCATTCCTGCAAGTTTTGTAATATGGGTTTAATTATAAATCTCATGCCTAAATCCTTGTATCAAAAGTTGGGGTTAGCTAGTCCAAAGAAAAACACTATCATCCTATAGTTTGTAGATAGATTTGTTGCTAGGCTAAAAGGAGTAATGGAAGATGTGTTGGTAGAAGTTGGTTCCTTATTTTTTAGTGGTCCTGAACTTTGAGCCTAATCGTGAAGTAATATTCATCTTGGTATGACCTTTCTTAGCTAGTGGGCGAGTGTTTATGGACATACCAATAGGGCAATTGAACATGATAGCTCATGACAATGTAGAGGCCGTTGATGTATATAGCGCATTGAAGTAGCCAACCTTTTACAAGGAGCTTCCTACTATCACTTTTGTTAATCTAGTCATGGAATTGAATTATTCTTTTTTGATTGGGTATGTCTTCCACTATTCCCACAACCCATCAATTAGTTAACCATTGACATATTTTAGTTAACAGGCATGTAGTAGATATACCAAGTTATTACTATGAACCCCGAACTATTGAAAATCCAGAGCTTCGATTCACATTTCTCCTAGATATCCATTTGAAAGAGTACTGATAAGTCATGACATTTTTGGGGATACAGAAGCACAAGAGTTGGCTACTTGTCTTGATGTGGCACTCGTGGAAATCCATCGAGGTGAGGTAGAGCCATTAGATTGAGTTTTGGGACATCCACCCAAATTCTCAACTGAAGAAGCACCCAAGTTAGAGATAAATCTCTTTTGACGCACCTAAGGTATGCATATATGGGAAACAATGATTCTTTATTCAGGATACTTTCTATGGAGTTTTATGAACCATAGGTTGATGCGACATTGAAGATTTTGAGGTGAAAGAACAAGGAAATCGGGTGGAAAATGTGTGATATTCATCGAGTTAGCCCGGTGTTATATATGTAAAAAATCTATATGGAGGGGGCCACAAGAAGAGTGAACAAAATCGATGTCAACTAAATCCATTGATTAAATAGGTGGTAAGAAGTTGGATGCTGGAATAGTATACCTCAAATCTGCAGCAAATGGGTAAGTCATGTGCAATGTGTGAACGAAAGAAGGTATGATAGTTGTGAAGAACGAAAAATGATGAGTTGATTCCCTTGAGAACTATTACTAGGCGTAGGATTTGTATGGATTACCAAAAGCTAAATGATGCCACAAAAAAGGATCACTATTATGTACCATTGATTAATCAAATGCTTGACTAGTTGGCAAGGTAGGAGTACTATTGCTTCTTACATGGATATTCCAGATATAACCTAATTTTGATTACATCAGAAGATCAAGAGAAGACCACCTTCACTTGTCCCTATGACATATATGCTGTTAAGTGTATGTCATTTGACTCTGCAATGCCCACACAACTTTCCAAGATTCATGATGGATATTCTTACTTACATGGTGGAGGACTCTGTAAAGGTATTCTTGGATTATTTCTCAATCTTTGGGAAGCCTTTCAAGGTATGTATCCAAAACCTTGATAGAGTACTTGCTCGTTGTGAAGATACAAATTTGGTGCTCAAATGGGAGATATTTCACTTCTTGTTTTGGGAAAATAGATTTGGGTCACAAAGTTTCAAAGCATGGCTAAGAAGTAGATAAAACCATAGTTGAAGTGATATAGAAATTGTAACCTCCAGTTTCTGTCGAAGCACTGAGAAGTTTTATAGGGCATGCAAATTTTTACTAGAGATTCATCAAGGACTTTCTAGAGACTTCCAGACCTATATGTAGTCTCTTGGAGAAACAAGTAAAATTCAATTTTCATGACAATTGTGTCAAAACATTTGAGGTACTAAAGAAGAACTTAATTGAGCCTTCAACCATGATTAATCCTAATTGGGAGTTACCATTTGAACTAATCTGTGATTCAAGTGACATAGCAGTAGGTGGAGTACTAGGAAAAATAAGAAATAAGGTGTTCCATTCGATACATTATGCTAACAAGACCGTTGATTCTACAAAAGCTAATCACATAGTGATTGAGAAGGAGATGCTTGCCGTATTATTCTCCTTCGACAAGTTCAGATTGTATTTTGTATGTACCAGATTAATTATCTTTACTAACCATACTTCAATTAGGTATCTGTTCAACAAGAAGAAACCTAATTCAAGGATGATATGGTGGATTTTTCTGTTACAAGAGTGACATGGAGATCAAAGATAGAAAGGGTGTAGATAACCAAATTGCTGATCATCTCTCACGTTTGGAAGACTTCTCTTATGTTTCATGTGGAGGACTAATTCATGAATATTTTCCATACGAGTAATTGATGGCCCTGTATATCACTCAAGTGTCATTGTATGTGGATAAAGTGAATTTATTGGTAAGTGGAGTGCTCCCACCATGAGCTACCACACTACAAAGAAAGAAGTTAAAGCATGATGCAAGGTTCTACATCTGGAATGAACCATTCTTTTTCAAGCAAGGGGTAGATCAAGTGGTAAGAAGATGCATTCACAAAAATTAATTCAAGATAGTGCTCAAGAGCTTCCATGCAGCACCATATGGAGTATATCATGGAGCACAGTGCACTGCTCATTAGGTATTGCAATTTAGATTTTTTCCTCCATCATTGCTTAAAGATTTTATATTCTTATGTGAACGAATGTGACCAATGTCAAATGTTGGGTACTATATCAAGAAGACATGAGATGCCACTAAATAATAAGGTAGAAATTTTTTATGTAGGGATACTGAATTCATGAATCCCTCCCCATCATCAGATGGAAACCAATACATTCTAGTGGTGGTAGATTATGTGTCTAAGTGAGTCAAGGTTGTATCCCTTCCTACTAGTGATTCCAAAGTGGTGATTAAATTCATATGGTACCCCAAAAGAAATAATAAGTGATGGAGGAAAGCACTTAATTAACCATTTGGTGAAGAATCATTTTTCCAAGTATGGTATACGTCATAAGGTGGATATATCATATCACCCAAAGACTAGTGGCCAAGTTGAAGTGTCCAATAAAGGGGTGAACAAAATATTGCAGAAAATAGTAAATACGGAAAGAAATGATTGGGCCAAGAAGCTTGACGACACGTTATGGGTATTTATGACAACATAGTACACATCTATAGAGACTTCTCCCTATCACATGGTGTTTGGTAAAGCATGTCACCTTCTGTTAGAGCTAGAGTAGCAAGCGTATTGGGCAATAAAAAAGTTAAATGTGGACCCAGATCTAGTAGGTAGGAAAAAAGTAGGACACTTGCACGAACTTGAGGACTTTAGGCTCCATGCTTATGAGAATGCTAATTTTTACAAAGAGAAGACCAAGACATGGCATGAAAAACACATAAAAAAAAAACACTTTTACTCCAAGACAAATTGTATTGCTCTTCAACTATAGACTCAAATTATTCTCTTGAAATATAAGGTCTAAATTGAGTGGGACGTTCGAAGTTTTAAGAATGACACAACATTACGTTGTATAGCTTAAAAGAACGAATTCATAAACAGTCTTAGTGAATGGAAAATGGGTCTAGCAATACTTTGGTAAAGATGTGGATCTAGATCAAGAAGCCCTCGAGATAAATGATGAATGATCGCCAGACGAGTCGAGCTGCAATGCTAAATTAGGTCCTCCATAGGAGAAAACCCATGAATTGTTGTAATAGTTAGGTGTTTTGATTTTTTATTTTTCATTTTTATCATAGGGTTTAGTTTAATTTAAAGTCAAACGTAATAGTTAGGAAATAAATTTTAAAAAAGATAGAAAATTATAAATATATAAGTCATACCACGACAAAAATTAAAGCGTTGGGTGGGAGGATACCTACCATATTTCTAACATGGTTTGTTAATGCATAGAAATAAGAAGAGGTACCACATGTCACGAAGAAGAGATACATGAAAAAGGACTAAAGAGATAGGGCACAGTTGTCCCTGTAGGCATACCGTGCAAGGCGTCAAGAAGGTGCAGCATTGGCAGGGCCAACTGTAGGCATGTCCTGCGAGACTAAAATCCTGAAAGTCTTGGCAGGGCACACTAAAGGCATACCGCATCAGGGTTAGCATTACTAAGGCACTATGTGGGTACAATATTTTTTATTTGATGGGTCCCACCTCAATTTCACCCCAAAATTAAAACTTGTTCCTTTAATTCCAAACCCTACCCAATTTCTCCTCTCTTTTCCTCTCTCTAGCACTAGAAACCCCTTAATTTTCCCTCAAACCCACAATAGTTTCTTCTTCTTCCTTTCAAATTTCTCAAGAAGCCAAGTATATAGGGGATGAACATGTCAATGAAGGGCGGTTGCAAGTTGATTTTCCCTAAGTTAATACCATGATGTACATTTTAAGCATTCAATACATTTTGCTTGACCAAGGTGAGTGTAATTTAAGTCTTGTACATGAATTCTATGCAAATTGGAAAATGAATCACTTGTTTAGGAATAGGGATATTAGGGGTCGGCTAATTCTATTTACTATCAGATCGTTAAATGATTTTTGGGTGCTTATAGTTGTGATCTTAATGAATATCAAGATATGAAGAATAAAATTCCATATAGGGACATACACCACACTCTTTATGGAGTGAATTTAATAGCAAGGTGGCAACGTACTTAAGATATGGGTAGGCATGTCACTTTACACTACACATATTTAATTCAAGAGGCGTGTGTGCAACTTAAAATTGTTTGCAACACTTTTTTACCATGTAAGCACACATCAAAAGTTATAAGGGATATAGTTGTGTTATTTTACTGCCTAATGAAAGGGATAGAAATCAATGTGGGCTAGATTATTCGATAGAATATGTGAAAGTTCTGTAACAAAAAAGGTGGTGTTTTTGTTATTGTTGCTTATTAACTCGATTTCTATGCTTGTTAGGGTTGAGGAAGAAGTACATGATGTTTGACAGCCCTGTACTTTTGACTTAGGGAGTCACTTGATAGATATCATAAAAACTAAGACACGAGATATGTCCCACATGCCACCCTTGTTGACTATTGATTGCCAAGCTAGGGATGATAGTTAAATGGGGTGCATGTTTAATATGTTTGAATTGCAATTGTGGATTGGTTGTCGTCTTGTCATAGAGGAGGAGATAACTATATTGGTTAAACACTGCCCACTGATAAATATTTCCATGTATATTTGTCTCATGGGACTAGAGTTTAGATAGCTGATTGATGATGATGATGATGCCACGACAAATGAGGATGATGTAGAGGTGGATGGGACTGAGGATGATGATTATGATGATAATGGTGGTAGTGATATGTGATTTCACGTATCATGACGCTTCATCCAATATTAAGTGCCAACGATCGTTAGTCAGTATTATAACCTAACTAAGTCAGTTGGGGTCCAATCCCACAGGGAGTGGTATGTATTTGAGAATCAATATAGAAGCATGAATATGTTCAAGTCAATCATAGGTAGAAACATTTACGAATAAAAGCATGGTTCAAGTTTGGGGTGACACAAGTGTCAAATAATAGGGGGGTTTTGATTTCAATTATCAACTATAGCAGCAAATAACACGAATAAACAAGTAAAGAAACGGGTTCTTGGGATGTGATTGGATTATAGGCTAAGGTAGAAAAGGGGGTGATTGCAATTAATAGTAAATAGTTGAAAATCAGTGATGAATCTAGACATTAGTGGGGATAAACTTTATCTAGAACAATTTACCCAGAATTAAATTGGTTTCTCTCGAACACTAATAAGCAGCAATTAAGAACAACTTTCGCTTCAGTCCATTCAATCTCTCTAGCTGAATGTGTGGGAAAGGGTTTAGGATTCACTCTCTCGAGTTGAACCCATGACAACCCAATACCCACAGACCATCAAATCAGTAATCTTGGTTTTAAAACCTTTCTCTCGAGCAAACAAAAAATACGAAGGTAGAGTTACATTTCCAACTACAACCCTTTAGATTAAGCTACAATTAATAAATGAAATCACTTTTAAACTGCATTAAGAATATCAAATAGCAATACCCAGCAGCTAAATCAACCCATAATCACATACTCACACCCCTAGAATTGGGTTTTAGCTAGACATCATAAAAAGATAGAAATCGTTACCAAATTGTTTTTTCATCAACTGGGTAATATTAATTTCATCTTTACAAAGGTCAAGGTTAAAGAATCTCAAAGACCCACTTCTAATTTCTAAAAAATGAAAATCTTCAACTCTTCAAAGCTAAAGGAAAATATTGTCTCCCAACTCAGTTCTAGAAACTAATAATTATGATACATAGATTACTAGGTAGATACTAAACTAAGAATTTAAAAATGTATTTATAGTCGCCAAAAATGTTCTGCGAAGGACCATTTGGTACAATAAGTTAGGATCGCCAATCCACTGGGTGATCCGCCCTATGGTCAATTCTATCGCCTTTTTGCTTTGGCCTTCAGCATCTTCATGTTCTGTAACTTTGGGTGATCTAGCATTGTATCACGGAACCATTTAGCAACTCGCTGACTGTTTCTTTCTATCGCTGACTTGATGTTCTCCTTCATGGCTTGGCACGCTGGAACTTTAGGTGAGATTATGGCCATTTGGCGATTTGCCCAATGGGCTAGGCGATTGTCAGGCCTTCTTTTCTTCGTTTTTTCAGCTACCTTGTTCCTTTTTGCTCATTAGTGCCCATGATTTGTTCCTCAATCCAAATACGAAAAAATCAAGGATTTACATTAGTTATTGACACAAAATATGTATTTTAGGACACTAAATCTATTAAAATAAAGCCCTAAATGAGTCCGAATCGTGGACTCATCAACGTTAATGTTGTTACTACCTTATATCTGTGACCACAATTTGGCAAATGTTGAATATGATCGAGAGGCTTAGACACCTAAAGAGAGCTTTCTTTCACTTTATACTCGTGTTTAATTGTTGCACTAGGGACAATGCTTTATGTAAGTGTGGGCTGGGAGATGGACTTCAATGTGTGATGAGTTGTAGATTTGCACTCATTTAAGGTCCATTCAGCTCAATAATTGGTGTCCTCAATGCCTAAATTTGTCTTTTTCTAATCAAATATTGATGATTTGCAGCTACGAAGGAAATTCGTCAAGGCATAGACTAAAGCTTGGAAGAATGAAAAAAAAAAAGAGTGCAAAATGAACATGATCGATCACCTAGCATGAAGGGAGGATGGCCGACTAAGCTATATTTCACCCAATATGACAGTGCATAGTACTTTTGTTTACCAAAGAAGGTTAGCAAACTCCACTAGAAAAGGCGATACACCGAATTATATTCATGTATGCACTTAACTATAGACACATTTACTCTTATATAATACAGACTTCCAATTCCTGCAACCCTAGATTGCATGATAACTCCTGATTTTTTTTAATTTTAGTTTAATTACGATAATTGACAATAAAGTTTTACATTTAGTTGGTGGTACCATCCACACAATTGTTCTTACTACTCCAAATGAGCTAATTTAAAGTTCAAATCTCTAGATAAAGAATTCTCCACGATACACCATCCCTTTTGGTATTCAACCCCGACTCTTTTTTTGGTTTTTACTGACTATAATCGCTCACTTTTAATTCCTTTAAAAGGTTGATTTGAGCCTTATCAAAAATGGCATAATTTTTGAGGAGCGATAGTTGAGAATTCTAATTGAGATATTGTATTTTAATTTGTCTTATTTTTATTAGAGTTGTTTCGTGTTGTTGTCAACTGATTTGCAGGTTGATGAGATGAGTGACCATGGGAGTAACAATGATAGACACTATGGTCAAACTGATAATATGGGTGACCTAAATGACATGCCCATTAATGTCATTCAAAGCACAGGAGCAATCCGCATACCTCCTACAATCGGGAGGACTGTGTTTCACATCACTGGTACTATGATCCAATTTCTCCAAATGAAAGGAATTTTTGGGGCCTATCTCATGACGATCCCCATGATAACCTTAGGAATTTAAGGAAGTGTATGGACCCTTTGTGTTCAAGAATATCTCCCAAGAAGCCATAAGGTTGAGATTATTCTTGTTCTCTATACGAGAAAGGCTGCAAGATGGTTAGAAGAGTTACAACCTAATTCTATTATTTCATGGGATGATCTAACAGAAGAGTTCTTGGAATGATTCTTTCCACCCTCAAATATGGTCAAAACATCGTCTCCATGTCAAGAATTTCAGAAGTCTTGGTGGTGAGCCCTTGCATGAAACATGACCAAGGATCAAGAAGTTACTCTTGCAATATCCATCACATGTCGTTCTAGACCATTTGTGTATACTACAATTTTATTGGAGCCTTGACTCAATCAATAAAAGTGTGACTAATCAATTGGTGCATGGTGGATTGATGAGGCAACATTATTATGTAGCGACATTGTTGTTAGATGATATGACTAAGATCAATCGAGCAGGAACACAAGGGAAGACCAAGCATCCCTTCTACACGTGGGCTTAAGTAAAGAAAAAATTGAAAGGGACCATGAAAGGGATGAGATTCTGGCAAAAATGATGACCCAAATCCATTTGTTGTCCAAATATTTCATGGGAGGTGGAACTATGTCAGTAAATGTGGTTGGAACAAACAGTGGGCAGTGCCCAGTTGATGCCAAATTTGAGGCATTACATAATGAAGTAGTTTACTACTTGGGAAAACAAATGGACGGTCTCAAATCAATTATCAATGTCAAGGTGGGAACTATTTGGGTTAGTGTTGGAAATATTGGAGAAGAGTATTGAACAGCTGAGTTCAGGAGAAAGTTTTGAGAGAGAACACTTCACTTTTTAATACACTTTTTCTAGGCTTCTTGGGGTTTTACAATTTGAATCTTGAATTTGATAATTTGAAGTTAAATCCCAAGTGGGTTTACTCTTAAGTGGTTGATTTCAAGTTACCCATGACTACTTTCATGGAAAGTATACTTTCTTTACTTTTTGTGATGGGTGGCTAAAACCCCAAGATCTAGGGGTACTCTTATGGGGTTGGGTATTAATTTAATGTAGTGGGTATTGTGCAATGCTTTGTTTTGTTGTTGTTCATGCATGAATTTGGTGTAATTATCATGGGTTAACTTAAGGGTTAAGGTTGCAAACTTAATTCCTACTATCTATATTCGGTTAATGTTAGAAAGAGATTAATTGGAGTGGCTAATTAGTTCAATACCAATGATTTAGTTTTGATGTCCTTGACTTGCTCAAAAGAGAGGTTATGGATCGGATATATTTTCCTTATTACTGAAAAAGGGATATAGTAAGGTATTGGGTTGTTAAGAATCGGCATTAGATGATATCAAAAGGATATTCTAGGTGTAGATGCTTCGAGATCGAAAGATTATTAGTGTCATTGAAGATGGGTTAACCTATTCATGTAAGCAGATAACTATAGAGCAACACATTTACTCCTATATGACATTGAATTCCTATCCCCACACCCCTAGATTGCTTGATAACTCATGATTTTGTTGGAATTTTAGTTTAGTTGTGATAATTGACAACAAAGCTTTACATTTAGTTTGTGGTACCATCCACCCAATTTTTCTTACCACTCCAAATGAGCTGATTTAAAGTTCAAAACTCTCCATAAATAATTCTCTTTCTTATTGTGTTCCCTATGGGATTCGATTCCAACTATACGTTAGGTTGTTACTAACTACAATTGTTCACCTTTTTTCCATTGTTTTGAAGGGTGATTTAAGCATTATCAATGTGAATAATTTATTTCTTTATCGAGTCTTATGAATTAGTAGGTTGGGTTACCCGACTTTTATTTTTTGTTCTTATTCTGATGATAGTCCCATTGAACCAACTAGAATTTTTTTGTTCTGTTTATTTGAATTGTTAGTTGATTCTTAGAGTAGTCTCATAAGTGATTGTTCCCAATGATGGATGGATGACAACCATCTTAAGAGAAAATTAGTCATAGTTGGAAGATTATGAAGTCAGACTTTTGGTTCTTTGAAGCCTTGCGTAGAATATAGCCAAACGTTTTTGGTAGCTCACACTTAAACATGCAATACAATGAAATAAGTAACCTTGTGACACACATAGGTTCTTTGATTTGACTCCAAATTGATAAAATTGAGATTAATTGTGTTGGAATAACCCAATATTGTTTGTATGAGTATGCTAATTAGTTAGTATGTCATTGTGTGTATGTCATGATGTCATGTGTGGCAAGTATTGCCTTTTTCTTACATAAAGCGTCATCTAGAACTTTCACCACATGTGCTTAACTAGTAACTTGTATGAACTATGGAATATGATTGAGGCATTTTTTGCAAAGCCAATTCAATTTTTTTTTTTCCATCATGATGATTATCCTTAGTGAAGCCTCATTGACCCTCCTAGCCTATATTTCTTTGGTCAGTCAAATCCCTTTTGTTGATACCATTTCATTGTTTGCTCCAAATAATTGGTCCTTAATGCACTAAGTAGTGAACCATGAATGAAGTAATAATAAAGTGAATCAAGGGGGTTAGTTTAGATGGTTAAAATAAGAATTGAGGTGAAAAGTTCCCGCAATGAAATTGCATAAGCACTTGTTATGCTAAAAAAACAAGCAACATGGTTAACAAGTGCTTGATTCTATTTAGGCCAAGATTAAAGGACAAACAAAGGTGATTAAAAGGTGTGAACCAAAGAAGAGAAAAGTGGTTGAATTGTCTGGATGATAAAACAAGTGCATAAAGGAGGATTAGTCACTACTTGTATCTTAAATTTACCCTCCCTATCCTAAAGTTGAAATTACAAACATGTGAAGTCCTCTTGATTTTATAATGAATGCATTGTGAATGTTAGAGTATTAAGGTCATAGCTATGACATGTTGTGATATGGAAGAACATCTTCTGTGAGAGCGAGAGCTTAAATTGTGAAAAAATAGGCCTTTTTGGAATTCAAATATATGAACATGACTTATGATTGAGTGAAAGGCGATGCCAAAATAATGAGAGCATTCATGACACATACTTGGATGTATTTATGTTGGTGTATTTATATATGATTACATTATCCATGTAAGATTTGTGATGAGTCACTCATTGAGGTTATGTTGTGTCAATTGATATACTACTTTGGTGAAATAATATGTTTATGATTTCCTAAAGTGTGAACTATGAAAGCATGATTAAATGTGTTTGGTTCATTCTAGAGTAGGTATACAAGTCCTTAGGTGTTAAGAGTGGACTGATAGATTAGAGAATTTTTGAGGACGAACAAAGGTTTGGGATAGTGATCGTAGGCATAGTTATATGCCCAATTACTACAATTTATGCCTATGTATTTTATGTTTCAAGGTCATTCTTGATGCTAATTGATGAGGGTTGCGATTAATGCTGATGAGTCCATAAATTGGACTCATTTAGGGCTTTATTTTAATAGAAATAGTGTCCTCAAATGCTTATTTAGTCTAAATATCTAATGAAAATACTTCAGTATCAGGAATTTGAAGTTTTAGTGGAAGCATGAACACTTGGGAGCAAAAAGGAACCAAAAAACCTGAAAAGAACGAAGAAGCTGAAGCCTGAGCATTGCTAAGCATGCTTGGAGATTCGCCCAAGGAACACACTCCGCCTTTGTCCCAGTACGTGAAGCCCTAAAGGAGAAGGATAAAAAAGATGATGAAAGGAACAGTTGGAGTTTCGCCGATCAGTTCAGTGAAGTAGAAGTATACCACCCAATGATCCAAAACGCACAGATGCTGAAGGAAAAACACAAATGGCGATGAACTAGAAGAAGAGAGAATCACCGAGTCATTTGGCGTTCACGACTAACCCTGCCTAGCGATCCATCAACACTATTTTTTTAAGTCTATAAATACTAAACTCTTTACTATTTTTTGTGTGGAACATTAGAGTAAAAACATAATTGTAATTTTCACTTTAGCTTTCTTATTTTCTCTTGAGTTTGGAGAGTGTTTTTGGGAGACTTTAAGATAGTTGGAGTTCTTCTTCCCCAAATGTATAAAATATAATCTTTCTCTATTTTGAGGTAATTACTCGAAATTTTCACGCCTCAAGTACCAATGAGACAGACATGCATCTCATGCCCTAAAGGCCTGAGTGAACCAACTCATGAATTTAACCTCAAAAACCACCTTTTACTATCTCGAGTTCAAATATTTTAATGTTCACTTAGTTGTATAGGTGTTAAAAGGTATGGGGTATTACAAAAATATCCTCTTAAAAGATGTAACAACTCTGAAATATCTTAGAACTTATAACTAATTAAGAAATCAAAGTTTCTATTTTCTCAATGTAATAAAATGATACATTTCGGACCTCTTAGTTCCCTTATAATGTTTCTCAAATCATTTTTCAAACTCTTTCTTATGATTCATCTTTGCTTTCTTAGAACTTAGTTTAAAATAATTATGTATGCTTAAAAGATTCTCAATAAGAACTAAATGAATACTCAGGGATGGCGTTCAGGCTGAAAATAGACATGAGCAATAAAGCAATTAAATCTCAATGCATAATATACAATAGTTTAATATAAGGAATATAAATTCAATAATCAGAAGCTCAAGAACTCTGAACTTAACATCAAATCATCTCAAGACTACTAGAATCTAAGGGTAGAACCTTAAACTACTCTATTACTTATTTGAAAGAAGATGTAGGCAGTGATGACAAACTTCATTTATCTTGAGCTTGGGGAAGAACATTAGCTTTCTTGGAAGAAATCTTGGGGCTTGATCATGAGAGAAAAAACTCTTTTGTGAAGTTTTTAGAGTGGAAGAACTTGGGAAAACCTTGGATGGGAAGTTTCTCTTTGTGTCTTGAATTTTTTACTTGAAGGTTTCAGAGTTCTTGATGGAGAAAATAAACCCTGGGTACGTTTTAGGAGAGTTTTGAAATACTTAAATGTTTAGATTCTTGATTTTGAGATGAAAAATATTTAGTTGAATGATATATTCAGTTAAAACACTCAAAATAACTTAGAATAGGGTTTGAAAGTTTGGGAAATGTAATGACCTCTAGGTCATTTCTGTGTTTATGCTTTGAGTTTTCATTTAGCGACCCAAGTCATTTTGTGACTTCCTGGGACTTAAATTTTGGTCACCTGGTTGTTCGTTTAGTTTTTATGCAAGTTTTTGTATTTTGTAGTCTTTAAAACTTAAATAGTTGACGTCAATGAAAAGTTTAGGAAGACGACCTCAAATTGCAATTCGAACGATTTCATCAACTCCTCCCTCTTTGTCTTTCTTTAATTGACATTCTGTATATTTTTTTATTTGCATTTGAGGAAAAATGTTTTTAATTGTTAAAGGGTG
This sequence comes from Solanum bulbocastanum, assembly GCA_037074985.1. Lineage (NCBI taxonomy): Eukaryota > Viridiplantae > Streptophyta > Magnoliopsida > Solanales > Solanaceae > Solanum > Solanum bulbocastanum. The sequence goes on from CM073599.1 coordinate 18,325,026, forward strand.
TGAGGCCCACCTTTGTGTGCTACTTGTGAATCGTGTTTTGTTTGAGTACATTGTTGTGAGCTATAATGTTGTGTTGACACTGTGTTTGTGGATGTTTTTAAAGCAAAATGATTTTGACCCTTCCAAAAAATTTTGCCACATCTCGTGTGTTGAATGTGGTTGTTCTTTTGCAAAATTTGAGTCTCAATTCCGATCAATATCGATGACTTGAATAGTACTCTTAATCGAATGAACATGAATGTGTGGCGACGATGAGGCAAAATGAAGTTACATAGACAATATGTGAACTCTTTGCATCTCGTTGTGATTAGCCATGTATCAAATTGATTCTCTTATGGTGACTGTTGCACACTAGAGAAAGTGTGGAGTCTTGTTTGACTTTAGTGTTGATGCCTTTGTGTGATGAGCTTACTGTGAACCATGCATGAATACACCTAGAATTTTCCCCGTTGGTCCGATCGACTAAGGAAGACTATCTCTTGATATGATCTTAGGCAACTTCGAAAAGTGTGAGCCAATTTGACATAAACCACTTTTGTGACCTACCTTGTGAGTGAGTGAACCTCTCTTGAACACCCCTTGAACCTTACTTTTATTCGAAAGAAACTTGAGGAAAACATGGTCTTTCTTTATCCATTACCCATAATCCTCATGAAGTTATGGTTAATTTCAATAGCCAACTTAGGCCAAAAGCCTAAGTTGGAACTGTGGTGAAAAGAAAGGGTGAATCAAGAAGTGCAAGAAAGTCCTTTTTTCCCATGGTTTTGAGAAAAAATGGAACCCCTCCAAATATATTTTAAAAAAAAAGAGAGAAAAAGAAAATAAAGAAAAATAAAGTTGTGGAACAAAGTACAAAAGAGATAGGGTTTCCAAACAATCCATGAAAAGTGAATAATAGGATGACTTATCAACACTAAAGATAATGATGAATGAAAAGGAAAGGAAGTGTTGTGAGTATGACATTTCATGAGGATAAAAGTCAATGAGCCTAAATGATCATACCTTTGCACTCAACCCCATTACAAGACTTGGAAAGACCTTTTTGATCTTGAGTGAGCTCAAACAAATGTATATCGGAAAATATGGGCAAACCTACGGGTGAAAGCATGCAATGTGTTCTTCCTTGTGAGAGTGAGTGTTGCATTTGATTCCGGAACATTAAATTCTTAAACCTTTGTGTGTGAGTATGGAATCATCCTTTCTGTGAGGGCATTCGAATACTTTTGTTGAGCTCAAACTTGTATTTGAAGCAAGTATTGCGAGCTTAAGAATATTTGATATTGGTGAGTCACAACTTGAGTCTTTGAGTGCACAATTGACCTTTGCATAAGTAAATTGAGTCTTGTTGTGTGCATTCATGATTGAGTCTTGTGTAGCACTGTTCGAGACACCCTGTTTGAATGGCTAAACTTGAGTTTTCTTGAGGACAAGTAAAAGTTTAAGTTGGGGGTGTTGATGAGTCCACGATTTGGACTCATTTAGGGCTATATTTTGATAGAATTAGTGTCCTCAAATGCATATTTTGTCTCAATATCTGATGAAAATCCTTAAGTTTCAGGTATTTGGAGTTTAAGGGCAAGCATGGACACTACTTAGCAAAAACGAATGAAGGCAACTGAAGAAACGAAGAAATGAAGATCTGAGAATCACTGAACTAGTTCGGCTAGTCGCCAAAAGGTCGTATCCTCACCTTTTGTTCCAGTTTGTTGAGCCCTGAAGGAAAGGATAAAATCTGCGATGAAAGGAGTAGTCGGTGCTTCACCGATCAGTTTCGTGAAGCAGTATCCTATCGCCCAATGCCTCAGAACGCGAAAATGCTGAAGACAAAAGTAGAAGAGCGATTAACCAGACCAAAGGGCGGATCACCGAGTGTGTCGGCGATCCCGACTAACTTTGTCGAGTGGTCCTCTGCAACACAATTTTTTAAACACTATAAATACTTGTTTAAAATGTTAACTTAGTATCAATCATTCTATTATTAGATTGTTACAGTTCTTTTAGAGTTCTTAGCTCTTAAGGGTTTTTTGGAGACTTTGTTCTAAAACTTGGACGTCAAAAATGGTTTCAACGCCAAGAAATTGGACGTGGGTCTTGAAGATTCTTCACTCTTGACGCGTTTTTAGACTTGATTCTTCATACCCGCCCATTGATGGAAACTGAGATTGGTATAAATTTTTATCTCTTTTACATGTCTAGCCAAAACCCAAATTTTTGGGGTGTGCATTTGTGAATATGGGTTAAGTTAACTGTTGGGTCTTGCTTGCTGATAGTTTAATTGTTGTTTATTTGTGATTTCGTGTAGTACTTGTATTTGAACCTATTGAAATTGTAGTTGACAATACGATTTCACCTTTGTGTTTTCGGCTTGCTCGAGAGAAAGGTCGTAAAACTAAGACTACTAAATTAATGGCTAGTGGGATTGGATCAACAAGAGGTTCTGCTCGAGAGAGTGAACCCTAGTCCTTCTCCCACACACTCAGCTCGAGAGAGTGAGTGGGCTAAGGCGGAGGCTGTTCTTCATGCGGCAATTCGATGTTCGAGAGAAACCGAGTTGATTCGGGGTAATTTGCTCGAGAGAGAATTTACCCCCACTATAGGCTAGCCTAGTCACAAATATTCAATGAATTTACTATCAAAATCATGTACCCAATGATCTAGTTTGACCCGTGTTCCTATCACACCCCAAGAATCTCATCTCCTTGAGTAGTACTCTTTGCAATTTTCGCTGATTTTTGCTTACTTGTTACAAACCCCCGTTGTTAATTGACACTCTTGTGTCACCCCTTAATTAGTATGTTTGTATCCGATAATATTTTTAGGTACGACTAATTAGAACTTAATTTTATTTCTCTTTTAATTCTCAAGCCCACTCCCTTGGGACTCGACCCCAACCCTTGGTTGGGTTACTTTACTAATGTACAATCGTAGACACTTGCATTGGAAGTTGTGTCTTGATTATGCAAACATCAATGACATTCATCCATGAAGATCAAACGACATTAGCTCTTTCAACATACATCTAAAAATATGCTTGATGAAAATATCAAAAAAAATAGTCTTTAGCTATATTATATCACTTAGTTTGCATACGTTGTAACAATTCTCAAAGAAGGGAATGAATTAGGGCTACAAATTTGGGGGATATGAGATAGGGAAAATTCCCAATTCTAAAATTGAATTTCTTTTCAAGGAAAAATAATATATTAGAGATTATCAACAAATTTGAACAGATTGATGAACATAGTCGTCTGATCATGGCCTCCACCTAGTCTTTTCTCGTGCACTTCTGGAGCTTGTACTGTTGACGGCAGCACTAGGAAGAAGACGATCAAGGCGTCACCCCGAAGAAGACGAACAAGGCATCTAGTTGTTGACGGTGTATCGTTTCCCTTTTGAACTTTGAATATTGAAATTTTAATGTTGTAGACACTATAAATGTATTGTTGCAGCCATTGTTGGAGTAAATTTGGTCTTTGGTATGAAAGTTGAATTTAGGTGAGGTAACAAAATAGCTAGATTTATAATAAAAGGGGTTAGATTTTAAATTAGGATATGACCACATGACTTTCAATTATGGTCAATTCTAATTAAGAACGTGATCAACATAGTACATTCGGATTTAAATAAGATTAATTAACAGGCTTCTTAATCTAAACGAAATAAAATGATTAACTTATTTATAAAATAATTAATTTGAAAATATAATCTATTAACTAACTAATACTATTTTAACAAAATGTTTTCTGAAATGATTTTTGAATATTCATAAAATGTAGTACTAATTATATAAAAGCATACACATTATTTTTACATTCAAAAGTGACAAATTATTTTAAAATAACTTGAAAACGTTGTGAATTTTGTAAAATCGATTATTTCAAATCGTTTACAATTAAATAAACTCAAATAATTAATTTACACTAGTATTATTTGCGCAATTAGTTGACAAAAGTAATCATGAATATTGATTTTTTGGATAATTTCAAAATTTAACTTATTATTAAATTATATTATCAAATAAATGTTACACATTAAATATGTGTAGATAATAACTTTATATCAAAATAAAAATTAAAAATTCAAATTTAAATCCAACGAATTCACATGCCAATCACCTTTAACAAGAAAAACTTAAATTCATTAAAAATTATAAAGAAAAAAAATGAATCAACAAAAACTACGGTTTGCAATAATTATTGATAAGAGATTTTCATGCTTCAAAAGTTACTATATCTATATAATGCATAAACAAATCTCACTAATAGTGTTAATTCTAAATATGAAGTTGATTATAATAACTTTTTCTCAAAAACTACAAAGTCACATTCAAAGAAGAAGGAAAAAATTTGTATCATCAAAAAAAATTAGTGTTGAAAAATATTTAACGTAATTATTTATTCATAAGTTTTTATTCATTTTATTTCATTTATGATAACTACTGATACAATAAAAGGTTATCAACACAAACTTTTATTGATTATAGAACTGTGTAGTAGTGGATAGGTAACGGGAAATTATAAACTGCTTTTTTTTTACTTTCATTAACATATTCATTTATATAAAATTTATAAAGGGAATTCTTTTACAACTAATAAACATAAACAAATATTAATATAATAAGGATAACAAAATATCAACGATTAATAAATAGTTAAAAGAGTTTGATTTTTTTTAATACTTTATATATTTAGTACGTGATTTATATTTATTGATTTAGTTTAAAAGATCAACTGATAAAACAAAGTATTTAGTTACTTATAATAATATGATTAAATATTAGGGATGCAATTGAATTAATTTTTTGTGAATCTAAAACTACAAAGATAGCCATCACAAAAAATTTACTTCAACATAAATAAAGGAAAATGCCACATACCACCATGTTTAAATATAACTTTATTTTTTAAAATATTATTTAAAGAGCCTGAAAAATAACACATAAGAATATAGTTTTATTTTTAAAATTTTAAAATATAATAATATACTTTATGAATCAAGAATTAAATTATATGACATTGTCTAGTGCATGATTTCTTCATTCATTATCATTTTCCTCTTTATACAATTTGTTTTTCTGCAATGACATTTTTTACTAACTTTTTATTTTGTATTTTAATTATAGTTCAAATATGTTATTAATAAATTTTGACATTTTGTCACAGGTTGATCTAAAATTACTATATTTTGAAAAGAAAAAAAATGCAAATCTGAAAAGTCATTTATTGTTCTGTCACAACAACTATTACACTTTGATGTGAAGTAGCAAATGAAGCAAACTAAAACTAAGACAGTTATAGATGAAATTGTTAGAGGATATCATATCTGCAACAAAGAAGAACAAAACTTTGTCAAGAAGAATTATCAAATCAAAAAGAAAATTAAAGTTTCACAACAATTAGAACAGAAAATAAGACAACTAATTCCAAATATTTACCGTGTAATTCATAAATTTCAAAATCTAAATTAAAAAAATCTTAATTGTAACAAAACAAAAGGTAAACATGTTTCAAACTTAAATAAGCACATTGATAGTATAAAACATACTCCTTTATATTAATAGGAGACACTATGAACTTATCTTATAAGAAACACCAATGTCGGCATCTCTTTCTGAATTCTTGTAAGTCATTGTGACGAAGAGTCGGTTACTGTGTAAATAGTAAAGGTCAAGTCACTGTGTAAATAGTAAGAGTCAGTCACTATTCATGAATAGTAGAAGTCACCTACTGTTCATAAATAGTAGTCATGTAAATTTGTATATATAAAGGATGAAGGAGTAAGGGAAAATCATCCCTCAACTCCCACTTCCGCAATAATTCTCTCTACTTCCGCAACAACCCCCTAAATTGGTATCAGAGCTAGATAAGAAAAAATCTAAATGGAGAAAGCTAACAACAACCACGAATCTATGAAGGAATCAACTCCAGAAAATCTACAAACAGAGGTATTTTCATATTTCAATATGAATAGCTAAACTTTCATATTCCTGATAATCTCTTGATTATTATTTGATTATTATCATCTTATAGTATTGTTATACTGAATGAATTCGAAGTAGTTTGCTATGAACGAAGGTAGGCTGAGAATAGGTAAGCCCAGATTAAGCCATCCGAAACCGGAAACCCAGTTAGGCAAAAGAGAAGCCGTTTGAGGGGAAGTACGAACTTGTTGAAGGCGCTGTTAGGGTAACTGATTGAGGCCAAAAAGTCTTAGTAGTGACCAAAAGAATTTGTTCAGAATAACTTTAATATAATTTGATAATTGATAATAATAAACAAAGAGGTTAGAAGGAATAAATTGTTTAGAAATCATGAAAATGATGAATACATACTTGCTAGATGAAGATTATAACTATAAAATACTTATTTTATATATCCTTAGAACACTTAATATTGACATAAAAAGAAAAATTTATGACCTTTTAATTACTGAAGAAATGTCAGAAATAAACCAGATAATGGAATTAATAACACAAAATTGGCATGAACTAACTATCCAAAGTATATATGAACTATATGACTCATACTCAGATTAATGATAAACTACGAATATCTAACATATTGGCTACAAACTATGGAAAATTTAGATCTACTAAATAAAATTTTAATAAATAATATTATGACATATCGAGGAACCCAAGATATGGAATACTTAGAATATATTTTAGAAAATACAAAAGAAATACGAAATCTTATGATAAAAAAGCAAGAATATTATGAAAAGATATTTTCACCAAAAAATTATAATGGATGAAACCTATAGGGAACAATTATTAGAAAAAATTAATGAAATAAAACAAGAAATACGATTTAGACAAAACAGATTAGAATATAATATATGGGCAGGAGTATGCCAAAAATCTATAAAAGCACAAAGAAAAATGATATTTTTATTAGATCTACAATTACAACACTTAGAATATAAATATCAACACGATTTATAATGAATAAAGAAGAATATGTTGTAGAAGAAAAAATATATAAAAGTCAAGATGGACTAGAAATAAAAATAATACATTCAAACTTAAAAAGAAGATATAAAAAAATAGGAAACCAACTATATCTAATGCCAGATAAAGAATCAGCAAAATTAGAAGATAGTCTAACAACTATGGTACGATTAAATAAAGAGAATGAAGAAATAGATAGAAAAAAGGAAATTGAAAAAATTAGAGAACAAGCTAAAAAAGAAATTAAACAAATAGAAGAAGTAAAAGATACTAGAATTCAAGAATTACAAAAAGAATTAGAAAGACTTAAACAACTATATGAAGAAAAATTAAGAATAAAAGAAGAAAATAAGAAAAGAACTGAAGAATTAAAATTAAATCAAGAAATAGAAAAAATGAAAACACTGTTAGACGAAACAGAAGAATTACCTGAATTAAAAATAGACGAGTTAAGAATAGATGAAATAAATGAAGAAGAAAATGATAATATTTCAGAAAATAATTCTGAATCGTATTCAGAAACATATACTGACCTTATAGAAAAAGATAAAAACATAGAAATAAATGTAGGAAATTTAGATGAAAAGCCCAGTACTTCAAATCCTAAAACAAGAATGGATACAACCCCAACATATTATACTTATGAAAGAGAAAACAGAGATAAAGTTTTATGGGATAAAAGATTAAATAAAAATTGGACGCCTAGACAAACTACAGATCAAAATAATTTCTCAGACTTAGATTGTGTAGTAGATACAAATAAAACAATTCAATTATGGATAGGCTATAGATCAAAACAATTAATAGACAACAAAATATCACTAATAGATGCCTCAGGGTATATAGAAAGAACACTTATAGGAACAACAAAAATATGGTTACAAAATTTAACACCAGCAAGCTTAGCAACATTAAGAAATAATACGAAATATAATAATGAAGTAGCAACATCAGCAATAGATATATTAAATAAATATGAAATATCAATCAGAAATGAATTTAGTAGTATGACAACAGAAATAGAAGAACAACAGAAAGATACAATAATAAACAGAAATTTAATTAATAAATTAGCAATATGTAAAATGAGTTACATAGATGAATATACATGTGCATTTAGAGAATATTACCATAAAGGAATATATACAAATGATGAAAGTAAAGAAATAAGAAAATTATATTACACAAAATTACCAAAACCATTTAGTTCAAAAATAATAAAAGATTGGGAAGAATCTAATACAGTAAATACACTAGGAGCTAGAATAAAATTCTTACAACAATGGTTTATGAAATTATGTGAAAAACATAAAGAAGATTTAAAACTAGAAAAAATATTAGTAAAAAACCTAGCATATTGTACAAGTAAGTTAGCACCCCAATTTGGATGTAAAAATCCATATAAATATAAGAAAAGGAAAAAGAAGGATAAACCCTTCAAAACAAAATATAAAGACAAAATCCCAATAAAAAGATATTATATAAAAAACTATAAACAAAAACGACCACATAGAGTTAAGAAAAATATAACAGAATGTAAATGTTATAATTGTGGAAAACTAGGACATTTAGCTAGAGACTGTAAATTACCAAGAGATTTAAAGAAAAAACAAATAACAAAGGTAATAATAGAAAACGATACATATAAACAAATAGATTATTTAGATTATGAATTAGAAAATGAAGATAGCATATATGAAATAACAGATATTGAATTAGAAGAAGAAATAGAATCATATTCAGATTATGACTGAAAGCGACATAAAAATAATAAGTAAAGAAGAATATCAAGATAATGAATATACAGAACAAAAAATAATATTTGACAATAATATGTTTGAACAAATAAAAGGAAAAGAATTGGATTTAAGCATAGATAAGATATTAAAAGTACCTAGATTAAAAAACTTATTTAAATTACAACACGATGAATATTATGTAGTAAGCCAAAAAGAACATGTAATAGATTGTAAATATATTAAAGATAAAGCTAAAATACCTATCATAAATAAAAAAATAATTAATAAAGAAATCCATGATTTAAAATCAAAAAATCCAATAAAATATGTACATTTAGGAGCAACAGAAATATTAATAAAAGCATGTTTTAGAGAAGAAATAGATACACCTATAGAACTATATTTAGCAGATGATAGAATAATTCAACCTATAGGAAAAAGTATAATAAGTGCAGTTAGAGGAAATTTAATATACCAAAAATTTTAATTTATTATAAGTGCAAACTATTCAGTAGCAATAGAAGACAAAAACATAGATAAATCACTAGTACTATATTGGAAAAAGACAGGCATAGAACTAGCACCAGGAAGTAAGATATTTACAGCAAGATGTAAAAATTTATATGTATTAACTACAAAGCATAAAATAACAGCAAGAAATAAGATTCAAAAAATCAAAATAGAAAATCCATTTGATAAAATAATTACAGTAATAGATAATAATGATTACAGTTATAAAGAAATAGATATTGAAGAAGATCTAGAAATAGTAAAAGAAAGATTAAGTACATCTAAAAGATTAAGCTACGATACACCTTCATCATTAAGAAATAGTACATCTAGAAGATTAGATTGCGACCTAATACCTAAGTTATTAGAACAAAAGAACGATGAAATACATCCATATCAATATTATATCACAGGAATATTAGACCAAAGAAAATATTTAATAAATATAAATACAGGACAAATAGAGAACCAAATTATAAGAGAACTAGTCAAAGAACATGAAATAATTACAGGAGAAAATATAAACACAGAATTGCCTAGAGCTTTAGTAAATATAGAAGAAACTACTGAACAAGAACTAATTATTGGAGGAATACCAATAAAAATTAAATTTAAAATACATCAAGGAAATAATAATATTACTTTAGGAATAAAATGGCTAGAAACAGTTAAACCATATAATATAGATGATAAACAACTAATAATACACTATGAAAACAAGAAGATAATTATTAAAAGAACAATTATATGATAAAATAACATTTTAATATCCTAATATCATGACAAAAATATACATTTTAGCAAAAATAATTATAGAAGGATACTATAATAGATATTACACACCTATGATAGACACAGGAGCAGAAGCAAATATGTGTAAACATAATTGTCTACTAGATAGTAAATGGAAAAAATTAAAAACACCGTTAATAGTAACAGGATTTAATAATGAAGGAAGCATGATAACACATAAAGCTAAAAATATAAAAATACAAATATGGGATAAAATATTATTAATAGATGAAATCTATAGTTATGAATTTACAAATAAAGATATATTATTAGAAATGTCTTTTTTAGAAAAACTATATCCACATACTATAACAAAAACACATTGGTGGTTCACTACCATATGTAATCACAAGATAGGAGCAAAAAGAGTTAATAATAAAATAAGACAAAATACACCATGGATAAAAGGAAGTTAAAAAATTACCCAAAAGTTAGAAAATATAACAAATAATGATAGAAATTATAATATTCACAATAGATAAAATACAAGCAATAAACGATAAATTAAACTCATTATATAACGAAAATCCATTACAAGGATGGGATAAACATAAAACAAAAGTAAAAATTGAACTAATAGATGAAAATAGTATAATAACACAGAAACCATTAAGATATAACTTTGAAGACCAATCAGAATTTAAAATGCATATAAATGAATTATTATAAAATAAATATATACAAGAAAGCAATAGTAAACATAATAGTCCAGCATTTACAGTAAATAAACATAGTGAACAAAAAAGAGGAAAAAGAAGAATGGTTATTGATTATAGGAATCTAAACGCAAAAACTAAAACATATAATTACCCTATACCTAATAAAATATTAAAAGTAAGACAAATACAAGGATATAATTACTTTAGCAAATTTGACTGTAAATCAGGATTTTACCACCTAAAACTAGAAGAAGAATCTAAACATTTAACAGCATTTACTGTACCACAAGGATTTTACGAATGGAATGTTTTACCATTTGGATATAAAAACGCACCAGGTAGATATCAACATTTTATGGATACATATTTTAACCAACTAGAAAATTGTATAGTATATATAGACGACATATTATTATATTTAAGAACAAAAGAAGAACATCTAAAATTACTAGAAAAATTTATACATATCATAGAAATATCAGGAATTAGCTTATCAAAAAAGAAAGCTGAAATTATGAAAAATCAGATAGAATTCTTGGGAATACAAATAGACAAAAGTGGAATAAAAATGCAAACACATATTGTACAAAAAATAATTACTTCTAAAGAACTATTAGATACTAATAAAAAATTACAATCATTTTTAGGATTAGTTAATCAAGTAAGAGAATATGTACCAAAATTAGCAGAAAATTTAAAACCATTACAGAAAAAATTAAAGAAAGACATAGAATATCACTTTGACGAACAAGATAAAAAATATATCAGAAAAATAAAAATTATGTGTAAAGATTTACCAAAATTATACTTTTCAGATGAAAATAGAAAATTTACTTATATAGTAGAAACAGACTCTAGTAATCATAGTTACGGAGGAGTACTCAAATATAGATATATAAATGAAAAAATAGAACATCACTGTAGATATTATTCTGGATCATATACAAACCCACAAATAAAATGGGAAATAAATAGAAAAGAATTATTTGCCTTATATAAATGTTTATTAGATTTTGAGCCATATATTGTATATAACAAATTTATTGTTAGAACAGATAATACACAGGTAAAATGGTGGATAACTAAAAAGGTACAGGACTCAGTTACGACAAAAGAAATAAGAAGACTGATAGTAAATATATTAAACTTTTCATTTACAATTGAAATTATAAAAACTGACAAGAATGTGATTGCAGATCACCTCTCAAGGAAAAGATACTGAACAAACAAATACAATGGATCAAATACTCAACCTCCTAACTACACTTTGTAAAAAAGTGGATAGTATGGATGGTGAGATACAAAAGCTAAAAGAGCAAGCTAGCAGTCAGCAGCATGACGTTAAACATGCGGAGCTAAGTCGATCGGAAGACGTTAAAATTCCAGACCTAGAAAGAGACGTTGGGAAACTCCATAAAACCCATAATGTTTGTTTAAATACAGCTGCAGGTACATCAGGAGTTACAAGGAAAGAAAAAGCTACAGAAGAAAAAAGTTATGTAAATACAAATATGAACAAGCTTTTTGATAAACCATATACAGCTCCCAAAATACAAAAATCCGTACCTACTCCACAAACCACTACATACAAAAACAGTCTAGCCCAACAAAAGAATACATATAACCACATTATCCGTACCTATACAGAAAATATTTACAAAGTCCAAACATATTTAAACAAAAACCCCAGAGCCATAAATATAAAAGAACCAAATACCGATTATATTACCCAACACCTACAGGGATACAACAAGCTAATTGCCTTGCCAGGTACAAATACAAACTTGGTTACAACTTGTTATAACTACGGACTACTTAGTACCGTATACACAGCTACAGGAGATGAAATCTCGAAGATACCAGAATTATATAAAGCTTTCCTAACCTATAAAAGAATTACCAAAGGAACGCTATTTTTTATAAAGTTCTATACAGCTACTGCAGAAATATTATATGACGAGATAAAACCAGTTATACAGGTCATAAAGATAGGTTTGACTAGAGATATGTTAATACCAGAAAAAATAGAAAAACAAGACGAGATACCTATTGTAGATATTCCAGATTTTTATGCCAACAAAAGAGTTATTGGAATAGCTACAATACTGAAGGAACTAGCAAATAATTATTTGAACAACAATACAATATGGAGCTATTATAGTAGAGACAATACTATGATATACTCTAATTGTAGAGAAACTAGAGAAGGAGATATGGAAGAGATACGACAATGGATATTAAGTCTCCTTAAACCAGAAAATATACCAACAACAAGAGCTATCAGGAAAAATTTTATTTCACCCGCATTATTAACCAGATATTGTACAACTATTAGCAGTAAATATTCAGAACATATATGTTCCAAATGCCAAGGAGAAGATAACAACGTTCCAACCGTACAGCTAGAATAATCTATCCAAGGACAACAGATACACAAGATATCCGGCAGCCTGATGAAGACAGCCGACAAATAAAAAGATATGATGGAGACAACTATGTAATTAGTCAAAAGTAGGATAAAAATCTTATCTTCTTTTTTGTTTTTTTTAGAGTCATAGTCATTCTTTTGTAAAGTAAAGTAAAGTTGTTTGTTTTATTTGGAGTCATCAGACAGGATACTATTGATAAATAGTAAAAGACAAAAAATACTATTCATAAATAGTAAAATGTCAATTATGTGAATAGTAAGAGTCGGTTACTGTGTAAATAGTAAAGGTCAAGTCACTGTGTAAATAGTAAGAGTCAGTCACTATTCATGAATAGTAGAAGTCACCTACTATTCATAAATAGTAGTCATGTAAATTTGTATATATAAAGGATGAAGGAGTAAGGGAAAATCATCCCTCAACTCCCACTTTCGCAATATTTTTTAGGGTTTAGGGTTTAGCCAAGAGAATCCAACACGAGCAAGAATGAATAGTTCACCCTGGAACCTGATGTGCTGGAAACTGAAGAGAGCTGAGGGTGAGTAGAAGTCACTGGTACACTCACTGCACTCCACAAAAAGAAAACAAAGAAAAAAACACAAGTAGGGCTCAGTATAGGGCAACAAGTACTGAGTAGATATCATCAGTCAATCCAAAATAGAAATTAATATGTAACGAATAATAGTATAAAATCAACTATATGACACTTAGCAGGTGGCAAGCAATAAACAACATGAACTAGTGTTAATAACACTAAAGTAAGTATGTAATCATTCAACAATATCAAGATCACACATGATGACTCATGCCTCTAAACCAAGCTATTTTGGGAATTGAGTCTTTGAGATTGAGTACATTTAGTTAATTCAATATGCTTTCCTCTTTAATGTTACCCTGTCAGAACGTGACACCCCGATCCAATAATACCATGTTGGAACGTGACACTTTGATCCAATAATATTGTGTCAGAACGTGCCACTTCGATCCAATAATACTGTGTTGGAACGTGACACCCCGATCCAATAATACCATGTCGGCTCGTGGCATTCGATCCAATATATCGTTAATTTATCATTTATTATCACCACTCTTCACTGCATTAACAATAGTTCATCAAGCCTTCTTTAATCAAGGCATCACTTCGATTGAGAGGGTTCAAGATTATAAATTTCACGGTCTAAGAATTTCAGACCAAACACAAACCACACAACCGTACAATCAAGTACATAGAGAACTTCACAATATCACTCAATACATATCAATCACTATTAAGAGTCTATCTATCATATAGAATAAACCATAACCTACCTCCACCGAAGAACCGAAGTCAACCAAGCTACTCCTTCAAAACTTTTCCTTTCCTCAATGCATCCAAACACTTCCAATCTGTGCAATATGCCTAATTTGTAAGTTAATGACTCTGTGGACACTCATGTTACTCTATGTATAGCCTAGACTCAAAAATCATCAAATACAAATCTATACTCATGTTCCTAATATTGAGGTCCATTAATATGCCAAGTCTCTTATTTCTTATGTTCAAGCCTAAGGTAAAGTCTTTATTTCTCTGAATAACATAGCCTTAATGGTATTCAAATAATATACTACATTTAATAATTAATTACATATCTCAACATACCAAAACTTTTTAAGTAACGATCGGAGCAATGTTACTGTTAATCGTGGCATTGCTGTATATTGAATAATGGTTTCAAGATTGATAAAGTTCCTAATTTCCACGTACATGGATTAAGATTGGCAATGGTCTTATCTCCCTTAGTCAATCATTACCCATTATGGCAAAAACCTTATTTTTCTGACTTTTGATTCCAAGACTGAACCGACCAGTGAATCAAATTCACTTACAAAAACTACTCCTTTGCACTACTATAATTACCTTACCTCACAATAATAGCAAATCACAATTCAAGCTTCTACATCTAATTAATGTTACTTGAAAAAAATTTGAGAAAGGCTCACCTGGAGCCGCCGTTTCAAAAATTGGTTTTGCAGCCGAGCGCCTACTTCCTCTTTCTTTCTTTTACAGATTTTTTTACTACCCAAAATAATTATTTTGAGAAATTAAATTATTGATTTCGTTGATGCTAATTGCCGCAACATCTTCTTCAACAAAATTTTGAAAAGTAGTAAAGGTTATACCAGCATTATTAGGTAAAATAAATGATGACCGAGGTGGATAAACAACTTTGATAATATTACCAGTTCAATCTTTATAAGATCGTTCAAGAACGTTGATGAATAAAGGCAAATAAGTGGTTATAAACCATGGTACAAAATACATAATTTGATTATGTAAAACACAAGTTTCATAAAACACTTTAGAAATATTATTCAAGTCATCGGCACTATAAGTGTCAAAAAACCAAGTTTTAAATTGGTTCCATTTATTACTTAAAAACTCATTCTGAATGTACTTTCTTTCTAGGGAACCTGGGCTAAAATCCATTTGATGTACATCCATCATTAAGTATTATTAAGATCAAAATTCATTTCGGACTTAGAAGCAATATCCTTATCAGAAATATCAGAAGCAATATCATTTGCGTGACTAATATTAAGACGAGGATTAATTTTTATTTTATTAACAAGTCTATTATCACAGATATAATCGAAGGTATAGTATGCAAAGAAGCAGCACAGTTACTAGTTGGACCATACATGGGAAGTAGGGGAAATATGATGCATAGCTGACAATCTTCTAGCAGAAGAAAATGAATGTCTACTAAAAGAGATTTCATTAAACTGCATACAAATCCTGCCATCAGGATTTTGAGTGATATGAGAATACTAAGAATTAGTGACTGCATCCGCCATCTGGTCTGGAGGAGTAACAGAATCTAAAGTCCAAGTAGTTGGAAAATTAATTTCTTCTCATTTTATAAGTCGTCTAATAGTGACCTTAGATATAGCAAAATTAGTTTCTACTAAAGTAGTTTTAGCAGATGTATCATATAACTTACATCTTGGCTTTAACGTAGATACTAATTTGAAATAGATTCTATAAGATAAGCAAATCAGTTCAGATCTGGGTGCATAATTATAACCATGCATTTTAACATTCAAAGTTAAAGCATCAAGAATATTAGCATCAGTTAAAGATAGTTGTAAATTCGGCTGAGTATTAAAATAAACTAGGACATATGGCACAGTGGATTCAATCGAACCCATCAAAGATTGTCTAAAATTTAAATTTCTAGCATCACGCAAAGCAGCTAAAAATGTCTCACGTAACCCTTTAAGGATTAAAGGCTTAAAAGCAATTTGAATCATGCCAATATGAAAGAAATTATACTGAAATTTATATAAGTCGATATCTTGTTTGTTTAACAAATGAATCAACGAAACAGGATCTCCGAAGACTGGCGGTAGTCCACGCGGTCATCTTCAATTTAGCTTGTCAACATCCGAATTCAAGGAGTAAATCCGAATCGAAATATATAAATATTGTATATAGCTTGTTGGTTGTATGGAAGGATCTAATCCTTTTACCCGAGCAAAGGGTCTGTCTAGATTCAATACGTATTGTTATTGAGCCCATGTGTCTAGCAGTTCTAACTGGGTATAAAGCGCCCTTTTCAACTCATTAGCGGGATTAGAACCACGGCTGGCTAGATGGAGTCACTAAGCCAAAGGCAATAACTTGTTGTATTAAATCTGAATGTACCACCATCTAGGAACCAGGTTAAGAAACCATATAAAAATTTATTTATATTTAGATAAAGTTTAGATCTTTCATGGTAGATATTAAAGCGAAGTTAGATATCCGACATAGATATGAATCAGTCAGACATAGTTACGGCTCTAGATAGGAGAAAAAGAAGATAAAAAGAAAGGAAGAATTAAAATACCTTATAACTATGGCCAACACAAGGGCCTATAAGAACTATCCACAATTTATTTACTTCCGGCAAAACTCCGGTGAACTGAACACTTTACAAACTTGAAAGAGATTTACAAAGAGAGAGATAGTAGAGAGAGGAGTGTGTTTTTGAACCTCTGTCTCAACAACTACAACTCAACTTATTTATAGAGAAAAAAAAAAGAATCTATGAACAACAAATTTGGGTCCCTTATGTACAATAACAGTTTATCTACTTTTAACAATTTATTTACTGTTGATAATGGCTTTTGCTATAGAGATAAACTTTACATCTTTTCCTTTTTCTTCCATTCGCGGAGGAAATCTTCTGCTTTTTGTAGTGTATCTTCTAAGATAAGTTTGTTTGACTCACATGGTTGAGCCTCTTGAATATCTTCATTGGCAACATCATCACTGGTCTCACTTCTCATAGATGAGTCTAGTTTCTCGTATTGAGTTATGTTGTGGAGTAGATTTCTTTGTCGTTGAGATAATTATTAATCATTTGTTCTTTATTTTAGTCTTGGATAGAAATTTTTCGGGCAATATGCTGCACCGAGCTATCTTGATTTATTCCCTTCTAAGGGGTGATACAATATTCTTGGATCTTGTTTTTAATAAGATCTAACAGTTCATGTCCATATAAAGACTTGGTTTTGAGATCTCTTTTCATCAATTTATCCCAGTAATTATTATTAAAGGTCCTATATAAACAAGGAATTTGTTTCTCGATAAAACCCACTTCTGGAGTCCATTTATGAATCCAAGGAATAGAAAATTCAATAAAAAAATATATTTGTTCAATTTTTTTGATGTAACAGATATGATCTGTGTGATATAATGCATTAAGATCTGGCGAGACTTTAGCCCATTCTTTGTATAACTAAAGAAATGGATATGGTAAAATTTTAATCGCTGGCCCATGGTATGACCACCAGTTTAGAAACCAATTAGGGATTGGTTCTGTAAATATTTTCGCACAAATTTTAATAAATCATGTGTGCTTTATGTCCTTCGTTATTGTAAATAAGGACTTTATCAAAAGCACGAATATAATCCCAATATGTAAAACTCATAGAGATTTTATTCAGGCTGATCAGTCATTCCTTCATTGTGGAGATTCCCCAATCTTTAACAAATATAATCTATTTGATTATCATTTGGAGAAGTTATAAACATTCTCACTGGTGTTATAGCCTGAAAAGTGCTAAAATTCAGCACTACCTATGCTTATCAAAATTGTCTCATAGTAAGATCGAATTTTGTATGACTCACCCGGAAAATATAATCCGTTAACCAGATATCATTGGAATATCTTCCAGGGCTCTTCTTTTTGCTGAATATCATAATTTTCCAAAAGAAATATCATTTCTTTCTTTGATATCTTTTCATAAGATTTGTGCGTATAATGGATTATTCTTTGGAATATCTTCTAGATGTGTAGAAGAAGCCTCTTTTTGAAAGGTTTTTAGATTTACCAAGCTCATCTCTCCTCTTTGTATAATTGGAGAGCTAGATAAAGAGGATCTGTATGATGATTTTGATGATCCTGGGGAGGATCTTCTCCTTCCTCTGCTATAAATTCCCCTTCCTCTTGCCTTGGTTACCCAAGGAGGGTCCATCCTATAGACAAAACATGTTTTATTCGAATACCTCATAATATAAATCATAGTGATTACTATAATAATCGTCAAAGTCGATGATCTCTTCTATATTATGAATAGAGAAGATGTCCATCACCATATGATCGATAATTTTCCATAGAATTAGCTCTTGCATAACTCGATTGAGAGGAACTACCTTTAAGATAGTAACTAAAGTTTTATCAGTAAAGAAGGGAGATAAAAAAACTCATTGTGAAGATAGTATTCTCTAGATAAGAAATCTGGAAAAGAGTTATCACTCCCCTTTTTATCATGGATTTCAAAATCAAAAGGAGCCAGCTGGGCCTGCCACCTAGAAAAAATCAATTTTGACGCATCATGTTTAAAATGTTTATCAAACATATGTTTCATAGATTGTGCATCCATTTTTATCAAAAATTTTGATTATATAAATCATCTTGAAATTTTAATATGCATTTGACGATGGTCAACATTTCATGAGCCACTGTAGCATATTTCTTTTGAGCATCGCTCCATTTTCCGAAATGAAATTGGAACAAATATTCATTTTTGTCATGGGGATTGATTTGTTTCAATATTCCACCATAACCAATGTTAGATGTATTTGTCTCAATAATCTTCTACCATGCAGGGTTAGCAAGGGTTAGACAAGGCAAAGATTGAACACGAAGTTTAATATTCTTTACCAAATTGGTGTGACTATCAGTCCATGGTAATTTATGATCCTTTTTTAGCCGGTCGTATAAGGGGCCTAAATTCTAAGATAAATTTTTTTAAAACGGGGAAAGGTAATTTAAACTTTCCAAGAATATTTGCAATTAAGTCCTGTCAGTAATAACATCAGGAAACTTTGAAGCAAAGTCAATAGATTGTTGAATTGGGGTTACCTTCCCTTGACAAATAAGATGTCCTAAAAATCTTACATTAGTTTGAAATAAAATCATCTTTGGTTTAGAAATCACCAAACCATTTTGTATAACAATTTTCTTGAAAATGTCTAAATGTTTGATATGCATTTCAAGAGTCTTTGAGTAAACCAAAATATCATCAATATAAACAATGATGAAATCTAATTTGGGGTTGAAAATATCATTCAGAATTTTCTGAAATTCAAATGGAGAAGTTTTTAACCCAATGGCATAACATTCCATTCATACTGTCCAAACAGGGCCTGGAAAGTTGTTCTATAGGAATGTTCTTTAAATATTTGGATATGCCAATAACCGGATGTTAAATCAAATTTTGAGAATATATTGACATCATATAATCTAGACAATAAGTCTCTTTTATTCGGAATATGATACCTAATCCATTTTAAATATTTGTTCAAAGGTTTATAATTTATGACCAACTTGGGGACACCTCGTTCCCTTTTTGCCACATTGTTAACATAAAATGCAGTACAAGACCAAGGTGATTTTCAAGGTTTTATCAAACCTTTTTGTAACAAATTATCAATTTCCTTTTTGTAGAATTCAACCAATTTGGCGTTCATCAGGAAAGGACGAGATTTTGTGGGAATATCATTCTCAGAGAAATCATTTTCATAAGGAAGTGTAACAATATGCTTTTTTCTATTTCAAAAAGCACTAGGATGATTAGCACAAATATCAAGGGAAATTTGTTCAGAAATCAATTTAATTTTCTCTTGTACTTTGGTAGATTTCAAAGTATCAAATATATTCATACTAAACAATTCAAGTTGTAAAGAGTCAACATGCTTTTGCTTCATATCAATTAAAGCATTAATATCACGAGAAATTGGGTCAATGATAAAAGTATAACTAATATTCTGGTTTTCATATGTAGCAGAAAAACCTTAGCATATATGCTAGTAAAAGGATAAATGGCATTTATAAATGGCGTTCCAAGTATAATTGGAGGGTATAACTGATTTTTAACCAAAAAAAAGAAATGCAAAATGCAAACTTTATTTTGGCAAATGAGAGTATTTGGCAATTTGTATTTTATATCCAAAGCATATCCTGACACAGATTTAACCATATGAGTTGTTTTTTCAAAGTATTTGGTAGGTACAAGACCTTGAATGCAAATCACATCGGCTCCACTATCAATCATAGCAACATTAGCTATAGAAAAACTATTATCAATCAGTATGATACATTTAACATACCATTTATGAGTAGTAACAATTTGCATCATTCCTAGAAACATACCTTGTCTAGGGTCAGGATTAAAAGGTTTAGCAAGAGTATTTTCTTTAGCAATATTTTTTCCTTTGTTATGAACAATTTCGATCTAAGTAAGACAATGATCACAAATTAATTGATTTTGTTTAATTGATTTAATCTCTTTTTTCAAATTTTCAATTTCAGTTTTCAAATCATCAAAAGAAGAATCTCTTGTAGAAATAGTTTGTATATGAAATCTGTTATTAATCTCAGATAAAGAATAAGGAGCAGAATATTCATATTCAAAATCATTCTTTTGTTATTCAGAATTTTTTGATGAACTAGCAGTATTATTAACTACTAATTGAATAATTTTTTCTCAAAGATTATTATCAGTAACTTCTTTCAAAAGTTCTATGACATCATCAGAAGTAATAGTGTTGATATTCAAATCTTCAAATTGAGATTGTAATTTAAAAAATTCATCATTTTCACAAAAACACATATCACCTTGACAAGTATTACACGCAGTCATATTAACATGCTGGTTATTATCAGATAAATCAGGCAAATCAATTTCTTCTTCTGAATCCGAATCAGAATCATAATCGAACTCAAAACCAGAAGTATATAAAAAACTATAAACCTTATCATGAACCTCTTCATCAAGTTCTAAGATTTTCAGTTTTTCAAGCTTGCAATTTGGTGCTTTACGTCTAAAATTTCCACACTTATAACATTTAATCTTGGTGATTTCCTTAGACCTATTTTTGGTAAATTCATTAGACTTACAATAAGCTTTTCTCTTGTCCCGTTCTTCCTTAGATCTATGTCTATGTTTAGACCTTCTTTTCCTATAAGGTTTGTCGGGATTGGAGCCTTTAGAATCTCTACGTTTGGTCTTCTTGCTATTAACCAAAGTATCAGGTAAACCAAACTAGGTACAAAAGTATCCCAGCTGAGATATTTCTCTAAGGTTATCTATTTTAAGCTGTCTAGATAATTTTAATTCATTGCACAAGTTTATTCCTTCTTGAGTGCAAACGCCTATCAGCCGACCATAGGTATAGTTATTATAAGGAATCTCACAATGCTCATTTCTAAGGACTTTTTTAACCCGTTCTGCAAATATGGGGGGAAGGTCATCTATGAACTTAGCTTTCCGATGCTCATACTTGTTTCCGGGTAACTCCATCACCCTACTCATATAGGTATCTTTATACCACCTGAATTCTCCCAATGTTCTACATCGTAGACCGTTTAACAGGGTATGAACAGTCTCAAAATGATTGGTAAATATACCATTAAAATGTTCTAAAGTCATTAAGACTAGGGTATACACAACATCTTCTCTATTTACAACAAGAGTCATACCTAAGTTATCAACACTTTCACTACCAGAAGTACCATTAATTACAACATCCTTTTGCTCAAGGGTCATATAATTATCCCACCAACCTCGGAGTAGGCCAGTAAAACCTGCAATATTCATTTTGCAAATATTCCTATCTATGTTTTTAACATTTTTACAGATAGTTGCATAAATAAGCATTCTATGAACAAGAATAGTAAGTTATCTATCAATCAGACCATCAAGATTTCATTCATAAATCTCAGAATCACTATAAGAGGTATTAGTCTGATTCCAATCTCGTTCCTCTATAAGCACATCTTAAGGAGTTGGTCTGGAATAGTAATAAGTTTGCATGCTAGGTTTATGCACAAATTTAGTATTACCACTATTTGGGATAACCCTAAAGTTTATTAAATTCTAAAGAAATGTGATTTTTAAAATCAAAAGTGTTTTCCATTTCATCAGCAAAACTTTTAGACAAATCCATAGATTTTGCATTGAATTCAGAAAACTTTTTATCAAGAAGTTCTTCGAAATCATAAATCGATTTGAATTTAAATTTCAAAATCTCCAGAGGCCTATACACAGGAGTAGTCATAGTTTGTGCTTCTGCATTAGATTTAGAGGTGGAAGCTTTATTAAAAGTTTTTCATCATTTTTTATTTGAATTACCAAAGCAGTTAATTCATCTAATTTTTTATTAAGAGAACCAATATATTTACCCAAAAGTTTAACATAAAGTCCCAAATAATTATTTTAAGAAATTAAATTATTGACTTCGTTGATGCTGACTGCCGCAACATCTTCTTCAACAAAATTTTGAAAGGCAGTAAAGGTTATACCAGTATTATTAAGTAAAACAAATGATGACTGAGGTGGGTAAACAACCTTGATAATATTACCAGTTTCATCTTTATAAGATCGTTCAAGAACGTTGATGAATAAAGGCAAATAAGTGGTTATAAAACATGGTACAAAATACATAATTTGATTATGTAAAACACAAGTTTCATAAAACACTTGAGAAATATTATTCAAGTCATCGGCACTAAAAGTGTCAAAAAACCAAGTTTTAAATTGGTTCCATTTATCACTTAAAAACTCATTCTGAATGTGCTTTCTTGCTAGGGAACCTGGGCTAAAATCTATTTGATGTACATCCATCATTAAGTATTATTAAGATCAAAATTCATTTCAGGCTGAGAAGGAATATCCTTATCAAAAATATCACAAGCAATATCATTTGCGTGAATAATATTAAGACGAGGATTAATTTTTATTTTATTAACAAGTCTATCATTTTGATTTACAGATATAATAGAAGGTACAGTATGTAAAGAAGCAGCACGGTTACGAGCTGGACCATACACAGGATCAATAGGGGAAATATGATGCATAGTAGGCAATATTCTAGCAGAAGAAAAATGAATGTCTACTAAAAAGGATATCATTAAACTACATACAAATCCTACCATCAGGATTTTGAGTGATATGAGAATACTCATAATTAGTGACTGCATCCGCCATCTAATCTGGAGGAATAACTGAATCTAAAGTCCAAGTAGCTGGAAAATTAATTTCTTCCCATTTTATAGGTCGTCTAGTAGTAACCTTAGATCTAGCAAAATTAGTTTTTACTAAAATAGTTTGAGAAGATGTATCATATAACTTACATCTTGGGTTTAACGTAGAAACTAATTTGAAATAGATTCTATAGGATAAGCAAATCAGTTTAGATCCGGGTGCATAATTATAACCATGCATTTTAACATTCAAAGTTAAAGCATCAAGAATATTAGCATAAGTTAAAGATAACTGTAAATTCGGCTGAGTATTAAAATAAACTAGGCCATATGCCACAGTAGATTCAATCGAAGTCATCAAAGATTGTCTAAAATTTAAATTTCTAGCATCACGCACAGCAGCTAAAAATGTCTCAGATAACCCTTTAAGTGTAAAAGGCTTAAAAGCAATTTGAATTATGCCAATATGCAAGAAATTATACTAAAGTTTATATAAGTCGATATCTCGTTTGTTTAACAAACAAATAGTCTTTTCCGACAAATTTAATGCCAAAGATTGCTCAGTAGTTTTAATCAACTGTTTATTAGTGATTTTATCAAACCAACCATAATCATCAATGGTTTTAATACTAATTTTTAGAATATTCCATTTATTTAACAAATCAAGGTTTTGAGGCATATCTACCTCTTCCAATCTAGTACTCTTAGTACTCGTTTCTCCATGAACCATGAAGACAAAGATCATATAATAATAATAATAATAATAATAATAATAATAATAATAATAATAATAATAATAATAATAAAATGATTCAGATTATATTAAATTCATGAATATATTAATCAAAATAAATATTATGAATTAATATAATTGGGTTAATTATTCTAATCAAATAAATATAAATTTAATAAAAGCCCGTTCCATAAAGCCCATATGCCATGTCACTTAAATCTGAGACTGGACGCTAGATCGAAATGAACCGAGTATCGAATCAGACCGAGATAGTTTGACCGAGTTATTGACCAGACGGGATGAACCATACCGAAATTATTGGGATGGAAACTCGGTTTCATTGCATCCCACTATATACCAAGATAGAAACGAGATAAATCATACCGGAATGGAACGGGATGGGATAAACGGGACGACACATATAGCTATTAAAAATATATTTTAGTCTTTTAGAGTTAAAAATACAAATATTATATTCTAAATTATTAAAATATGCATAAATGTTTTTCACATGGTTATAAAGTATTTACGTTTTGAAAATTTAAAATTACTTAAGAAGCAATGATTTAAGTTTATCGTATTTTATTTTTAAAAAATTTCAATAATAAGTCAATTTTAAAGATACCTTTTCTAAAATTTTCAATTTATACTAATTTTGTAAGTTAAGTTTTATTAAAATTACTTTTTTCTATGTTTTTTAATTTATGTTACTACCTCTGTCCCAATTTATGCGTCACTTTCCGTTTTTCGAGAGTCAAACAATTTAAGTTTAATGGGAAATTTGTGCATGGAATATTCAATCATTTTGAAATGAAATTTATATATTTGTAAACTACGTAAAAAGTACTATAAGTCACAATAATTGATAATTCAAAATATTTAAAGGATCTAAGAAAAATTTACGGTCACAGATAGACTTGTTTAAATATTGAAATCTGAAAAGTGACACATAAAATGGCATGGAGGGAGTATAAGTTTTTAAGATTTGAATTTTTTAAGTTTATATTAAATGTTTTAAGTTAAGTTATGACTTGTAATTTAAGTAACTTAAGTTTGATAATTTTTTTATTTAATTAGTTTTATAATTTAAAAGTTTATATTATTTGAAGTTTATGAGTTAAGTTTGTAATTTTAAAAAATTAAATGAACAAAAAAGAAATGCTAATAAAAGGATAAAACAATGAAAAACTGGTACAATTACAACTACTTCAATTTTTAAAGAAAGATTTCATGGATCGGACCGAAATCGGGATGAACTGGTATAATCTGATACCGATATATCAGTACCAAATCATGATACCGTCTCGTTCAGAGTACCGGTTCAATGTATCCCAGTCTTCCCTAAATACTATCGGACCGAAATAGTACCGATATAACCCGGTCTGATGCAAATCCTTACTCACTCATAAAGTCTGAAAAATACTCGACAACAATATTTATAGTTTGTAAAATAACTCAAAGAAATATAAAATATTGAAAGACTCCTCAACTCTATGACCCTGAAAACTTGTATCTGCATCATAATAAGATGCAGGTCGAATAATATCAGTACATTGAAAGTACGAACATGTAAGGAGAACTAAAAGCATAGATAATCGAGCTGACAAGACAAAGAGAAATAAAGCATAGATAACTGAATTGACAAGACCAAGAGAAATACTCACCTCAACTAATTTCCAATACAAAAGCAATAATAGGAGATGTAATGTTTAAAGAGTTACAAAAGAGAAGATATAAACTCCATGATATATAAAGATACAATAAAATACTTTTTACTCTTATTTGGGAGATTCTCTAACCGATAAACATCACTATGAGCTATGTGATGATACCACGTCCCATCCACACTGTTAGAACTATCCTATACCTTGCCAAGGTATAGATAACCTCAACTAAGTGGATCCACTAAGCTATGTTGGAAAGTAATAAGGAGTCATCTAAAAAGTATGATCTTTTACTCATATTGACTACATGGTTTATGAGGATTGTAAGTTGTCTGAACTCATCCCCATATCGGTGCTCAATACTACTCCCATTAATATATACTCATGCTCAAATGTGTAAAAAATATTCTTTCTCTGGTTTGAGATAATTGCTCAAACTATCCTCTTAAATGAGGTAACTACTCTGAAATGCCTGTGAACTCATAAACTCTTTTTCGAAATCAATGTTTCTCTTTTCTCAATGTAAGAATGATACATTTGGAAATACTTAGTTCCCTTAAACTTTACTCAAAATGTCTCTTTAAACTTTCCTCAAAAAATCAGTTCAAAACAAAAATATTGGCTTTAAAATATTCTTCAGATTTATAACTCAAAATAGAGTTCATGCTGAAATATAGACATGAACGAATCAACTCAAGGATCGCAATGACAATCTATGAAACTCAAAACTAAGAACTTGGAACTCAACGACATTACTCATCTCCAGAATACTCAATTTGTAGGGTTCATGCTGAAATATAAACAGGAACAAATCAACTCAAGAACCTCAATGCATAACATCTAGCAATTCAAAAATTAGGAATAGAGTTTGAAAAAGGATCAAAAACTCAAAATCAACTCAATAAAAGCTCTTTAACTTTTCTCTTAAACTCACTTTATTTTGGAATGTAAATTAATACATGTGATTAGAACATGTAGGATCTCTGCAGGATTAATGGAGCCTTTAGGAGTTGATACAAAGAGGAGAATGTAGTCACGATTCAAAGGAACACATTCGAAAAGAAGCACGAAAAGAAAAAGGACCAGGCGACCCTGACGCACTGGGTGGTGTGGGGTGCTAGGTCCTAAATTATAGAGAAAAAGTACTAGTGCTATGGGTGGTGCACTGTGCCAGCCTATACCCAAAAAATCGGACGAATTTTTCTTCTCAATTTAGGGTCCGAACTCATTTAAAATTGAATGATTCTTCCTAAACTCTTATTGATTCTCAAATCCAACACAAATTCATGGATTTTCTCATACAAACCTCCTCAAAACATGACTCTTATCAAAGATACACAACACAAAAGAATTCACAACCTCCATGGTTAAAAAATTAAACCAAAATCAAGAGCTATGCAAGGATCCTTTAGATAAAATGATTTTGCAAATAAATTAGATGTATGGCGTGAGGAAGAACAACTCCATAACTGTGGGAAGCCTTACATACGTAGAAAGAACAATGTTCTTGGCGAAAATCGATGGGATCTTAACGAACGCTAAAAACCTAACTCTTTCTCCTCTTGAACTCTTCTCTTATTTTTTTTTAAGTGTTTGGGAATGAAAAAGAATGGATTAGCATAATACTAGACCCTTAATTGGGTGAGGAAAAAGGTGCTAAGCCTAGTGGGAAAATGAAAAGACCAAATACCCTTTTCTAAAATGGATGACATGCCTTAAATAAAGAGGTTTCACTCAAGCAAGTAACTTTTTACTCTGAGATCAAAATTTAGCAAACTTGGCGGTACTTGAAAGAGGACCCAAAGACCTTCAAATTGTTAGTTCATGGGCCACCAAATTTGTAACATCCCAGATCTCAAAATGAAGAAAATCCTTGTTTTTAGAAAAACTAGTGCAAGTACCAACGGAACCACCAACGGACCATAGTTGGGGTTCCGTCATTAAGGTCCAAATTTTTATATTCTTTGATCCGACCCACGGTCGACCAGTAAAGTTTGTGGTTGGAACTAAGGACCGTCGGTGAGGGTCAATAGCCAATTAGAGGAAAAGTCTTTCTGGGTTAACTTCAAACGGTCATATCTTTAACACAAAATGAATTAGGGGGCCCATGACCTATCAAATGAAAGATAATTTAATCTTGTTCCCAACACAATCGAGTTTGCTAAAATCCAAGTTCGAAGTAAAAAATTATGCTTATTTTCGTGAAGCCCTATTGGGCAGAGCATGAACGATGACTCCTAACGACAGTTAGTAGGTCAAACGACGACCGGTTAGTTCTGTAGTAGATGGAACTTGCCAGTTTTAAGTAAGGGTCATTTTGGTCCTTTCCCCTGTGCAATGGGCACTTAAACTATGTCGTTTGATGCCTAAACTATGTTGTTTTACTTAGTTTAAGCCTGATAACCTAGTCAGACATACCTAGAACCCTCATTCTCCAAAAATCATCCAAATTAGAACAAACATAAGAGAAAGAGGCGCCAGTTTCCTTCAAGAACGAGCAACAATGTTCTCCAAGTTTTAGCCTCGAAATCAAAGGATTTCTCCGTACATTTCATCACTAGGTATGTGGGATTTCACTAGTGTGTTCCTTTCATCCACTAGGTCCTTAGAATTTGATTAGTTCCTTGATTCTTCATATCTTGTTTAGACATAGGATTTCTATCACTTTGGATATTTACTGTGATTTAGTTGTTATAGTATCCTAAATCGAAATAGCATGTTCTTGGAAATGTTGTTTAGTTCCTTGTATGAAACTCGAAACCCTAGTTTGCATAAAATCTCTTAGTTTATGAATTATACCGGCTAGGTCGGTCAAACAGATAATCATGCTCCAGATTTTGAATGTTACATTATCAGTATATAAATGTTGCATTCTCAGATTTCATGTCAGTATTTTAAGCTATTCAGTATTTCAATTACATTTGTGTTTGAGATTTCATGTCAGTATTTTGAGCTATTCAGTATATCAATTACATTTATGTTATATACTTATTCAGTTGGGAGTAGAATTAACACCGAGTTGGACTAGGGTTCAACATACCCTCATAGTTCCAGAACTAGGTGCCCCCATAGGAGTATAAGTCCCCTCTATTGGGCATCAGATGTAGTGATCACCAGACACAGAGTTAGCTTTGGGTCACTAGTGATCCTAGAACCCATGTTACGTAAAAGGTGTAGCCTCAGCGCGTGACATAATTCTTTATGTGCTAAATGATATGGTCGATTGAAATTAACTCAAAACTAGAAACTTATGGTGATTCGACTAGTTCATCTGAAATCTGAGATGTTACAGAAATCAACGACATAATTTTTGTCAAGGACTTCAATTCAAGTACTTAATGGAATAGTCAAGGTGTGCATAGACTAGCCCGAACACCAATTGCTTTTTCAAAAATTGAACTATTGAGAAAAGCTTAGATCTAACCTG
Source organism: Solanum bulbocastanum (assembly GCA_037074985.1). NCBI lineage: Eukaryota > Viridiplantae > Streptophyta > Magnoliopsida > Solanales > Solanaceae > Solanum > Solanum bulbocastanum. Next base: position 18,354,439 of record CM073599.1, read on the forward strand.
AGTTGATTTGTGGCTTGAGCAAAAATGGAAAAGATAGACGAATTGTTTGGTCTTTCTTATTCGATATCATTCAATTGTTTTTGCCCCCCCCCCCCACCCACCCACCCTTCCAACCCCCCTCTTTCATAGTTCTTGATGTAACAATGTTAGTTCAAAGAAATGAAGAATTTACCTTTAAAAAATCATTGATTATATATGCTAAATTCTACATTTCTTTGAACTAACATTGTATAACAAGAACTATAAAATAGGGCTCAAGTGATAGATCAACTCGGGTTAGGTCTAAGCTTTTCTCAAAAGTCCAATTTTGAAAAAACAATTAGTGTTTGGGCTAGTTATGCACACCTTGACTATTCCATCGAGTACCTGTTATATCTCCTCTTGAGTTAGGTCCAACTGACATATCTCTACCGACCTTACCCCTGATAGAGAGGTTGTTTCTGATAGACCTAGGAAAATTTCAAGAATAGAACAAGAAAAATTGTTTCCTTTGTAGCCACCCGAAGAAGAAAGGACTGATGTTTCAGTTTCCCTTCCCCTTCGTGGTTTTAGGCGCGGTAGAACTTAACCAAGATATATTTAGCATAAATAGATGAAAGGAGGGTCGAGATGGTAGCAATAAACCAGGAGTAAAGAGGAGTATTTTTAATTTATTACTGGAAATCAAAGATGAGGAGGGAAGGCTATTCAATGATGAGAAGATTGACAATATACTAATTCTATACTCATATGGAAGCAAGATATCCACTGGCCCTACAGTTATGCCGGCGCTTCTCTACCTGCAAGAATATCCAAAATACTTACCTTAGATGTTAGCTTATTGAACTCTTAAATTGTGTACTTTTAGCTTTCAAGGTAATCAATGAAAGCCTTGTAATGCCTCATCACAATTTTTTAGAGTGGCTACAAGTGCTAGCTGTTAAAATGAACTCATGTATGCACTCCATCTTTCCAATTTTTAACCATTCTCTAAATTTGTTATCAAGCTGATGCATTTCGGAACTTCCCTTAATGTCATAGGCTACACTATGATCCGAACAATCATCCATTCAATCCTTCAAGATGGGCTGTAAGTTGCAGCAATGCAATGTAATATCTCAAGATAAAATCACATTAACAGTTAAGTCACTACATAATGAATGCTTACACAGTAGGTATCTTCATTTTGTATGATCATGAAACCAAGCCTGGGCACTATCTTCCTTTTGTAGCCGGACACAGGTTTTGTCCTGGTGACAACTTGTCCAGGCTTGAAATTTCAGTTCTCTACCACTATTTTCTTCTCAACTATAGGTAAATGTGTTGTTGTGCACATTTGTATTATTCAAACATCCGCGTATACTAATGCAGACAATGTTTCTATTTTTACTTCATAGAGAAATATTAATAAATAAGATGAAAAAGAGCTCTAGCTTGTCAAGGAACTCATGCATGTTTAATCATTTGAAATCGAGATAAATAATGTTTTTGTGAGATGATAAATGAAATTTGATCATAGTTTTGACGTGCAGGCGTGAACGGCTTAATACAGTGAGCAAGGCACAATATTTTTCAATGATTACACATACATGACAATTGCCTAGCAAGAATTAGGAAGTTGTCTGCTGAAAATGTGTGAAGACTATTGATTCTTGGCACTTGAAAGTCACTATGGATCGATCATGTACATTACTTAATCGATGATTTTACAATGTGATGGTCTTTGATTTATATAATATGAAGAAATGATGTGATTTCCACCACGAATTATCTTGAATGCTTCACATGTATTTTCAGTAAAGATAGATACATCTATGTAATAGAGTGGTGTTGTTAGCTACTGTGTATTATCTTACGAGAATAGAGGATGGTGTTGATCAACCAGAAGAGGTATGCATAAAAGTATGTTCCTCCAGGAGGAATCCTATGGGGAAGTCACAAAAATGAATCCATTCATTTGGTGAGTAATTTCTCCATTGTAGAACTTTTAGCTTTCATTTGAGACTTTGTTTTACTTAGTTTAAGGAGCTTTCTAGTAGATTTTGAGCTAGGTTTTCAAATTTAAGCCTTCTGGATCATTGTAAAAACGTGGATTGTAATACCCAGATTATGGAGAGCGTAATTGATATTGATTTCTTCCTTTTTATGATGTGTGGCTAAAACCCCAATTCTTGGGGGTGTGATCATGTGATTATTTTCTCTAATTAGCCTATGGGTATTGTTGTTTACTAATTTACATGCTGATTTGAAGTGGGTTTAATTGATAGTTGTGTATTAACCAAGGAATTGTAGTTGCAAATGCAATTCTAACTTAGTGTTCTATGCTTTCTTAAGAAAGAGGCTTTAGAACTAAGGTTATTGATTGATGATTGTAGTGATTTGGTTGTTGTGGGTTCAACTCAAGAGAGTCAATGTTAACTAAATCCTACCTATCTAGCTCGAGAGAGTAGATAAATTGAGGTATTGGGATTCTTATAGTGTTGTGTTTGTCGAGGTTCAAGAGAACCCACTTTAATCGTAATAGTTGTTTGAGAGAAAGCTATTGCATCTATAGTTTAGCCTACCCACTAAGATTCAACAATTGTTAGTAAATTACAATTACCTATAAACCTTTAATCGATCACATCCCCAAATATCTCTTATCTACTTGATTACTCCCCTATTTTTCTAATTGTTGTAGTTGTTAATTGACAAACATAATCCCCCCCATCTGAATTCATTGTCAACCCCTTTGATTTATCTAAATGATTTCAATAATTTCTATTCCTACAATTGATTAGACCACACATAAAACTTCGTAACTGAATTCTAATTTGTATAACTCCATGTGGGATCGACCCCAACTCATTATTGGGTTTATATTAGATTGTGATTGCCTACACCTAGGATTGGATGAGGTGTAGTTGAGAGTTTATCAAAAATTATGCCTCTCCCAGGGAGTACTAGTGTTTAGAATTCTATTATTGAAGTTTAGATTGTTATCTTTTTGCGTTGTAATTGAATCGACTTACCTTGTTTTGTGTTGTTGTTGGTTGTTTATGAACAGAGGACGAGATGAGTATGTACGAAAGTAATAGTAGCTAACTTGGCCACCAAGATGACATCAAAAATCTGAATGATGTCAATGAACCAATTCAATTGGGTGGCGTAGGTGCTATACATTTACCTCATGTCGAGGGAAATATTGTCTTCCACATGACTAGTACGATGTTACAACTCTTGCAAATGAAAGGATTATTTGGAGGGTTAGCTCATGAGGATCCCAATGATCATATTCAAAACTTTGTGAACGTATGTGGTCTATTCGCATTCAAAAACATCTTACAAAAGTTAGTCTGTCTCTGATGGTTCCCTTTCTCTTTGATGGGGGAAGCAACCAAATGGTTAGCTGATCTACCGAGAGATTCAATTACCACTTGGGATGAACATACTGAGGCATTCCACATAAGGTTCTTTTCTCCTTCAAGGATGATTTCCTTGAGATATAATATTCAGGGCTTTAAACATTTAATAGGTGAGCAAATCCATGAGACGTGGATGAGATTTCAAAAGTTATTACTTCAAAGACTAACTCACGGGCTTCCAAACAATGTGTTGGTACAACACTTCTATCGGAGTCTAGACTTGGTGAACAAAGGTGTGGCTGATCAACATTTTCGAAGAGATATTATACAACAACCGTTCAAAATAACATCAAATCTCCTCGATGGTATGACAAAAATAAACACAGCATGGTACACTCGAGAGGATCAGGTGTCTCCTCTGACCTTTAGGATGACAAAGGAGCAGATAGAGAAAGACCAGGAGCGAGACCAAAATATGGCCAAAATGATGACCAAGTTGGATATTTTGTCGAAAAATGTGATGGGCAGTGAGTTGAAAAATGTGAATGATGCTGGTGTTAGTGGAGCAAACCCTGAGGATGCACACTTTAAGGATCTATATAATGAGGAAGTGAATTTTCTTGCAAATCAAGGAGGAGGTTTCCGTCTGAGTTATCCAAAGCTGGGGGGAATCAAGGTGTGAATAGAGAGTGGGATGATAGATGGAGAGATCGTGATAGGGAATGGCATGACCGTGGGACTAATTGGAAAGAACGATAGGGTGATAAGGAAAGATACGTTCCTCCCCACGAGCGTCAAAAGCCAAAGGAGCAAAGGTCTTCCACAGAGAGCTTTCGCACTATGCTTGCACGCATTCTTAATAAAGTGGAAGGGTCGTACAAAGTGCTTAGAGAAATGAAAGAGGACGTCTCCACACTAAATCAGACGATTATATCTCTAACAACTGCTGGAAACGCAAATGAGTCAAATCTCATCTCATTTGAACCCAAGGCCAAAATGGGGTCTACCAAATGATACCTTGGCTAACTCGAAAAATGAATTTTGAAAGCGTATCCACGTCGTGCCACGACATTAAATAAGGCGCTTCTTAGGAGGCAACCCAAGATTTTATGCTTTTATTACTATTGTTTGAATAACATTTGTTGAATGTGTAGGTTGAAAATTGGAAATTTTGGGAAAATAGGCAGTTAGGCGAGCAAAAGGTCCAGTCGGCGTCTCGCCGAATAAGTCAACTTGGACCGAAGTTTGAACAACCTAGCTTGCTAGAGGTTCTATAAAACTCAACATGCTAAAGTGCTACTCGGCTCATCGTCGAGTAGGTCGGCGACGTAAGTCATGGTCGCCGAGTAGCTCAAACTGAAGAGTCAAAAAGGCCAAACCGTTTTAAATTCATAGATCTCTCTCATTTTCATACTTTTCAACTTCCAAACTTTCACAACCGCATATCTTCTTACTCTCGTACTATTTTACTTGATATTTGTGTGGGATTGATAACTCGAAGAGGATTTTTGGATTCGTTGCTAGCCTAGCTTTTCAAATTCTCTACATCTAAGGTTGGCTTTATGAACCCCGTCATTACATTTTGGTGAAATCAAATACATGATCATTATGTGGTTGTTTTATGTGCATAATTATGATTTGTTAAATGTGTAATGTTAATGCATGTCTGTATTTAGTTTAAATTGATGTTAATTGGCCTTAAATTGTAAAATTATGCGTTTTTGCATGTTAAATCGTTGGGTTATATTGAATTTATTGTGTGACTAGTGGGGGTGAAGTCTGAGTAACCCCTAATTATGCCAATTGCTGGATTTTTCCCAATGATAGAGCAGTTGACATTATTCTTAAGGGAAAAAGACGTCAATAGGTCAATCTTGGCTAAATCAGGAGAAGTTTAAGTACCCCAGGGCATGGGTAGTATGGGTCTAAGCCTAATTACGTAAAATAATAGTTTAATTTTGTTTTCATGGATTACAGATTAGATTTTGAAGGTCGGGGTAAAAATCTACCAGGTTGCATTTTCATGGATTACGGATTAGATTTTGAAGGTCGAGTGGTTTGGCAATTTGCCAAAAAACCGCTCAATCACCTTTTAATTATCCCTTTTTTGTGCTTTGAATTATGTAATTTTTGTTGATGAGTTGAACTCACCGAGTTCACTCGATGACTCTTCAAAAGTCCCTTTTGATCGCCCTTCTGTGCCCCAAATTCCTAAACTTGTTCTATAACATTAGGCGGGCTACTTCTAGTTCACTGAATAGTGTCGGTGATCCGCCAAATGGACCTGGACATCACCGATCTCTGCTTAGTTATGAAATATTTTACTCTAGAACTTTCGGTGAGCCCGACTTGGCTCGCCAAGTAGGTTCGGTGACTCACCGAATGATTCAACAATCTTCTGCAACTATTACCCTTTGATTTTTTATGAACTAAGTTCAACGATTTCAACATTGTTTTTCAGGTATGGCTAGACCTAAAGTCGCAAGAAAAATCAACCTCCCCAAAAGTGGGGTAGAGGGATAGTCATTAATGAGGAGGCTATGGCCTCCCGGACCATGGTATCTAAACTTCCTCCTACATAGGGAAAGGGCAAGGGTAAAGGCCATGTATAACCCACACCAGCAGAAGGGAGCTCCGACAGTGAGGGTGTTTATGCCAATCACCTCACCACGTCTTAGAGTGAGGGCCACTCTAAGGGCAGTTCTCCGACCTTCATCTTTAAGCCAAAAGATGACCAACTCCTATAGGCTAGGAGAGGGGAGCTACGCTCCAAGTAAATGAATGATCCCTCTTGGATCCCAGTGCCTCCGACAACTCCCCTAGCTCAAGCTCTAGCTCAGGTAGTAGTACATGCCCTTCGCTAGTTCAGGATTCTCCACCCCGGTCACTCAACAGACTGAAATTTGAGGGTTTAAGGACCATTCTTAAAGAAAAGAGGTTATCTACTGATTGTGTGGTATACCAATACCCAGAAGTGTGGAGCACCTTGAAGATCCACAAGTTTGAGATATTCACAAAGCCCTGAGGCCCTTACATCCCTACATGGGTCCGGGAGTTGTACTCTACATATGGCGAGCTGGTGCCGAAAGGATAGAAAAAGGCCAGTGCATTTAAACAGTTGGATCATGTGATGGTTGGAGGATGAAGGTAAAGTGCAACAGCTTAGATATAAATTAAGAACTTGGTTCTATGATGAACTTCATGCACTATTATATAGAAAAACTTCAGAAGAAGATCTTCGAGGATTTGAAGGGTCGGCTAGCACCTCTGATTTCTGATGTGACTTTGAGATGGATTGTGGCTGGTGTGCTGATTGAGAAGAAGGACCTGAGTGTGGCTGCCATATATTGGTTTGGGTTTATTAGCAGCACTATTATGCCTTCGCAGAACGAGTCGGTCCTCCGGCATCCAAAGGCTGCGTGTTTGGGTTGTACCATGGATCGGGTGAAACGAAACTTAGGTATGCTCATTGAGCAAGAGATGGCCATGAGGTCCAAGCACAACCAAACCTCTCTTCCCTTTCTGGTGCTGATCACCAATTTGTGCAAGCGGGCCCGTGTCCCTAGAAATGATAAGATAGATGTGGTAGTGACCCCACTTCCTCTATTGACCTCTGATGTATCGAGGCCGAGTACATGAGGGATGAGGCCGACAGGAGGAGATTTGTACCAGTGGATACATTCCCGATAGTTGGTGCTGATATGTTGCTGACTGAGGCAATACTTCCTCCTTAGGCCAGTGACCCTATAGGTACATCTTATCCCTCTAGTTATGCACCTCCTAGTTCATCTGCTACACCCCCTACCACTATTATTGCTATTACTTCTACCTCCCCACCCCTTATCACCCAGACCATATTGTACAAGATGAGCTATCTATCTCATTCTGCTAATGTGCGTGCTTTTCGGGTAGAAGTCATTGTACCTGGGTTGATAGAGAGGGCAATTAATGCCGTCTTGGCCCCGATTAGAGATGATATGAGAGAGTATAGGGAGTTTATTGATGCCCACAGGTTTGCATTGGGTGCCCTTACAGTGATGTTAGAGGCTTGTGAGTAGGGTCTAGGTGATTTTTCTACTGTGATGGCCTTGAAGGCAAAAGTTGTTAGGCTGCATAAGGATTTAGACGAGCTGAAGTCCACGGACCTATTGATGTTGTTTTGTATAGTGGAGATTCCCAAGATCTCAAGTGCAGATGTCCCTTCCAGTTTAGAGATTCCTCTGGCTAATACGATTGGAGATGTTGATAGAGAGGACGCAACTATTGAGTTTGAGGTTGAGACTGATGAGGAGTTGGGTGTTTGTGATGCGGCTATGTACGATGATCTGAAGGACTTTGAGGGGTCCATGGTTTAGATGCCTTTTGAGGCATCACTCAAAAATACTTCGATGGTGGGCTCTAGTGGAGCCAAGGATGTTGTTGCATCGGGAACTAATGCCCAAGATGATGGAGTCACAATGATGTATACTTCACCCCAGGCTTAGTCTGACAGGAGGATTTTTGACTCCCTTTCTATTTTTTACCGTATTTTGTTTCTCTATTTCTTTGCATTTGAGGACAACTGCTAGACTAGTTTAGCGGGGTGAGGTATTTCTATACCTACCTTTTTTGGGTTATTTTGCAGATATTTACTTATTTTGTTTTGTGACTGTTGGATCTTATCTTGTTTTATATATATATATGGTTTTGATCCATTGTGTTTGTCCTTTTTTTGAATTACAAATGGTTTTGAACCAACTTTTAAAATTTACCACCTTTTGATGTGTTTAATTGTGGTTGTTCTCTTGCAATTTCAAGTGTCGGTTATGATCAATACTGATGACTTAAATAGTGCTTTGAATTGAACATGTGAGTGTGCGGATATGATGAGGCAAATTGAGTTACATAGATCATATATGAACTCCTAGCATCTCCTTGTGCCTAGCCGGCTTGTGAGTAGGGTCTAGGTGATTCTACTGTTGTGATGGCCTTGAAGGCCAAAGTTGCTAGGCTGCAGAAGGATTTAGACGAGTTGAAGTCCACGGACCTATCGATGTTGTTTTGTCTAGTGGATATTGTTCTTAGTGATACCTAGAACTCGCCCCGTTAGTCCAATTAATTGCTAGAAGCAAGCTATTGAAATGATCTTAGGAAAAATTTGTGAAGAGTGAACCAAAAATTGATATTATACCTCTTTGTCGCCACCTTGTGAGAGTGTGAACCTAGCTTGGAACCTTTTGAGCCTATCATTTTCTTTGGAAGAAACTTGAACACCTTTGACCTCTTTGTCCCATCACATATAACCTTCATGAAGTATTGGTTCGTTTGAATAGCCAACTTAGGCCAAAAACCTAAGTTGGGATGTAGTGAAAAAGAAGGAAAGTCAAGGAATGTGAAAATCCGCCTTTGAAGGATCATGATGAAAAAGATAGAACCCCTCCATGTAAAAAAAAAAAAAGAAAAAGAACTGAAAAGGAGATGAGTTTGTGAAATAAAGCTTGTGAAAGGAGCAAAATAAATGGGATATCCAATGAGTCATGCTTAAATGAATAATAGGGTGAATTGTGAACATCATAGAATGTGAAAGAGAAGGAGAAAAGTGATTTGCTGGCCATACTTCATGAATATAGAAGTCAATAAACCAAAATGATCATACATTTACACTTAGCCCCATTACAAGCCTTGAAAGACCTTTGTGATCTTGAGTGAGCTAAAAATAATATTGGTTGGAAAATAAGAGCAGGCCTATGGGTAGAGTCATGCATGTGTTCATCTTTGGGAGTGTGAGAGTTGTATTTGATTCCGAAATTATAATTTGTTGATAATCTTTGTGTGAGCATGGAATCATTCTTGGTGTGAGGGCATTTGAATGCTTTTGTGGAGCTTGATCTTGTATTTGAAGCAAGCATTGTGAGCTTGAGTTCTATTTGATGATGGTTACTCAAAATTTGAAACTTAGATTGCACAATTGAACATTGTATGCGTAATTTAAACCTCATGTGTGCATTCATGTTGAGTCTAGAGTAGTACTGTTTGTAGACATCCTTGTTGAACAGATTGATCTTAAGTTTTACTTGAGGACAAGCAAAAGTTTAAGTTGGGAGTGTTCATGAGTCTCAAATTTTGACTCATCTAGGGCTTGTTATTTATAGTTTTAGTGTCCTCGATGCCTAATTTATGCTCTAAATAGATGGTTAAATGTTGATTTGTAGCAATGAACACAAAGAACCAAGGCAAGGACATTACCGAGCAAAAAGGAGTGAAAAAGATGAAGAAGTTGAAGAAAGGCAGTCCTGGTGATCGCCAAGATCATTCGGCAAACCACCAAGTGGCTCTTTAGCTCGCCAAAAGTTCCAACATGCCAGCCTTAAGGAAAAAACCAACTTGGTGATGTAAATGGACAATCGGTGGACCGCCGAATGGATAAGCGACTTCGATCCTGATCGCTTAAAGTCACATAACTATGAGGTGAAAGATTTAAGGCAAACCGGGGATGGAATGGAACCATTAGTGCATCACCTACGAAGTCGGTAATGCTCGACTAGCCTCACCTAGTGATCCTGAAGGCCATAATTTGAGAACGTATAAATTGAATTTCAAAAGGCAGAAAATGGAATCAGTCATTTCTTGAATAATTTCTCCATTGTAGAACTTTGAGCTTTCATTTGAGACTTGTTTAACTTAGTTTAAGGAGTTTTGTAGTAAATATTGAGTTGGGTTTTCAATATTAAGAATTTTGGATCATTGTAAAGACATGGATTGCAATACCTAGATTATGGAGAACGTAATTGGTATTAATATATTCCTTTTTATGATGTGTGGCTAAAACCCCCATTCTTGGGGTATGATCATGTGATTTTTTTCTCTAATTAGCTTATGGGTATTGTTGTTTACTAATGTACATGCTGATTTGAAGTGGGTTTAATTGATAGTTGTGTATTAACCCATGAATTATAGTTGCGAATGCAATTCTAACTTAGTGTTCTAGGCTTGCTTAAGAAAGAGGTTTTAGAACTACGGTTATCGATTGATGATTGTACTGATTGGATTGTTGTGGGTTCAGCTCGAGAGAGTGAATCTTAACTCAATCCTACCTATCTAGCTCGAGAGTAGATAAATTGAGGTATTGGGCTTCTTATAGTGTTGTGTTTGTCGAGGTTCGAGAGAACCCACTTTAATCGTAATAGTTGTTTGAGAGAAAGCTATTGCATCTATAGTTTAGCCTATCCACTAAGATTCAGTAATTGTTAGTAAATTACAATTACCCATATACAGAAATGAGCCTTTAATCGATCACATCCCCAAGTATCTCTACTTGATTAATCCCCTGTTTTTCTAATTGTTGTAGTTGTTAATTGACAAACCTAATCCCCCATCTGATATTCGTTGTCAACCCCTTTGATTTATCTAAAGGATTTTGATAATTTCTATTCCTACAATTGATTAGACCACGTTTACAACATCCTAACTGAATTCTAATTTGTATCACTCCCTGTGGGATTGACCTCAACTCTTTGTTAGGTTTATACTAGATTGCGATCTACTACACCTAGTATTGGATGGGGTGTAGTTGAGCATTTATCAGCGCCCGCGGAGCATCCAAAAAGAATTTCTCCAAAATATTTATGAGGACCTCTATAATGATTTGGGAAACCTTCAGTTATACTCACACCATTTTTAATGCCTATTTCCACATTTACAAGCCCATTTTAAGTAATCACCCAATTCCCAATTTTTCGTGTGTATTAGCCTAAGGATCTGGCACCCCAGAGCACCCAAAAGTATTTTCTTAAAAAAATTTATAAGGACCTCTGTAATGAGTTGGAGAACCTCCATGTATACTTTCCCTATTTTTAACACTCATTTCTGCATTTATAAGCCCTTTTTTAGGAATCGCCCAAATTTTCCAATTTTTCGTGTGTGCTAACCCATGGATCTGGCGCTCGGAACACCCAAATAATTTTTTTTAAAAAACTTTATGAGGACCTCCATAATAAGTTGGGGAACCTTCACGTATATTCAAACATTTTTTTAAAGTCCATTTCCATATTTAATGGTTTTCTTTTAAGAATCGCTCAAATTTCCCAATTTTTCGTGCATATTAGCCCATGGATCAGGTGCTCGGGAGCACCAAAAATTGTTTTCTCAAAAAAACTTTATGAGTACCTATGTAATGAGTTAGGGAATCTTCTTACTCAGACCCTTAGTAACTCCCATTTCCACATTTACAAACCTTTTTTAGGAATCTCCCAAATTCCCCTATTTTTAATATGTATTAGCCCATTGCTCTGGCATTCTAGAACATCCAAATTTTTTTCTAACGAAACTTTATGAGGACCTACGTAATAAGTTGGGGAACCTTCATGTATACTCATAAAATCCTTTTTTAGGAATCGCTCAAATTCCATAATTTTTCGTGTGTATAATGCCCATGGATCTAGCACCCTAGAGCACCAAAAATAGTTTCCCAAAAAACTTGATGAGGACCTCGGTAATGATTTGGGGAACCTTCACATATACTCACACTTTAATGCCGATTTTTGCATTTACAAGCCCTTTTTTAGAGATTTCCCAAATTTCTCAATTTTTCGTGTGTATTTGCCCGTGGATCTGGCTCCCCAGAGCCACCAAAACTTTTTTTCTCAAAAAAATTTATGAGGACCTCCGTAATGAGTTGGGAATCTTTATGTATGCTCATACCATTTTTAACTCTCATTTCCCCATTTAAAAGCCCTTTATTAGGAATAGCCCAAATTTTTTGATTTTTTGTATGTATTAGCATATGGATCTGGCACCCTGGAGCACCCAAAAAAAGTTCTAAAAAAACTTTATTTAGACCTTCGTAATGAGTTAGAGAACCATCGCGTATAGTCCCACCATTTTTTAATGCACATTTCTGCATTTACAAGCCCTTTTTAAGGAATCGCGTAAATTCTCCAATTTTTCATGTGTATTAGCCCATGTATCTAGGCCCCTGAGCACCCAAAAAAATTTCTCAAAAAGTTTTATGAGGACCTATGTAATAAGTTGGGGAACCTTCACATGTACTCACACCATTTTTAATGCTCATTTTCGCATTTACATGTCCTTTTTTAGGAATCGCACAAATTCCTTGATTTTTCTTGTGTACTAACCAATGGATCTGGCACCTCGTGGCACCAAAAATATTTTTCAAAAAAATCTTTATGAATACCTCCTTAATGAGTTGGAAAACCTCCACATATACTCATACCATTTTAACACCCATTTCCTTATTTACAAGTTCTTTATTAAGAATCGCACAAATCCCTTAATTTTTCGTGTGTATTAGCCATGGATCTAGCACCCCGGAGTGCTCAAAATGTTTTTCTCAAAAAGTTCGATGAGGACATTCATAATAAGTTGGGGAACCTTCGCGTATACTCACACCATTTTTTAATGTCATTTTCGCATTTACTAGTCCTTTTTTAAAAATCACCTAAATTCCTTGATTTTTTATGTGTATTAGCCCATAGATCTAGCGCCTGGGGCACCTTAAATTTTTTTCTCAAGAAATTTATGAGGACCTCTGTAATAAGTTGTGCAAGTTTCACGTATACTGACACCATTTTAACACCCATTTCTGCATTTACAAGCCCTTTTTGAAGAATGTCCACTTTCCCATATTTTTCGTACATATTAGTCCATGGATCTAGCGCCCCAAAGCACACAAAAAAATTTTCTCAAAAAACTTGATGAGGACTTTCGTAATTAGTTGGGGAACCTTAACGTATACTCACACCAATTTTTTTAACGCCCATTTCAGCATTTACAAGCCCTTCTTTAAGAATCGCGCAAATTATCTGATTTATTGTGTGTGCCCATTGATCTAGCGCTCCGGAGCAACCAAAATATTTTTCTCAAAAAACTTGATGAGGACCTCCATAATGAGTTGGGGAACCTTCATGTATACTCACACCATTTTTAATGCATATTTTCGCATTTACAAACCTTTTTTAGTAATCGCCCAGATTCTCCGATTTTTTATGTGTATTAGCCCATGGATCTGGCGCCACTGAGCACCCAAAATTATTTTCTCAAAAAAACTTTATGAGGACCTCCGTAATGAGTTGGGGGAACCTTCAAGTATACTCACACCATTTTTAAAGCCCATTTCCAAATTTACAAGCCTTTTTTAAGAATAGCGCAAATTCTTTTATTTTTCGTGTGTATTAGCCCATGGATCTAGCACCCACTTAAAACTGTTTTCTCTAAAAGCTTGATGAGGACCTCCGTAATGAGTTGACCTTCACATATACTCACAATATTTTTAACGTCCATTTCCGCATTTATAAGCCCTATTTAGAAATCACCCAAATTTTCTAATTTTTCATGTGTATTAGCCCATGGATCTGGCACCCCGGAGTAGCCAACATTTTTTTTCTCAAAAAATTTATGAGGGTCTCTGTAATGAATTGGGGAACCTTCACATATACTCGCACCATTTTTGAACGCCCATTTCCCGATGTACAAGACCCTTTTTAAGAATCACTCAAATTTTCCGATTTTTCGTGTGTATTAGCCCATGGATCTAGCGCCCCAGAGCACCTAAAATTTTCTTCTCAAAAAACTTTATGAGGACCTCCATAATGAGTTGAGGAATCTTCATATATACTCACACCATTTTTAACTCCCATTTCCGCATTTACAGGCCCTTTTTAGGAGGACATTTGTGATGAGTTGGGAATAATTAATACGATATAGCGAATGAGTACAAGTGATACAAAGTAGTAACAATTGATACAATAGTATAATGAATACAAGTAATGCATACTAGTAATAATTGATTGAACAAATGAATACAAGTACAGTTGAAACAAATGAATATAAATGGTACATGTAACAATTGAGTAGTAATCAACTATTAATTGTAATTAGTAAGCATTAGCTAAGCATGGTAAATATCGTATAAACTGTTGTGTCTTGCGAAATTTCTTTGTTTTTATACCCATAACGGGTTGGGTTGGGCTAACTGAATTTAGCTATAGTAGAGTGAGAACATATCTAGTATGTAGGCACATGGATGAATAATTTCACAAGAAAAAATGGGTGGGCTAGTGGTTCTTTGGATTGATATTGCATGTATAAAATTAAAAAAAAAGGAAAATTACGCGGTTAAGCAAACTTATACTATTTAATTACTTATCATAGCTATATTTTTCTATAATTACAATTTACAAATAGCATTAACCATTAATTACATGAGCTGACTTCGAGTTGTATAATTAGTCACGTTTGTATATGTATAATTCGCAACTAACAATTTTTTTTTTGATTTGTATTTGTATACGATGGTTTGTATTTGTATATGACGATTTCTTTTGGTTTTTCAGTTTTGTCATTATATACATTCAATCTTTTTGTGTATAACTTTTTAAAGTTTGTATAAACGTTTAATTTTCAAATTTTGTATAATATAATTTGTATAATGTAATATGTATAATATATTTTGTATAATTGTTTAAAGTTCATATGTTTATGTTTGTATCAATTTGTTATTTCGAGTTTTATTCTATTTGTGTAATTCTAGACTTTATATTACTCAATTATACAAAAACACGTGAATTATACAAACGTACCTGCGAATTATACAAATTATTGTCCTCTCTCGCTCGCCTCTCTCCTCCCTCTCCCAATCTCGTTCGTCTCTCTCCTCCCTCTCCGAATATACAAATACATATGTATAATATACAATTATCTAACCAATATACATATACAATTCACCTCTCTCCCAATCTCTGCCCTCTCTCGCTTGCCTCTCTCCTCCCTCTCCCAGTCTCGCTCGCCACTCTCCTCCCTATAACATGTAGCTACGAATTATAATTAGCAAACTATAGCTATGAGATGGATTTTAACAATTGTTGTAGTGACATGGTTAACTCTTCTAATGAGGTCCGATAAATATATTAGTTATTGTTCACGTGCTTTTTTAGAAGCTTTAATTTTTTTTGTTGCATCCTTTTGGGTAAATATTTTGAGGTTCTATATGTGTTTCTTGTTTAAACTCATAATTTTTTGTTATTAAACTGACATACATTTGTGTTTTTGCAACTTAAGAATTTGAAAATGAAGAATTTATCGTTCAAAAAAAGTAAAGAAGCAAGTTAAAGTTTCCGAGGATTTTGGTAGGGGTGGTTTAAAGATTATATATTAGGTATATACAGTGGCGGAGCCAGGAATTCTATTAAGGGGGTTCAAAAAAAAAAATTAAACATGCTAATATTATCACTTAATCTCACTTAAGCGAAATCTTGAACCCCTCAACCGTTGGGCTACTCCTTTAATATATATTTAGGTGGTTCAATTTTAAATATATACATGTATAGAAAAAATCGATCTCATATATATAGTGTAATTTTTTTATCGAAGGGGTCGGATCCCCTGGGAGCATTGTACATCCGCCACTGGGTATAGATGTTGCAAATTTCCTCAGTTGATTAAAGTTGATGCCATACAACTTTGAAATTGTATTTATCTTTCTTTAGTTTTTTTTTATTAATGATGATTTTTATATCAAATATCAATTCAATTATTTAATATTTTTTGGATGTGTGTGAAATTATTATTATTATTATTATTATTATTATTATAAGTTGAGCTGTAAAATATTTATATAATAACAAATGAAAATGTGGTCTTTGAAAACCTTTCATGATTAGCGCATCTAATATTTAAATTACCATTAGCGATGGGGAATTATGGACATTTAAACTGTTGGTGTCAAAACTGACATACAATTAACGAAAGGAATTTTTGTCATTAAAAATACTTGAAATAGTTAGATATTAGTTGTTGCTAATGATTTTTAACGACCGGACTGATTAATTAGCGTAGGAAAAATACATTCGTTATTAAAGAATATATAATGACTGATTATATGTTGTCGTTAAAAGTTCGTTAACGATCGGACAAAAATCTGTCGTTAAACTTTTAACATCAGAACTTTTAACGACGGACGATGACCGAATTGGTTCATGCCGTTAATGACCTTTAGCAACCGAATTTGGACTTTTCACAACCAAGTGTCCCCTGACTAAAGGTCATTTTTCTTGTATTAACAGAGGAGTACTCTCTTTGAATGTGTTGAGCCTAGTGGGCTATTTTCTATAGCTTGGTACATTCATTAAACATCGCATACCCACTCACCCGTTGTTTCCAAGTAGAGATCAATCACGAGGTCCTTAAAGCTATGGTGCTTCATCACCACATTTAACAGTCTAAATGGCCTTTTAAACTGAATCTAAACAGTGCATGTACTCACTACAATAGGTGTATGATCAGAACATCCTGCGTCTACAAAATCAGCCTCATTATCCCCATACTTAAGAATCCATGAAACATAACCAAAACAGGCTTAGTCAAAGTGGGTATAAATTCTAGTAGCTATATCCTTCTTATTACACCAAGTGAAGTGTCTTCCTCTTCGTAGTAGCTATCATCAACACAAGATTGGAAGTCCACTGTTTCCTGGGCTTCACAAGTTCACCATTGAGTCTATCTTCATGAGACAATATGGCATTGAAATCACCCAATATCAACCATGGTTTACTACTATTTAGAGTAAGACCCCTAAGAGAGTCCCACAACCTCATTCTAGCATTTGGGGTATCAAAGTCATAAACTATAGTGATTAAACAAGAGAAATTAGAGTCTCTGCCTAGTACTTTATAGTGCACCAGTTGAGCAGTACTAAACGAAACAATTACCTCCACTCTGATGTGCTGCCAAATAATCTATATCCTCCCATTAAGTATAGTAGGGTAATAACATAAACCTTCCAATCTTGTCCCAATTCAATCTTAATTCTCTCAACTTTGTGATCTTGAATCTTTGTTTCTACACACCCCATAAAGTTCATTCTTTAATTCAGCAGAAAAATTGTCAACTCCTCCTGCTTATAGGGTTGATTCAGCCATCTAATACTCCAGGAACTGATAATCATGTTATATTGGGAGGTTCATGTGTTTTAGCCCTATGTGTCCCTTAGTCTGAGTCATTTTGATGGTCTTCTAAGGGAGTAAACTTGTTGGAGGTTTGAGGTTCAACATTATCCTCATTAGTGGTAGTTGAGTACCCCTAGCTTTGGATTGACTATTTGGAAATGAGTGGATTTCTCTTCATTGACATTCGCTTATTGTTGTCCTCCTTTTCCTTCCCCTTTGCTGGGTGCTTAGCAGGCCAAGCTTTTCATACATGTGGAGGAGGTCATCTTCTCCGTGCTAGATGTTTAACTGGTTGAACTGGCTTGCCCTGCTTACATTCACCTTCCTTATTTTCCATCTTCATAGAGGTATGACAAAACTGTGGTGTCCACTCATACTTAATCGCTTGAGTGATCAAAGTAGTCTTTTCAATATACAGCTCTTGTGGCAGCTACTGAGTTATATCAGTCAATATCAAAACTCGAGCAAGCGAGACCCTCTCAATTTTTGCGGTCAATCTATCAACACATACAAGCTTGCTAATGTAGCTAGCAATACGACCTAGATTTTCTTCAGCCCAATAGTAAAGTGGGAGTCTTGGGAACATCACATACAGTGGGATAAACCTAAGCATCTTAGGCTGGAACTGGAAGTCCTTCACCCAGTTTTTCAACACCATTGGGTGATTGTTGCAAGTATAAGGTCCCCCTAAAGTACACGATCTCTATCCTCATGTGTCTCATATAAAGTGGAGAAATATACTTATCATGTAGATACACACGTGGAATAGTCACAAAATGTAAAATTAAATACTTTTAGGATCTTGAACATGATAATCTTACATAGATATCATTAGGGGCATATACCTGATGCGGAAGACATCATCACAGAGAGAAGCGAAAGCGTTAGTCGTAAATTGATTTCTACCTCCTTGCCCTAACTTTATGTTACCACAACCGTCAACGATAGAATTAATGTAGAGAATATGTGATAACCCTAATGGGTGGAGGGAGGACCAATTTATAGAGATTATGACTTAATCTGGTACGTCCATCAAGTAACCAATGTACGAACAAGATCTATTTCTTATTAAATATTATTTATGGTATTACTTGGATTACAAGTAAACTTGGGTCATAAGTAAGAAATAATTAATAATAATTCTTACATTCTCCCACTTGTCCCAATGACCGTATATAACATTAATATTTAATAAACATTAGTTGCGCATACAATAAATCTCTTTTATAATGTCCATCATACATACCACAATATAACAAACTACTAATTCGAGTTATGGCGGTTGTACATAATTTTTAAGCAACATACTTCCTTCCATATACTACTACATTAGCAATTTATCATACTAGGTTCATAAGCTATAAAAACATATAACATTACGGTCCACAATAATGTCTCATAGAGACTTATTTTGTAATATCTCAAAACAATAATGTGTACACCATTATGAGAAACAAGAAATTCATTAATGTATATCAGAAACATATAATTTGAGCTCAGAGTGTAAAAACATCATAAAGCATCAATCATAAGTACAACCAAGACCCATTCTTTGAACATGTTCTTTAAATGTCTTGGGTAGTAAGCCTTTTGTTAACGGATCTGTAATCATGAGATCAGTTCTAATATTCTCAAGTAACACTCTTTGTTTCTGAACTTCTTCTTTGACAGTAAAGTACTTTAATTCCATATGTTTGACACATTTGGAGTACTTATCGTTCTTGGAGAAGAATACTATTACAGCATTATCATAATAAACTTTTAGCGGCTTGGTAATAGTGTCGACAACCCCAAGTCCTGAAATAAAGCTCTGCAACCATAATGCATGAATTTTGACTTCATAATGTGCCACAACTTTCTTTGCAGTTTTTCAGTGATCAATTCCAGGATTACTTTGATATCTTCCTAGCATTCCGACCACAAAACTAATATCCGGTCTTATTGCAAGTTTGAACATACATCAAACTTCCAACACAAGAAGATTAAGGAATTGAGTTCATTTCCTTTTCGTTCTACATCATTCTTTGGGCATTGCATGAGATTAAATTTGTCCCTTTTTTTTTAACAAGAACTATTCCTGCTGAACAATTGTTCATATTAAATCTCTATAGAACTCTTTCGATATAACCTTTTTGAGCTAGTCCCAATAATCCTTATGATATATCACGGAATATTTCTATCCCTATCACATAGGATGCCTCACCCATATCTTTCATTTCAAAGTTATAGAGAGAAAGTCTATCGTCTCACGCATTATGTCTAAATCATTAGAAGCAAGTAAAACGTCATCAACATATAACACTAAAATATAAACTAACTCCTACTAATCTTTTGGTATATGCACTGATCAACGGTAATTTCCTTAAATCCAAAAGATGTTATAGTATCATTACACTTTATATACCATTGTCGTGAGGCTTGTTTGAATCCATAAATTGACTTCTTTAGTTTACACACCATATGATCTTTTCCTTTAATTTTGAAACCCTCTGGTTGGTCCATATAAACATCCTCCTCGAGGTCTCCATTAAGAAAGACAGTTTTCACATCCATTTGATGGAACTCTAAATGATAATGAGCTACCAAAGCCAAAACAATTCTTAATGAGTCTTTCTTTGAGACCGATGAAAAGGTGTCTTTATAATCAATGCCTCCTTTTTTGAGTGTATCACTTGGCAACAAGTCTGGCTTTATATCGTTCAATATTACAATTAGAATCGCGTTTGGTCTTGAAGACCCATCTACATCCGATTCTTTTAGAACTTTCTGGTAATTGAACAAGATCCCAAACTTTGTTGTGTTCCATGGATTTTAACTCTTCATTCATGGCATTAATCCATTTATCAGACTCAGTGCTTTCTATGGCTTATGAAAATGAAACCGGATATTTATTAATTCCATTGTCAAAATCTGACTCTTGCAAATAAATCACATAATCATCTGAAATGACCGATTTTCTTTCTCTTTGAGATTTTCTTAATGGCACTATTTGTGGTTCATTTACGTCAGATATTTGCGAGTTAGTTCCTTCTTGAAGTGTTTCACCCAAATGTTGTTCAACATTGTTAAAGTGTTCTTCAACAAGAGGAACAATATTTGTGATTAGTGCGGAAGTAGGTACATTCATGGGCAATGAAATATTTACCCTTACCTCATTAATTTTCAGACTTTGTTGTTCAACACTCTCACTAACTTCACCATTCTCAATGAATTTTGCATTATCGATTTCAATAATTCTCGAACTATGATTTGGACAGTAAAGCATATACCCTTTAGATTTCTCTGGATAACCAATAAAATAACCACTTACCGTTCAAGAATCTAATTTCTTTTCATGTGGATTATAAATTCTAGCTTCTGCTTGACAACCCCAAACATGCAGGTGTCTTAAACTAGGTTTCCTTCCCGTCCATAGTTCAAAAGGGGTCTTTGGAACTGCCTTACTAGGAATCCTGTTTAATAAATATACAGCAATTTAAGAGCATACATCCACAATGATTTGGGTAATAAGGAATGACTCATCATACTTCTAACCATATCCATAAGTGTTCGATTACGCCTTTCTGCAACACCATTTTGTTGAGGTGTTCCTGGCATAGTATACTGTGCACATATGTCATGTTTATCAATGAATTTCGCAAATGGACGTGGACATTGTCCTGATTCGTTATACTTTCCATAATATTCACCACCTTTATCTGACCTAATGATTTTCACTTTTATCTAATTGTCTTTCAACCTCATTAACGTACACTTTGAGAGCGTCCACTACTTGAGATTTTTCTTTCAACAAATATCTAAATCAATAATGTGAAAAATCATCAATAAAGGTGATAAAATATTTTTCTCCACCAAAAGATGGAACATCAAAGGGTCCGCAAATATCAATGTGTATAATTACAAGAAGTTGAGTGCTTCTTGTGGCACCTTTCTTGGTATGCTTGGTTTGCTTTCCTTTAATGCAATCCAAACAATATATCAAGATCAATAAAATTAAGATTCGGAAGAATCTCATTGTTTACTAATCTTTTTAATCCTTCTTTGGATATATGACCCAAACATTTATGCCACAAATAAGCAGAACTTTCATTTAGTGAAAGTGTCATTCCTTTCTATAGAAACGACACACATCGGCCTTGAGTTCCTTATGAGCATTCTATGGAACTTTAGCAGGTGTTTTTTTTTATTTCTTAAACTTGTTGGCCTTCACTTTAAGTCCTTTATCATCTCCTTGACTCATGAGGTTAATGGAATGACCTCCTTAATTCTTAAGTCTTGACTCCTTTTGAGCAAGCATACTGGACAATTCACTAATATCCCATTTATCCTTAATAGTGTTATAGTCATTTGGAATGGTCCATACTCAAGAGGCAATGAGTTCAGAATAAACTGAACCAAGAAGGTGTCATCCACTTTCATCCCCAAGGTCGAAAGTCTTACTGCAATGTTAGTCATCTTGATAATATAATTTTGCATACTGCGCGACCCATCAAACTTCATGATCGTGAGTTCGTCATTAGTGTACCAGCGAGAGACTTATCAGCAGAACGAAAATGTTTTTCCACAAACTTCAGGTATTCCTTGACACTTTATGTTTGTGAAATAGTACTCTTAATGTTGTTAGCAAATATCATTCGCATGAACATAAGACTCAATCTGTTAGAGCGCTCCCATGATTTATGGAAAAACTTCTCATTCTCACTACTCTTATAAGTAATCACAATAGGTTTATCACTCAGTAGAGCCAAGTCAAGGCCATCACAGCTAAGTGGAACTAGACTTGTTTATGCCATTTGGAGAAGTTCAATCCATTGAACCCAATAACAGACAAAGCATGTGAATGAAGAGGAATAACTGCAAATAGATATACATGCTCACAAATAAAATATAATGTGAACAGTAAAACGATAAAAGTACATCGTAATTCTCCTTTGGGTAGATATTACGACACACTATCATAATTTAAATGTCATTTTTTAAATCTTTAATAGGCAATTAAATATATTTAACCAAACATATACGACATCTTTGGATATACAATATATGTTTGACTGGAAATATTAATTTACCTTATAATGTTCACTATTTGTGGAATGATTAATTCACCTTTGGGTAAATTCTTAAGCTTAAGCAATAGTGAAAGTCAATTTATCTATTTATTTTTCAATATATAGGCATTTAATTAACTTTCATAGATAAATGACAATTTTATGAATGCATATTTTTCTTAACCATACTAGTTTGACCACTTTGATGACTAACAAACTATATGAATACAAATGCACACATAATATCATAAAATTTTGTGCATGTGAATAATTTTATACGTTTTTAGTTTTGCCACTTTAGTGACTACAAACTATAGAAACATAATACATACATCAAGTGCTCATAAATATGATATGTGTAGACATTAATTTATCTAGTTTGGCCACTTTGGTGACTAACAAACTATAGAAACATAATATATACATCAAGTGATCATAAATATGATATGTGTAGACGTTAGTTTATCTAGTTTGATCATTTTGGTGACTAACAAACTATAGAAACATAATACATATATCAAGTGATCATAAATATGATATGTGTAGACGCTAATTTATCTAGTTTGGCCACTTTGGTGACTAACAAACTATAGAAACATAATACATACATCAAGTGATCATGAATATGATATGTGTAGATGTTAATTTATCTAGTTTGGCCACTTTGGTGACTAACAAACTATTTTGCACTAAGTACACATATATTATTTATTGCTTAGCATAACAATCACTTTAATTTATTGGACAATTTAAAACAAAGCATAATTATTGCATTATGGAAATATTAACTTAAGAGTCCAAACGCCTTAAATAGTCTAGCACAAAATTACACTACTATGAAAGGATTTAACAATAACTTTAAACATAATTTTAATTGGTCAAACTATAGATGGTAGCCACAATATATTCATTAAACGATCAAGATGACATTGTACATGAACTTTGACCAAATATATCTAATTTATAGAATATTCTATTCTATTTAAATTAGTCAACCAAACTGAATGACTAAAAATAAATTAAGGCATACAAACTACTCTACTTTAGTTAACACGGTCAAAGTTGTGTTAATTTTTTTTTTAATATTATTATATCTTCTATAATTTTGTTAGAACAAGCATATTTAAAAGATCTACATGAGGAATAGATCAGAGACTTTTATGGCTTAAACAAAACCTTTCCACGTACAAAGGCTTAAGACACTAATTCGTTCACATTCTCGTGTCAACATTCCATTGCGTTACATAGTAATTATTTTCATATATATATAAGATTATCCGTTCAAACAATCTAGGCTCGGATGCCACATGTAAAATTAAATACTTTTAGGATCTTGAACATGATAATCTTACATAGATATCATTAGGGGCACATACCTAATGCGGAAGACATCATCACAGAGAGAAGTGAAAGCATTAGTCGTAAATTGGTTTCTACCTCCTTGATCTAACTTTATGTTACCACAACCGTCAACGATAGAATTAATGTAGAGAATATGTGGTAACCCTAATGGGTGGAGAGAGGACCAATTTATAGAGGTTATGACTTAATCTGGTACGTCCATCAAGTAACCAATGTACGGACAAGATCTATTCCTTATTAAATATTATTTATGGTATTACTTGGATTACAAGTAAACTTGGGTCATAAGTAAGAAATAATTAATAATAATTCTTACACAAAATTCCAAACACCATAGAAGAATAACAACATATCTTTGAAGGCAGGGGAATCACCGATAAAATCCCTATAAGGGCATTTTTCAATTTATTACACACCACTTCTACCTCAATAGGATTAACCTTCACTATCGTCTGTCCATTTTTCACAATTGGATGGTCATATTGGAGACCCATACCATTTTGAATTTGTCATTGCCCCGCACTACTTTATGTCATTGTCGTAGATCTGATCAACTTGAGAGTTTTGGGTACTGTGAGACCCTACTAAAAAGGTAAGCTTCCTAGCGTGAGTATCCTCCAGCACCTCTTCATCTTAATCAGACTTCAGATAATCCTCCTCTACAATGGGTAATACTATTGAATGGATGCTTTCACAAGGTAGCCATCTTCATAGCTTCATTGAGGCTAGGGTATGTGGAAAACCAAAATCGTTCTCGATGTTTACATTCCTACTTTATTCAAATAGGGTGAAACGTCGAAGTGATTCAAAAAATGATCAATTAAATTAATTTTAAAAGAATTTTAAGAAATAAAAAACTTTTAAAGGAGTCGCTACCTAATTTTAGGATAAAAATAGGAAGTCATTTAAGTAATCTACAAAACCATTAAATTCTAGGTAAGGAATTCAAGTTATTCTGAAAGGAAAGTGCCTAGAAGGTGCTAGACATCCTTCGAAATCCACAACTGTGGGTCCTACCTGAATTCATATTTTCAAATTGAGGAGGAGATAAAATAACATGCAAGTAAGACAAACATGCAATATACACAAGTAATAAAAAAAACAATAATATCAAAAACGGCCTAAGGTTTGCCTAACATCGATAGTATACACAATAATGAATAAAGAATATAATTCAAACTTCATTTCAATAGCTTCAATGAGAAGTAACTCCGGGTACCTGTAAAAACACTTAGTAAAAGTGTTAATACTAAATAAATATGAATAAAAATAAATGAAATAAATAACAACTTAAAATAAAAATCTGTCTTATATACATGGGAGCCTTGAAAATTGACGGTAATTTCTTTATCGGCCAATTTCAACATACAAAATATAAAAATTTAAACTAAATTTCTGTCTTTTAAAATGAAACGGCCTCAAAAACCGATAGAGAGATTTTTTTACTGGCCAATTTTCACTCAAACAACAAAAAATAATATATTGAAAAAGAACAAACAACAAAAGGTAGCCACATGCAATTAACAATACAAGATTTGCTGATATCTTCTTAAACGGGGAATGAAATCAATCCAAATAAATTAATTAGGGATACCTACATGTGAGTCAATCTAAATTTATTGGAAAATGGAAAAATAATAAAATATATATAAAAAAAAAACATCACATACATTCATGTATCTAAAATGTAAAAATTACAATTAACTTAAACGAATAAACAACACATTATTTTCAGAACATAAAATGGAAAAACTAATATCATGAAACAGTGAAGTCAAGCGAGAAACAAACAATAAGAAAATCAACAAAATTAAACAATGATAGTAACAGATAATCACCGGAAGTAGGCTTAAACAAAAGCAATGAAATCAAACTATAATAAACATAATCAACCAAATACCGTCACGACCCAACCCACCGGGTCGTGCGGGCACCCACTCTAACATCGAAGTAGAAGAACCAGTAAAAACATGCGGAAATTTTAAGAAAACAAGAATAAATATAACACTATGATTTTATAAATAACGCCTTTAGGCACACTATTAGTCAAACTTGCAAGGTAATTTAAATAGCTCCCAATGGATTTAGTCTAAACAGGTACAAGAGCTACTAAAAGTACAACTGGACAAGATAAATAAAAGACAAAGCTGCTACCATGTGGAAGAAAAAATAAAAGTTGCTGGAGATTTTCTTCGTCTTCACCTAATGAAACGCTACCAATCCTCCATCCAGACTATGTCAAAAGACATAGCAAGAGTAGTGTCAGTACAAAACACATGTACTAGTAGACATCATCGGTCAACGTGATGCCCACCACATAACATAAGAAACCAACTAGTAAGATCAAGGAATAAACCACTTGCTTCTCCACCTTCACCCCTTTCATTGAAATACCTCCAATCACACTAGCATTCTAATTACTAACCCCTTTTTAATCAACCCACTATAAATCGTCATACACGGGTCCACTAAGTACAACACAAACAAACCAATACAATACTTCACTCACAAACGTACATCAAGCATGTACAATATTGTCAACAAGTACACGAACAACGAATAACTCACATTTATATCACATCATTGGTCCTCTCATGGAACCCAAACTCAAACAGTTAGCATGCCGGAACGTGACAACCGATCCCAAATTAGTGTGCCGAAATGTGGAAGCCGATCCCATGTTTATGTCGGAACGCGACAATCTGATCCAAGTTAGTTATACCGAAACGTGGCAATCTGATCCCATTTACACGCCACAATCACAAACATCAGTACATCATCAAGATCATACTTTTAATTCATGATTTCTTGGCAATGATAATTCATCTTTTTCATCTACAACAAGTGTGATCAACATTGCAACATTCATACATATTCAAGGATCATAATGAAGCAAGAATAAGCATACATCACATAATCATAGAATTACAACCATCACCTATGAATTCAGAGGCAAAAGGGTCTGGAGAGGGACCGTCTGATGGCCCGGATGTGGAAGACTATTAAGACCATCTTTTCTTGTGTTGCCCTTGACAGGGAGATCCCCCAACTTGATCCAGACGACTATAGGGAGTCCTTATGCTGAATGAGGCCTGGGCTGGCGAGAAGCCCCTAGAAGACCTTGCCTCTGACACCGACACTTCTCATTCTCAGGGTTCCTGATCTGAATTTTTATTTCGCCCTTCATGGGCTTGTAAATTTTAGACAACTCGTTTTTATCTTTCGACCTTCTATGTTTTTGTAGCACATGGATACTTGATTTCCTGTTTTTCCGTAGCAAAAGGTGAATCTTTAAGTTTTTATAAACCATTCTTGATTGTTGAACACTGGAAAGATTGTAGGGATTTGATCGGATCCCATTTGGGGTCAAAAAAATATATTGAGGGAAAACAAGGGAGGCTGAGTGAGGTTCTTCCTTGCCTTATCCCACTTTGGCGGAGAAATTTCCGCTGTGGCGGGAAAAATCTCACCCCAGAGGCTCTAACGGGACCAGAACCCAAGTCAATAATTTTTGGTTTCTTTCTCACTCTTCTATGTTTTTCCCGAGGCTCCTATTTTATTAGGCCATCAAATTTAAAACTCCAGCTATGATATACGAACCAGCTTAACCAACAATCTAGGATAAAACTCCAATCTAGGAAAATCATTAACTAATCTGAATCAGTCTTAACGACACGGTACCCCACTAGTTCTCATTAATTCAATGTTACACCTACACATCCCTAGGATACACCCAAACATTACAACTTGCATAATTTACACAAATTAGCCAACACATTGTGCATACTGAAGGTTCAAGTACAAATTTATAATCCATGAATTCATATCCTTACACTTTAACAGGTTCACTTTCACATTCACCGTTAATTAAATTTAGACACACAACACCGTGCCCTAAATCATGCCATATGCATCCACTATAACACCTCCACATCATCAGAAAATCAGACTCCCAAGACTATTTCCACATGCACAGTTATTTCACTCAACACGGAGTAACCAAATTACAATTAATTCAAACAACGAGAAATACACAATCACAGTTATAATCACACATCACAACAGTTTCACTTTATAGATTAGTTCGTCACATAGATGGCCATTGCTGGTTATCTATGCCTTATACGACCCTTAAGGACAGATACCAATTGTAACCTTCTCCGTTCCAATTAACTTGTTGGTGTACTTTCGTTGAGGTACCAATTAGAATCGGGAGATACCAATTGGACTCAACTCATACCTCACGCGATACTTCGCATGATAGGAGAGAATAAGTGGAACGAATTCTTAGAATGCTTCCTAGCCTCTTGTAGATTAAATGTGGATGTCAACACATCAATCCACAGGAGCCTAGTTTGCATTTTTCTCTTGTACGCGGAGACCAGTAACCTAGGCTCTGTTACCAATTTTCACGACCCAATCCACCGGGCCGTGCAGGCACCCACTCTAACACCAAAGTAGGAGAAAACTCATATCCCAATAATAAAAACATGCGGATATTTTAAGAAAACAAGAATAAATATAACACTATGATTTTATAAATAATGCCTTTAAGCACACTATTAGGTAAACTTGCAAGGTAATTTAAACAACTCCCAATGGATCTAGTCTAAACAGGTACAAGAGCTACTAAAAGTACAACTGGACAAGATAAATAAAAGACACCATGCGGAAGGAAAAATAGAAGCTGCTGGAGATTTTCTTCGTCTTCACCTAATGAAACGTCACCAATCATGTATCTAGACTATGTCAAAAGACATAGCAAGAGTAGTATCAGTACAAAACACACGAACTAGTAGACATCATCAGTCAACCCGATGCCCACCACATAACATAAGAAACCAACTAATAAGATCAAGGAATAAACCACTCGCTTCTCCACCTTCACCCCTTTCATTGAAATACCTCCAATCACACTAGCATTCTAATTACTAACCCCTTTTTAATCAACCCACTATAAATCGTCATACACGGGTCCACTAAGTACAACACAAACAAACCGATACAATACTTTACTCAGAAACGTACATCAAGCATGTACAATATTGTCAACAAGTACACGAACAACGAATTACTCACATTTATATCACATCATTGGTCCTCTCACGGAACCTAAACTCAAACAGTTAGCATGCCAGAACGTGGCAATCGATCCCAAGTTAGTGTGCCGGATCAGGCAGCCGATCCTATGTTTATGCCGAAACGTGGCGATCCGATCCAAGTTAGTTATGCCGGAACGTGGCAATCTGATCCCATTTACACACCACAATCACAAACATCAGTATATCATCAAGATCATACTTTTAAGCCATGATTTCTTGGCAATGATAATTCATCTATTGCATCTACAACAAGTGTGATCAATATTGCAACATTCATACATATTCAAGTATCATAATGAAGCAAGAACAAGCATACATCACACAATCATAGAATCACAACCATCACCTACGAATGACTCCTCAATCCCTATCACATATGTAATAATTGACCATACTCAGCCCTAGTTCATCGTTAGACTTCAATTATCGGATGTAGCATACATTCATAAATCTATTTTCACTCTTGATTTTATGTCCTCATTCTTGACCCACTTCTATCCATGATAGCAATTCTAGGTTTCTCTAACAAATCATCGATTCCTCCTCACAGGGCATAAAACCACATACTTTGAATTGTAAGGATTACTCATGTAATTTACTCGGTGCACGAAGGTCTACACACAACCCTATCCTTGATTTACATATATCACGTAGTAATAACATATTTAAAACTACTCAATTGTAAAAACCTAGCCTACCTGGGCGCCAAGCAGCTGTATAGAGTTTTTGACTTCGATTAGAATTTTTTTTGGGTTCGTGACGGTGAATTTATCCAATAATTCGTAAGGTTTTGCCATCCCCACGTTAGAAATCTCCTTCTCCTTCATTCCCAATGTTAGAGTAGCCTTTCTGAGGTTTCTAAGGTATTTTACGACTTATTTAAGTATTTTAGAAAGATGGAGAAAATATGATTTCTTATAATTTACGTTTTGTATTGCCTATCCCGCTATGACGCTCACTTATCCTGCCCTGGCGCCACCGCCCTAGCAGCAACAGGCCCAATGTTGCGGGACAGTGACCTAGAATTTTTGTAGATTTTTGCCTTTCTTAATTAACGACGGTTCGGGTCGTTACAAATACAAATAGATACAGATCTAAGAAAATGAACTCATATATATAATATCTACCTTAAGAAAAATCTCTAAATTTAGCCATTGCTGGACGTTATAAAGCTGCTGCATCGTCAGAAAATCATGAATCCGGTCATATCTGATCTTAATAAGTGATCGTGGAGAAGAAGAGTGAATGGGTTGTTTCCGGTGGTTGCTGGTTGTTTAGTGATTTTTTGTGGCTGCTTTAGGTGGTTGTTGTTGTGATCTGATTGTGTTTGTCGGTGGTGGAGCTTTGGAGTTGTCTGGTGGTCACTGGTGGAGAACAGGTGCGTTTCTGGTGGCAGTTTAGCTGGAAATTGTAACAGAAAAAGGAAGGGGGGTTTTGGAATTGGTTTGGAGAAGAAACGAGACGGAAAAAATGAGGGGTTTTGGGGTCTGGTTTGGCTGTTGTTTGCTGGCAGCGAAAAGGGAGTGTAAGGAGGCTGTTGCAGTGGTGATTTGATGAGGAAACGAGGTGGGATTTTGGGTGGTGGACTCGCCTGATTCCGGTGGAGCTTCGGTGACTTACCGTAAAAATAAGGAATAATTAAAGAAAACTTTTTGAGGACTAAAAAATTTGAAAATTATGCCTAAAACCTTATATACAACCACGAACTTAATGACTAAGAAATACCTTAAATAGAAAATTAAAAATCACCTATAGTTTAATACCACTATCTTAAAATCATAAGCTAAAACCACTAGCTAATAAAATATATGTGCTTAGAAATCTTATCCATATTTGAATGAATTTCTAGGCTAGGCAAATTATCAAAAATGAATATTAACAAATGTAACAAAAAAATGAATATTAAAAAATATAACGAACATAACCAAGTGCATGTAAAAAAATGCAATTTAATAGAAACAATGATTTAATAAAAAATGAAGAAATATTTGAACGTATTCAACCGACAATAACAAAAAAAATAATGAAATTGGTATAATAATCCCATCATTATTTGTCATGGGATAAACTTATTAAATGACATAATTTCCCTTCAAATACTAGTTCCTACTGATATTACTGGTTCCTCTGCTTCTTCAATTGACTACATATCTCATTATGTCTAAAAAAAAAAATAACTTTGCTTATTCGTGCTTTTGCTAGCTCGTTGTGAAGAAAAGGTCAATCACCCAATATATACACTACTATTAAGATGGGAAATGGGCAGCACTCTCTAGTGTTTCAACTTTTGTTTACACAAGACACAAGTTTGCTTGATCAAGTCACCTCTTCCCTTCCAACCCCCAAACAAATTTTGTTGAAGTTTATCGTTTGTTGGACTTGGACATATGGTACTGTCATAAAAATATAGTGATTTTGCATGGAAAATCTTGAGTTCCATTTGCTTTAGCGTGGAGGATTGATACCTCCGTAATTGACACATAATTGAACACAGAATATTCATGGGAATTCATACATAAAAATGATTAAGTTAAATAAGGTGGAGATTTGTTTTAAAGAATGAATAACTAAAACTCTACTAAAAACAATATACACAAAAAAGCTAAAAAAGAGAGGGTATTTTTGTAATCAAACCACTTATTTTTAGGAAGTATGCAATGATTATTATTTTTAGTACAACAAACCAACAATCAATAAGAAATAAGGCCAGGATAACTAGTCCCAGTATAACTAATCCCAACATAACTTATTCCAGCATAACTTATCCCAACATAACTTATCCCAACATAACTTAAATTTAAACCAAACGACCCCTTAGTATTTCTATTACTATTACTATTCTTCTCCTCCTCCTCCTCCTCCTCCTCCTCTCCTCCTCCTTCTTCTTCTTCTCCTCCTCCTCCTCCTCCTCCTCCTCCTCCTCTTCTTCTTCTTCTTAACAACAGGTAAGTGTCTTCTGTGAATCACAATAATAATAGACATTCTTTATCAAGTCGTAGATTTTTGCCTGCAATTCATGATATTTCCAATCAAATTATTTTGGTGGAAACCAATTTTGCAAGGTCTAAGGTCACTACTAGAAGACCTTTTAAGTGGGAAGAAATAAATTTCCCTACTTTATAGACTCTAAAATCGGTTATATCCCCAAATTAATTAACAAATGCTGTTACTAATTTTGATTTTTCTCATATCTCTCAAAATCCCGGTGGAATGATTTGCATACAGTGTGCCGATAATAGCTACACGCCTCATAGACAGTCCTTTTCTAACAACAGGTTAATGTCTTCTGTGAATCACATTAATAATAGATATTCTTTATCAAGTCGTAGACTTTTGCCTGCGATTTATCACATTTCCCCTATCGATCCAATTTATGGTCCAGCCCGATATCGTGCAGCTTTGTTACATACTATTGGTTTCAATGGAAACTCAGTGGTCGAAAAGGTAAAAATCGACCCACGAACTAATATAGTTCAGGTAAATGATGATGTTTCTGATAAGGATATTCTTTCAACTTCTGAAAGCTTCTGAATGGAGTTTGATTTAAACGATTCTTAATGTGTTCACACTAGATTGATTTTAGTCCAGATTCTCTGGCAAGAAAACATATTCAAAAAGAATTTTTTGATGAAAAATGAAATCGGTTTAAAACTTGTTTTTTTTATTCTTATTGTAAAGAATATCTTAATTGTATTTCTCAAGAGTTTTATGGAACTTATTCTCTTCATAATCAAATTATGTATTTTTTTCGTTGGTTTATAACCACATATTTACCATTATATATTAACGTTATTGAAAGAACTTATAAAATGGAAGTGGGAATCTTTTGAAAGCTATCTACCCTCCTCAGTCATCGTTTGTTTTATCAAACAATACTAGTATTACTTTCTCAGCCTTTCAAAATTTCATTGAGAAAGATATTGCTTCAATCAATATTAATGAAATTAGTAAACTTATTACTCAAAACAATTATTTATTTGAGTCTTTATGTTAAAGTGTTGGGTGAGCATATCAGCTCTCTTGACAAAAAACTCGACGATTTAACTATTTTAATAAAAGATATTAAGGCTGATATAGCTAAAACTAATTTTGCTATTTCTACAGATATTGCTTCTACTTCTGAAAGAAAACCTACGGTAGTTTCTACTCATGTTCAAAGATCTTTAGAAATTTCTGATTTTAAACCTAGTTCTTTGAAAAATCTAGAAGATCTTCTTGATAAGAAATTTTCCGATTTAGATATTAAAGAGCTTGTTGATAAGAAGCTTTCCAGTTTAAATTTTGGGCCTATAGATTTATCACAAGATTTTGCTGATAAAATGAAAGATACTATTGATTATAAAAATCAAGTCTCTTCAGAATTTAATAAACTCAGGGGTTATCCCAAGAAAAACAGCAGATATGCTACCAAGCCTAGTATGAACACGTATTATTATTCTCATCCGACTCCACAAGATGTTTTAATTGAGGAACGTGACTGGAATTAGACTAATAAATCTTACAACGGTTCTGAAATTTATGAATGGAATCTCGATGGATTAAAGATAGGCAATTGACTATTTTGGTACACCGTATGTTGATGTATGCAACTATCTATAAAAGTGTTAAAAACACGGATAGAACAATCTGTAAAATGATTATTGCAGGTTTTACTGGACAGCTTCGAGGATGGTGGGATAATTATCTCAGCACTGAAGAAAAAACTTTGGTTGTTAATGCTATAGCTACCGATGAAGGAATCAATAACCTTGGTATGGATTTGGTATCAAACAGAGAAGATGTTGTTTATACCCTGGTTCTTACTATATTAGAACATTTTAATGATCGATTTACCAATCAACATGAGACAGTAAGAACTCTTCTCAATGGTCTTCGATGTAGGACCTTGGCACACTTTAGATGGTACAAAGATACCTATCTTAGTAGAGTTATGGAATTACCCGAAAATAAGTTTGAATATTGGAAAGCCAAGTTCATAGATGGACTTCCCCCTCTTTTTGCTGAAAGAGTTCGAAAAACTCTAAGAGGAAGTCAGATTGAAATTCCTTATGGATCTTTGAGTTATGGAAAAATTATAGGAATTTGCACACAAGAAGGATTGAATTTGTGCAGTGAACTAAAAATGGCTCAACAACTTAAGATAGATAAGCTAAAAGAAGGATCTCAATTAGGAGATTTTTGTGAACAATTCAGTTTACCCAATCCCACTGCTAAAGAAGACAAATATTACAGGTCTTCAAAAGATGCAGATTCGCACAGAAAGAAAAGATCTAAGCGAAGGCATAGATCGAAAGAAGATCTAGAAACTAGAAAGAGCTATCGTAAATCTAAAAGATTTACTAAAGATAGATCAGGAAGAGATCTTTGAAAGGTAAAATGCTATAAGTGTGGTAAACTTGGGCATATTGCTCCAAATTGCAATTTAAACAAGTTGAAAACTTTAGAGCTTGGCAACGACATATATGAAAAGGTATACAATTTGTTTTTAGGGTCTAAAGATAATTATGAATCAGGCTCGGATTCTAGCGTATAATTATTTGATTTCTCGGATTATGATAATAATTGCACTAATACTTGTGATACTTGTCAGGGTCATGATTGCAATTGCGAAGATGAAGAAATCTATAAACTTCAATCACAATTTCAAGATTTTAATACGAATACTATCACATCTAACAATGTGATTGAACTTTTAAAGGAAGTTACTGATAGTAAGCTCCGTAAACAATTTATTAATTTAGTTGCTTCAAATACTACTTCAAATGAAGTCAGTTCTTCAAAATTTTCTTGAAAAGGATTCTTCTTTTGACGATTTAAAAATAGAAGTTGAAAATTTGAAAAAAGAGATTAAATCTCTTAAGAAAAAACAACTTATTAGTGATCACCGTATTACTCAGATTAAGATTAATAATACTGAAGAAAGGTTTTTAAAAAACAAAAGGAAGCAAGTTGAAGGTGAACCTGTTGAAGGTGAACAAATTCAATCTATTCTTGATCCTAAAAAAGATATGTTTTTCGGAATGATGTAGATTCTTACAGCTCATAAATGTTATATTAAATGTACAATTCTAATTGATAATAGTTTTTCGATTACTAATATTGCAATGATTGATAGCGGTGCAGATGTTAGTTGTATTCAGGAAGGTTTAGTACCAACTAAATATTTCCAAAAAACTACTCATTTGGTGAAATCTTCTTCTAGTCATGCTCTAGATATAGAGTATAAGTTACCTAATGTGAAGATTTGCTAGAATAAAGCATGCATTCCTCACTTCTTCTTTTTGGTTAAATATTAGTTAAACCCTCCAATTATACTTGGAACTCCTTTTATAAATGTAATTTATCCTTTCACAGGAATCGATGCGAAAGGCTTATCATCAAAGTACAAAGATAACTAGATAACTTACGCTTTTGTTACAGATCCGGTAACCAGGGATATTAATGCCTTGATTAATATGAAGCAGAGTCATATGGACTCATTACAATTGAAGTTGTTCAGTATGAATATTTTGAACTCTCTAAAATCTGCCAGGGTAAAGGAAAAAATGAAATTGATTTCTGAGTAGATTACGGTGGATATTTGTGCAGATCATCCAAGCGCTTGTTTGAATCGTAAGAAGCATATTGTGACTCTTCCTTATGAAGAAGGATTTTTAGAGGAGAGTTAGTAGAGTTCTGCAAAACTGAGATTGATAATCTCTTACATAAGGGTTTGATAAAGCCATCCAAGTCTCCTTGGTCTTGCACAACCTTCTATGTTAATAACGCGGCTGAAAGGGAACGAGGTGTTCCAAGATTGATTATTAACTACAAACCTTTGAATAAACACTTAAAGTGGATCAGGTATCCTATTCCTAATAAAAGGGATCTTTTATCACGATTATACGATGCTAATATATTTTCCAAGTTTGATTTAAAATCAGGATATTGGCAGATTCAATTTTTTAAAGAGCATTCTTATAGAACTGCTTTTAATTTCCCACTTGGACAATACGAATGGAATGTCATGCCTTTTGGTTTGAAAAACGCCCCTTCTAAATTTTAGAAAATAATGAATGACATTTTTAATCCTTATATGAATTTTATCATTGTCTATATTGATGACATTCTATTATTTTCAAAAACTTTTGAAATGCATATCAAGCATCTTGACATTTTCAAAAAAATTGTAATACAAAATGGATTGGTATTTCAAAACCCAAAATGAGTTTATTCCAAACAGATGTTCAATTTTTAGGACATCAAATTTGTCAAGGGAAGATTACTCCCATTCAAAGAGCTATTGATTTTGCTGACAAGTTTCCTAATGTTATTACAGACAAGAGTCAGTTACAAAGATTTTTGGAAAGTTTAAATTATATCTCCCCATTCTATAAACATCTCACTTAGCCCCGTTATACGATAGGTTGAAGAAGGATAATAAGTGTCCCTGGAATGAGACTCTTACCAATCTGGTAAAGGAAATTAAGTGGCGAGTACAATCACTGCCATGTTTAGCTCTAGCCAACCCTGCTTGACAAAAGATTATAGAGACGGATCCGTCCAATATTAGTTATGGAGGAATTCTTAAACAGATTAGTCTTCATG
Source organism: Solanum bulbocastanum (assembly GCA_037074985.1). Taxonomy (NCBI): domain Eukaryota; kingdom Viridiplantae; phylum Streptophyta; class Magnoliopsida; order Solanales; family Solanaceae; genus Solanum; species Solanum bulbocastanum. Next base: position 18,390,801 of record CM073599.1, read on the forward strand.
ACAACAGAGAATATTTGATTAGATTTCATTCTGGTAAATGGAATGAAGCTCAGAAGAAATATGTGACTGTAGCACATGAAATGTTAACTATTGTTAAATGTGTTCTCAAATTTCAGGATGATTTATACAACCAGAAGTTTTTTATAAAAACTGACGCTCGATCGGTCAAATTTATGTTTGACAAAGATTTCAAGCACGATGCTTCAAAATTAATATTCGCTAGGTGGTAAGCGCAATTAGCCCTTTTTGATTTTGAGATTCAGTATAAAAAGGGAGTTGATAACTCGTTACCTAATTTTTAATCCAGGGAATATATTCAATAAATTATGTTTTTCCAAACCTTTCTTGATAATGAAACTTTAGTTGAAATACTAAGAGTTCTCGCACCTTTGTCTAGAGATATGAAAACTCTTTTTATTACAAAGATTGTTGATAAAATATTAAGTAAAGATTTTTCTCACATTCATATAGAATATTATTCAGATGATAATTATATGATAGACTATTTTTCTGAATGATAACAAAAAGTTGCTACGTTTGCAAGATGGATCCACCATGGATTCATGTTAAAGGAAGAGGAAGGGGAAGAATAGCCCCAAGTAGAGGCAATTATGGTAATCCATCATATGGAGCCAGATCATCCCAAGGATCGACATATAGATCCGAATCAAATTCCCCGGTTATACAGGCGGGAAAAAGAACTTAGATTAATAAAAGAACTTCTTCCCAAGAAGAATCTTCATCCAGTTCGCAGCAATTGGTTAATTTGGAAGATATTCCAAAACATAGTCCATTATATGCTCATATGCAGGTCTATAAGGAAGGTAAGAAGCAAAAAGATACTTTTGTTTCAGTTATAAGAGAGGATTCTGATGATATCAAATCCTATGAAAAGTTACAAAAAAAGAAATGATATTTCTATTAGAAAACTCTGAAATACAACGAAAGGATGAACCTTGGAAGATATTCCAACGATATCTTGTAAATGAATTATATTATCCAGGAGAGTCATATAGGACAAGATCTTACTATGAAGAAATCTTGATGAGTACAGGAAGTGCGGAATTTTAGCACTTTTCCGGCATGGGTCATAATCCACATGAGAAAAGTTATAACTTTTCTTCTAAAATGATTATAAAGCAGATTATATCTGTTGAAGACTGGGGCATGTCAGCCATGAAGGAAAGACAGATAAGTCTTAACAATAGCCGAATGAATTTTACGTATTGGAATTATATCCGAGCATTTGATAAAGTTCTATATTACAACAATGATAAACACAAACACACTTGGTTCATTAAAGTGTGTGCAAAAATTTTTGTGGAACCAATACCAAATTGGTTTATTAATTAGTGGTCATACCACGGTCCAACTGTTCAAATTCTAGCAAAATCATTTTTAAATTTATATAAAGAATGGACTAAAGTATCATCAGATCTTAATAGATTATATCGTGAATATCATGTATGCTGGATAGAAAGGATAGATTAAATCAATTTTTTTGTAGAATTTTCTATACCTTGGATACATAAATGGACACCTGAAGTAGGGTTCAATAAGGAAAATATTTCTTGTCTCTATAGGACTTATTATAATAACTTTTGGGATAAACTCTTAAAGCAAGATCCGAAGACCAAACAATTAATTGGTCAGGAACTTATGGACACAATTAAAGAAAAAATTAATGATTATAAAATAATTCGTCTAGAGAAAATTATTGAGGATAACACAGTCTGCCATATTGCCAGAAGAATCTCCTTTCAAGAAGGAGATAAAGAACAAATGATTCAGGATTATCTTGAGGAAGTAAGAAAGAATTTACTTCAAACCATAACTTAAATTGATAAAGACTTCAATGCGAAGTGAAACTAACAATGATGTGGAAGACTCACAACGTGCCGAATCAGATCATATGCTGCCGGCCACCGAATTACAAGGTGTAGAAGATTTTCTACAATAAATAAAGGCCTTAGATAAAGGCAAGAATACGACAAAAGAAACATAGCCATGTGAAGACCATGTGAAGATAAGGCCTACTTAACAGAAGATTTACTGTTGAAGTCCCCACTAAACAGTTGATACACTATTCAGGGACCCAAATGTGGGCCCTTTTTTACTGTACATAGATGCTTGTTGTCTTTTTATTTTGTCTATATAAGTCTTGGTTTGTTTTAGAAAGAGCATCAAAAAAATTTAGCAAATGCTCTCTCTTTTCTTAAGTTTTGTACATCTTTTGTAAAGACTCTCTTTGATCACTATTTCGATATTCATATAAATAAATCGGTCAGTTCTTCAGAGTTCTTGGATCTTGAAGACATCGTCCTTTATAAGGTAATTATTTTAGTCTTTTATGTTAGTATGTTTCTCCTAGCCAGGACTATGTCCGGCTAAAGATTATCTATGTCGAATAACTAACTTCTCTCCTATATAGACCATGAACAGATCTAAGCTTTATTTAAATATAAAGGAATTTTAGTATGACATTTTGACTTGGTTCTGAGATCGAGGTACAATCGAATCCAGTACTACTTTTATTGGCTTTGTCTTAGTGACTCCGTCTGGCCAGCCGTGGTTTTATCTCGAGAGTTTTGATAAGTAGGGCACCTTATACCCGGTTAAAACTACCAGACACATGGGCTCAATAAGTTGTATGTATTAGATTCTGATAGACCCTTTGCTCGGATAAAAGGTTTACCATGCATCTGAAAAACTATGCCAAAATTCTTGTATATTTCGATTCTTTTGCAGGCGGACTACTGCTAGCTTAAGGATGCTTGACTTGCTAGATCTATGACTGGGTGGATTACCGTCAAGTCCTTCATCCAATAATATTATTATTATTATTATTTATTATTATTATTATTATTATTATTATTGTTGTTGTTGTTGTTGTTGTTGTTGTTGTTGTTGCTGCTGCTGCTGCTGCTGCTGCTATTATTATTATTATTATTATGAGCCAATTCATTTGTGTCAAAAGGTGTATGTGGTCAAGTAAACATAAAGTCAAACTTTTTGAGTCTGTGAGTGGGGAAAATGGCAATTTGAATTTATTACTGTCTTATCCCAACATCCTCGAAATTTTGTTGGAGATTACCCTCTTGAAAGTGAAAAGAAAAGAAAATATTTGGTAATATATATGTTTTTGTTCTATTGTTCTTATATTTTTTTAAGAGAAAACGGGAGGCATTTGCACAAGCGGGAATAGCGCAAATCAGAGCAGGTCAGGGTCAATAAAAAAGCCAGAGGAATTGTGTTTCTCTATTTCTACACCACAAATTAACAAGGTACCCTCTGATCTATGGCTTTTGTTAAACCATTTACTGAAAAAGAAATCTCATAACTCCCAATTGTATCTTCTCTACACTTGACAAAATAGGTATTCTATTTTAAGTTACATTAATTCAACTTGTATAATTAAGGTCATTACATTTTTAGATCTGGCTTTGAGGCCTTATTCGTTCTTTCGGTCATAAATAAAGCTTACTTGTATATATATGTTTAAATGTTGTATAAGAAGTCAAATCCTTTTTTTTTTTTAGGGGGGGGGGGGGCGGGGGGTTAGCTAAATTGGCTTGTTTGTTTTACATGGGGAAGGAGGACAAAAGAAATTTAAGAAAATGAATAATTTAGATATTAAGAATGGAGTTCTTGAAGTGTCAGCACAATCACACGCTCAGAAATGACACTGATAAGCCAGGTAGGATTCATGTGTTTGTGTCTATCTTGTTAGTGTCATAACTCACTTGTCAAGTTTAAAGGGGTTTCTAGGTATTTATCCCAAAAAGAAAAAGAAAGATATCACAGATAAGGTTTCTATCAATTGTGGTAGTAGTACAAAGACAATAAACAATAATGAAACTGTTAGTAGGATCGAAGTGATGGAATCTTCTGCTGATTAAAATTTTAATATGGAAGATAATTACGGGAAAAGAAAAAGGGAGCTAAGGTCCAAAATATGGAAGAAATAAGTGTTTCCACGACTTTACCACCCAGTCAATTCTGTTCCACTGAATCCAATTTTCATTTCATCCGGGAAAAGCCATCTTTTTCTCAACAATGTCTTTGGCATTTGATCCAATAGCGTTCCTTGTGAATGACTGCTTTTTGCAATCTTTTCGAACTTGGTTTCGTAGGAGCAAGTATGAAAGATTGAGAAATAGAATCATCTGATTTCATCCGTTCTCAATATCCACGAGATGATCATCTTAGGGTGATCCTTTTGTCGACGGATGCTCTTATTACACTCGTAGTCTCTGAAGGATGAGAACCAACTATGTAGCATCTACATCGATGAAAAGAGTAATATTACTCCAATAATATGGTGAAAATAGGAAAGGATAAAAGTCTTTGATATATAATTAGAGTCCGGAGCCAAAAGGGCAAAAAAAATTTGCCAAAAATTCCAAAAGGGCACATCAATTTTTTTAAAACTAAAAGGGCAAAATCGCTCGTGACAGAGCGATTTTCTTCTGACAAAATTGACGCCGTTACTGTTATAAAACATAAAAATTGCTGCCCCAACAACAATTTTGTCAAAAAAATAAAAAACTATTTTTAAAAAAATTGCTTGCAAGGGAGCGATTTCATTAAAAAAAAAATTGCATTTTAAATATATTGCTGCTGTGAAGAAAGCAGTGATTTAAAAAAAATAAGTAATTTTTTTTAAGGAAATCGCTGCCTGGCAAGCGATTTTTAATAAAAAAAAAATTATACTTTTTTATGAAAATGGCAGCTATAGCAGCTATTTCAAATTTTTTTTTTTTTGAGAAAAACGTTGCTGGGGCAGCGTTGTTAAAAAAAATTCACAAAATCGCTGCCATAACAGCGATTTTAAAGAAAAAATTTAAAACAAATTTGGACGAAAGTTTTTCAACGGAGTAACGGTGTCAATTTTGTCAGAAGAAAGCCGCTCCGTCAGAAGCGATTTTGCCCTTTTAGTTAAAAAAAAAATTAATGTGCCTATTGGAATTTTTGACAAAATTTTTTTCCCTTTTGGCTCCGGACTCTATATAATTACCGTAAGTTCTAACTAAGATAAGACTTTTGTTTGGAGTTGTTGTGCTAGTGTTGGACATTCTCCAAGTCAGTTAACTAAAAGCGGTTTGACATCGTCAAAGCGACTAGCTCTAAGATGAATAGTGCAAGTTCAAAAGTTGTGTCAACTAGTTCAAGGAAAAAAACACTAAATATATGTGTAAACATGGATGACATACTCCAACTTCTTGTGTTTACTGACATTTGCAAAAAACAATTTGCTTATTAGATTAAATATTATGTGATAATCACGACAATCAATATTATCCTGCAGAAATTAGGGATATGAAAACTTGCATGATTTGTTTGGTAGACATCGTGGGATTTATCAGTAGTTGTAAAAAAATAAGATAGCTTCATAGGATATCTTGGAATTAGTGGTAAAAGTAAGAAATATATATATAAATATAAATTTAAAATTGAACATATACACGATTGTTGAAAATGTGTGGACTCGCTAAACGTTTTAGTTGTAAGTGAGTGATTTTTCTTTTTTAATGTTAACATTATCGTTTCACTTGTTTGATTTTTTTTTATCGTTCAAGCTCATGAAACTATTTTTAAAAACGGAATTCAGGACTAGACCATCTATTGTGTGATTAAAAGTTTTATACAGAGAAAACCAATATTTATTTATGCTAATTAGAAGTGGCAAATTGGTAGATTGGATCAGATTTGGATGGATTGAATATGGATTGAGCTAAAATGGATCGAATCACTATTCACCCATATAAAATATGGGTAAATATTGATTTGGTCAAATATGATTTGAGTAAAATGGTTGTAACCCACTTTAGTCTCCTAAAGCCAAAAAATATTAAATCAAAGCTAAGTTGTTAATACCTCAATCCCTACCCCATCCCACCCTATCCCTACGCCCCACCCCACCACCACCTCCCTCCACCCCCAAATTTTTTTTAATTGTTATGCTTTTTTTTTTTCACCACCAGCAGCAAATGTGATAGTTGCTATTACTACTGCAACAACTGTTATGCTTTTTTTTTTTTCATTTCTTAGACCATAACTTTGGAGCTCAATTTTTTTAACTAGTAGCGCAAAATTATTGTTGTTTTCCTTTGTTGATTATGATAAAATGAATGTTGAAATGAGGACGGAGACTAAAAGTTTGTAATTTTTCTTGGCCAGGATGATCCCAACATTAATACTACAACTACTTGTTGGATATTTTGAAAATTTGGTGGTTATTGGACACATCTTTTGGACCTGCTTGTATTTTTTAAAAACTGATAATTTTAGTCTATATATCCACAGGTATACTACAACAAAAGTGTAGCTCCCCTTCAAAAATGTTACAACTTACAGAGAGAGACAATCTTAATCTAAATTACTGCCTATAAACACTCTAGCACATCAAAGATGTCTTCTGTCCTATTGAATATATCTTCTTTGCACCAAAAATAAAAAAGAGCTAAGCAATTCATTTTGATCTTCTCTAAGTTGTTCTACACATTCTCAAAACTCCTGTTGTTTCTCTCTTTCCAAATTGTCCACCAAATGCATGCTGGGACAAGTTTCCATCTCTTCTCCTTATCTGAAGCATTGCCATCTCTACTCCAGCTTCTTAGAACTCCTTTAAGTCTCCCTAGTTTAACCCATCTTAACTCCTTTAGACACATGAACATTCTCCATAGCTATTCTGTCCATGTACAGTGCAAAAAAAGATGGTTAATTGTCTTTGCATGCTCTCCAAATAAAGTACATCTAGAGGCCAACTGAAATCCTGTTTTGTTTAAAATTCATGAGTCAAAACTACTTCTTTTGTCAACAACCACATGAAGAAGTTTACTTTGTCGGGTGCCTTTGGTTTCCAGATCATTTTCCATGGCCAATCTGTCTCGTGTCCTGCATTCTTGTTGAGTTCCTTATAAATAGAATTTACTGAGAATTGACCTTTGGTGTCATTCTTCCAAATCAACTAGTCCTTTTTTTCAGTGAGGTTGCTGAATGAGGCTACAAACTCTTGAAAATCTCACTTTGTCTATCTCCCAGTCATGAAGGTTCCTCCTTAGGAACAAATTCCAACCTTGTCCAGTCCACATTGTAGCCACAGTGGCCTGTTGCTTGCTGTTGGCATAAGACAAACAATTCAGGATGCAATTGTTTCATAGGAACTGCCCCCACAAGGATGTCTATAAACCATGTCCCACTTCTACCCTGGTTTTATGATATAGAAATGGCCATAAATTTTTTATTTCCCTCCAAACAGTGCATTTATATGGAGTACATACCATTTTAGTCATCCGCTTATCTTCCATACCATATTTTGTTGTAATGACTTCTTTCCAAAGCATGTGATCTTCACTTTCAAACTTTCACAACCACTTCATCATTAGGCTTTGATTTTGTTTCCTCAGGTTCTTGATGCCTATACCTCCTCTATTCTTACTCACAATCAGTTCCTCCCATTTAACTAGATGAAACTTCTTATCTTCACTGTCTTCCATAGGAAATTCCCTCTAAGGGCATCAATGCTCTTAGATACATTAGCAGGCATAGGAAATATAGACATCTTATACCAGGGTAATACATCCATCACACTGTTGATTAAAGTCAATATTCCTCCCAAGTACAAGTACTGGCTCTTCCAATTAGTAAGTCTCTTTTCACAATTCTCCAGGACCCCTTTCCATATGCCTTTGGATTTGCTTTTAGCTCTCAAAGGCATGCCTAGGTAAGTAGTTGGAAGCTCCCCAACTTTTCCTCCTAGTTTACTGGCCAAAACATCTATATTAATCCCACTGTTGATAGGATAGATGGAGTTTTTACCCCAATTTATGTGGAGACCAAATATAGCTTCAAAAATGACAAAAATAACCCTCAATATCAGAATTTGTTCTGCATCTGCTTCATGTGTCATCTGGATATTGTAGATGAATTATCTCCAAATTTAGATTAGGGCTGCGTATCGGTCGGTTCGGTTCGGTTTTAAAGTTTATCGGGTTGGCTTATTGATTATCGGTTTATAGAGATGCTAAACCGTTATAGAACCATTAAGATATTGACTTATCGGTTATTGATTTATCGGTTTTTGATTGTTATCGGTTCGGTTATCGGTTTAACCGTTAAGATTTAACACAAAAATAAAACATTGAAAATCACTTAGAAACAAGCTGACAAACCAAATAAACCATGCACATGAGTTCATAAGTTACATCTTGCTCAAAAGCAAACACTTTTACATTGTAGAATAACCAAGTGTTTGAGACAACCAAAAATAAAAGTAGGAAATCAAACTCTAAGTCGAGGACTTTATATACAAAATGGTATAAATATAATTATTTAATATACTATCGGGTTATCGGTTAACCCGTTAAGAAAAAACTTCAAACCGTTAAGGACCAATAACCCAATAACAAAAAAAAATCAAAACCACTAAACCAATAACCTAATACTATAAACCAATAACTTTTTTGTCGGTTCGGGTTATCGGTTTCGGTTCGGTTTTGAACAGCCCTAATTTAGATAGTTCTCCTGCTTGGAACCCCTTTATTCCCTCCATATTTCTACCAATGCCATTTTTTGAACCTTTCCCTCCATCTTCCCATCTCAATCTTCCCACTTTCCCCCGTTCTCCCCTTTCTTGGTGACAGAACTTCCCTTTCAAGAGCTACAGATTCCACTATAATCCATTTTGGAAATGGAATAAGATGATATCATTAGGTTAACTTTATTTTACTTCTACTAAATTTCCTCTAAGTTAAAATTTAGTTTTCATCAATACGATTGTTGGGCACACGTTTTTGCTTTATATTAGGATTTTCATTTACCGCCAAGCTTTATCATATTGTGACATCGCATAATTTTTCGATTTTGTGTGTATTCAAGTGGTATTAAACAGATTCTCTTTGTCAATTACATGATATCACAGTGTCATCTCAAAACTTGTTCATATTTGATTAACCTCTCTGATTTTCTTTGAATATACAACCATGCCCAAGATTAAATGTTTTAAGAATCCACTAAAGTCAGCTAATGGACATGCTTCATCATCAACTACTCCGGTGGCACAAGACCTCCTAGTTGCTTCAACAAATCCCTCACAAGCTGATGAAGTCCTACAACAAGAACAAACTCCAATTCTCCCGTAGCAAGAACAAACTCCAATTCTCCTGCAGCAAGAATAAGCTCCAATTGCCCTGCAACAAGAACAGGCTCCAATTCTGCCTTCTAATTCATGTTCAATATTTGTGCATCCACGTCCATCTGCACGATATTGGAGAGTAAACGCTAACGGTATATATTTCTTATGTAATTATTAGTTCAACTTATGAGTATCCTTTTTTTTTCTTGGGTTAAGTAACTGATTTTCTTGTTAAAGATTCAAAAAACGCTATCAAGCACATTAATGTCAAGGTTAATAAGGTTAATAATCTAACTGTTGGAGAGTGCATCATTGTGGACTTTGATGCATACAACTCAGCATATGATGATGGATAGGGATTGCTTGCTGGATATTGTGGATCATTGGCAACTGATTACAATTTTTTCCCGATTAGTTTTGAGAGGTTGTCAGGGCATTCAGGCATGCCTAAGAAGTACATGGAAGACTGCTTTGAAACAATATTGAACGTACAAGTGTTCTCTCTCTCACACATACATATGCACGCATGCACACACACAGGGCAATCAGGCATGCCTAAGAATTACATGGAAGACTGCTTTGAAACAATATTGAAGGTACAAGTGTTCTTACACACACGCACACGCACGCTGCACGCACACGCACGCATGCACGCACTCACACACGCGCACGCACTCACACACAGTCTTTCAAAAAGATTTTAGAATACATGAGAAAACTAGCTTCTATTTTTTATTTGAATCCTTGTTTTCTTTTTTAGGTATCTAAGTCCATCGCATATAGATATTGCAATAGTAGAATTTCAAAAAAGTGGGCTACACATAGGCAGATGTTGTGGATTGAATATTTTGACCCAACAAGAAGAAAAACTGAGATCCTTAGTAATGTGTCATCTGGTATAAATAAAGATCAATGGGCTAGTCTTATTGCTTACTGTCAGAAACCATCAACAATGGTAAGATTTAGATAATTAGTTTAGTAAGTTTTGTTTCATAATAATGATATAAAGATGAAATTTTTTAGTTGTAGCTGGTTTTTTTTATAGGAGCGTTGTAGAAGAAGTGAGGAAATTGAGAGGAAACAAAAAAGGCCACACACTGGTGGTTCAAAAGCAAACTCGAGAAGACATTATGAGATGATATGCGCATTAATTTAATTGTTCTAATTTTTCTTTAACTAAACTATTTTAGGATAGTATTTATAATACACTTCTTTTTTAGTTTCTGGAAATTGGAAAAGCTTCTAGTCGCGGAAAAATGTTTTGAAACTCATAAGAGAAAGAACAGATCATTTGTGAATGCTGAGGCTTGGACAATAGGGGTATGTATGGCATCGATGTATTTTTTAACATTAATTTCATTGTTATTGTATAATATTCTGCATTGATTACCATTTTTTACTTACTATTGATGATATGATCGTAGGAACACATTGAATCATATATGACTCAATGTCACACTAATGAGTCTGAAGTTATCCCAGAAGCTATTGTTGGTAAGATATTACAGGCAGAACACTCTGGGAGAGTAAGATATATGTGTATGGGAGAATCTCCATCACACACATTCTTGAATACAAAGCGGCGACTTAGTAAGCTGAGAATTTCTTCATCTAGCTATGATGAATCATCTGCAACTTCTACATATTTACATCAAACGGTTGCACGTTTGGAGTCCCAACTTGAAGGAACCTTGACTGCATTGAAGGATTACATGATATCTAAGGAAGGAGGGATTCCTGAAAAATTAGCTACTATGTTTGTTCCTCAACAACCGGTTAGAATTAACTATTATTTGTACTTCTTTTATTATAATCAGTTCTGATCAGTTTAGTAATCTTGTACTTCTACGTGATTTCTGCCTGAGTTGCCTTAATGTAAATAAAAGTCCATGCCCAGGTTTTGATTGATCACATCAAATTATAAACTTACTTCTTGATTGTACTGAGGTGGCTATAGTTGTTTGGTCTCCTTATATCTTAGATTCTCTCTGTTTCTCTTGATTGATTCTGGAATAGCCGGTTCAAACTTGTGAATGCTTTTTTATTTTAACCACTGATTCGCCGTGTCTCTTTCTTAGTAAGGCCAGTAGTCCTATTATTTTTTGTACAAAATAGTATCTGCTTTGGTAGTTATGTACTCACCAATCAACCTTGTAAATTGTGCATTTCTAAAGGCCCAGGATAGGATCTTTGCAGAAACTCTACTAGAGTGAGTTGTATTGAATACCATTTCTTTTGTTTTTTCTGCCTGTTGATGTAAAGGAGACTGAAATTGTTTCACCTATGGATGTAAGAGGCTTATCATCTGATAACAATGCAAATCACCAATCAAATGCTTAATGTTTTCTTTGTGGACTACTTTTAGTTCTTTTCATGTCTTTGAATTTGTAATGGTTGTCTCGAGTTGTGTCTACTATGCTTTAGTTTGACGTTCAGTACTTAAATTTGTGACTTTAGCTATTCTAATGGTAAATCTTTTTATGTTTTACATAGAGATTGTTCAGTGGATTATTTATGCATGTGATTTAAATGTAAACTTAAGTTGATATATTCTAATATCCTAAGGTCCAGTTAAAAATAGGTTCAGAAAGTTTGTTTCTTATATGGCAAGATTCTTACATAGAACAACTAAATTATTATTTCTCTATTCTTACTAGAAAATACCAAAACGCGGCTCATGAACCATGTCTGAATAGAAACATAGCAATAGGCGAGAAATATGACAACAACCTATGCGCTTGATCTTTCAGATCGAAGTGCCCTCCTACAACAAAAACATCTACTTGCCAACATTATGAGGAAATGACTAGCCAAAACAAATAATAATGAACCCACACCCAAGCCAATTGCAATATCTGATTTATACCGAGTAATTATTCTCTACATCTCCTTCAATAATGAACACAAAAAAAAAAAATATTTACTGAACGTTTATACTATATACTTAATATTCTCAAGAATAGAACAATCAACCTTATAGACAAATGAGCTAAGTCAGATGTGCCTTCATATTAAACTAAACCTAAGCAATTAGCACAAATCTTGATTTCTATCAATTACTTCTTCTCGCTGCTCTGAGATCTCATAAAGTTTCCTATTAGGACACCATCTAAGTTAGATCCTACAATGACTATAACTATCCTTGAATGAAACCTGATCCATAGTTATTGTAAATATGATGATTAAAATTCTACAGGTGAAGTCTGAGCTACTGCAGTACATGTTATTTGCTAACTTCATCGTACTTGCAGAACTACTCTGTCATGATTATGTGGATCCTTTTAAAGGAGTCATTCTCTTAATTTCTTTGAAATGCAATAGTCAGCAGCCTTAACAACATAATCTTATAATCGCCTGTTGTTGATTTTATATCACTGATCCCATTTATTCTTGTTCGCAACAAATTTCCTTAAGCTATGAAAATTAACTTCAAGCAAAATAAATTAAAGAAAATGTGAATTTTATTGATGAATCGTTGTGAGGACAATTATGTTTTTCTCTTGATTCTTCTCTCTTAAGCTTCTCCAAGATTCGAGGTCCTTCAGTGGCGTACTTCTCGAATTGTTGGATGATATAGACCTCCTTGAGATGTTGTTGATCTCTAGGAACATCGAAAAACACTTCGTCGTTTCAAGTCGATCTCTGGGAAGAACTCCGTTGACCACTCCTTCGAAGAGCTTTGTAGTTGATGTTGTAGCTTTCTCCAATTTGTTGAATGCTTGTTGAAGAGTTTTCTTGATCCCCTAGAATGTTATCTCCATCCCCTATTTATAGTTGTAGGGGTTGGACAAGGTTGCATATGATTGGCCAAAGGATGTCATTTTGATACTTGACATGTTGTGATTGGTTCTTTCATTTGACTGGGACTACCACCTCATTTGGACATGAGGCGTCACCTTGTTGGTCTTGGATGCCTAGTCACTGTGACACGTAACATGGGTTTGGGCTTCAAGGTGAAATGGACCTTGGATTTGAATTTAATAAAATGACTTTATTTATTTATAAAGCCCAAATTAATCATTCAGCCAAAATGAGTATGGATTTAGTTTAAATTTTGTATGAATTTTAATCATATAAAATTTATGTGCCTACAAATGCCCCTTACTTCACGACATGTCGACGTGCAGGCTTGCCAATGTTTGGCAACAAGACTTGAAGTACTCATGAATGTTTGTTCATTTTTTCGAGTCTTCTCTACGTGTAGGCTTGCTGAATTTCTACGACGAGAGTTGAAGTCTTCAAGAATGTGTTTTCATTTTTTTAGACTTCTCTGCATGTAGGTTTGCCGAATTTCAACAAAGAGAGTTGAAGTCTTCATGAATGTGTTTTCATTTTTTTTGAGACTTCTCTACGTGTAGCCTTGCCGAATTTGACGACGAGTGTTGAAGTCTTCGTGAATGCATTTTCATTTTTTTGAGACTTCTCTACGTGTAGGCTTGCCGAATTTGACGACTAGAGTTGAAGTCTTCATGAATGCGTTGTTGAGACTTCAAGAGTATTTGTTTCTTGTCGTCGTATTCTAACTAGGCAACTACAAATGATTTGCTTGTAGTGATCTCAAATTTTTTAAAACATTTTTGCTCGACAACCACGTGGACCCTCTCAAATAGATGGGTCTATTGAGTAGTAACATTATTTTTCCGTCTGATCTTCCTTGCAAGGTGTCAGAAAAAGAAGAAGATTTTGTGGACTTATGAGTCAAACAAAAAGAATATTCACTCTTCTTTGGTGTCCAAGTCAATAAGCATATTCTTCTTTCCTTAACTCTTTTGTTCATCCTTCCGTATTGGTGTGGCTTCAAAATGGATAGTGAATATCTCAAGCCAAATAAGATTTTGTTCCTCCAAATTCACCTTATTATGTATGCCTTGTGGAAGGATTAGAAATCTTTCACAAGAATCCCTATATAATCCTCTCCAATGCATAAAGAATTTCATCAAACAAAATTTTAGACACTACAAAAAACAAGTTATTCGAGTGTATTTAATTGTTCAGTTGTGATGTCGCTTGTTTTTTTTATCAAATTGAGAGACGTAGCCTCCATTCTATTTCAAAAGAAACTTCAAGCAAAGTACTCTTACTACTTTCTCAGGTAACTTAGCATCTTGTTTATTAGTAACCCGTTTTGATGGTTCAGCTTTGCGCGTCTATAGTGTAAAATTCATATCTAATTGTAAAAAATAAAAATTGCAAGCCGTTTTATTTTTCCGAAACTAGAAACAAGGGAATATAATATATAAATAAAATTCCAGCCAAACTTTTATTCCATTGCTACAGTTTTTATCTTCAATGTTGAACCTGCTTCTGATTGACAGGGTTGCACGTCCGTAGTATAAAATTCTAATGTAGAAAAATCAAAATTTCAAGCCGTTTGGTTTTTCCAAAACTAGAAACCTGGAACTACGACTTACAAAATATTTGTAGACAAATTCCTCGTCAATTGCTACAGTTTTGATCTTCAAGGTTGAACCCGTCTTTGACTGACAAATTTGCGCATCCGTAGTGTAAAATTCATTTCTAATTGTAGAAAGATCAAAACCGCAAGACGTTTGATTTTTACGAAACTAGAAAAAGAACTACAACATATAAAATATTTGTGCCAAATTCCTTTTCCATTGCTACAATTTTAATTTTCAATGTTGAACTCATTTCTGATAGTCAGATCTTTTTGTCTTTTGATTACTCCAATAGTGTTTCCGCCAATGTAACCCCTTTTTTTTTTCAGAGCCACATTGTGTAGTCTTGATCTCCAACAGCGAAAATGGACTTTAGTGACCGAGATGCGCCATACCCTTTCCTTGAGATCATGGAGAATAAGCAACATTTGCGCGCCAAAGTTCTCACCTTGAAAGTTCATCCTCCGGTGATCGGCGCCTTTCCACTTGTTAGAAAGATGCTTGAAACTTCTCATCATCTCCCAGAGTGGTCGTCAATAGAAACAAAGGATGTTACTGACAATTTCTTCAGCCATGTCACAACTGAAGAAGTTCTCCTCTTGAAGTCTTCCACTCATCAAAATGTTGTTGTTGCCATCCCTCCTTGTCGTGATGAACATCTTAGCAGTTGGCGTGTTCCTTCTTTTGGGTTTGGTGAGGTTTGCTATATGTCTGGCTATTGAGGTAGGTAGAGGATGTTCTTTCCCGTTGCAAGGAGACTTTGGATAACATCAAGATTTATGATGCTATCTTTGCTCCAATGTTCACATACAACCGCAACGAAAATGTTCTCCATGCTTTTTGCAAGAATTTGCATCCATCCACCAATACGGTCTCTACCTTCGTCAGAGAGTTATCTATTTCTTTATGGGATTTGAGAACCATTGGAGGTATTCCTGTTCATGGTTCCTTTTATGATGAAGTTATACCCTCGGCTAAGGAGTTGACACATGTAGATGATCAAGGGAAATCTTTTCTCCAAAGAAGCTACTCCTTCTTGTTTTTGGCATTTTGCCGACCTACCAAAGGTGCCATTGACGAAGTGTCCACTTGAAAATGGACAAAGTTTTGGTTTAGGGGGCCGAGAAAGTATGACGAGCTTTCACCAATGACGTCTAAGAATCATACAAAACCAAGGATGAATCATGATTCTTCTGGAAATATTGACATGAGATTTTTGCCTCGAACTGAAGAAGAGAATGCTCCTTTTGTCGAGCTAGGCGTAGAAGAATCATTCAGAGATGAGACTTATCTGGTGGATTTTCTCGCATGTTGGATTTTCAAGTTTGTTCTTCCTAAGAAGAAAGCTGATTGTATTCATGCTAGTGTTTTCAAAGTTGCAAGCTTGATGGCTCATGAAGAAATATTTTCTTTGGCGGTTCTGATCCTAGAAAGCATCTATCGCGACCTCAGGGATATATCCACTTCTTCAAAATTGGGTTCTTGCAACACATTAATTCTCCTCCATTATGTATATGGTTGGATAAGTGAGTATTTTGAGACCTACTTCCGTGTTACCCACCCTCAACGAGGTGTGCGAATGTGGCAAATTTCTGGAGAAATGATGGTGAAACATTTTGACCTTGTTGATGCTTGAAAGTTATTTCAACAAGTGAATGTGCATAACCTCCACAATCTGGTCATGCTATAAGGAAAAGAGATGCATATTAATGATAGTGGAAAATTGTCCACATCCTGGAGCGATTTCCTTTTAGGCATTCGTTCAAGTTTTGTCACTTTGAGACTGGATGATGAACTGATTGTGGAGCCTTATAGCCCTCACCAATTCAGTCGACAATTTTGATACTGTCAAGATATTCTTGGTGCACTCATAGAGCACCATTATGATGGTTCACTTCTAGATTTGGTGCAACTATGGGATTCATGTGTTCGTCTTGGAATCTCTTCAAAGATCATCATACCAATGCGTCCATCTAGTAAGAGGTCTTTAATGAGTCGTGAGTATTCAAATTGGTAGCCATCTCATCGAGAGATTCTACTGAGATAAAGTACCCACATAATTTTGAGAGGTTCAAAAAAGGATGATGCTTTTTTACGAACCAAAGGAGAACACCTTCACGAAAAGCTTCCTCGCTCTTTAAAGTCCAAGGTGACACCAAATATCCCTCCGCAATCTATCAAAGATATTTCCTAGTCTAAAACTTTGAAGGGCAAGGCTACACATGTGGATAATGGAGTTAAGAGTCCTTTCAGACTCCCAAGGCAGCCAACATCACTGATAACAAGGTGATCGACGTAACTACCAAGAGGAAGAAACCTTCCAGCTCATCGGACAAAAAGTGTTGAAAAGTCACTTGGCATTGCACCATCTTGTAGTAACACGTCCAAAACATCCATTTCACTCCATGAGATTGGCATCAGTACTAGTACAGCCTCTAGCTCCAATGAGAGCAATGTTAGTCAAGAGCTACACTGGAGGCATTTGAAGAAAAAGCCTAGAGAGTTGAACAATCAACAATGCGAGTTCGCTGAATTGGATTCCATTAGTATTGATTCTGTAATCTTTGAAGATGGTGCTGCTGGTTCTACAATGCCCTTGACAGAATTGGCACATCAGGTAAAAGTCACCTCTTGAATATTTCTCTAAACTTGCCATTTTTTTTTCTCACTGGATATTAATTCTATTTTTTTAATTATCCAGTTGGGTCTTGGGGACATCTCTAGCGATGTACATGTATTTGAAGATTGTATCACAAGATCTAAATCTCTCAATGTGGTGAAAAGTTCTCACCTCCCACTTGATGTAGTTAAGAGTCAAGCTGCAAATGAGATTCAATTGACATAGTTTACGGTCCCTTTTTTTGAAAAGGTTGAAATTTCTCAATAAATCTCAACTACTGATTGGGGGGTTGGAGCACATCAAATTGGATGTTCAAATGTCTCCAAGGATTTGATCCATCCTTTGCTGGGGATTGCCTCGAATTTTGAACTACAAATGATTATTTCCAGCTTCAAATTATCTTACATTTCTGGAATGTGACGTACCTTATGTGAGTGTATTACTCAATTCTCTGTTGAATCTTCAGAAAACCTCAAAGAGTTGGAGGCAGCTGTTTCCTTGATTCTTAAAGGGCTTCGAGAAGTTAACATCATCAACCTTTCTCCTTTGGAGGTTCTTCTTGAAGATTTTTTTCAAGAAACATAGAGATTACGATGTTGAGAGGCTGTCCACTTCTCAAAAGATAACAAGAGATTCTCATCAATATTTGCTTTCTGATGCACAACAATGTCTTGATGTCGTAAATGAGGAGAGAACTAATATGGACATACAGTTGGAAGAGCTTCAAAAAGTCCTTACAAGAACTGAAAAAGAGATAAAAATGTGGACTTCAAAGAAGAAGAAAACCTCCTCCCTTATTGAGGATCATCAAAAGAGGCTGTCTGAAAATCAAGAGACTATCACTAAGCATGAAGATGAAATTCATGCCATTGAGAAAATCATTCTCTTGTCGGAATCAGAAATAAAAGAACTAGCTAAGCTAAAGGAGGATGCTGAGACAAGTCGCCACCAAATCCTTAGCCATAAGCCTTTTCCTGAGTCTTTTATCTTGCATAAGGACATTCTCTTTCATTTTTTTTTTTTGTTCTATTGTGTTTTATATTTATCTTTTTTTTTTTTTGAAACATTGCTATGATGTAGTGACAATCCTTCTTGAATGGATAAAAGTGTTGTCTTTTTCTTCTCAAATGCCCCCTTTTATTTCTCTATTTCAAATGCTTGTCATGTGATTTGTAACTTTCTCTACATGCTGGACAACTTTCCCCAAGATTTCAGCTTTGAGCTCTTATGCTTGAAATTCAGTAACTTGTAGTAGGAACATTCAAACAAGGAGTGTGTCATTTCATTGGAAAGATAACTCACACAAATACAATATATGTGAAACTCATCACCAAAATATTTCCAGGTTAGTACGACTATTATTCCAAAGTTAGCTCGAATGCTGCCTTGACTGAATTTTCAGCTTTGGGCACCTGCAGTAGAAAACGAATAACTCGATGTGGGAGCATTGAAATAACATGATTCTTCTTTCATTGGAAGAATAACTAATAGAAATACAACATATATAAAAATCATGGCTAAAAGATCTCCAAATTAGTACAGATGTATTTTTAAAGTCAGCTCAAATTCTGCCTCGTTCAACTCTTCAGCTTTGAGGAACTTTGGGAGAAAATCATCGTCGTAGGAGCCTCGAAATGATGCAATTCTTGTTCTGTTGGAAGCATACTCATAGAAGTACAACATATATAAAAATCACGGCCTAAAGCTTTCCAGATTAGTACAGATATATTTTCAAAGTTAGCTCGAATTCTGTCTCCCTGAACTCTTCAGCTTTGAGCAATTTTGGGAGAAAATCAAGAACTCGGCGTAGTAGCCTTGAAATGATGTGATTCTTGTTCTATTGGAAGCATAACTCAAGACGTAGAACATATATAAAAGTCACCGCCTAAAGCTTTCCATATTAGTACAGATATATTTTCAAAGTTAGCCTGAATTCTGTCTCCCTGAACTCTTCAGCTTGGAGCAATTTTGGGAGAAAATCAATAACTCAGCGTAGGAGCCTTGAAATGATGTGATTCTTGTTCTGTTGGAAGCATAACTCATATACTACAACATATGTAGAAATCACGGCCGAAACCTTTCCAGATTAGTACAAATGTATTTTTAAAGTTAGCTCAAATTCTGAAACTATGAAGTTCTTGTTTCAATGTGAGGAACACGTCTTTGGTGTAAAGTCCAAAATTCGATGTAGAGTGACGAAACTATGGGTTTATTATGCCATTGTGACGTGCGCATCAAGAACAACACTATTTATAGAAGTTACAACAAAATTTATTCCAAATTGATGAGAATAAATTTTTCAACTTGACTATATGCCCAGAATGTCAATTCCTCAACTTTGTTCGCTCTTGACAATTTTTTTTGGTCTCTTGAGCTTGGAGTGTTCACATCATGATCTTTGCGGGTACACCATTTAACATAAGTAGGGCTTTGATCGGAAGGGTATCCCGATTTGATGTTGTAGGTAAAGATGCCCCTAATTTTGAGTAACTTACGGAATTATCAGTGATTTACAAAAAATTATCTCTACCACAAGCAAAAAGAAACTCAACTTGAATCACAAGTCGCTTGATCCAATACCAATGAAATTCATCAGTCTGCCACATATCAAAAATTCAAATCAAGATTCCTTTTTAATTGATTAGATTAATACCCGAAGTTGACTTGCAAATCTAGCATGTTTGTTATGCAACTTTGAACGATCATAGTTGAAGATCCATGACTCAATGTAGAAGTTTATGTTTAAGAGCTTCTTCTTTTGTTGCGGAGAGGGCTTCAAGAATCTTCTCCTTTTCTCATTTGTGATGCTTTTGAACTCATGTGCTAGCTACATGATTTTAAAGAGCAAGTGTGATGATCACACAATGCCACCAAATATTTTTTTTACTCATTTGACTGAGCTTTGAGTGATTAGTCCAAGCGCCTACGTACCCTGCTGAAGAGGATCAAGTCACATCGTAGTTCAAGATGATGAGTTTTTATTTATTTTATTTCAATTTTTCTTCTTTTTTTTTTGGGCCGTACACAGTTTATACTCTTGCGGGCTAGGAGTAGCATGCAGTTTATGCTCATACCTTAAGGAGCGTAGGTGACCATCATGGGAAGTATTGCTTCAGAAACATGCCGTTGATTGGACCAACTCTCACACCGTCTTGGTCTAAAATTTTCTAAGCACCACTTGAATATGCTTCCTTCACAACATACGGCCCATCTTATTTTGACGTAAACTTGTCACTAATGCGGTTGAGGATTATGGGTCTCTGGACTGCTAAGACCAAGTCTCCCACTTGAAATGATCGAGGTCGCACCTTCTTGTTGAATGCTCTCGCAAGTCGATCTTGATAACACTCTAACCTTTGTTGTGCTCCGAATCTCTTTTCATCCAATGCCTTCAACTCTGCTAGACGAAGTTGAGAGTTGCTTTCAGTTGTAAGTCCCTCTTGGACTGCTATTCACAATGATGGAATTTGCTTTTCCAATGGAAGGACTGCTTCTATGCCATCCACCAATTAAAACAGAGTCGCTTGCGTAGCCATTCTAAAGGTTGTATGATATGCCCACAAAGCTTTACCAACTCTCTCATGCCAATCCCTTTTATTCTTTGCAGCTACTTTCTTCAACAGGTTACCAAGCATCTTGTTAAAAGCTTCAGCAAGACCATTGGCGGGTGTATTGTACATTGAAGACTTATGTTGCTTAAAACTGAACTTCTCGCACAAACTACTCATCAGTTTATTGTTGGGTGCTCCATTATGAGTAACTATACATAATGGTATGCCATATCTAAAAATTATGTTTGATTTGGTAAAATCAACAACATTTTCCTTCTTTACCTCTTTTAATGATACAACTTCAGCCTATCTAGAAAAATAGTCAGTGGCAATCAAGATATACATTTGTCCTTTTGATGACTTTGGAAGAGGTCCAACAACATCTAGTCCTCATGCATCAAAAGGCCATGAGGCTACAGTTGGATCCATAGCCTCTAGAGATTGATGGATGTAATTAGTATGGAATTGACACGCTTGACACTTTTTGGCCTGGTTCAAGCAGTCCATCACCATTGTTGGCCAATAGTAGCCCATCCTCTTGATGAGAAAGTTAAGTTTAGGCCCTGTTGGTGTGCTGCACATGTGCTAGAATGTGCCTCCTCCATTGTTGGTTGAGCTTCTTCTTTTTCAATACATTGCAAGAATAGTCCCTTATAAGAATGACAAAACAATATTCCCTCATGAAAGATGAATCGTGGTGCCCTTGTATTAATATCTGCTCTTATTCGTGCATCCTCAGGCAGCCTTCCATGTTTAAGATACTCAATCAGTGGTTTTCTCCAATCTTCGTCTTCAACCACTCGAAAAGATATATGGTGACTTTAATTGATTTGAAGATCAATACAACCAGGAATAACCCATCGATAACATACACGCACCTTTGTAGTTTCATTTTCTCCGAGTACCATTGTTGTGGCCAAGTTTGCCAAAGCATCTGCCATGCCATTTTCTTCTCTTGGTATGTGATTTAAGACCACTTGATCAAACCTTTCAAGTAAGAAAGTAGAATATTGGTGATATGACAAAAAATCTTCCTTCTTTACCTCGTAACTCCCCAGGAGTTGATTAATGATCAATTGAGAGTCACCGTAGATATCCAATTGAGGAATCTTCATATCTGTTGCCATTTTAAGGCCCACAATCAAATCTTGGTACTCTGCGGCATTGTTGGAACATGTTTCACCTAGAAAAAATGAAAATGGTAAGATTAGTCTTTTTGTAGATATCAACACGACTCCTGCCCCCGTATCATCTCGACGTGCAGATCCATCAAAGAACATTGTCCATGCCGGCCATTCTTTGGTCAAAAATGCATCTTAATCAGGAAAATCATCTGAAGTTTCCCATTTTCTCGAAAGAGGGTGATCGACAAGGAAATTGGCAAGTGCTTGCCCCTTCACAACCTTTTAAGGTATGTATATGATCTCATATTGATTAAACAATATAGACCATCTTATTAGGCGTCCTGACAGAATTGGTCGAGTGATTATGAACTTCATAGGATCGGCCCGAGAAATTACCTTGATAGTGTGCGCTTCAAAATAATGCCTCAATTTTATATCACATAAAGCAATGCTAAGCACATCTTATCAATGGGCGTATAGTTCAACTCAGCTCCTATGAAGGTCTGACTTAGATAGTACAATGCTTGTTCCTTCTTAGCTTCATTCTTTTAAGCAAGAAGTGCCCAAGTGATTGCTCTTGTGATGCAATGTATAGTATCAATGGCTTTGCAAGAGTTGGTACCCCTAATACAGGTGAATTCAATAAGTATCTTTAGATGCTTTAAAAAGCATTTAGAAATGATTGGTACCAGTTTAAAGGAGCATCTTTCTTCATTAAATGGTTGAAGGGTTGACATCGTCCGACCAGGTTAGAGATGGATATCCGAATTAATGCCAAATTTTCTTGTAGACTGCGGAGGTATCTCAATTTCTTAGGCTTAGGCATTTTTTGGATGGCATCAGTCTTTCCAGGATCAACTTCAATTCCACGGTGACGCATAATAACTCCAAGAAACATTCCTGAGGTAACTCCAAATGCACATTTGAGTGGATTCATCTTCAAGTCAAATTTCCTTAACCTCTCAAAAACAATTCAAAAGTCTTCAAGATGGTGTTCTCTTTGTTTTATCTTTACCACCAGTCATCAACGTAATATTCCACCCTCTTATGAAGCATGTCATTGAATATGTTTTGCATTGCACGTTTGTAGGTGGCACCAGCATAGACCAAAGGGCATCACCTTGTAACAATAAATCCCTTTTGGAGTTTTGAAAGTAGTGTATTCTTCATCTTTTGGAGATACTATGATTTGATTATATCTAGAAGAACAATCCATAAATGACATCGCTTCATGCCCATTGGTAGCATCAACCATGATATCAATGATTGGAACAGGAAATCATATTTTGGACATGCCTTGTTCAAATCTCGAAAATCAATGCAGACACGTATTTGAGCATTCTTCTTCTTAACATGTACAATATTTGAGATCCATAATGGGTACTTCACTTCTCCAATAAATCCATCTTCGATGAGCTTGTTGACCTTCGCTTCAATTTGTTTTACCAAATCAGGGCGAAACACTCGTTGTGACTGTTTTATAGGACGTGTTCCATTTTTGATCCCTAAATGATGAATAGCTATCCTAGGACTAAAGCCCGACATTTCTCTGTACGACTAAGCAAAAACGTCTTTGTACTCAACCAATAACATAAAGTATTTCCTTTCTTCTTCTGGTGTAAGAAGTGCACTAATGAAGGTTGGGTGTGGATCTTCCAAAGTGCCTAGATTTAGTTCCTTGAGGTTGTCTATGGTTGATTGTACGTCATCCTCTAGTTGAGGGGGAGCCTCTTTGACATCATCATCTGTATCATCAATGTGTGGACCTTCTTCCATTGTTATGTGATATGATGATTGTATCAAATTTGAATCTTCCTCTTGACTTCCTACGAAGACTGTACTGGCATCATCTTCCTCCTTCTTAGTTTCTCCATGAAACTGGTTGGTGACAACCATTGTGCTTCTTTTTGCCTTCAATGAACAATCGATTGGTGATTGACAATATAGCCTTTTTCTTCATACGTGATGGAAAAATACTATGGATCTTTTTGTTGTCGGTTACATCACAAAAATCTTGATTTTCGTGTTCCAACAACCTCCTTTATGATGATGAATTCCTTTTGATTCCTAAGCGATGAAATACAAAAGTCTTTGAAATGGTGGCATATCCTTCCACTTGTTTAGAGAATTCCCTATTGTCCTTGCTGCCCAATCTTTCAAATGCAGATACACAGGGTATCAATCTTCCAATGCATTCAAACACCGAAGTCTGTCGTGGTGTTTTACCTTCCTTAGATTCCTTTGTTTTTTTCTATAGAGGTCTGGTGAGATGAAGCTATTTCCTTTCCCTGCTTAGATGAAATCTGAAGAGGCTCCGGCAAGCTAAATCCTAACCCAAACCTAGGAGTGGCTACATGATATCCTTGCTTTCTCAACTGTATTTGAGACTTTGTAAGATCGTGTATCTTTTCACCAGTGACTTCATCCCTAAGTTATCCTAACTTCACTGGATTTCAAAAGTCGTAACATGATTTTTCAAATAATGTGAAGACCTTTTGATCAAAGTTCCCTTTTATCTTACCAACTTGGGTATTGTCTTTGGAGGGCTCCAAAGCGATAGATGAGACTTGTGCAGTTGGGACAATCATCTTCTCCTTCAAATCTTGGAATGTTATTTGACTGAATTCCTTCCATGGTGGGTGGACTTGTTGAATACATTCCTCTAGTAGTGGTTGTCCCTTTTTTCGATGCTCACGTGGAATGTAGAGAAAAATTGGTTCATTATCAATATTAGTCTACATGTCTCCTTTAGATGGTGATAGCTTAATGGAAACCTCTTCCGTTCTCTTCTTAGAAATCTTGATAGTGGCCTAATGAACTTTACTATCTTCGAGGTCAATTGAGTCGGCTTCTACATGTTCCTCCATATTTTCTCTTCGAGAATATAAATAGAATTTTGCATCTGCAAGATATGACTCCCTCTTAGTGACAGGATTGATGTCTGCATCTATTTTGACTACTTCACCATCTTTCATATACTTAATGCACTGATGTAAAGTAGATGGTACCACTTCATTTTCATGAACCCAAGGACGCCCGAGCAACACATTGAATGATGTTTTGGCATCTATGACATGAATCAAAGTGTTTGATTTCATGTCGCCAATGGACAATCCTACATGAATCTTCCCTATAGATTGTTGTCCTCCTTGATTGAAGCCTTGGATCGTTAGATTGCTTTTAGACAATTCATCAACAGAGATCCTGAGTTTTTTCAAAACAACTTTTTGCATAATATTGACTGACAAAAAACCATCGATTAGAATGTGATTGAGATGTTGTTCTCGAATAGACCCTACAAGAAACAAAGGCCTATTATGTAGCTTATAACCTAACAACAAGTCATCATCTATGAAGGCAATTGTAGCACAACATGGGGCAACTTTTTCATCAGTTTCATGTTCTTGTGTTATTATTGGATTGTGCTCACCTTTGCTTCCCTTTGTTTCGACTGTGCTGGAAACAACATGTGTTGCACCAATTTGACTACCGCAAAAGAATTTTTTAGGAAATAATTCATCCAATGTAATGGGCCTTTGAACTTTCTCCGATGAAGAACCATTGATCTTTTGGCTAGAACAAGGCTTGATGTTTTTTTGATAGATGTAGTTGATTCACATCGCTCGCTTTTGCTCTTGTCTTAGGAAGTCGTATCCTAAGGACTGCTTGATATCTCCACTTCTTATGAGTAACTAGAATCGAACCATCAGCTTCATTATCGTCTTTCTCGAGTGAACCTTAAGGGGTTTTCCTTGGAAAGTCAACTTCAATAGGTGTGGAACTTACGAATTGCAAGGAAATGGTGTTTGGCATAATTTAGGACCTTGAACACTTCTTTTGATTGGATGCTACACTTTCATGATTCGCCTCCACTGTTTTAACCAAGTCAATGATGATTTTTCCTTCGTGTACTAACATCACGATTTTCTCCTTCAAGATAAAGCATTTACTTGTCAGGTGGCCAAGGACACGATGGAACTTGCAGTATTTAGGATCACCAACCTTATTGATTTCTTCAAGCCTCTTTGATTCCAAAAGATCGATGACTTTCTTAGCTAGCAATTCATCAAGAATCATAGGTATGTCTGAATCTGGAAACGGGTAAACCTTGGCCTCTAACTCCTTCAAGGTTGTACGCCTCCTCTCCTTCTTCAGATATTGACTTGGGGCTTCCTCCTCTTTTAGTTTCTTCTTGGTGGTGACCTTTACAGAAGTTGCTTTCACTACCATAGATTTGTCATTTTGTATCTTTGAGGTCATACCTATCTTGAATTCCTTCTTTTCCTTTGTCAGATTAGCAAAAGGAGATGCCTTCCAATGACTTGCGATGCTCAACTCCATGTCATACGCTCGTGTAGAAAGTTCCTCAAAAGTTCACGGTTTGATTCCGTGTAGTATGCATAGAAATCCCCAATGCATACCTTGAATGTACATTTCCACAACAGATATTTAAGAAAGACTCAATGATCTCCAACTATTGATGTAATCCACCAGAGGCTTATCCTTTCTTTGCTTAGTACCGGTGAACTCTATCATGCTTACTGTTCAGCGAGTACTATAGAAAAGATAGAGGAATTCCTTCTCGAGTTGCTCCCAACTATCGATGGACTCGTTTTCCAGGTTGATATACCGCTCGAATGCATTCCCTTTCAGTGAGCGAACAAACTGTTTTACCAAAAGGTCACTTACATGCTTCAAGCGATTTAAGCAATATAGATAGATTTTTATAACAATTACAAGCAAATGAAATAAATAAATACCAAAAAAACAGTTAGCATGTAGTTCCTCCCCGTTAACTATCCCCCAAATTATATCATATATGGAGAGTTAGAGTAATACAAATTACAAACCAAAATGGATTAAATAGTAAACGAATAAATACACATTCAAAATTAAATATTAAATAGAACTAAATCCATCTGAAACCGTTTTCTAGGTGGCTCTTCAATATCGTGAACCTTTAAGTTCAAAACCCCTTTAAAGTAGAATGAGAGATACATACAAGTATAATAAGATCAATTATAAGGGCAAAGTTCTAAAGTATTCAAGGCATACATGGATTTCAAATAAATCATGAAAGCATATTAAATCAAGCACTGAGATGGAAGGGTTAAAGAAGACTGACTCGGATGCTTCCTTTATTTTTTATACATTTTATGCATGAAAGAAGATAAACGTTGATGTGAGAAGAAAATTAAAATATATGAGAAAACTAATCGATTAGGCAGTTAATAAAACAACAATGAAGTATTTGCAGGAATATCCATCTGGAACATCAACACAACAAGAAAAAATGCACAAAGTTAACTAGAAATCTTCTTCTTTTTGAGAAGAGGGAGTATGAATATTTTTTAGTGTTCAAGCGTGAGTAGAGAATGAAGAAAAGTGTTCTTTTTTATAACGAAAAGGGCCAAAAATAAAAGGAAAAGGAATTAAGTTTGATTCCATTATGTTATATTTTCCTTATTCAAAAAGAAGCAGAACAAGCTAAAATTCTTTTGCCACAACAAAAGAGCACAAAATCAGTACAAGTAATAAGACAAGAAAAAATTCAATACATTAAAAAGCAATCAAACATAATTATTTAAGGTAGGATATAATTATATACCAAAGCAATATTCACATATTATAATATTTTACCATAGTTAGACGAATCAGAAAATCGGCAAGAGGAAAATATATGGCAAGGCTTATAAGAGGGAAATCAGTTCAAAGATTATTAAAGGAATCAGTCAATATGAATTGTCACATATGAGTTATTATTTTTACCCATGCATCAAGGCATATGCTAAGGTGATATCAAATTGACAAGAAGATAGATCATATTCGGCAAGGAAAGCATGATATAAGATATATTTTTAATAAGCAAATAGGGGAGTAAAATATTTCTAAATCTTGCTAAATTGGACCCGAAAGATAGCAATTCCTATCCAATCCAAGTATTGATTTGGGGCAATAAAAAAACAAAAATTAATAACCTAATCTTCAAACATTGAGGACACAATTTGCAATCAACAAACTTAATTAACACAAGCACGATAGCAAGCAAATGTTAGATCTGTAGCATGAATAATAATCACATAAAATTATAAAATCAGACATATAAAGAACTGGAATTGATAAAACCATACCAATAAGCATGCAAATCGGAAAAGGCATAAGTTAAGGCATGGAAATACACGAGGCAAAGGGATAATGACACCATAATTTTGTTGCCTGTTGATGTTGACCAGAGCTGCTGGCTGGAGTTTCATGGCTGACTAATCGGAGTAAAAGAGAAGGGGCGAGGGGTGTCACCTTTTGTCGGCAGCTGCTATCCTCATGCGGTTGCTGCTTTCGCTTATGGATACTACTGTTTTCGACGGTTGTTGCTACTGGTGGTTTTGATGGAACTGAAAAGAGGAGAGGAGAGAAAGAAAGAAAGGAGAGGGTAGCGACCACCAACAAACGATGGCAGCTGTTTGCCGTCTATCCTCCAGCGACAGTGAACAAATGGAGAGGGAGAGGAGAGGAAAAAAGAGATAAGAGAGGAGAGAGGAGGAGGGGTGAGAGGATGCTTTGTCCAGTTGCTACTAGTCGTAGCTTTGAGGAGTTCTCACCGATCAGAGGTGCCCTCCTTACCAGAGCAGAGAGGAACGAGCAAGGGGAGGAAGAGTGAGAAAATGAAAGTAGGGTTTGGTCTTTTGAGTATTAAAATAGGAAAGTGATGGAGCTTTGATCTCATTCGTTGATTTGAATGAGATGGACGGTTGGGATCTTAAATTAGACAGGATTGGTTGGATTTGGAATGGCTAAAATTGAAATAAAATTGACTATAATTGAAATGAAAGGGTTGTTACTATTAAAATAAAATTGGAATTGAATAGGCTAGAATTGCAAGGAATTAGAACAGAATAGGCAGAGATTTAAATGATTTGGATGAAAATTAAGGAAATGCTACTCAATTAATAAAATACTACACAAATTATAATATATTCATACATTTTAAACACACTTAAATTTTAGAACATTTGAGTAAAATAAATGTTTCGAGTTTAACTATCAATAAATATAATAATTTAACTCGATTAAAATATGCATACTAAAATATATTATTTTTAGAAAAAATTGATTAAGATTTTAAACTCGAAATATGTTTTAAAAAAGCATACTTAATCGAATAGCACTTCCAAAACGGTTATAGGTCGGTCAAAATTGGGTGTCAATAGCTACTCCTTGGTTGCTAGATAATGAAAGATGAATTGACTTAGTAGCTGATTTTGTCCGACCAACAGAAAGATGTTTGTGGGAACAATTGAAACGATATAGAGTTGGAAAGGGGTACAGTTGAGACTTTGGTGTTAAGTCGCCTACATATCTCTAGTATTACGAGAATTAGGCCGTTTGTAGTTCTGGATCTACAAACAAACAACGCTTCTAAAATCGAAATCATGATATGATATTCAGACAGGAACGATAGCTGCTTGAATGGATAAGATTAGAGTAGCGAGAAGAGCATGACAGAGTGATTTCCAGCTTAATCAAGGATCAAATAGAAGGGGAAATACGAGTAGCAAGGAATTGGTAGGGCCTTTGTTGTAATAGGTATGTAAGCATGACAAACGTCTGAGAAGGCAATTGGTCTCGACTGCAATATCCATCTCTGCAAATCTGTAGCTTATCATACAACTAAATAAAGTGATTTTTCACGACCCACACCGTCGTGATTGACAACCATACCAAACCTCTGGTGGGAGAACCATTACTACAACACAACTAGGCAACTTAACGAAAAACTAGGCATTTAAAGATACAGAAGTAGGTTAAAATGACAAAAGAAATAAGGAGCTCCCATAAACTCCAGGAGTTCAACAAAACAACTAACCAACGATTGCAGAAGTTAACCCCTAGAAACTAAAAATACTTCTACCACAAAATCTAAATTCAACAAGTATAAAAAAAGAGGGTACAACCCCAACCAAACATAAGGAATATCTAAATAGTCTAAGTCCGAAGGAAATTGACTAAACAATAGGAAGGACTCAATGACAGCCTGAAAGAACTGGCTCACCCTTAAAATCTGGTCTCTATAACTGATCTCCTAGATGAGGTCTATCAATAGCCATGTGAAGATGCCCTGTACTCAACAAACAACAAGCAAGTGCAATATCAGTACACAACTAGAGTGTAATGGTAAGATCGCGTGACTATTCAAGTAAGTGAAACATATATAGGCAGTCACAACATAGTAAACATGACATGTACATAATATATATACAGTTATCATTTCAAGAGCAATGTACAAATCAACATTCTCAATAACAAGTAAATATGACAATGCAATGGTCCTCTTATGGAACCAACATGCAAACTATTAATGTGCCGGAATGTGACGCCCGATCCCAATTAGTGTGCCGAAATGTGACATTCGATCCCATATATTTGCTGGAAAGTGACACCCGATCCAATATATGTGTTGGTACGTGACACCTGATCAAATCAACACAAACATAATCACATTCACACTCATAATGTAAATACTTATAATCATACAATCAAGTGTTGAATCTTGGCATACATTTGTTCGTTCATACTCATTTCATTAGGTTTGATCAGCAATGCTTCATTCACATACGTACATGTATTACAATGAGCAATTACCAACACACATCACTCAAACATGAAATCAAACAATCACCTACCTCGAAACCAAGCTTGAATCCACCCTAAGGCACTTGAATTTCCCCTTCTGTATTCTTTTCGCTTGTTCGTAGTATACAAAAAAAAATAATGCAAGGATCAATAAACGAGACCTAATTACCCAAATTACAATCAAAATCATCAACCCTAGGCCAAACCCATGATTCTAATATGAAGCTAGGGCTTTTTCCAACCATTAATTTTAGGCCAAAACCCTCACCCAACAATAATTAGCCATGAATCTAAGTTCTGCGGATCGAAAAATAGATTATGGGAGTAAAATCCTTACTTTTAGCACCCAAAGACATTGAAAATTGCCAAGAACTCGTCCTGTGTCGTCTCTTAACTCTTAAAAATGTAGTTTGTTGAAAAATAATGAAGTTGGGTTTTTCCCTGACTTAATTCGGGAGTGGCTCGCTACGGCAGACCCTATCCCGCCACAGCGGCCCTGCCCTGGAGGCTTACATGGAGACAGAACCTAGAAATTTGAGTTCCAAGCCCCCATTTCTAAACACACCTTTAAACTAGAACATTCAAAAACTACCCGCTCACGCTAAGATTAGTTTTGGGAGTTCGACTGACTCGAATTAGATTTCGTAAAGTCGTACGGGTTTCTTAACATCTTTGCTATCCACTCATGTGATCAAATTCATAATGAGATCCCCCATGTATTACCATATTTCCCTAGACCATACCTGACTCAGAGTTTGTCTAAATTTGGACTAGGTTATAAATTTCCAAGTCACTACTAAAAAGTTTTCTGACCTAAATTCTTTCCCCATTGGCTTTTCTATAACGACGGGAATAAATCATTACAATATATATCAGTTTACCCATCACTCATTGTTGAGTAGTGCCTGAATCATCGAACAAGTTGGGATACTTGTCTCGCATATCCTTCTTGGTTTCCTAAATAGCTTCCTCAATCAAATGATGCTTCCATTGAACTTTCACAGACTTAATCTCCTTGGCCCTCAGCTTCCAGACATCACGATTAAGACTTTCAATCGGTTCCTCCTTATACTGAAGGTCCTTGTTTAACAACATTGAATCCCACTTTATGATGTAATCTCCGTTGCAATGATACTTCTTCAACATGGACACATGAAACACTGGATGAACTCTGGATAAGCTAGGGGTTAAGGCCAATCTATAAGCCATTGCCTTATGCAATTAAGAATCTCAAATGGATCGATGTATCGAGGACTAAGCTTGCCTTTCTTACCGAATCTCATTACCTCTTTATGTGTGACACTTTTAGAAGAACTTGTTCACTAGCCTGAAATGCCATGTCCCTTACCTTATGGTCCGCATACTTTTTTCTGTCTACTCTGGGCTACTAAAAGCTTAGCTTGAATGCTTCTTACCTTATCTTGAGCATCTTTCACCAAATCAAACCCCAAAGGTTTCACATCTCCAGCCTCAAACCACCCTATAGGTAATCTACATAACCTCCCATAAATTGCCTCGAATGGTGCCATGTCAATGTTGAAGTGGTAACTGTTATTATATGAGAACTCACAACGATAGGAACTTATCCCAATGCCCTCCAAAATCAATCACGCATTCCATCAACATGTCCTCTAACACTTGAATAGTTCGCTCTGACTTCCCATCCGTTTGGGGATTGAAAGTTGTATCAAAAGTAAGTTAAGTGCCCAACCATTATGTAATTTCCCCTAAAACATGTATGTGAACTACGTACCATGATCTGAGATGATAGAAAGGGGCACCCTGTGCAGCCTTACAATCTCCTCCACATAAACCTTTGCCAACTACTGAGCATTATAGACTATTCTGACTAGAACATAATAGGTTGACTTAGTCAATCTATCAACCACTACCCTAATAGAATCAAACTTTCCTAAAGTCTTGGAAAGACCAACTATAAAATCCATAGCTATCCTTTTCCATTTCCATTCCGAAATTGGCATTCTCTGAAGAAAACCTGCAAGCCTTTGGTGCTCATACTTTAATTGCTGATAGTTTTAGCACTTAGCCACAAACTCAGTTATGTCTTTCTTCATGCCAGACCACTAATAATGTCGCTTCAAATTTCGGTACATCTTGGTCACCCCCAGATGAATGCAATACTACGAATCATGAGATTGCGTCAATATTTTCTGAATAAAGTCATCCATTCGAGGAACATAAATCCTTTCCTTAAAATTGAGCACACCACCCGCATCAAAAACCACATATTGTGCCTTCCTAGACACTATCTTCTTTCTAAGTTCATTCAAATCCTCATCCTTAAACTTTTTTGCCTTGATCTCCTAAATGAACGTGGGTCTAATTTCAATGCTATCTAATACTCCAGCTTTCTCTGAGATGCCCAATTGCACGAACTTAGATACCAATGTTTGAATCTCCTTGGTCAAAGGTATTTTGGATACACCCAAACAAGCTAGACTTCCCATACATACCGCCTTTCGGCTTAGAGCGTCTGCCACCACGTTAGCCTTACCCGGATGGTATTGGAAGGTAACATCATAATCCTTAAGTAACTCCATCCACCTTCGTTGTCTCAGATTTAGAACCTTTTGAGTGAATACATGTTGAAGACTACGATGATTAGTAAACACCTCACACTTGAAACCATAGAGGTAATGCTGCGAGATCTTAAGAGCAAACACTACCACTGTCAACTCTACATCATGTGTCGGGTAATTTCTATTTACATCCCCAATGTATTCAAATAGGGAGAAACGTTGCGGTGACTAAAAAAATAATTAATATAATTTTGAAAGAATTTTAAGAATAAACAAATTTTAAAGGAGTCACCACCTAATTTTTGGAAACAAACTAGGAAACCAATTAATGATCTATGAAACCAATAGATTCTATGTAAGGGGTTGAAATTATTCCAAAGGGAAGGTGCTAGGCATCCTTCGAAATCCACAATTGTGGGTTCCGACTAACTTCATTTTTTTCAAATTGAGGAGGAGATAAAAACAAATATACAAGTATAATAAACAAGTGCTATACACAAGTAAGAAAATGAAAAAATAAAATAATAAATGGTCTCAATTTTACCTAACATCGATATATACAATAATAAATAAAGAATATAATTTGAACTTAATTCTAATAACTTCAATGGGAAGCCACTCCGAGTACTTGTAAAGACACTTAGTAAAAATGTTAGTAATAAATAAATATGAATAAAAATAAATGAACTAATAACTTAAAAATAAAATCCATCTTATGAACATGGGAGGCCTTGAAAATCGATGATAATTTCTTCATCGGTCAATTTAACATACAAAAGTATAAACCTATACTAAATTTTCGTATTTTGCAATGTATAGGCCTCCAAATCCGACGTAGATATTTTTTATATTTTTTCGTTGGCCAATTTTTACCTAAAATATATACAGTTAACTAGATAAAATGTAAGATAACATGTAATGTTCCAAAAATAATAATATAACAATCCACATGAGACAAAATGCCATTACGAACTGTTGGGAATATTTTAAAATGCATACAATTAATGTTAATAAATCGAAAACAATAAGTTATATATGAACAAACTGAAGCAGATACAATAAAATAAGAAAATGGAAGCTAAGGTCATTGAGAATGGAGAAACTAAAAGTAGAACAGTAACATAGTGTATCAAAATTGTAGAACGAAATTAATCTAAACAGAGGAGTAAATCATAAATAAAAATAAGGCCATAACACTGGCAGTAGAAAATGGGCAAGCAAATTGAGTAAAATATGAAGCGTATTCCATACTAACTAACTAAAGCAAAGTAAAGCTGACTGGAGATAATTCGAACAAAGTCATTAAGTCAAGATCACATCACCAAAACAACAATTAGAATGAATGACAAGCAGATAATATTTACAACTTAATAAGTTACTTGAATTAAAGCAATTACCTACAACATTGATGAAGGCAAAAAGGGGAAAAAGGATTGTTGGAGCTCCAATTTGTGAAGCTTAAGGCTCGTTGCTCATTGGAGAGGGAACTGTACAATAGAGATTGTAGTGGCTCTATGGCTGGCTTCGCCGGAAAAACATTTTATTGTTGGGTTTGGCTGGTTTCGCAAGGACGAGATCTGGTGGTATTTTGGTGGTCTTGGGAGGTAATTTGTGGGGGTTTTTACTGCTTGTTGTTTTATTGTTGGCTGCTGTGGGTTTTGGGGGTTGTTTTTGGTGACTATTTCACCAAAAAAAAAAGAGATAATGAAGACGGTTTTGGTCTGGTTGTGAGGGAGAACAATGGTGGTTTGGTAGAGCTTGAAGCTCACTGGAGATGTGCGAAAATGGAGGAAAGTCGTGAAAGGGTAGAGGGGAAGGGAAGCAGCGAGATCTTGGTCGAAGTTTGGTAGTTTTGGAGGTCGTTTCTGTTTGTGTTTGGCATTTCTGGTTGGGGTTCTGCTAGTTGTGTTCCGGCGGTTGGCAACAATGGATTTGGAGCTGTTTTATGGTGCAGTTCTGTATGTCTATGATGCAGGTCTTGTAAGGGAGAAGAGAAGTTGCTTCACCGGAGAAAAATGAAAAGAATGGGAAAAGGGTTGTGGTGATCTGGAAAATGGGGTCTTTGGGTGATGAACTTGCCGAATTCTGGTGGAACTCCGGCGATTTACCGAAAAATAATGAACAATTAATGAATAAAAAATCTGCAAATTGCACCCCTAAAAATTCTTATCCACCACCCCTTTTATTTTTGACCTAATAATTATTTAAATAGAAAATTGTTATATAATGAGCTCAAATCGTGGGGTTGGGATTATGGCCCAAAATAGTTGGTTAATTTGGATGATTTGTAGACTCTGCAAAATATCATTTTTTTATGAACAAATGTAACAAATAAAAATGAATACTAAAAAAATTATAATAAACATAACCAATGCATGTAAAAAATGTAAATTTCACAGAAATAATGATTTAATCAAAGTGAACAAATATTTGACCATAGTCAATCAGGTGTGACAAAAAATAATGTAATTAAAATTAACTAATAAAAAATTATTAAATTTTGACAAATAAGGATAAATATTGACAAACTTATTCAAAATTATAAAAAAAATATTCTGAACTATTGAATAAATAAAATTTAAAAGTTACGAATTTTGAAAATGTTAGGCCAAAATTGGGTGTCAACAATTTCTCTCGTGCAACTTCAACTGCCGCAATGCATAAGCTATACCATTCTTATCCTACATCAACACAACACCCAAATCCAAATGTGAAGCATCACAATAAGCAATGAAATTCTTACATTCCACTGGTAGTTCCAGAATAGGTGTTGTGGTCAGAAGTGTTTTGAGCTTTTGAAAGCTCTCCTAACATTTTTCAGTCCATTCAAAAGGCACCTCCTTTTTGGTCAACCTTGTCCAATGAGTGGCAATAGAAACAAGGTTTTTTAAAAATTGAGGATAGTAACTAGCAAGCCCCACAAAACTCCTAACTTAAGTCATAGAGCTAGGCAAGACCCAATTCTTAACCGCTTCAATCTTATAGGGATCTACCATTACCCCTTCTCTTGATACTACATGCCCCAAAAAGGCAATTGAAGTCAACCAGAACTCACATTTGGAAAATTTGGCATGTAACTTTTGTCTTCAAGAACACCCAAACAGTACGAAGGTGGTTGGCATGCTCTTCCTTATTCTTTGATTACACCGAAATTTCATCAATGAAAACAACAACAAACAAATCCAGAAATGGTTTGAACGTACCATTCGCAATGGATAATTATTTCGACTGGTGACCCTATTCAACTATCGATAGTCTATGCACGTCCTCATACTACCACCATTTTTCTTAACAAACAAGACCGTAGCACCCCATAGGGAAGAACTAGGACGGATGAAACCTTTATCAAGAAGTTCTTATATTTAAACCTTAAGCTCTCCCAGTTCTACTGGAGGCATTCGATAAGGAGGGATGGAAATGGGGATAGTATCGGGTTCCAAGTCAATACAGAAATCTATAACTCTATCCGAAGGTAAATCAGTAGGAAACACTTTCTTAAACTCAGACACTACATGAATAGATTCAATAGAGGGAAGCTTAACCTCAAAATCCAAAATATGAGCCAAATATTCCAAACATCACTGTCCCACCAGTTTCCTAGCTCAAATGGAGGATTTGACCTTAGCTAGCTTACTTGTACACCCCTTCCCACTCTAACTTTTCCTCACCGAGGATCTCTAGAGTCACAAATTTCGTACTACAATTTAACACAACATAATTGGGGGGGGGGGGGGGAACCAAGTCATGTCTATGATTATATCAAAGTAATTCTTATCCAAAATGACCAAATCAACCCAAGTCTGAAAACCCATAACCAAGATAGGACAAGCACGATATACATGGGTAACTATAATTGACTCTCCAACTAGGGTAGAAACACGGATGGGGGCATCAAGTACATCACAAATCATATAAAATCACAAGGTAAACTAAACTGGCAGATATAAATAAGTAGAACCCGGTCAAACAAGATAGCAGCCATCTGGTTACAGACAAGAATAGTACCTACGATCACTGCATCAGACACCTTAGCCTCGGTCTTTCTCAGAAAAGCATAACATTGAGCCTTGTCATTTTGAAAAACAACCTCCTTGCCTAGATGAACTAATCCTCTGCCTAGATTACCATTTCCCCGGCCTCCACGGCCTCGCTGATTTCCTCCTCGCCAACCTTGTGGATGCCCTTTACCATTATTACTATTGCCCAAGGATACCACTACTCTAGTCTACTGCTGGCTGGAATCAAACTTACACGGTTGGGGACAATCTCTCCTCATGGGCATAGGTTCCCTACAGTTGTAGCAAGTACAAAAAAGACAGCCTGCTGCTAGACGAAGACACGACTCTATGGTTATCCTGAACAAAATTCTGCTGTAGAGTTCTTGAGTAACTACCTGTAGCACCGGGAATGAAAGGCTAAATCAACCGAGCTCCAAGCGTCGGCCTACCTCATCCTCTGTAGTAAGAACCCTAAAATTTAGATGTGCTCTTGTCCTTCTTAGCCAAAGACTATGTTTGCCCATCACACCTAACTCCCTTTACTTTCTTCACAGAGTCAGTTACCTTATTAAAGCTTTTTCCTGCAAAAGTCATATGAACAGACAATACCTAAAGTTCGGGGTTCAATCCTTTGACAAATAGATAAATCCTCTCCTCCTATGTAGTTACCAATTGTGTAGCCTATCTAGACAAGGCATGAAACTTAGCCTGATAAGCATT
Organism: Solanum bulbocastanum; assembly: GCA_037074985.1. Lineage (NCBI taxonomy): Eukaryota > Viridiplantae > Streptophyta > Magnoliopsida > Solanales > Solanaceae > Solanum > Solanum bulbocastanum. Next base: position 18,428,517 of record CM073599.1, read on the forward strand.
TAGAGTCGTACCACCCTGATCTAATGCCATGAACTTATCCTTTTTACGATCTCTCAAAGTCGGGGGAACATATTTTTCTAGAAACAAAGCATAAAATTGTGTCCAAGTGAGTAGTGTACAATACCTAACTTGTGCAGCCTCTCATAACAATCCAAAATAAACTCATAAGCGTCCTCACTCTCAGAACCATGGAACACAGGTGGCTTCAACTTCAAAAACTTAGTGAACATCTCATTCTCATTACTATTCATCACCGGACCCAACAAAGGACAGAAAAAGGCATCGGTGCCTAATGCTCCATTATACCCTGGAAGTGGTAGTGGTAGTGGTAGTAACGGGGCGGTAGATCAGATGTTGAGTAGCTTACACCACCGGGAGGAATACTTGTAGTCTTAACTTGTACCTCCTCATCTGGTCCAACAACCTTCTTATTTTCTAGTTCCACATTCTTTTGTAACCCTTCTTAGGGCGCAAGAGGGACCTCTTCCCTAGGAGCATTTTCAATGGCAGCTCCATTCCTGGCGGGTGTTGTCTTCCTTGACCTCTACCCTTTTTTCTTCCTCCACCCATGTCTCGACCGTGGCCTCTTGCTGTGGATTCTTTAGCTGGCTCATTGACAAGAGCTACGGGCCTGACACTATTGAAACAAGTGTTAACTATCTGCGGATAGAAGAAGAAAGGAGATTAGATACCAAGTTGGATCACTAGATATCTATTGGAATCAAGTCATAGCACAAAAAGACTAGAAACAAAGAGATTTCCTAAAGTTCTGTAGCCCTCGAAGAAAAGTACAGACGTCTCCATACCATTGCACAAGACTCTACTAGACTCATTTTGGTACAACAAGTTCAGTGAACCTAGGACTCTGATACCAACTTTGTCACGACCTAGACCATCATGATTGGAACCTGCACTAACCCTCCGGTGGGAGAATCATTACTACCACCTAACTAAGCAACTTAAAGAAAAACTAGGCATTTAAAGATATGGAAGCATGTTTAAATGACATAAGAAATAAGGATTTCCCATAAAATTCGGGAGTTCAACAAAACAACTAATCAATGATTCCGAAAGTTAACCCCTAGAAACTGAAAGTCATTGTACCAAAACATCTAAAATAAACAAGTATAAGAAAAGGGGGTACAACCCCGACCAAACATAAGAAATATCTAAATAGTCTAAGTCCAAAGGAAATGGACTAAACAGTAGGAAGGACTCTATGGAAGCCTGAATGAATTGGCTCACCCTTGAAATCCGGTCTTTGTCACTGATCTCCTAGCTGAGGTCTATTAGTAGCCACCTGAACATGCTCTGTACTCAACAAAGAATGAGCAAGTACAGTATTAGTACACAACCACAATGTACTGGTAGGATCACGCGGCTATTTGAGAAAGTGAAACATATATAGGCGGTCACAATATAGTAAACATGACTTGTACATAATATATACACATTTATTATTTCAAGAGCAATGTACAAATTCATACTCTCAATAATAAATAAATATGACAATTCAATGGTCCTTTCATGGATCCCATACCCAAACTGTTAGTATACCAGAACGTTTCACTCGATCCCAATTAGTTTGGCAGAATGTGACACTCGATCCCATAAATGTGCTGGAAAGTGACACTCGATCCAATATATGTATTGGAACGTGACACCCGATCCCATATATGTGCTGGAAAGCGACACAAGATCTAATATATGTGTTGGAACGTGACATCCGATCTCATATATGTGCCAAAAAGTGACACCTGATCCAATATATTTGTCAGAACGTGAAACATGATCGAATAACACAACCACAATCAGATTCACACTCATAATGTAAATACTCATAATCATACAATCAAGTGTGGAATCATGGTATACATTTGTTGTTACATACTCATTTCATTAGTTTGATCAACAATGCTTCATTCACATACATACGTGCATTACAATGAGAAATTACCAACACACATCACTCAAAAATGAAATCAAACCATCATCTACATCAAAATAAAGCTCAAATCCCTCTAAGGCATTTGAATCTTCCCTTTCCAGATTCTTTCCGCATATTTGTAGTCTAAAAACAACAAATTAATGAAAAGATCAATAAAAGAGTTCTAATTACCTGAATTACAATCAAATCATGAACCCTAGGTCAAAACCATGATCCTAATATGCAGCTAGGACTTTTTCCCACCATTAACTTCAGGCCAAAACCCTCTCTTGTTGATAGTTGCCCATGAATTTAAGTTCTACTGATAGAAAAATGGATTAGGAGAGTAACATTCTTACCTTTAGAACCAAAAGTCATGGAAAACTATCAAGAACTCATCCTGGATCGTCTCCTAACTCATAAGAATAAAGTTTTCAGAAAATTAACAAAATTGGCATTTTTCCCCAACTTAATTCGCGACTGGCCCACTATGGTGGACCCCATCCCACCACAGCGGCCCCGCCATGGCAGCTTACACAGAGACAGAACCTCAGAATTTGAGTTCTAAGCCCCCATTTCACAACACACCTTCAAACCAGGACGTTCAAAAACTACCCGCTCACGCTAAGATCAATTTTGAGAGTTCTACTCCTCGAATTTGATTCCGTAACGTCTTAGCTATCCACTCATGAGATGAAATTCATAATTAGAGCCCCCATTCATTAGAAGATTTCCCTAGACCATACCTAACTCTGATTTCATCCAAATCTCGACTAGGCCAGAAATTTCCAAGTCACTACTGAAAAGTATTCTGACCCAAATTCTTTCCCCATTGGATTTTCTATATTTACAAAAATAGTTCATTACATTATTAGAGAAGATATATCAAATGAACAGTAAAATAAAAATATGATGCAATTTCCCATATCGACCATGATATTTTCCTTAAGACTATGAAGATGATGTCTAGTAGCCACGATAGGTAAAGTTAAACCCTAATGTCATGTAAATGTTGTATTTGGGCAATGAAAATATTGCCTTTATAATACAACACCTTCGGATCATGATAGATAGAAATTAAATCCTTAGACCATGATATGATGTTCGTAGGCCCAGAAAGATGATGCCTTTCGACGATGACGCCTTCAAAATATAAATATGAGCAAACAGAGTGTATTTCTTTTGATGTCATTTGGGCATATATTGATACTTGTGACTTGATCTGATACAAGCTCCATATAGATATACTTCGTTTGAGTACCATGTGGCTTTCCATGACTTGCATTAGTAGTAGCTCCAATAGTCCTCGGGCTCAATAAATTTTAGGCTCACTGTAACTTTCAAGTTCAATAGATAAAACTCTTGGGCATAGTGTAATTTACGGGAAAAATGCAATCTCGGGAACATGCAATTCTCGGGCTCATGCAATCTCGGGCATATGTAATTCTCGAGCATAATACAATCTCGGGCTCATGTAATTCTTGAGTACAATGTAATCTCGGGCACATGCAACTCTCGGGCTTATGTAATACTCGATCTCAGTGTAATCTCGAGCACATGCACTTCTCTGGCTCATGTAATTTTGAGCATAATAAATCTCGGGCACAATGCAATTCTCGAGCACAATGCAATCTCAAGCACATGCAATTCTTGGGATCATGCAATCTCGAGCTTATGCAATTCTCGAGCATAATGCAATCTCGGGTACATGTAATTTTCAGGCTCAATCCAATATCGGGCACATGTAATTCTTAGGCTCATGCAATTTTTGGCACAATGTAATATCGAGCTCATGCAATTCTCTGGCACAATGCAATAGTTGAGAGCATGAAACATTTTAGACATTCACCTTGTTGGAAGGATCGAGTGCCATGTAATGGCCATTTTCGGGCTCAATATAAAATAGCTTGGTCTTTCATTGTATCGGAAGGACAGTACGCTATTTGATAGGCAATTTGGGCTTAGTAGTTTGGTCTGTTGCCTTGTTGGAAGGATAGTGTTCCATTCGTTGGCAATTTTCAAGCTCTGAATAATGTAGCTTGATCCTTCTCTCTATTGGAAGGAGGAAATGCCATTGATTACTGGTTTGTCGGGTTTAATATAGTTGTATATTGATCCTTTAAGCGATGTTGAAGTTGCTTTATGTATATGTACCTGTCTTTTCTACATTTAAAGAAAAATAGTTAGTTAAAAGAAAGGTTGATCTGTATCTCTGATTTGGCACAATATGATCCTTTGATGTCTACTCGAATGTCCTTTGAAGTGTTGTCAAAAACTTTGAGGTTCCCTAAAAATTTTCTGCCCTAGTGTAGAATTTCAAGTTATTTGATGCTCTTTTGTTGACCATAAGTTGTTCTCCTGAATTGTTGAGTGCTTCTCAAAAATTCTGCCCTAGTCTCATTATTCAAAATGAATGGGATAGTAGAGGTCCTCTCTTGTGAGAACATATAATCTTTTGATGGAATTTTTGAGATCCTCTCAAAATCCTACCCCAGTATTGCCTTGCAAGAAGAATGCTCTGTTGATGGAATTTTTGAATCCCTCTCAAAAATTCTGCCCAGTATTGTAGCTTACATGAAAATGCCCTTTTTTTGAAATTTTTGAAACTTTATCAAATATACTGCTCCAGTTGTAGCTTGCTAAAATTCTCTTTTGATGGAATTTTTGAGATCCTCTAAAAAATTCTAGTCTAGTTGTGGCTTGCTAGAAAATGCTCTTTACTGGAATATTTGAGACCCTCTCAAAAATTCTACCTCAGTTGTGGCTTGCTAGAAAAATGCTCTTGTGATGGAATTTTTGAGACCTTCTAAAAAATTCTACCCCAGTCCTGGCTTGCTAGAAATGCTCTTCCATGGAATTTTTGAGACCCTCTCAAAAATTCTTCCTCAATTGTGGCTTGCTAGAAAATGCTCTCTCATGGAATTTTTGAGGCCCTCTTAAAAATTTTGCCCCTATTACACAATAATTGGGGAAAATGAAAATTCTTATTAGGATAAGATCGAACTCCATAGGAGCGCCTACGTATCCCTTCTTAAATGGGAATCAGGTCTTGAGCAACAACTAAAATGACAGATTCTGACCAACTTTATTGTATGTATATTAACATGGGTACTTTCCTTGTAAGAGCTTGACAAAACTTGAGATTTAGAAAATCTAAATTTAAACGACACAAGCCTTTTCTGGAAGCTACTTCAAGTGATTTTCAACATGTTCCCATTTGGGATTCCTTTGGCACGAAGTCTTCCAAGTGTACAATCCTAGTGTCAATCAATTGTTGAATCTTGTCTTTTAGATCACGACATTCTTCTATGGTATATCCTTTCATCCTTGAATGATAAGCACAAACCTTAATAGTTCAATCCACCTAGCATGTGTATACATTATTATTTTTACGAGCAATGTGACCAGTAATCCTCAACTTTTCATAGAATTGATCTATAGGCTTAGTAAAACAAGTGTATATTTTTATTGGCTTCTTCTCAACATTGAATAGACTTTTGCGAATATGTTGTTGAGTTAGGGTTTTGACATTGTGGATGGGATATGTAGGTTGCTTATATGGTAGAGGAGGTTTTTGGGATGAAGGCATTTTATATGGATGCATTTGATATGGAGGAATTTGATATGTTATGAGTGGTGTGTGATTCCAAGAAACTTGGTGCAGAGGAATTTCATATAGAGGAGCTTGTAAGGTAGGTTTCTGTAGGCGCGGAGTAAGATATGGAGGTCTAGAAGCATATGGGTGATGTTGGGGAGGATATGGGTAATTTCTAAAGTGAGTATTCCATGGAGGCATATGAATGGAGCTTGGTTCAGTATATGAAGGATTATTTTGGTAAGTGGCTTGATTTGTGATAGGCTATTTATGCATGTTTGTCTCCAAAGAGGGATTGGTAGAGAGTAACAACTTAGCCCTCTCGCGCAAATCAGATATATCTTCTTATAACTCCCATATATTTTCTTCCAGACTTGAGAACAACTAGTCTGAAGGGTGTTCCTTTTCAATATTCTTACCCATAACCTTATCATTAGTCATTTTCCTCTTTCTTTTGCAATTCTCACTTGGAAGAGAAGGAAGATCTTCCTTTCATCGTGCGTAGTAAACAATGGTCTATAGATCAACCATTGGAGAAGGGTTAAAAAATTTAAAAGAAAACCAAGTTATAACATTGCATAACTTGAGATAACAAGCACATTGTTTTAAGATAAATACCCTAAATTCAAGGAGCCTTGTTGATCCATAGGTAGGACTAAGATGATACATAAGTAATGCACAATAATTAATCCAAGCCTT